>CM057231.1:90486345-91686345 GCA_029891385.1 Erythroxylum novogranatense | reverse complement strand
ACCTATAGATGGCCCCATCAAAGGGGTAACCGGGGCGTCAGCCTACCCGTTCGCCCGGGTATATTTGAAAGTGAAGTTCGGGCAGAAACCGTCTCAGATAGAAAGGGACGTTGAGTTCCTAGCAGTCAAGTTTCAAGAGGCGTACAATGCAATAATCGGGCGGGCTACTCAAAATGTCCCCAGATCGGTCGTCTCCACATACTACCAAGCTATGAAGTTCCTGACACCCCACGGAGTTGGTATTGTCAGGGGTCAGCAGAGAATCGCCAGGGAATGTTACTTAGCAGAAACGAAGACATTAGACGGGGCGGTAGTCCTGACGAGCTCTCTTGATGTGAGAGCCGATAAGGAGTTGGATAGGATGAACCCAGTGGAAGAAACACAGCGGGTCGTACTGGACAAAACCGACCCCTCTAAATTCACAAACCTAGGCTCCAAGTTGCAAGGCGACCTGGTTAAAGAAATCACAGACTTTTTGGTGGAAAATAGATCGGTATTCGCTTGGGTACCGACTTGAACAAAGCATGTCCAAATGACAGTTTCTTCTTGCCCAAGATCGACCAGTTAGTAGACTCTACCTCAGGACATGAACTTCTCAGCTTCCTGGATGCTTTCTCGGGCTATCATCAGATTCAAATGAGTCTGGAAGACGAAGAAAAGATCGCCTTCATAACCGACCAAGGCACATATTGCTACCAAGTAATGCCTTTTGGCTTGAAGAATGCGGGGGCGACTTATCAGCCACTCGTCATGGAGGTCTTCAAGAAACAAATCGGCCGGTCGGTGGAAGCTTATGTGGATGATATGGTGGTCAAAAGTAAGACGACCACGAAGCATGTGGAAGATCTCAAGGAAGTCTTCCAGACCCTGAATAAATTTCAGATGAAGCTGAACCCGGAAAAATGCGTTTTTGGGGTGGCATCCGGAAAATTCCTAGGATTTATGATCACTCAACGGGGGATTGAGACTAATCCAGAGAAGATCGAAGCCATCATCCAAATGCCCTCGCCCAATGCTTAAAAGAAGTGCAGATATTGACCGGTCAGATAGTCTCTAAGGTGTTCATTTCAGTTAGGAGACAAGTGCCTCCCATTTTTCAAAATCTTGAGGAAAGCGAACGTGACCCAATTTTAATGGCCGGACGAATGCGAGAAAGCTTTTCAATACTTAAAGCAATACTTGTCCAGCCCGCCTATCCTGCAAAGCCCGGTAGAGGGAGAGAACCTGATTTTACACTTGGCGATTACGGAGGGGTCGATCAGCGCGGTACTTATTCGATCGGAGGGAAGCGAACAACACCCTGTCTACTACGTCAGCAAAGTGCTGACCGGACCGGAAACGCGATATACACCTATAGAGAAACTAGCCCTCTCCTTGATAACGGCAGCTCGGAAGCTAAGGCCCTACTTCCAAAGTCATACCATTGAGGTATGGACCGACCAACCCCTCAGGTAGTGCCTTCAAAAGCCTGAAACTTCGGGTCGACTAATAAAGTAGGCGGTAGAGCTTGGAGAGTTCGACATACAATACAAACCCCGCACGACCATTAAAGCGCAGGTGTTGGCAGACTTCATCGCAGAAATGAACCAACCCAGCTCGAAGGACGAGCAGTTCCCTGCCTGGAGCTTATTCGTTGACGGGTCGTCCAACGCTGAGGGATGCGGAGCAGGAGTAGTGCTGATCAGCCCGCACAATGAAGAAAAGGTGGAATATGCTATTCGGCTTGAGTTCAAGGCCTCCAATAACGTGGCAGAATATGAGGCTCTGATAGTCGGTCTCCAACTGGCCAAGGAAATGGAGATAAAGCATCTAAAGATATACAGTGATAGCCAAGTGGTGGTCGGCCAAGTCACCGGCGTTATGAGGCCAAGGGAACAAAGATGATCAAGTACACGAGTAGTAAAGCGGAGTTGAGCAATTTGAGCAAGACTCGATCGTGAGAATAGAACGAGCTCAAAATGCAAAAGCGGATGCGCTCTCCAAAATAGCTTCCGACCGCGATGTCATAAACAATGTTCTGGTCGAACGATTAGACAGACCTAGCGTTCAGAAAGTCGAGGAAGTTCTCAACGTAAGTACAGGTCGGCCGAGTTGGATGGAACCGATCGCGCAGTACCTTTTAGAAGGAAAACAACCGGAAGACACGTCGGAGGCCAAGAAACTAAGAATAAAGGCAGCCGAGTACACGATCGTTAATGGCACTCTATATAAGCGGTCTTACGACTGGCCGCTGCTTCGATGCTTGAATGAAGAAGAAGTCGAGCAGGCAATGACCGAAGTCCATGAAGGGATGTGTGGAAATCATGTAAGAGGCAGAATGTTGGCGCCTGGTCGATCGACAGGGTACCATCTTGGCCGACAATGAGAAGAGATCGCCAGAGAAGGTCGACCGATGTGAGGCTCGCCAGAGAAACAACGACTGTCTCACCACCAAGAGAGGATGAAAATTGTGAGTCATCCTATCCCGTTCGCTCAATGGGGAATAGATATACTGGGTCCCTTCCCTCTCGATCCTGGGCAGAAGAAGTTCCTGATAGTGGCGGTGGAATACTTCACCAAATGGGCAGAAGCGGAAGCGGTCGCTACAATTTTGGAGCAAAAGGTGGAGAGCTTTGTGATGAAAAATATACTAACCCGCTTCGGGATGCCTATGGCGTTGGTTACGGATAACGATCGGCAGTTCGATAACGACAAGTTCAGAGATTTCTGCGACCGACTAAAGATCAAGTTACAGCTGACTTCAGTAGCCCATCCCAAAAGCAACGGTCTTGCGGAGAACACCAATAAAAAGATAATGAGTGCTCTCAAGAAGCGCCTAGATGGCCGAAAGACCTAGGTGGAAGAACTAGATGAAGTGTTGTGGGCATACAGAACCACACCGAATGGAGCCACAGGGGAAACGCCGCTCAGGATGACCTTCGGGGCAGAAGCCCTAGTTCCAGTAGAGGTGGCATTGCATAATCAAAGGGTGTCAGGCTACGAAGAAGAGCGGAATGATGAAGCCCGCAGAGCGGAACTCGTTCTCCTCAGTGAAGATAGAGAAAGGGCAGCTGCTCGCTCGGAAGCCATCAGGCAAAAGGTGACCAAATTCTACAACATAAGGGTCAAGCTGAGCGATATAAAAGTAGGCGGTTACGTCCTACGAAAGGCCGAGGTGGTCGAGAAGCATCCTGGAAAGCTCGGACAGACGTGGGAAGGACCCTATCGGGTGATTAAGCAAGTCGGGCATGGTTTTTACATCCTACGCGATGCGAAAGGGAAGGTTCTACCAAGACCTTGGAACTCTCGAAACTTGAAGGCGTTCTACCAATAGATAAGTTTTATTTAAGTTAATCTTCACTTATTACCGTTTTTGTATACAACGTGTGGGAACCTTTTTCCTGTCCCTGCCAGACAGGTTTTTTAACGGCCCACGCCCTCATTATCATAAATAAAGGGGTTTTCAGATTTCTTGGCAATGAAAAGCTCCATTATATGTGGCAAAGAGTAAAAAATCCAATCAACCATTGCTCGGTATCTCAATAGACCGACTACGGTCGGTCGGGTCGCCAAGACAAGATCCTTGGGACCCTCGTTCATCATCGCCCGGTATCTCCATAGATCTACTACAGTCGGTCGGGTCGCCAAGACAAGATCCTTGGGACTCTCGTTCGCCATCGCCCGGCATCTCCATAGATTGACTACGGTCGGTCGGGTCGCCAAGACAAGATCCTTGGGACTCTCGTTCGCCGTCCCCCGGTATCTCCATAGACCGACTACGTTCGACATCGCCCGACATCTCCATAGATCGACTACGTTCGGTCGGGTCGCCAAGACAAGATATTTGGGACCCTCGTTAGCCATCGCCCGGTATCTTCATAGATCGACTACGGTCGGTCGGGTCGCCAAGACAAGATCCTTGGGACCCTCGTTCCCCATCGCTCGGTATCTCCATAGACTGACTACGGTCGGTCGGGTCGCCAAGACAAGATCCTTGGGACCCTCGCTCGCCATCGACCGGCATCTCCATAGATCGCCTATTGCTCGACGCGTCGCCAAGACAAGATCCTTGGGACCGCTCGGCCTCGACTATTGACGAAATCCTCGGGACCATTGATCGCCCTCGCCTATTGCCCGGCTAGGTCGCCAAGACAAGACTCTTGGGACCCTCGCCCGGCATATATATAAACAGACAACGGTCGGTCGGGTCGCCAAGACAAGGCTCTTGGGACCCTCGCTCGACATCGACACTGATCGACTGCGGTCGATCGGTCGCCAAGACGAGATCCTTAGGAACTCGGTTCGGACTCTACTATAAGTCGACCTCGAAGCCGGTCGACTATGAGCAACTTCATCAAAATTCACCATACATCGAAAGTAAGGAGCATAAATACTAAAAAGTACATCAGAAAAAATGAAGCAAAAGCAAAGATTGCATTAATGTAAATTTGCCCTGGTCACAAGCCCGACCAGGTGAGCTTCAAAAATCTACAGAAGGAGAAGTGGGCGGATGCCCAAGGGATGCCTCGGAAGCAGGCGGAAAAGTCGAAAAGGGAGCAGGGTCCAAGGGAGCGGCCGGGGAAGTATCCTCACGAGGAAGCTCGTCCTCCTCAGCCGAGCTAAGGTCCAGCTCCTCAACCGGGACTGACCCCCGGTCCTCCATGGCTCTCTCCTTTACTTCCTCCAGAGAGAGGTCAAGGGCGGTAGGAAGCAGCGGCTCGGCGAACCCCTCAAACGAAGGACCATCCGACCCCTCAGGAACGCAGGCGTCATAGCAATTCTTCAAGATCATGAGGGTCAAGTCGCAGGAGTACTTCAAGTACTCCTCCTGCAAGAATCGCCTCTGTCATCGCATGATCGCCTCGACCCTTTGCTCCTTTACGGAGGCTCGCACCCTCCTCAGCGTATCTTCGATTTGCGCCTGGTCCTCGAGGGATTTTTCCTTGAGCGCCATCTCCGAGTCCAGCTTCCCTCGTAACACCGCGCATTCTTCGGACAGCTTGTTCCTCGCTGCCATCGCCCTTACCCTCTCGACCTCCTCCGCGGTGAGCCGAGCTTTCAAGGAGCTCCTCTCCTCCTCTCCCGAAGCGAGCTGAGCTCTTAAGACGTCACGCTCCTCCTCCCAGAGTTTCTTCTCCTTCTCCAAGGAAGAGAGTTGAGCCCGGGAGAAGTCTCCTTCCTCTCTGACCTCCGAGAGCTCGGTCTTCAAACCGTCCACCTGCTCCAGGAGGGAATGGACCTCCCGATTCAGCATCTCGACTCGCTGATGCATGGACAAAATGAGAGCCACATCCCTCATGGAATTGCGGATGGCACGGCTCATTAGCTCCTCAACACTTAACGCGTCAAAGCGCTCCTCGTCCGAAGGAGGAATGACCCTCTCAGCAAGATGAAGAGCCACTTCGGCATTGGCGATCGAGGCAGTCTTCTCAAGGCTAATCGCCGGCTCCCACTTGTCAGCACTCCCTGCTGGCTTCTTCCCTTCACCTTGGGCAGACGGGGCAGCACGATCTCCCACTTTCTCCTTCCCCTTGCTTCGGTCCAAGGGACGAGGAGGTCGGTCGACTACTTGAGAAGGATGGTCGACTACTTGAGGAGATCGGTCGACTACCTGAGCCCCCCTTCTCCTCTTCAGAGGCCATTCATTCTCCTCCTCTTCCTCAATCACAACCAAGCACTCACTAGGCGGGACGACCACAGCAGGTGCCGCGGACGGCTCGGAGACGGTGGGAGGAACATACCGCTGCCCGGAAGCAATGGGCCGAACAACAATCGAACTGTCCACTCCCCTATCCTCCTGTCCTCTGGCCTCCGAAGGCCCCGCGACCTTGCGCTTACCTTTGGCAGACTTGGGTGGGCCGGGGAAAGCATGAACTTTGACCATGGTCACCTGAAACAACAAGCGCGGGTTAGAAATCAAACCAAAACCTACAAGCGTGGAAAATAATTCAACCATGAGGGGTCAACCAGGCGGGGCGGTTCCCTCTCCTAGCCCGCTAATTTGAGGCGGGGGGTCAATCAGAAGAGAGTTGGTCGAGGCCCCCCCACCGTATCCCGAAATAAGCCGAGCGAAGTTATATTGGCCGAGCTCCTTTATACGGCCGACCACCTCCCGCTCCTCCCTAGAAAGGAATAGACTTGACAAGTCATTCCATCGCTCGGCTAGGGGATACCTCCACCGCTGGGACTCGGAGGAAGATCCCAGAGGCTTCACGAAGAAATATTTTGTTCGTCAGTCGGTAATTTTAGAAGCCGTCCCGGCTGAGCGATACCGGGCATCCTTATACATCAGGGAAGGGATCCCACCCCCAGAGCTCGGACTCTGGCTCATTCTCAAAAAGTGGCGCAGGATATTGACCGAAGGTAGACAGCCGAATTGGTGGCACAGCAGAGCAAGGCCATTGATGAACCTCAACCCATTCGGAGGAATCTGACTCGGCTTTAATTGATAATCAACGCACACTTCATCCACGATCGGCACGTACGGTAGTCTCAAGCCACAGACCGAGAAGAAATACTCAGAGACGACAAACCACCCACTTGTGCTGTTGTCGATTCTTTCATCCCCCGAGGCCAACCTAGGCTCCCAGGACCGAGGGATACCATTCCTAACAATCGACCGACTCAACTCCGCCGTGGACATCCTCGATTTGCCTTTTGGCAGTTCCTTTACTACCAGCCCATCTTTCCGCTCTCTTGTCGTAATCTCTTCAACATCTCCCAACCTCGACATCGCCGTCCCCTCAACCATAACTTCCGACGACCTCTCGTCAACATCATCCTCGAGAAATCCCACCCAGAACCCAGAGACGACATGCTCACTAAGAGGAAATTTAGAAGAGGAAAATGAGGGAAAGGGACGTACCTATTTAGTGGTAAGAGATCGGAAATTTGTGCAACGTCGAAGAAAACTTCCGGAAACTAAGAATAAGAAAGAGCATAGGAAAGCAAGATGAAAACAAGAATGAAACGAGCGTGAAGAAAACCAAACTGTCTGTCGACCCTGGACATTTATAGGGAAACGTTTGAATTGAGATCCAGCCAAAACTCGACGCGTGGAGAAAAACCGAGCTATGCCCGGATACGTGGCATGATCCGAGCGGAGAATAAATTAGGGTTACTCGAAATCCGGAGTGGCGTGAACAGTTGAAAGGACGTATGGGACAGCTGCACAACGATTACAAAGACGATACGTTTCGGATTTTGAAATGCTGTCAGATAGCACGCGTCGTCAAATAATAAATGCTTCAAGTACCTTCACGCGCTCGCTAATGATGACCACCGACACCGCTTTTAAGCGGAAGTTGTCATTGAATAAGTCTTGAGGCCGACCGGTTGGGACACTCGGTAAATTAACCGATCCCAATACGAGCAATCACGCACAACTAGTCGGCATCCGACCGATCGGGACTACCCGAGCTATCCCATGATCGAGCTACAACAACAATGCCCGACCGATCGACTACTTCATTAGCTGACCTACGGACGGGCTACATCTCAATGCTTAACCGATCGCCCCAATTATGAGTCGTCCTATATACGAGCTACGAAACCTCTACATACTCCTCCGACCCTTCTCTTCGCTCAGACTCGAAGAGTAGGGGGCTTATGGTCGGGTCGGTCATATTGAGCCCGGACCCAGTCAAAACGACTCGTGGGTCGATCGGTTCATTCTTCAAAGATCGGTTTATGCCAAGCGCTTCCAAAGTCCATCCCACGCCCTCCTTGCCCATCCGTAGAAGGAAATCTCCCATGCAAACACGTAAAGACTAAACCTAATCAAAACCATATATAAGGTATAATTCTCCATAATTGAGGTGCGTAATCATAACCTAATTTTTCTCTGCATTCATCAACCTCATCTTCACTAAAAGACCGACTTGGCGTCGGAGAAATAATCGGACACACCTCCAAATGAGCCTTCTTTGTTTTCTGGTATTTTCACGTCGATTAATCACAGAAAGTAGCCAACTTATGGATCCGAATCAACGCGTCTGATTCATCCAAAATCTGGCATAACCAATATGTATAAATAATTTTTATTATAAAATAAAATATAGTTAAAATTAAAAGTGATTTTATTTTATATTACTAAATAATCTATTATATAAATTTTTTAATTTTTTTAAAATGACAGCTAAATAATCATCTAACTTGTTAAAAATAGCTCCTTCTAGAAAAATTATACTGAAAAAATGTCTCTTGTATCAGTAATGCCTTTTGAAATGGTGTCCAGTGTGCGCGTATACGCACATTTTCTCCTCCTAAATTTTCATTACTTTATTTTGAACCGCCACCTCTCTAAATTCAAAAACCAAAATATTACGCGAAATAAATAAAAATCAAAAACAAAAAGACCTCGCGAATTCAGTTTCACTGTCTCTCGATATTACTTGTGCTTAGTTCGCTTGCGATTGCAACGCTCTGTTTGGCTCCGACAATTTTCCGGAGAAATGAACGAACCGGCGGAGCATTTAGGTTTTGAAAGTAGAAGGCTGAGTCTCATCGATGTCTCCTTCGAGGACGATTGCCTTCTCAACACTTGTCCTTCTCCCGACGATCAAGTTTCAGGTTCTCTTTTGATTTCTTTGTTGGTCTAAATGAACTTTATCTAGGTTATGCGATTGTTTTTCATGGACTAGATAATCTGTTTCTTACATTTAGCTGATCGGTGTTGGCGATTAGTGTGAAGTTCATGCCTCAGAATCTGCTGTGCTCAAGATTTAGCTTTTTAATCGAAGGAATGAGGTGTAGACTAGGGCATCAGATTGGAAACACTTCATTTTTCGATACATCTCATAGAAAAATTGATTGCTAGTGAATTGAGTTAGATGTTATCATAAACCAAAAATTTTCATGTCTAGTTCCATTTGCTTAGTGTCATGTCATTGTTATGGTCAGATAACTCCACTGGAGCTGGTGAAGAAGTATACCAACCGATTATGTCATCGGAACCAGAAGGAACAAGAAAAAGTGGAAGGTATAATTTGAGGAAAAGTCTGGCTTGGGACAGTGCATTTTTCACTAGTGCAGGTATGCTTCTGTGTACACCCGAAAACTGCAGCGGCAGTGCTATGTCATCTTTTAGTTAGAGATTCATTTTGGGTGTAACCAGGTGTTCTAGAACCAGAGGAGTTGTCTAGCATGATTGAGGGGGATGAGAAGGGCAGAATGCATATGCTGCCTGGAATCGAAGAGGATGTACAGAAATCTACCGAGTCGATATCTACATTTGCGAGTGAAAGTTTGACAGTTGAAAATCCTGATGGTGATTTGTTTGGAGATATTAAAGCTTCTATCTGGAAGTCTAGTCAAGCACTGAATCTGGTGAATTCAAGCAATGAAGTGCAATCTAAAATAAAAGAAAGCCAAACTGCACCACGTAAGTTGCCTAAGTAGACATGACATAAAAAAATTCAGTGTTCACTTCTGCATCTATCTCATCACCCGCCATCGACTCCTCCGGTACCCTTTAGTATAAATCCAACATGTGCAACCATTGTTAACTTTGTCAGCATTCTGTTTAATGCACCTTGTTCCTAGTCATTACTTTCTGTTGTTCCATCACTGTGACCAAATACTTCTACTTCAATTTCCACTCCTACCACCAATATGCTGGTGGCTTTTGGCACTATCATCAGATCAAAGTTAAAAACAACTCTGTTCAACCTAATAAAACTTGAATTCTTAAGTAAGATTAATTCCAATCGTGGTTGGATCTTGCAAATGAGCTCATATTCCTTAAGAGTTTACAATTAGACTAGTTGTGTCTCATCTACTTGTTTTATTTAGGGAGGAGATAATGTGGTAGAACATTGCTCTTTTGTACTTTTTCTTTCCACGTTTAAAGAAATTATAAATTTTTATTAGTGCTTATTTGACTACATCCTAGCCTAGATTCTTTTCATCTCAAAATCTGATTTATTGTGCCACACCATTCGTTAACCACTTGGTTGGAGACCTAACTTAATTTATGAAGTGTTTACACACCAAATGAGCTATTTTTTGAACTAAGAATAAATTCTTTTTTAGATACAGAAAAAGTGGACACTGCTTCTGAAAGCAAGGTAAGTTCAATAGTTGGTATCTGCAAGTCATTATTACTTAACTAGTTTGTATATGCCTAAAGACTGTGATTGTCAATCTCAGCTAAAGACAAAAGCTGCTCCCAAGAAGGCAAATATTATGCAAGGATCTGGTAAAGCAATGAAACAGGTCCGCATCTGTCCCAAGCTTATTATATTCTGGGATTTTAATATTCTGCTTCTGAACATGAATAAGTTAACAGTAGCCAGTTTAATTGAAAACACGCTAATGTATTTTCGGAAGTCATAGACTCAATGAAAGGTCAGATTAATTATACGTGTTGTATGATTCAGACAAATTTAGCAAGTGACATGCTGTTAAAATTAATGTTCTTCAATAATGGACAGCCTATGTCACTTACAAATAAACCACCCAAGGTAGTGGACAGAGTTGGTCCCATCACAACATCAGTGACCAAAAGAGTTTCGCTGGGTGGAAATCGTTTAAAACTGGAGAAGGCCAAGGGAAATATTTCACCTGGAATTGCAGATGAGAAAAGAGCAACTAGTAATTCAGATCGTGTGAAAAATCCTAGTGGTAAAAGAACCATTTTATCTTCAGGTCACACCTCTGCATCCAACTTAATATTCCTCTTCTCAATTTTGCAGGTAAATATGTTAAAATTCCTATTTCAGGAAGTTCAAAAAACAGTGCACCCAGGTCCATGTTACCAAAGAAACCTTTAAATTCTTCAGGGGTAACAAAAACAAAGATAGTAACTCCTGCATCCTCTGTGGATAGCTCTGGAAGTCTGTCATCGGATACTAATAGTAATTTGTCGTTGAATTGTATGGCAAGAAAAGTCAATTCCAGAACTGCAAAGGATCACGCTTTGTCTGGTCCAACAATTAGAAAACCGGTGAGAGTCTTATCAGGAAATGGCCATCAGCCAACAAGATCAAATCTGTCACCTTGTGTGAAATCTATAAAGAAGCTCCCTTCTAGCATATCACCTGCTAGCTCTGTCAGCGAATGGTCTACAGAGTCACACTCACCCACCTCTACTCTTAACAAAAGGTCCAACAGAACAAGGCCTGGCTTTGACACTAGATCTGACAATGATACTTCAGAAGATGGTGATGCGACCCTAGTTCTGCATTCTCAAAACCATTCTCATGACAAATGGGCAACTGGGCCTGGTACTCGGAGTACTGAATTCAGTGGTGAAGCTGTAAAGAGAGTTTCAATAGGGAAAAGTGGGACAAGTGCACTTCTTGGTCCAGCATCTGTTAAGCCTTCAGGGCTGCGGATGCCATCACCAAAAATTGGTTTCTTTGACGGGGTAAGTTTTAATTTCCCCTTAATTACCTATTCTGCACTAGTTAATAGGTGAGCTGAAGGAAGTTTAAATACCATGAAGGTGCTGGATGTCATTTTGGAATGTGCAAGTAAATTAAGGTGTTTTTGGGTAATCAAAATCACCTCCCTCTCGCATCTCTAAATACTGGTTTTTGTGGAAAATTATTCCCTAACTTGATTTTGATGACGTACAGGTGAGGACACTAGGACGCACTCCTAATGGAAGCACACAATCTCATCCAGCTATATCCAATACCTTAACTAGAGTTAGAGCTGGAATGGGAAATGGTAGCCTGATGGGAGAGTCACAGGTGTCAAAGAATCATAATTCTCAACCTGCTGGAACTGTAATGGTTGTTCAGAGCTGCAAAATTGGTACTCATCAGCCTGCCTCGGGTATCAAACCCAAATCTCCAATACCGTCTCAGGAATCTTGCAATGTGATACATAAAGTCAGTGCTTTAAGAAATGCAAAACGTTGTTCTGGCGTACCCCTCGAAGTTCGGAGTAGGTCTCCAGGAAACAACAGGGAAGATCATTTAATTGATGAGGAAGTTAGATCCACAGAGAACAGTTTGCATTCTCCTAGTATCCATGAAAAGGAAAGGAGTGCTTTGGAAGAGCAAGTTGTCGGTACGAGCAAACAATTCGAGTTTCTGGACATCCACGGGGAGGTAGAAACCACAAATATTGGTTAGTCTCCTCCTCTTCACCCCATTAACATCAGCAAGAGATTGCATTTTAGTATGTGAAGCTTTAAAAATCTACTCTTTGACTATAGGATCAACGACATTGGAAGTAGATTAGAGGGTCCACTTGTATTCAGAAAATCACATAGCATGACGTTAAGAGCTGAAGCTGTAACATTACTGCATCAATTTTCTGGAAGCTAATAAGCTGGGAAAGATAGACCATCTCACAAATTTGGCAGGACAAATTAGTTTATCTTCGATTATATTATATCTAGAGCAGTGTCTGTCCTTAACCTTTCTAGAGTTTTGCGGTTATGAGGCCCACTTGGCTCGTGTATTCCTGATCACCACTTGTAGCTTCTGCCTGGAGACAAAATGTTAGAGAGGCTGTTTTCATGGAGACCATGTGTAGATGCTTTCCAACAGCATATACATAAGGTATCCGAGAAGTTCTGCATGTGTAAATGTGATCGAGATGCAAATGTCTTGTTTATTTAAGAAAAATGTTCAGTTTGTCCCGAAATGCATTTTATGCTCACAGGCAGAAAGTACTTGTCAGTGTAGCGGACTGAACTGTATCAGTAAAAAAAGTTTAAAATGTTGAAAGGTTGAATCGATATTATATAAATAGAAGAAATAAAATTTAAAAAATAAAATAAAACAATTTATTAAAATAGTAATATTTATTAATATATAATAATTAATAATAATAATTTAATCTGAAATTGAGTAATAATTCTTGCATTTAAAATTTACTTAAAGAAAAAGACTGCGAAATTAAAATCAAATGATTTATTTTATTCTAAGTTTTCAAAAGTCAATTAATTTATAAAAATTAACTAATTTTTAATAATAAGGGTTATTACCAATAACCCAAAGTAAAATTAATTTGTTTAAAATTGATTAAACTAAATCAATTTTTAATCATTTATCATATTTATACTTTTAAATCCACTTGAATACAAATTCATGAGATCCTATATGATGTGTTCAATTGTTTTGAAGAGGTTTTGCGCTTAATGTTACGTACTAGATAATAACAGGGAAGTTTCAATTTTATTTTTGTTTTCATATTTAAATTTATAATTTTCAGTTACACAAATTTTATAAGTTAAATAATATAATTAAAAATTAGCACAAAATATTAGAAAATAAAAGAATTGAGAACTTTATGCTAAATAAAAATAATATTTAGCACATTTATACTTAAAATTTAAATGATAATTTAATAACAGAAACAAATTTAAAATTTATTACGACTACAAATTACTCATTCAGTGAAATACAAAAACCGCCCAAGTTTTAAAGCTTTAGAGACATTCTCGGACAGGATGTAGCATGACAGATTTTCATATTGTTATGTTACGGTTTAAAATGTCAGACGTAAAACACGTAATAAAAGAAACTGATGTAGAGTTTACAGGCTTATAAACTCTTCCACCCTTCAAGCTAACTTTTGGGGTTGGTTTTCTCATAAAGACCTATAACAATTAGTATCAGAGTCGGCCTTAGAGTGGTGACCCATAGAGTGGTGGCTCCTGAAATAGTGACTTGGGAGTGCCAGCCGTAACCAACATGGCCGTGACCAATGAGGCCATTGGTCCTTATAGGGGAACGAATGTTACGGTTTAAAATGTCCCACATCGGTAATAAAAGAAACTGATGTGGAGTTTATAGGCTTATGAGCTCTCCCACCCTTCAAGCTAGCTTTTAGGGTTGGTTCTCTCGTAAAGACTTATAACATATTATCTGCATATAGAAGTTGAAATCCAGCCAGAATCAAGAAGCTGAAGTCACCTGTAACAAAGCTTCTGGTCTAATAATGTCTATAAGAGTATATCAGTCACAACTAAAACAGTGGCACTGAGAATTTGAAACCCGAAATTCAATGCAATAACCAGTAAGACAGACAAAGAAAGATTTGTTCCGATAGATCAACTCAACAAAAAGCAGTAACCATTCCAAAGTCTTTAGGAAGACTAACAAATAAGACTATAAAAAGATGATTAGCTACTTAAGATCTTGGCTTTTCCTTTTTCTCCTTGAAAAGTGCCAAGAGGGAGACACCAGAAACCTTCACAACCTTGAATCTAACACCAGGAATATCACCCACGGCATGTCCCTTTCGTCCAAATCCAGCAATCAACACTTCATCCTGCAACCACCATTCAATTATTGCATCAAAACACTATGAATTCCCAAAACCAATCATTATTTTATTGACACACTCAACACTTACATTCTCTTCGATATAGTTCAAGCAACCATCGTTAGGAACAAAGGCAGCAATCTTCTTGCCATTCTTGATAAGTTGAACTCTGGCACATTTACGAATGGCAGAGTTTGGCTGTTTGGCCTCAATACCACTGCATCAAAAAGGTATCCATTAAATCTATATGCTTAATTCTCTGAGCATGAAGTAACAATCAAGGTTCACTTCCTTACATCTTCTCAAGAACAATTCCTTTAGCATGAGAAGACCCTTGAAAGGGTTTCTTCCATTCATTCCCAAGATGAGATTTCTTGTATGACTTGTCAGCCCACCTTTGCCTTCTTCGGTGAGACTTCAGCTTGCGACCAGATCCCATACCACGTGTCTTCCTGCAATATCATACGCATTAAACACACAAAAACTGACATCGTTATGACAAGATCTGACTCAACCCCATACGATTCAACTTTTTCCAGAAAACTATCAACCACAAGTTCGCAAGTAGGAAAATTTTCTCATGAATGACATAACCATCAATCAAACATGTGACGAGAAAAGTGAACCAAAGAGTGAAAGGAGAGATACAATACCCCATGGTTGCAGAGATACAAAGCTCCGACGGCTACTAGAAGTTGGAGAGCACTGCGGCAAAGAGTGAAGCAAAACCCTAGACTGCTTTTTGATCCTGTGATTGCTCATTTATAGAGGACTTGTAAGAGAAGTCGGCCCAATAAAATGCTGCTCCTGATATTTCTATTGGGTCGGACCGGGTCGGTTTGAATCCAAATTTACCAATACTATTCGGCTACTCGACGGACCCACTTACCTGTTAATTGTAATATTGGAATAATTACTAGTTAAAATTTAATACAAAATGTATAAATTTACCCTGATCTCAGCTAATAATTACGGTTATGTTATAAGTTAAAAGTTACATACAAAGTGAAATGATTAAAAATCAAACTAGTTAAGCTGTATAATTATAAAAATTTTGAACCGATCAATTTAAATTTATTTTTTAAATAATTTTAGTTATTAAAAATGAAATGATTTATTAATTAATCGATCAGTTTTTATAAATTAATTATTTTTTATAAATTAAAATTAAGGATGATAATGAGTCGAGCCTGACCTAACCATTATTACTAGAACTCGAGCTGAGCCCGAGATCCGAAGAAGTGAGCTTGAATCTAATTCGACCAAACCTAAGTTATTTTTCCTAATTAAAAATGTAAAAATAATATCATTTTTTACAAAATGTTATTTTCTGCAATATGACGTGGTTTTATTTATTTGTGTCGAGTCTCAAGTCAAGCCGGACTTGAACAAACCAAGCCTAAGCCTGAGCTCGACCTGAGACCTAATCAACTCAAGTATAATCCATTAACCTCGATCTGAAAATTTCAACCCATTTCATTGGGTGATCAAAATTCAACTAATAAATAGTTCACAGAGCTTTGGATTTAGATTTTTTTAAAATCTTGTTAAAAGCTTAAGCTTTCCGTTAAAAATTGAACGATGTAGTTATTGGAGAATTGGTATAATGTTAACTTGGAAGCAAAGGCATGGTTGCTACGCTTAAGCGAATAGTAATTAAGATTGGACACCTAATAGTACAATACACAACTGTTCTACCTCACAAGCTTCCAAATTATAGTAATTGCTGTGAGTGATCCGCATGAACATGAAGATACAATATCCTGTAAAGGGTATCAGACAATGCCTGACAATGTCTTGTCTCAGTAACACTCCGTCTATGGGGCAAAACAGAAAGTCCTTGGTAGAATGTGGCCAGTAGGGCTTCCATCCCACACACCAATACGTTAGTTTTCGTCTTCAAAACCATATTCATCCATTACATTGCTTCTTTACGAGTTGCCAGCCACCCAAACCTGCAAATTGTTAAGAACAGGATGATTGAAAATTGCCAACCATAACCAGACATGCTTAAATAGTGATAAGTGAAAGGCAAAACCTGTCGGATGGTTTTTCTACTTCTGACCCTTCTTCCACAGGACTCCAATCTTCTTCAACATGTTTACATTTTTCTTCTTTGGCGAGTCATCATCCATTTCTTCCGAGTAAGGTGAACCCATAGTCCTGGCAATAGTATTGTAGTTGTTATCAAGAGAAACTGCTCTGTCGACCAACTTCCCTGTGTTTCCTGTAGAAAGCATAGAGGCAGCTGCCTCGGCCGCCTTCCTCCACTGGTCTGCCTGTACCTTTAACTTCCTCAACTCAGCCTCCAATTCTGTATTAGTAGCTTGGGCTGCATCTAGCTGTTCTGCTACTCGTTCTGCTCTTCTGCTATTTTTATCTGCTTCTTCGGTCAGATAACCAAGTTTCATCAAGGCCTCTCGCTCTGCGGCTCTTGCTGTTTCTGCTAATCCAACAGCCTCATCGTTAACTTTGCTCCTCTCGGTTACTGCCTTTTGGATTTCAGTCTTGAGAATTTCATTTTGCTGTGTCACATTCTGTAACTCTGAGTCCTTGTCCAACAGACTCGACTTCAACTCTTCCAATTCATGCTCCAACTTCATCTCAAGTCCATCTTTTACTTCACCTGGATGATTCTTCTCAATCTTCAAATTCAGCCCTTTGTTCTCCTCTGAAACACTTTGCAATTCCTTTTCTTTATCCTGAAGTTCAACCCTCAACTCTTCAATGTTGTCTTTGGCTTTCTTTAGTTCTGCCTGCAACTCTGATTCTCTTTGGCCCGATTCAAATTTTGTCTGTTCAATTTGTTCATAGGCACTTCGTATCTGCAGCGTACTTTGAATATATTCTTGCTGATACCTGGTCTCTGACATTTCTAGAGCAGATTTGAACTGCCCCATTTCAAATTTCAAAAGTTTAAGCTCTTCCTTAAGCTGCTTGGCTTCCTCATTCCCTCCATTTTCACGCACATTTTCCATGCCTTGTGTAGTATTAACCGATGTTTTGCAGCCATTAGCTTCATCTGATTGAAGCTTGTTCACAACTTCCTCCAAAGACTTTATCTGAGCTTTTGATTGCTCCAATTCCAATGACAGTGAGTTATATGCCTCAACAGCTTTTATGTGATCTGACCTCAGCATTTCTGCAGCTGTGTTTGCTTCTTCCAATTGATCTTGAGTTTTGCTAACTATTTCTTGGGCTTCAGCCTCAGCTTCCCTCCAATGATTGAGCTCATTTTTCAGCTTTTCGACAAGGTTGAGAGTTTCAGTAAGTTCAATTCTCAAACTTTGTAACTCCGCATGTGCCGATTCTGCATGTTTTGATTGGGAAGCTTCTGATTCTGTCACCATTTCCAACTGATTCTTGAGCTTTTGGATTTCATTCATGGCAGATGCTAAGGCTGCCGAATCCATGGATTGCTGCTTCTGGACAGCTTCTAATTCAGACTCCCAAGCTTTATCCCGATCATGGGATATTTTGCGGAGCTCCTGAAGTCGAGCATCCTCTGAAGCAGTAACCTCCAGCAGTTGCTGTTGGGACTCCTCAAACTGTGATGACATATCTAAGAGCTGTTTCTTTGAATCCTCAGCCTCTTGTTGAGCCCGCCTCTTCCATAACTCAGATGTGTTTAGTTGATCTTTTGCCTTTTTCAGATCATCCTGGAGTTGTGCAAGCTGTGATTCCAATTCAGATACTCTGCTCAGACGTTTCTTCTACAGTTCAAAAGATGATAGAGAGAATAGTCAATGACTAAAATAAAAGTGATAATTCATGCAGGAAACAAGTTTAAAAAGAAGCAGAAACTCCTCACTTTGCTAAAGCACTATCAGTGCAGACATTTATAGTTTGAGATTAACATAATATGCATCTAAAGCTTTAGGGGATATTAACAACTGCACCACTTTCCTCAATAAGACCCTCCTAACATAGCATAGCAATTGCTTTGGTTATAAGTACCTCGGTTACTGGACTTCGATGTGATTTACGTTCAGTAACAATAGGACTTCTGTCTTTTGGTGTTCTGTTTGCAGGGTTTGGAGAGGGGATCGAGTCAGATTCTGATCCTGGTGTCTTAAGTTTGCGTGCAGTTCGTGGAGTTGCAGGAGATTTCCTTTGAGTCACTTCTAAAGAGCCAATTCTGTTGTCAAAAGTCAATGACATGATGACCCCATCATTAGAAATGCATAACAATACTACCTAATTCCAACAACAAAAAAACAGAAACACAAGAATCTAGGAATGAACAGAACAAACTACAGGCTCTTGTTAGGCGTTTTATCCAAAGAATGTTGACATAAGCATCAATCAAGGAGTAGAAGGTTACCAATAGCTCGTTTGGTGATAAAATTCCAAAACCTGCCACCTCTGGAATGCATTAACCATGCTAAAGTCCAACCATTAACTACCACATAGATAACGCATCACCCAGACTTTCAAAGCACATGACATGCTTGAGAAAAATTAGTCTTTCATCAACTTTTTTCATACTGACCACTAAAGTTTGCCACAAAAAGTCCAATAGAATCTATGTGAGAAAGAAGATTGAACCAAATTGAACACCAGCTGTGATCCATGTTACTGTTAAGAGAGCTTATCAGCCAGGTGATCACACTGAAACCCCATTGTTTTACTGAGTATTCAACTAGTTAAGTACTTCCGTACAAAGAATACCACAAATGTTATAGAATGCTATACTTGTATCCACAATCAACACAGCTTAATAAGTCCTAACGGCATGTACAAGTACTAGAGAGCCAGTGTAAATGGATTCTTCTTTAAGTCTTACAACAGACGAGAAAGGTAAGCCAACTATGAAATGAAAACACTCCCCAGAAGCAAAAGCTATCTGGATTGAATTGTATTCAGTATGGAAAAACCAATTACCCAATGGGCTCACCTGCTTACCATTAAACAGAGAACAGGAAAGATTCGGTGCAGAAAAAAGGACAAGAAGTAATTCCAATAATAAGAAACAAAAGAAACCAATGCAGCAATCATGAATGAGAAGCTGAATATATATAACTAGCTCACTTTGCTTTTGGTGTCTGCATTGTTTCTTCACGCCTCTTCACCAAGTGGTAAAACAGCACTTAGATGTCTTCTTCAGCCCCTACCTGTCCCACACCTCCTGCAATGGTTCAGAGAAACTTTTTCCTTAGAATGAACTTCAAAAGATAAACCTATTATACATGTATTTACAAAGACCAATAGTGAGTGAGCTCCCCATAAAATAAAGCCTTGTCTGATTGCTATATACAACGACTAACAAACAAACAAGCAAGCAAACAAACAATGCAATCCCTTCAAAGGAACTCCTCGGAAACTACCTGCACTACCAACAACCAGTACCGCAGGAAAAAATTTGAATAGAAAGGAAATGTTTAAAACTAAGCGTCTCACTGTATATTAAGACACAATCAAACTTTGCAACTTTCTTTCTTTCTTTTTTTCCTTCCCTTTTACTCCAATACTTGTATTGCACTCAACACTCAACAGGCAAACGGACCAACAATGGGCCAGCAAATAGCTAAATGACCATTGTAACCTATAGTTGATGGCTATATCTCATTTCCAAAACGTAAAGTTTCTTTCTTTATGCTTTATCTTTTGATGCCTATCTTACTGTTTGTTAAATGATTATTTCCAATATCTGCAAAAAGGAGCAAACCATCTTTTTCGTCATCAAAATTATTCAGACAAATCAAATCTTCCAACTCTCAGCTGTAGTAACTAACATCAAAAGGGGGAAAATAGGAGTAAGGAAGGAACTAAGTTATTAAAATGTATAAATTGTAGAGATTTTTCACAGTTCTTCAAAAGCGAAAGGTGACAGAAAATGAAAAGGGAAACTAAACAAAGGGTGAACTAATCAACTCTTTTCAACTATCGTAGAGTATTTTACAGAAAAGCCTCCATTGAACAGTATAGCATCATTTTCAACCATCTCCAGAACCTCAGAATCTTTGAAGAAATCTTAACCTTGAGCTGGTATTAGAAATAAGGGGCAATACGAGAAGAAATGGAAGAGAAAGCTGAAAAAGATAATCAAACACATGTTTACTAACTTACAACAAAATGTAGAACAACAATGACAACACATGTATAGCATTCATTTGTAAAGTTCCAAACTTGGAAAACTTATATCTGCCAAAAGCTCAGATCTACAAGAAACTTATCAAAATCGACCTGCACCCAACCAAGCTAAAACAGAGTAGCAGCAAACAGATGCCTGGTTTAACCGATTAGTAGGTTTCTGTAAAAGCAACTTTAAGCTCCTCAAGAGCAACCAGAAACCAGCATTTTTGAAACGAAAGGACTCAACGAGTGAGATGCATGCCAAAGAAACCAAAACGCAAGCATTACCACAGCTGAACAAATATATGCAACCAACAGATTCAAAAAATAAAGAGAAGTTTTTATGGCTTCATGAAGGAGGGAAAAAACACAAACTTTGCTGTCAAAATCCAAACTTTAGAACTCAAAACCAACCTTAGAAACGAAAGTAACAAATGAGGACTACCCCCTTACAGAAAAACGCGAAAGGAACAAAATGTAAGACAGAAATCATTTCAGAATCACTCTTACCAGTTACCAGACTAAGCTCCGCACAGAGAAAGGAGGGGTTTTCTATGGCTGAACACTAAGTATCAAAAGAAGAAAAATAGTTTCAAAGCCCAATAAAAGCTTAAAGAAGCGTAGAGCTATGGAGCAGACAATGTCTTGTGTTGTTGCCCAAGTAGCGTTAAGTAGGTAGCTGCTTTCTTTGGCTCATTAATCTCTCTCCTTTTACTGTCTCCATCTGCCAAATTTTGTCACATGTCAGTGAACAAGACAGAGCCAGCTTCATTCAGCCATTGTTTCTTCAGTTTTAGCAAAGATTTCAATACATTATTAATCCAAAATCTTACCAAACTATATTATTTTATGTTTAATTCATTATAAAATTCAAACATCATCAACAATTATTTGTTGAAGACACGAAACATTATCTGTAACAAAACCGAACCAATGACAAAAACAATAAGAAAGTCGACTGAACAAAATGCAGGTTCCCATCTGCTAGTGCTGCATTACCTTGCATTACATGTGCTGTTTGCCTGTTTCTTACTGCATTAATCGTCTTCTACGTAACCATCAGCAAGGTGTCTGGTGAGGCACCAAAATAATGATGCCAATAAGACCATTATTATAATACTTGAGGTCTAAGCCATGTGCCACTTCATCGAGTTTGCAGTTGCAGGACTTATCTGATATCTCAACTTTTGACTGCTTTAGCTCTGTTACCTTGACCCGTTGTGGCCGGTGTGGACATTGGAATGGTAAATTTGCTTTACATGGATTTACGATATTCCAAATCGAACCCGAAGAATTAACTAAAAATTTTAAAACCTAAGTACTTTTTAATATTATATTTTCTAATTAAATTTTAAAATTTTTATGACTAAAAATAAAATTTATCAATTATTTGTAAAATTTTTAAATTTTATTTTATAACGGTTTAATACTGATTAAATCTTTTAAACTTTAAATTCTTTGCCCTAGGTTTAACTTTCGACCGTGTTTTTAAAATATTGATAATAATTTCAATTAAGTTGAATCAAAAGAATATTAAATTATATGTATTTCAATTTTATAATATATTTTACTTGACTATTTTGTAAACTTAATTTTATTACTTTTAATATTTAAGCTCTAAAATTTCCAAATTAAGTCCATGGAAGCCATTAATTTGTAACTTTTAGATTAAAGATATGGATCAACAATAATTTGTCCCGTAGGTAGAGTAAACGAGCATGAGGCTAAAAGATTATGTGTTCAAATTCTCCTATTTATATTCTCTCGATTAATCCTGTTGTACAAGGCTTGTCTAATATGAAATATTCGATTAGTGTGATTTGTAAGCGATTGTATCAATCTGGAGGTTTACCCAGTATGCTTCCAAATAATAACGATTGTGGGTTCCTCCATTTTTTTAAAAAAATCAAAATTAAGTTGGTATAAGGAATAATACATTTAAAATTATTTACTCAATTAACAATAAAAAGAATTTTAGGCGTAAGATTATTATTGTTATGCATCCATAATATGAGACGAATAAAAGAAATATTAAATATTAAATAAATTGTTTAAAATCATAAAATTAAAAATCTACATTATAAAATTTGTGTTTCAAGTTTAAATTTTGAATATCGATTTAAATAAACTAAATCATTGATTAGTAATAAGGGTAATTATTGTCTATTAAGAGTGGTCGAGTTAATGAAGTGGGAGACATAGGGCTAAAATGTTATGTGTTCGAATCTCCTATTTACGTTTTCTCGATCGAGTCTGTCTTACAAGATTTACCTAATGCGAAGTACCCGATTGACGTAATTTGCAGGCTATTACATTAATCCGGAGGTTTCCTCAGTATGCATCCAAAATATAGCGTCTGTGAGTTATTCCGTTAAAAAAAAAAGAAATTATCTAATTACTTTTGACAAGTATTTAATAAAATGTAAATAATTTGAATATTAATTATTAAATATGTCTCAAGAAACAATATAACAACAAAGCATATAATTTATTCATTTAAGTCTACATTTAAATAGATTAAGTGATTTATCAGGCATTTATTTATTTTAAATTAAATCTTTGATTTACAATGTACATACTTTTAATTCAATACGAAACAAACTTTTTATCTTAAATGTAATTTTGAAGATTGAATTTTAAAATTTTTATATTGAAATATTTATGAAAAATTCAATTTGTTAATTATGTCTATGTATGATCCTACATGGAAGTTGGGCTTGAACTTTATGGAAGGGAAGAAGTAGACCAGTTAAATGGCTTGGTTACTTAAAAGTAAATTTGGACTAGTAATTAGTAGGATAAATTTGGACTTAATAATTTAATTATTAACTAAATTTCATAAAATTAATATTTTAGTAAAACTCTTAAGAAAATTAAACTAATTTAATGGTCCTAATAACCAAAAATAATAAAAAATTATTGAGTATGATTTTTGTTAAATTTAAGTCATTTATATATATTTGATTACTTTATTTAGTGAGCCTTATATAATGAAAATTATTAAAATATGAATCTATTAAAAGATTATATTTTCAAATGTTTAAACTTTTTAAATAATGTTCTTCCTCCATCACAAAAATAATAAACCTACTATTTGCAAAAATTAAGAAAATGTAAAAATAAATAAATAAATAAATATTCTTCTATTAATAAAAATTAAATCGTTAAAACGATGACAATTTTTTTCCTCATATAACCTTCTATCAATAACATATTACTCCATTAAAATTAAATGACGTATAACTTCCTACCCTTGAAATTAATTGTTCTTGTAATTTTCATATACTTTTCCAATTATAATAGTAAAAGTTCTATCAATAACAGATCACTCCATTAAAATTAAATGACATATAACTTCCTACCCTTGAAATTATTTGTTCTTGTAATTTTCATATACTTCTCCAATTATAATAGTAAAAGTTGGGGACATAAAAATGAATGAAAATCAGGGAAAAAAAATAAGGTTGTGATGATAATGATATCCTCTCCAAGAAAGAAGACTCAAATTATGGATACAATCCCAAAATCTCCTGACCTAAAGAAGAACCATCCTCGAGATACTTCCTCCAACAATTTAACAGACTTGACAAGTGGCCCTTTGACAATTGGAAACCATGCTAATGATAAGTAAACAAAATGAAAACAAATCTTACAGGAAGTATATGTGAATTAAAATGATTATAAACACATTATGCGTAGCTTTAATAAAACGTTGTGTTTGGAATCTTCTGTAACAACACCTCGCCCTTTACAACTTCCTTGTCCTCAAAGGACGAGTTGTAGCATTGACGATAGCTATGAAATATGAAAATTGCGTAGAAAACATATCGTATTCAACCCATGAAGGATGCTCCTGAGAAGCCTAAGCCCATTTAAACAACAACTTTGTGACAATGTGCCCCTTCTTTTTGATCATTTTCCTGTCCAAGATGGCATTAGGTATAGGGCCACTACTTCATGCTCATCCATGATAGGCAAAATAAAAGATGGTGTTTTGGCACTATGCTTCAATTCAAAGAGCGACATATGGAAATCATCTTGCATTTTGGACCTAGAAGGTAAAGCTATCTTGTATGCGACATCTTTGATCTTTTCGATGACCTTATTAGGGTCGTAGTAATTGGTAGACAATTTGTGATTGCAACATCCCACTACCACAAGGTAAATACCCGAATACCTGAAGGATATTCAAGTACATACACTATGAAAATGGTATGTTGGAGCAATAACAATTTCAACTTACACATGGCATCATCTGACATACTCAAAAGTCACTAAATTTTTAAACCATTCACTTCATTTATTCAAAAAGCTCATCCCGTTTCCATCAAACAAATATTTACAAAACCTTATACAGGTTCTAGCAAAACTACAAAAATAAAAATAAAAACTATATCACTTCTGGTGTCAGCTGACAGACCTCTGAGCCATTTCTCTATCTAAAAGATTCCTTAAATCCTGACTAAAGAACTAGGTCTTCTATCTTATACCTGAAAAGCCACATTGTAATTTTTGATGAGTTTTGCAAACTCAATGAGTGAATCATCATTGATGAATTCAGCGGATCATATACACATAATATATATTTTACAGATACTTATTTAGATCATAAACACATTCCAGATGTTCACACAACATAGTATATCATAAGGTTACACAGCTCACATTGCTAAAGCATAACAAATAAATCACATTAATTTATCACTCATTCAGCTTTGCAAATCATTCAATAAATTTCAGTCTTATAATGTCATATGCATGAGACTTACATTCTTTCTTATTGTTGTGACAGAGTGCCTATCACATATTTATACAAATATCGGTCTATAGGGTTCAGTCGAACAGAATCACGGAGCATAACTTTACGTGCAAAATCAGAAATCACGGAGCAAAGCTCTACATGGAAACGCTTCATACTGGCAACTCAAGTCACAATGCTTTTACCTGAGCATGCATTTTATGAAATGCAACAATTTTTGAATATCTCATATATCACAATCTTATACAAATGCTCAAACAAGATTTCACAGTCATTAGATCTAAGTCCGGCATTTAACTTTTGTTGAGAATCAAATGTCAAATTCATATTAAATCAAAACACTCCCAATACATGCCCGACTATTAAACTCCTCAGACCTTAAGTCCAGAATCCAGAAACAACTCACAAATAGTTCAAAAATATTGGAAATTTAACAAATCAAATAAATCCTAAGAAAATCATCTAGGTTGACTCACAGAACGCTCCATTATGCTATTGCTTGGATGGTCCGGCAATGTCTGTATGGTGTCCACTTGGCTCCTCTAGAACATACACAATACATTCACAAATATCACATTGTTGCCCAAATATATAAGTATTCCTTTATGCACATGTACTTATATAAAATATGCACAATGCATGTTCAATGATAATTCCGGGTATCTTATAGTTATTTTCATCATCAAATCGATTAGTTATTAAAGCCCTCATTAATATCATTTGGTACTTATAATTTGGGCCAAAATAAAACAATGTGAAATCAATTACATAACTTAATTGACCACTTCAGATTTTCTACCCACATGATTTTGGATCAACTTTGCATAATTAATCTGATAGGATAAAAGACCAAATTAGGCAACACTCCCTTCTGAAAAGTTATTCGACAGTGTCTTAAGTTTCTTAAGACTCCAAGATTATCCAATTTGATTCAGTATACCAAAAGTTATAACCCAAATACTTTAGACTATTTTAGAGCTTCAGCAGAATTCTTACCTCAACTTCCAATCAAAAATTGAAATTCTCGGAGATAGAATTACAACTCGATTTCTTCATAAAATTTGTATCCCTATGTCTCTAGTTTATTCCAAAGTAAAAATCATCCCATTTGAATAATTACAGAGAAAGATATGATCAAAACACCAAAGTATGTTTAAGCTGTCACGAAACTTCGTCGTGACGAACTTTCCAAATAGCAAAATTCTTCAACATTTTCTTAAAAGTTTGCCACGGTGAACTTTTAAAGAAATCAACTCTTTTAAGTTGGTCGTGGTGAACTAAAAATAGTTGGCCGTGGCAAACTTTACTGCGTCTAAACTCATCTTCTTCTTTCATTCTTTTCCCAGATTTCACATTCCTACAACGTCTATTA
This sequence comes from Erythroxylum novogranatense, assembly GCA_029891385.1. Taxonomy (NCBI): domain Eukaryota; kingdom Viridiplantae; phylum Streptophyta; class Magnoliopsida; order Malpighiales; family Erythroxylaceae; genus Erythroxylum; species Erythroxylum novogranatense. The sequence continues at coordinate 91,659,934 of CM057231.1, read as the reverse complement.
TGCACTTCTATACCCAAAACAATCTCTAAACTTCACTTCATTTAACTCCTAATTCAATTCAAATCATTTACATCAGATCAAAATTCAAGTTTTCTCCCTAACACCAAAAACAGAGCATATTTGGATAAACTCTCATTTCCCAGCACTCTCGTTTTTCTAACTTATACATTATTAGTCAAAACTTCATTTCAAGTAAAACTTTGCATTTACATACACTTTCCCTCAACACTGCATCGTTTAAACTTTTCCCGGAAATCCAAACTCATTCAAACTCACCTCTGTTAACACTTCAAACATGAACAGTATAACTTTATTCACGTACACTTTTAAGCCAGAACATAAACATATTATTTCTACATCACTTTACAAAAATTTCCATATTTTCCAATCCAGAATCCATTCAACACAGTTTTGAACAAGTCTTAAATCTCGAATCCATCATCAAAATCAGTCATCGTCGTAGCCACAAATTTCAAACCTATGCATGCACGTATATATTTACACCAGAAAATGAACATTATCAGAAGTGCTTACCGGATTCAACTATTCCCAGCAGTAAGAATAACTCACAGACAACCATCAAGAGCAACTCAATGTTCGGTGATGAACAAACCAAGCAAAAAATGCTTCAGATGCTCAAAAACTACAGTAACTCTTCCTAATGTTTTCTTTTCAAAATATATAATAAGTGGGTTCTTTGCATGCCTTACACTTGTCACCATATAAGTAAGCCATATGTCATAAGTACATTACAACCATATGTCACTCTATCATTGGTCCATAATACCCAGAATTTTTCAAAAAATTTTAAATTCACCAAAATTTTGAAATAATTATATGACTCTCTAAATAATTTTGTTTAGTTCAAAAATAATTCACCAAAATTTCAAAATATCCAAAATGAACAAAAATTGTCAAATCACATTTAATACACTCCAATAAATCCACAATTTCTACTTATAAATCAAATTTACCTGAAAATGTCAATGAATGCATGTACAATCATATGAATGTGCAAAATAAATGTGTATGTCACTATTAATTATGCATGATGTGCATTTTCCTAATTTCTCATAATTCACAATTATAACCCTAACATGGGTAACGGGATGTTACAGTGATGCACTTGGTTAGGCATAGTGGATTGGTGATAAGGTTGCATCTTAAGGTATACATAGTCCTCGACCTGAAAAGTATGTTCCACCTGTTTTGTATCTACTTGTTTCTTCATGCGAACTTAAGCATTGACTGTGTAGAAGACAATAGCAAGGATATGAATTTGTGAGAAAGGAATCATCTTTATTCATGATCTGTGAAGATATATATACACTTGATTTCATACTCTCTTTTCTGTTATTCTTTCATAACAAACCTAACTGTAGTACCTAAATAAGGACAAAGGATAATGATAAGCAGTAAAGAAGAACAAAATAGAATTAATGAGGTGGCCCGCTATATTTTCTATGTTGTGTCATTTGCCGATGTTAACTTTTCCTGTAAGTCCAACAACCCCTCCTTAAGTTGGAGTTTATGTAGACCTAACTTGTCAAATGCTATGTGGAGTGCTGGCGTTGGTAAATCCTTTGTGAATGCATCGGCCAATTGGAACCTTGAAGATAAATGACTTGTTTGGAGAAAACCATCGTGCACTGCATTACGTAACAAGTGGCAATCGATATCTAGATGCTTGGTACACTCGTGAAACATAGGCTTGTTGGAGATATGGATTGCTACCATGTTATCACATCTTAGTGAAATTAGCAATAGAACCTTCAGTTGCAGATTTCTCAAGATATAATTTAGCCACTTTATTTCGCAGAGAGTACTGGCCATACTCCTGAATGAGGCTTCAGCAGACGATCTACTGATCGTTTACTGCTTTTTTATCTTCTATAAAATTAAGGATGAACCCAGAAATATGCAAAAGCTTGTAATAGATTTTCGGGTGACTAGGCAACCTGCCCAGTCTGCATCAAAATAAGCTAACAGTTTGTTTTTAGAGTTTGCAAAGTAAAACAGTGCCTTTGAAATCCCTACGAGATACCTTAACACATGAGTTAGTGCCTTCCAATGTGGTTCTCTTGGGGCAGCAGTGTATTAGCTTAATTGTTACATTGCATATGTAATATCAGGTCGCGTAAAATTCAGATATAATAGCTACCCGATGATTCTCCTATACTTCTTATCATCGACTGATAAAGCACCATTATCAGTATTCAATTTCAGTCCTGGAACCATGGGCACATCAACACTTTTTCAAATCCCCTAAATTCAAATAAGCCAATATATTATGTATGTACTTCTGTTGGGATAATATCATACCACACTTTGATTTAGCTAGTTCGATGCCAACAAAATACTTTATGTATCTCATATCCTTTATGGTGAATAAATCATTCAAGAAACCCTTCGCATCATTTATTAGGGATTCATCAGAACTAGTGATTAGTACGTCATCTATATAGATAAATAAGGCTAAAAAGTCAATATCGTTACCTTTTGTAAACAAACAAGGATTTGAGTATGCTTGGACAAACCCGTAAACAGTCAATTTTATCCTGATTTCCTTATTCCATTGCTTCTTATCTATTTTAGGTCGTATAGAGATTTTAAAAGTTTGAGTACCTCCCCTGGTCGCGTTTTGTTATAGCCTTGAGGTGGTGAGATGTAAATTTATTCGTCGATTTTTTCATGTAGATAAGCGTTTTTTATATCTACATGGTGTATAGGCCACCCCTTGGCTATGGAAATGACAAGAATAGTGCGAATTGTAGTAATCTTCACTACAGGAGATAATATGTTGAAGTAGTCAACGCCTAGGGTCTGTTTAAGTACCTTCACAGCCAAATGTGCATTTCGTCGTTCAATCTGTATGTCTAGTTTTCTTTTGATTTTATATACCTACTTTGTAATTAATGCCTTCTTTCCCACTGGTAACCTCGATGGTACCTAGGTTCCGTTTCTTTCTAAAGCTTCAAAATCTTCGTCCATCGGTTCAATCCACAATGGATCTTATTTAACACTTTCATAAGAAAAAGGTTCATCGTCAGTAGACAAGTTAGCCAGGAAGGTTTTATGGGAAGTGGAGAAGATGAGGTTGTCGTGGTCTGTGAAGAGCTACGAGGAAGCGTTAAGGGCTCAATTTGGTAGGGTAGTAATGTAATCATTAAGGTATTGTGGTGGTTTCCAGTGTCGGGTACTAAGTCAGGTAGGTATGGTGATGTTATCAGAAGTCATTTGGGTATTTGATGGAGATAGGGTTTCAATTTGAGGATTTTGAGTGTCGGTAGTAAGTGGTGATAGTAATGGTGTAGGGTGGTCTATCTGGTCAGGGGTGGGTGAATCTGTCAACGAGGTTTGGGTAATTAGGTAGTTGGTTTTGGGTATAGGTATTTAGGCCGGATGATCCAAATAATAGGTTAAATGCTAGGTCAGTGTTGTGTTCAGTTTCTTTGTTTTGTTTATACGAAAATAAGGTTTCGTAAAAAGAAACATCTTGGCTAAAAATTATTTGTTTTGTGTCAATTGCTCGTAATTTGTAAGCCTTTCGATCGGTTGAGTATCCAAGGAATAAACATTTCGTTGCTTGTAGGTTGAGTTTTTCTTTGTGGGGAGTGTTTTTAGTGGCATAACATAGACACCCAAAGGTGCGGGGATGGTTGGAGGTTGGCTCTTTTTGATGTAATTTTTTGTAAGGTGTTTCCCATGATATTATTTTTGTCGGTAGGAAATTAATTATGTGAATAGCAGTTAAAAAAGCTTCCCACAAAATTCTTTTGGTAAATTTGCTTGGAACATAATTGTTTGGGTCATTTGAAGGAGGTGTTTGTGTTTTCATTCAACAACTCTGTTTTGTTGGGGCGTACGAACGTAGATTTTTTGGTAAAAAATCCCTTTGTTTTCAAATAATTTTTGGATCAATTAGTTCACAAACTCAGTTTCGTTGTCCATTCGTATAGTTGTAATGGCTTGTTTAAAATGATTTTCAATCATGGTGATGAAGATAGTAAGAGTTTTATGAACTTGTTCTTTGGTGCTTAATAAAAAGGTCCATATGACTCTACTATATTCATCAACAATTGGAAGGAAATATGTTGAACCATCAATATTTTTTGTTTTGAAAGGGTCAAAAAGTCCAAATGTAGTAACTCAAAAGCTTTTGTAGCTATGATATTATGCTTACCAAAAGATTTTCTAGCTTGTTTTTCCAAAAGACATGTTTCACAAAAGAATTTTTTAGATATTTCTGAGCTATGAAAGTTTAAATGTTTTAAAATCATAGAGGATACATAATCGAATTGAGAGTGTAATATGCCATAATCATCGATCACATTACAAACAAAATTTTCATCGAGATAGAATTTCAAGGAAGGACCTTTCTTGGTTTTGAGTGGTAAGAAGTGGTATGGTTCAAGCCTGTATACACCTCAAATTCCTCGCAGTTGGCCATGACATAATCAGTAATGGGGTCCTGTAAAAACACCTTGTTGGATACGAAAATTACATCTAAGTTATTTTTCTGTGTAGGTTTACAAATAGACAACAAATTGTGGTGAAATGTAGGGATACAAAAGACATTTTTCAGCATTATTTCCTTGGTTAAGTGTACATTTCCTACTTGTTTAACAGGTGTTAAAGACCCATTTGGAAGAGTCACAGGTGTAATGTAATATGTGTTTACAGGGGTTTTGAGTTTGTTTTTGTCGAAGGTCATATGGGTGGAGGCTTCCGAGTATACTATCCACAAACCATAATCATAATCAATGCAAACATTTTCATTACAAAAAGAATTAATACCTGTGTAGCTATTGAATGCTACATGGTTTTCCTTAATCATACTTTTTCCTTTTACTAGCTTTGTTAGCACCTGCACTTGTCAAGATAATATATTGAGTTCAGTTTTAGCTTTAGTTGTCTCACCATTTTGACTCCCTTGTCCGATATCAAAAGGACTCTCGACTGCAACTGCTATATGGAACCTTTTTTATCTTGCCCTTTTTTGTTTTAACTCCTTAAACCAATCTAGCTCTCTATGGATTTTAAAACATGTCTCCATCGTGTGACCCTTTTCGTGACAATGGGTGCAGTATTTATCATCCCTTTTAACAAATCTCCTCTTTCCAGTTGCTGATCCATACACGAAGCTACTCTCCTTTGCATCTCCCTTTCTATTTCCATTAGATTTCACATTAAGAGCAACATTTAACTGATCAGTTTCATTCGAATTCTCAGATAAACTAGAAACATGCTTATGTTTTTCAACTATCATCACCGTGGAATAACCTTTACTTATATTAGGTAAAGGATCGTACAATATGATTTGACTAATCATACTTTGATAATCATCCCTGAACCCTATTAAAAATTGAACTAATTTGTTGTTTTCTTTAACATTAGCATTCTTACTACCAATTTCACAAGAACAAGCTTTAAAAGGCATAATGCTTCCAAGATCGTCCCACAACTGTTTTAGCTTGTTAAAATAACTAGTTATAGAATCATTACCCTGTCTCAGATTATTGATACTTTGCATTAATTGGTAAAATTGGGGTCCATTACTTTCTCTAAACCTATTTCTAAGTTCTTCCCATAGATTTCTCATAGTAGTCACAACCAAAAAGGACCTAGCAATCTCCTTAGACATAGAGCTTAACAGCCAAGATGTTACCATAGAATCAACTGTTCTCCATTTCTTTAATAGTTGTGGGTTGTTCTCTGGTTCCTTGCAAACTCCATTAATGAACCTGTATTTCTCCTTAGCTTTTAGGGCAATGGCCATTACTCGACTCCACTGCAGGTAATTTGTCTCGTCAAGCAATATGGCTACCAGTATGGCTCTCGGATTTTTTACATCGCATTTTGTATGATTCAAACTCTTCATCTCTGGTCTAGAATTGATTTTGTATATCACTACTCTCACCTTCGTTACCAGGCATGTTGACAAAATTGGGGTTTTCAAATATCAAGAGCTTCTCTTCTCTGATAACATGTAGAAGACAATAGTAAGGATCTGAATTTGTGAGAAAGGAATCATCTTTATTTATGATTTGTGAAGATATATATACGTTTAATTTCATACTCTCTCTCTTTTATGTTATTCTTTCGTAACAAACCTAGCTGTAGTACTTAAATAAGGACAAAGAATAATGATGAGCAGTAAAAGAAGAACAAAATAGAATTGATGAGGCGACCCCTTATATTTTCTATGTGGTGTCATTTTCTAGTGTTGACTTTTCCTATGAGTCCAACAGACTGAGTTCCTTCGTAAAATGGATGAACTTTGTTTGTGTGTTTGAAGTTCTTTGTCCACCAAGTCTCCCACAGAGCTTCCTATCAAGTAGGGATCGCCACTGTAAAAAGAATACAAAGCCAAAAATGGTGTCATCCCAATGGTTGAGTGATACTTTGTGTTATACCAATATTTTGTGAGAGATAACCAACCACCCCACTTCCCAAGGGTCTCCCCTATTGCACAACGTAGAAACACACTAAAACTTTGTAACAACCTCTATTTGCCCCTTCTTTTGCTGATAGTAAGCAATAGATTTAAGAAGTTTAACATCTTGTATCAAGAATAGCTTATCCCAAAATAAGCGCATGAAGATTAGGTTATAACTAAAGATGATAGTTTTGGGCCAACCATGGAGACGGACAACCACATCTATAAATTTCTTAGCCACTAAAGTCCATGTGATTGGTTCCTTTATAGGAATAAAGTGAGCATATTTCATGAATCGATCAACCACAACTAGAATGATGGTTTTGCCTATTAGAATGAAGTAACCCCACAATAAAATCAAATGAAATATTCAGCTAGGCACCCTGTGGAATAGATAATGGTTGTAGGGTTCAGGCTATTTGGTTAATTTTGTTACACTAAAAAATGGCATATTGCTTCACATAAACGTTAACATCTTGTTTCATTCCCTTCCAGTAAAATGATTCTCACAGCCTTTGATAAGTAGTCTTACATCCTAAATACCCTTCCTATGGTGAACTATGGTATACCTCCAGCATTTGCTACTTAAGAATCTTGTTATTACCAATCACAAGTTTGCCCTTGCATTTAAGTATGTTGTTATCGCACAAGTACTTAGATGAGTCACTAGGATTAGCTTGTAATCATTTAGATAACATGTTGCAGCTTAGGGTTTTGTTGTCAACTATCCTTCATGTGATCCAACAAGGGTGAGTTGACCATCGATATGGCACAGTGATTAGCGAATAATAATATGATTAAATCCATGTATACACCATTGCCATATGTCCACTTCAAGTTCTCGCAGCAAGAGGTAATGTCCACTGTCTCCTTATTAGCATTTGTGACCCTATATCTCTTAGTCACATAATGTTTCAAACTCAATGCTTTCACCAGCTTAGCACTAAAAAATTATGTGTACTACTTGTATCTATTAGGAAATACATTAGCTATCTCTTGATACCCCTCACCTTAATTGTATGATTACCAATTTCTCCCTATATAGCATTCAATGACATATGAACTTCGTCTTTGTTCTCCTTACAGTTTATTTTGGCGAACTTCTAATTTTGATTGTCACTCCCTACTTCTATGGCTCCTTCGACATCTTCCTCCTTTACATCTTTACAATTAAGGCAAACAACTTAGCGTTTTTGCATTTGTGGTTGCAGGTATATTTATCCTTATATGAGATACAAAGACCCGTCGATCTTTGATCTTCGATCTTCTTTCAACTACGGTAGTACGGTTTATTATTCTTATGTTTATGTTTTGTTGATTTTATGATGTATGTATATGACTTTGCTTGTGGATGGGTTTATGTTTGAGTTGGTGGAAGTTGAGTGTAATGTTGGGTTTGATTGGTCGGTGTAAGACTAATTTTTGGTTCTAATATGTTGGTTTTGTAGGGTAACTTTTTGGATTAAATATGTTTTGAGCCAGGGAGAAGGTGGTTTGATTGTGGTAATGGTTACAGTTTGTAGAGCACTTACTGTTTGGAAAATACTTGGATTGTTTGTGGCTATTGATGGTTATGTGAGTTCCTTTTAACTATGTGAGGATACTCTTTTGCAATCTAACAAGCATTATAGCTTTATTAACTATTTTGGGTTTGTGTATTCATACTGTTTTTTTCAAATGTCCCTTCAATCCACCCAAGAAAGAACTCAGTGCTATAGAACTATTTGAGTTAGTTATAACATTTAGTTCATCAAAATTTTCCATTTGCTCTTGAACACCACCAAGTTGCTTCAGGTGCATTAGTTCAATAATGAAGTCATCAAATAGAGACTCCTGAAATCTACAGCCCAGATCTGTGACTAACTTTTAAAGATGTCAATGGGTCGGGCAAGGCCCATGCTACTACTGACCTACCATATTTTTTAGAAAGTAAAACAAAAAACAACATTATTTTTTAAGTAACAGTCAGACACCCTTTTTGACATCCCTACTAACTCTAACCATGTAAGGGGTGCACTATCTCGATTCTTGAGATTTTGTTGTTATTAGGAGAATGCCTTCCCTCCTCTAAATGTAATAAGATGAGTTTTACTTTTTTCTCCTCTTAAACCTCCTCGAAAGCGAAGAATTGCTCAATTTTCTTTTTCCAATTCATGAAATTGCACCATCAAAATTAGGGAACGTTGCCTTTATAGTTTGATTTCTATTCGACTTCTACATTTCTGCTCTAAATTCCTCCTCTCTTTCTGGTTGTTGCTTTCTCTTTCATCTTTAACTCGCTTCCCTTGGTTGATAGCTTTTAACACCTCCCGAAACTTAGCATTTATTTTCATGGATAATTTCTCCATCTTCTTATCTCTCTCATCAAACCTCTTAGCCATCTCTTTCTCCATAGAATTGATTATGGTTTGAAGCTCTAATATGGTCACTGCTATAATACTAAAATGTAACAGTAAAAATAGGAGTCATAGGAATGAATGGAAATTATTAGCATGACAGCGGTATTAGTTCTTCTTCAATTATTATGATCTAGTATTCTGCTTCTTGTTAATTAGTTACAGATTTTCTGGTTGTTTTATTTTGAATTGATTCTCCATTATTCTTGGAGCATTCACAGATTTTTGTTGTTGTAAGCTTGTGTATATATACACCTCTTTTAATAAATACAATTAATTTAGCTCATATATTTATCCTTTGTTTATATGGTATCAGAGCCTCAAACAACTCTTGCGAGTGTGATCCTCTACTTATCTATCCAATATGGCCCCTAACGAAAACGTATTAAATGCTGACTCCACTACTAACAACAACTGAATTGTTCAGTTCAACTCAGTATCTCAATTACCAATTAAACTCATTAACAGCCATAACTTTACAACCTGGAAAGCACAAATATCCATGCTCATGCGTGGGCACAACCTCTTTGGGCATCTTGACGGCAAGTCACCAGCCCCATCACCAACTCTAAGTCACCAGCCCCATCACTAACTCTAACACAAGAGAATCAACAAATTGAGAATATCAGTCACAGTATTTGGTTTCATCAAGACCAACTGATATAGAATACAATCATGGCATTTGTAGATCTAACCATCGCCCCAACTGTTGTCGCTGCTTCCACTGCCAAACTTGCATAGGACTCTCTTCATACTGCTTATGCAAACAAATCTCATACCTGAATTTTCAGCCTTCGAGATCAGGTTGCTCGTTTCTCAAAAGAATCAAGATCTGTAGCAGACTACCTAAATCAAATTCGATCTCTATGTAATGAACTTGCAACAGCAGGTATGCAAGTTATTAATGATGAATTAATTGTAAAAGTTCTCAGTGGTCTTGGACCTGAATTTCATGAGATATCTGCGACAATCTGGGCAAGAGATTCAATTATCTCTTATGAGGAGTTGTATGAGAAGTTGATTGATCATGAACTCTTTCTTAAACATGAGGAATCAAAGAAGACATCAACTCTCATTACAGTTGCTATTGCCACCTGCAATAAATCCAACAACTCCAACAATCACAACAACTGTCAACCCAACAACTCCAATTCTAATTCTCATTGGCGTAACAACAATTCCAATAATTATCAATGGCGTAATAATTCCAGCTACAATTCAGTTCGTTGTCAGTTGTGCAACAAACTTGGTCATACTGCAAATATGTGCAGATCTCAATCTCACAATCATATGTAAGCCAAAGCCAATTTTATTTCCACTAGACAAGCTGCTACTGATCCTTGGATTTTTGATTCTGGAGCTTCTCATCATGCCACCACTGAGCCTCATAATCTTGAGGAATACACTGGTACAGACGACATAGCAAGAGGAGATGGTAAAACAATTCATATTACTCTTATGGGTTCCACAAATTTACTTGCATCAAATAAATCCTTTAAACTACACAACACCTTTTGTGCACCAAAAATTAAACAAAATCTTGTTTCTGTCTCAAAGTTTAATCAAGATAATCTAACCTCCATTGAATTTTTTCCCTTTGATTTCTGTGTGAAGGACTTGAAATCGCGGACTTCGTTGGTATACGGTTATAATAGAGACGGACTCTATGAGTGACCTAACTTCATCAACTCCAAACCAGTTGTCAATGCCATTACTACAACAATTCCATATCGTACCTGGCACAACCGACTTGGGCATCCCCACTCCCAAATTCTAAATTTTATTTTAAATAAATTTTCTTTACCTGTTTCTTCAAAATACAAGTTTACATATTGTAATTCTTGTTGTACAAATAAAATTCACCGTTTTCCTTTTGATAAAATGTCTCTCACTAGTGATGCTCCACTTAAAAAAAATTCAGTGATTTATGGGGCCCATCACCTGTTCTTTCTGTTGACAAGAAATGTTTTTACTGCATTTTTGTTCATCAGTACACCAAATACACTTGGTTGTATACCCTTACGAAAAAAATGAGGTTCAAGACATTTTTTTTTTCAAATTTCACCCATTAATGGAATTTTTTTTCAATACCATAATCTCGTCTCTCTATACCGATGGGGGATGAAAGTATAAAATTCATGACACATACCTCAATTCCAATGGAATAGAACACCTAATATTACCTCCTTATACACCACAGCGAGTTGCCACAGCCGAACGTCGTCATCGACACATTATCGAAACAGCCAAAACTCTTATGCATGATGCCTCTTTACCTTTATCTTTTTGGTCTTTCGTTGTTCACCATGTTGTCTATTTAATAAATCAATTACCTACACCACTTTTAAAATATAAGTCCCCTTTTGAAAAGCTATTTGGTGTTAAACCCAATTAACATTCCCTCAGAACTTTTGGTTGTTTATGTTACCCTTGGCTCAAACCCTATACTACCCATAAACTTGAACCTAAGTCCACTCCTTGTATTTATTTGGGCTTCTCTCAAACCCCTCATTCTCATTACTGTTTTGAACCCATTAACACCAAAATTTACATATCACGTGATGTTAAATTTGTTGAACATACTTTTCCTTTTTCACATCTTCAATATGGTTTCCCTTCTCCCACTTGGGAAATTACTACACACAGCCCCCAAAATCCCTCTCCCCCAACCGAATCACCAGTCGTCTTTCCTCTACCATCGCCTCCCTTCATTCATGACACATCCACCAACCACTGATTGCATCAATCCTTCTCCTTTGATCAAAATCAAAGGAACTCCACTATTGGGCCCGGGTCTCGGATTCCCGGATTCCCGAGGAGGCCCCTCGGGTCGCGTCGGCGACGGGCGCCCAAATACTTTCAAACTCGATCCCAACATCCATACATATACACAATTCGATTCACACACAAATACATACACATATACTCGTACATACATTCTACACATGCAACGCCCCATAAACTAAGGGGCTTCATGCTATTACAACTTAACGGAAATTCAGCAAGTATTCTCAAAGGTAGCATAATACAAATTAGGATTTAAATCCAAAATACATAAGTATGCTCCATGTTGAAATGCTTGGCGGGCTAACCAAAATACTAACTTAATGCAAGGCTCCTAATTAGCTGGAAGTTTCCGATGCCTCGCAAGGTCAACTATCGCCTCGATCTGCACCTGAGGAGGGGAGAGTAATGGGGTGAGCTACGAAGCTCAATGACATATACGTTTATAGCCATTGGCAACGAGCCACACAATCAAGCAATATGTATATATCTATAGCAAGTCAAGATTCATCAATTGATTCACATTCATATAAACATAGTTCATGCAATTTCTGTTTCTCAACATAACAATCATTATGCATCATTTCTGTCAAATCAATCATGAATGCACACAAATGGTTCGAGAGTTTCGTAAAACGATCCGGATAAACCGAAGTTAAATCCGTAAACTATCCGAGTCCGATTTCTCAAGGATCTCGTTGCCTCAAGCGGCCAGCCGGGAGAAAGCTTTTATGTCGACGTGCACGTGACTCCATCCGTAACTCTCTCACCCAAACAATACACATAACCACTCGTTCTATGTTCAAAGCATTTATCAAAGCTTTCAAAATTTTCATTCTTTCCATTCTTGCCAAATACCATAAGGCCTATCAAGGCCATGCAAAATCATAATGCATGTTCAATATTTCTCATACAATTTAACACAAGCAATGTCACATAATGCAAGCAAGCATACACAAGGCAATTTGCCCATACACACAATAACCATAAACATATTACCCACCTAATATCGCTCGAGTATCCGAATTACTGGTGTCCTTCCTCTTGCGATTGGGTCAGGTCGGCTTGGTTTCCTATAATAAACCAAGTTGTCATTCAATCAATATCCAAAAGAAAATATTCATAAGCTTGAAAATCCATAAGGCAAAGTATAAAAGTCTCCACTCGACTTCCACTTAAAATTCCGAACCCTTAAAGGCTGATTCCGAACTTCCTTTCTTCATACACTTGTAACCCTTTATCTCTAGCTCACAACGAATATGAAATCACCTCAATTGGACATCTACATCAACAGATATGCCCAAAATACCAACTATATCATTGCTAGAAAACAGGGGCTCGCCGCGGCGAAGCCCCGCTCGTCGAGGCGAACGCCCGTGCTCGCCACGGCGAGCACACAAGTGTGTGCCGCGGGGTACACGCACGTCGCGACAAACCCATCCCCGCACGTCGCGGTGAATAAACATTTATTCGTCGCGACGTTGTTTCCCTTTCTCGCACGCCGCAATGTGTTCATACGCACGTCGCGACGTGTGGGTCTGGAGAACTACTCCGAAACTCGATTTCTAGCATTTCTACACTTTAATCCTTTCACAAACACAAATGCAACACATCAAAACATTAGATCAAGACTTATACCACATTTCTAACCCATTCTAAGCTTCCAATCCATCATAAATGCAACAACCCAGAAAGTTCTAACCATTTTCCTTCCAAAAACCCTAAAACCTTCGATTATGCTACATTCAACATTCTCTAAGTTTAAATCTAACCATAATGAGATTAACACAAGCAGAACTTACCAGGAAATCACTTCAAATCGGTCGGAAACTGCAAAGATCGAAGAATCCCTCTTCTCTTCTCTTCTTCTCACCGACGGCGCACTCTTCTTCTTCTTTCCTCTATTTCCTTCTTTTTCTTCTTTCTTTTCTTTTCCTTCTAATTTCCTACTTAAGTCAAAAGGGAGTATAAAGACCATTATACCCTTCCTTTCAAAGCCTAAACCACTCTAACTCAAGTAATCTTCCCAAAATGCCCTCATAAACTTTTACCCATAAATTCTCATTTCAACCACATTAAACGCAAATACACCTCAATAATCCACTAATACTCTAAAATTAATCAAACTAAGGCATAAACACATAATTATCACAATTCATGCTTCATATCATCATATAAAAAAATTCGGGGTCCAACATTTCTCCCCCTCTTAAAAGAAATTTCGTCCTCGAAATTTACTTGAATCATCGAAGAGATGCGGATACTTCTCCCGCATGGCTTCCAATGGCTCCCAAGTAGCCTCCTCTATCGAATGATTCCTCCACGGGACTTTGACTAACTGAACCGTCTTCTTCCTGAGGACTTTTTCCTTGGTATCCAAAATCTCCACTGGTTGTTCCTCATAACTCAGATCATCCCGCAACTGAACTTCACTAGTCTGAATGATATGAGAAGGATCTGATCTATACCTCCTCAACATGGACACATGAAAGACATCATGAATCTGAGACAATTCCGGAAGTAATGCCAATCTGTAGGCGAGTGGTCCAATCCTCTCAAGGATCTCATAAGGACCCACATACCTCGGACTCAACTTACCCTTCTTGCCAAATCTCATCACTCCTTTCCAAGGAGACGTCTTAAGGAACACTTTCTCACCGACTTCATACTCCATCTCCTTTCGGTGAGCATCAATATAACTCTTCATCCTATCATGTGCTGCCTTAAGTTGCTGCTTAACCAGATTGACTTTCTCAACTGTTGTCTGAATCAATTATGATCCTTTCAATTGCCTCTCTCCTTCTTCATCCCAACAGATCGGAGTCCTACACCTCCGCCCATACAAAGCCTCATATGGAGCCATCTGAATACTCGAATGGTACGAATTATTGGAAGCAAATTCGACCAACGGCAAATGCTCATCCCAAGCTCTTCGAAAGTCCATCACACAAGCCCGAAGCATCCCCTCAAGAGTCCGAATGGTCCTCTCAGATTGACCATCCGTCTGTGGGTGAAACGTCGTACTAAAATTCAACTTCGTCCCCAAAGCTTCCTGCAAACTATCCCAAAATCTCGAAGTAAACTGAGGATCCCTATCGGACACAATCGAATCCGGAATCCCATGCAGTCTCACTATCTCATCGATATACTTCTTTGCTAGCACATGCAAAGAATCAGTCTGTTTAATCGCCAAAAAGTGAGCTGACTTGGTCAATCGGTCCACAATAACCCAAATGGCATCATGCCTCCTACTAGTCCTGGGCAATCCCATCAGAAAATCCATAGTCACCCTCTGCCACTTTCATTCCGGAACAGGCAACGGCCTCAACTTGCTCGAAGGTGCCTGGTGTTCAGCTTTAACTTGCTGACACACGAGACACTTACTGACAAAGTCTGCTACATCCCTCTTCATGCCTTTCCACAAAAAAATGCTCTCTCAAATTCCTGTACATCCTGGTGCTACCCGGATGTAAGGCATAAGGCGCATTGTGTGTCTCATCCATAATCTCGTCCTTAACCTCCTGCACATCTAGAATACACAACTTGCTCCCTACTGTCATAAGCCCATCAGCACTCACTACTACCTCAGACATTTTACCATTCTGAATTTCATCCTTGAGTCTGCTCAACTCTGCATCTTGAATCTGCAACTCTCTAACTTTCTCCCTGAGTATTAGCCTCACTCGGAAGTTAGCTAGAAGGCAATCCGATTCTTTCTGTTTTAAGCTTATCTTAAACTTGGCCATCTCTTCCAATAAAGGAAGATAAACCGTCCGAACATGCGCAATCGAAGACTTCCTACTCAAGGCATCCGCCACTACATTGACCTTGCCCGGATGATACTCAATCAGCAAATCATAATCCTTAAGCAATTCAATCCACCTTCTCTACCTCAAATTCAGTTCCTTTTGGCTCAACAAGTACTTCAGACTCTTATGATTGGTAAAGATCCTCGTCTGAACTCCATACAAATAATGTCGCCAAATCTTCAAAGCAAAGATCACAGCTGCCAACTCCAAATCATGTGTCAGATAGTTCAACTCATAAGGCTTCAACTGCCTCGAAGCATAAGAAATCACCTGATCTCCCTGCATCAAAACACAACCAAGACCCTTCCTCGAAGTATCACTGTACACGATATAACCTTCATCTCCCGATGGTAAAATCAAAATCGGAGCACTGGTCAACCTGTGCTTGAGCTCCTCGAAGCTCCTCTGACACTCATCACCCCAGACAAATTTCTGATTTTTCCTCAACAACTTAGTCATCGGAACGGCTATCATAGAGAATCCCTCCACAAATCTCCGGTAATAGCCTGCCAAACCCAGAAAACTCCTCACCTCTGCTACATTCTTCGGTGCTTCCCAAATCACAACCGCTTCTATCTTCTTTGGATCCACATGAACTCCTTGCTCTGAGATCACATGTCCAAGAAATGAAACTTCTCTTAGCCAAAATTCGCATTTATCGAATTTGGCATACAACTCATTCCTTCTCAAAGTCTCCAAAGAAATCCTCAAATGCTCCTCATGTTGCTCATCACTCTTGGAATAATCCAAGATATCATCGATGAAGACAATAATAAATTGGTCCAAGAATGGCTTAAAAACCCGATTCATCAAATCCATAAATGCTGCAGGCGCATTCGTCAATCCAAAGCGCATAACCAAAAACTCAAAATGCCCATACCGAGTCCTGAAAGCAGACTTCGGCACATCCGACTCCTTAATCCTCAACTGATGGTAACCCGATCTCAAATCTATCTTATAGAAGACTTTCGCCCCTTGCAACTGATCAAACAGATCATCGATGCGAGGAAGCAGATATCTGTTCTTCACAGTAACCTGATTCAACTTCCAATAGTCCACACACATCCTCAACGATCCATCTTTCTTCTTTACAAAAAGAACCGGAGCTCCCCAAGGTGAAGAGCTCGGTCGAATATACCCCTTCTCTAACAACTTTTCCAATTGCTCCTTAAGCTCTTTCAATTCCGCCCGAGCCATCTGGTAAGGCGGAATTGAAATCGGCGCCGTACCTGACAGAAGCTCAATGGGAAACTCAATTTTCCTAGCTGGCGGTAGTCCTGGCAATTTCTCGGGAAAGACATCCGAGAATTCCCTGACTACTGGAATATTCTCCAGCTTCCCTCTATCTGCCCTGGTGCCTACCACATAGGCTAAAAATGCCTCACAACCCTTCCTCATCATCTTTTCTGCTGTCAAGGCTGAAACAAGTTTGGGCGGACTCGCTTTTCTGTCTCCCACAAACACCACTCTCTTTCCACTATCCAATTCAAATTCTACTGTCTTCTGCTTACAATCCAAACGGGCATTGTACTTTTCTAACGTATCCATACCTAAAATCACATATAATCCTCCCATCTTCAGTGGCATCAAATCAACCACTAAAAGTTCTCCACCAATACAAATCTCACAACCTCTATACACTTGACTAATCACAATGTACTGGCCGATTGGAGTACTCACCATCAACGGAGTATCCAAAGGGCTCACATTTCTATCACACACGGGTCTACTCGAGGAAACAAACGAATGAGTAGAACCCGGATCAATCAAAGCAATCACAGCATCAGAAAATAACTGAACCGTACCAGTGACTATATCTGGAGCGGTCTCTGCATCCTCTCTATTCATAGCAAACACCCTAGCCGGTGCCTATCCTCTGGGTCTCCCCGGAATGCTCACTCTCTTGGCTACATCTGAACTGCCCACTTCTGTCGCAGTCCTCTGTCCCATGGTCTCTGTCCTCCTCAGAACTTGCATCTGACTCCTCTCTTGTCGTGGAGGCTGAGGACACTCTCTGGCAATGTGTCCCTTTTCCCTACAGTTAAAACAAGCTCCTGTCAATTTGAAGCATTCTCCTCTATGGGATCTTCCGCAGTGCTCACACTTCGGAATGAATGACCTATCTCCATCTCCTCTTCTACCGCCGCCCACCGTGGAGGCTTGGTGAGAAACAGTAGAAGTCCTCATCGGCCTAGGTCGGCTCGCACCACTGCTCCTCTCCTCTGACTGAACTGGGAAGCTCCTAGCACTCCTGTCTGGCATAGGAGTACTAGTGCTACCTCCCCTCCTGGACTGTTCTCTGCCCTTTCTCTTCTTGTTCACTGCACTCTTGATGTTCTCAATATTTTCCACTCTCAAAGTTGCCTCAACTAATTGCTGGAAATCACAAAAGTTCTGTACTATCACTTTCTCTCTGATAGCCAAGTGCAGACCCGACTCAAATCGACGACATCTAGCAGTCGCACTCAGCATCAGATCTGAAGCATACCTCGCCAACTGCGTAAACCGACGCTCGTACTCACTTATTGACATCTCCCTCTGAGTGAGACTAAGGAACTCCCTCTTCTTCTGCTGAATGTAAACCTTTGACAGATATTTCTTCCTGAAAACAGCAAGGAAGTCCTGCCATGCCAACCCTACTAGCCTCATCTGACTCCCTGGCACAGTCTCCCACCAATGCAAAGCATCTCTCTGAAGCAAACTCGCAGCATAGATGACTCTCTCGTCATCCTCACAGTCCATCTGATCCAGCACTCTCTTAGTCTTTCTTAACCAAGTCTCGGCTTCTTCAGGGTCAGTGATCCCATAGAAGTCCACTGCTCTATACTTCTCAATCATCAAACCGCTCCCCTTCGAGTGAAATGAAGCGTAAGATCGTGGCATCGACCCATGCTTTGAACAAATGCAGGGTGAGCGCTGAAGCGACCTCGGATCTAGCGGAGGCACTTGCTCCTGCATAGCTGGCGACTCCTGAGTCTGCGAAGGGAGGGGCTCACTACCAAGCCCTACAGAAACCTCAGCATTTCCTGGGGCTACTGACTCATCAGTCCTCTCCTCTCCAGTCGGAGAGTCAGGTGCAATGAATCCTTGCAAAGCTCCTCGTGTCCTTCTACGAGGTGGCATCGTACTCCTTCAAAGGGAAACACTAAGGATTACCTACAGGTCAATCTACATGTATGCATGACATACATGTCACTTAATGCACTCAATCAAATGCAGCATATAAGCAAATATCAAACAAGTCGTCCTATATGCATTCCAAGCCGAGGACACTAAACCTAGGCGCTCTGATATCAAACATGTTGGGCCCGGGTCCCAGATTCCCCGATTCTCGAGGCGGCCCCTCGGGTCGTGCCATACGAAAATGGTATGCTACCAATTCAAACTTTCATTCATAATATAATGACATTCATGTATAGGCCCGTAACAAAACTGAACACTTCCCGAAATCATATTACAACTAATTTACGGAAATACAAATTTGTGCAAAAACAGAAGGACACTAATGCAGACGTGAACGACACTGATCCCGACCTTTTACTCTGTCTTGCTAGCGGTAATCATACTCCCGTTTGTCTAACGGGGTACTCTTCATTCCTGAAAAATAAATGTAATATTGGGTGAGTTTGCGAACTCAGTGAGAAACCATCATCGATGGTCCACCCAACTCATGCATACACAGTCAAATCACATCATAGCACATATTATCATATTCCAAATTATTCATGCATTTTCATTTATTACATTACACATTTCACAGTCAGTCATATATATATGCAGTATGCATGTGACACTTTCATTTTCGTTACGTTGTTGTGACCGTGCGCCTAAATCGTTGGGCGTGATATGCCCTGCGGTGAGCCTGAGACTCTATCAATCGTTAGACCTGAGGTCCTGTGCGTTGAGCTTAAAGCTCTCATATCGTTAGGCATAGCTCGATCATCGAAATGAGGCTCGGCATCGAGCTAAAGCTTCTAATTACGTTAGTACCACCGGTCACAATCATTATTATCTCAGCATGCCAATATGCATGAATGCATATGTTCCAATTACGATTACAATCGATTACATTTCGATGCCATTTTCCACTTTTTCGGACCTTCATCCGATTCCAATCGTATACATTTCCAATTGATTGCATGCATGCATTCACAATCATTTACACACAATAGCACTTCTATAACAATACGAAATATTTCGTATACACGTGGTGCAAATCAATCAATAACAATCAAACACATATCCATCCTTAACTCCACATGGCATTAATGCATAATATTAAACACATAAAGGCCGAGAAACCAACTAGGTTACTCACCTCTGAACTTCCGAGCAACAGCCGGAAAGTCTCACCACTGACCGACGATCTACGCACCACTCGAGCCTCTAGAACAATCAGAATAATCGAACATTACCAATTGAAAATTTTCTAATATTTAGCAATGCATATGCGACAAATGCGATAAGTACTATACCCGTTACGACATTCCCGAACCTATTCCAAAATTTCCCAATCTCAATTTCAATTTTCGAATTCCTTATCTCCAAATAGAGCTAAATCCATGATCAATTGCATCATCAAAATCCTAATTTCCCAAATCAAAATCCTCAAAATCAATTTCGGCCAATTCCTCATTCCTCGTAGTGCCTGCTCCCTCGCATGGCCGCTTGCGCCTCGCCGTGGCGAACCAGACTTCCTTCAATCGCGGCGTGACGCTAAACCCAGAAATTTTTCCCAGAAATCTCCAGATTTCGACTCGCAACTTCCCAATCCGATTTTCTCCTTTCAAACCACTCTCAAATAATTCAATACACATCATACAACTAATCTTTAACCATTATTTCATCAAACAATCAAAATCCCTAACATTCAACCCTAAAATCACCGAAAACCATCGCCGATAACCCTAAATGCCAAATCCTTTAATACACAAGTTAAATCATCAATCTAATACAATAAATCAATAGATCGAGTCACAATAGGTAGGAAAGGAGCAACTTCTCGGATCAAAAGCTTCAAATCCTCAAGTAGCCGTCCACGAAGAAGGAAGGAAAGAAAATGGAGGAGAAAGCATCGTGGAAGAGGAGATTCAAAGGGTTTGGGTTTTATACCCAAATCTCTAAGGCCTTGTTTAGCAATTGGCAATCCGATCCGAACAACTTCCGGTCCAATTTTCGATTCTAATTTCTCCAATTTCAGTAATTCTAACCTAATTTTTCAATTCCAAGTTTCTAATCATTCTATGCAATTAGATAATCAATTTGAATGGAATCAATTCAATCACTCATTAGGTCAATTTTCGGTCCCGACCTATTACTCAAAATTCCAGAAAAATTCTATAAATTCTCAAAATTAGAAAATACATAGTCATGTATTCCGATTTCATAATTCAATTTCCTAATTCTCAATTCTAACTCCAATTTCAATTCTCACAGTTTAATTTGACTGAATTTCCAATTTTCAATTTATCCAAATCAATTCGGATTTATCAAACATGTATATTCCGCACTTGAACCAACAATCATTACCCAATTTAAATTGTACATAACTAAAATACATGCGTATACCAATGACTCGTTCCTCTAACATTAGAGGTCAAATGAACAAACATATCACATATGCAATATACAACCTAGCATGTCCCAATTTACCACTTTGACCCTCCCGTCAGTGACGGGATGTTACAATGAATATGATGTCTTAATTCGAAATCACACATGGGAATTAATTCCCCAAAGTTCTAACCAAAATATTGTTGATTGTAAGTTGATTTAGAGGATCAAAACAAAAGATGATGGCTCAGATGATTGGTTTAAAGCTCGTCTAGTTGTCAAAGGGTTCACCCAACGCCCTGGTGTACATTATCATTCTACCTTCAGTCCAGTCATCAAACCCACTACAGTCTAGGTTGTACTCTCCCTTGCTGTTCAAAACAATTGGTCGTTGAATCAACTTGATGTAAACAATGCCTTTCTACAAGGCATACTTGAAGAAGAAGTCTTTATGAAGCAGCCACCTGGGTTTGAAGATCCTACTCAACCCACACATGTTTGTGGTCTGCGTAAGGCCATTTATGGGTTAAAACAGGCACCTCATGCTTGGTACAATGAGTTAACATCTCGTCTGCTTTTCATTGGCTTTGTCAAATCAAAATCAGATTTGTCCCTCTTTGTTTGGAAACATTCACAAGGCATTGTGTATCTTCTTGTCTATGTTGACGACATCATCCTTACTGGTAATAATGCATCAGCAATCTCACAGGTTATTTCTTCCTTAGCATCTCGATTTTCACTTAAAGATCTTGGTCCATGATCTTATTTTCTTGGTGTTGAGGTCCACCGTGATACACAAGGACTGGTCCTCTCACAAACAAAATATGTTTCAGAACTTCTTCATGATCTAAATATGCATGAGTGCAAAGGTGTAACAACTCCAATGAGCTCTACTCAAAGTTTGCAGATCAATGATGGCACCCCTTCACATAATGCAACTGAATACAGAAAAGTGATTGGCAAGCTGCAATACTTGTCTTTTACCAGGCCGAATATCTCATTCTAAGTCAACAAATTATCTCAATTCATGCATGCACCTTCTCAAGCTCAATGGAAGGCTGTCAAACGCCTACTCCGTTACCTTAAGTCCACCTCTCACTTTAGTCTTTGTTTCACTCCCAGTAGCAATCTTCAATTATTCATGTACTCATATGCTAACTGGGCTGGAAATCTCAATGATCGAAGTTCCACTATAGGTTATATTCTTTTTCTTGGTCATAATCCTATTAGTTGGTCTACCAAGAAATAAAGGACAATTATAGAAGCTGAATATAGAGCCGTTGCAAGTGCTCTTGATGAAACAACTTGGGTCAAAAATCTCCTCCAAGAACTTGGCATTACTATTTCTCAGCCCCCAATCATTTTACTGCGACAACTTAGGCGTCACCTATCTATGTCATAAACCAGCTCTTCGCAATCGCATGAAACATGTGGCAGTCGATTTCCACTATGTCATAGAAAATATTCAAAATCAGCAGCTAAAAGTTACTCATATCTCAAGTTCAGATCAACTTACTGACATATTCACAAAACCACTTCCTAAACAATCTTTCAATCGTCATTTATCCAAGCTCGGTGTTGTTCCACACCATCCATCCCCGAGATACTCAACTTCCTACAACAACCTAACACACTTGACAAAAAGCTTTTCGACACTTGGCACCTATGGTAACCGTATGTAAAGAAAAAAAAAACAAATCTTGAAGCAAGTATTTGTGAATTAAAATGACTATAAACACACTGTGTGTAGCTTTAATAAACATTATGTTTGGAATCTTTTGTATTACCAACTATAAATTAACTAATGGCTTAAGTTGAGAAGGAATGATGCACATTAAGGGGCTCAAGGAGTATTAAACTTCTATCATTAATCACAAATCTAAAAAGAGTGTTAATACCAAAAGAAATACCAATTATTACAAAGTCAACCACGAAAGATATCAAAGGTATAATCTTTTCAGTTGCAACATAACTGAAATGTCAATTTCAACGTCATTTCTCAAAGTACAAATCTAAAGATTTCAAATACATGAACAATGGAGATGTGAGAGTTTAAAATGATAACAAAAACCATCATAAGTAATATCAAGGAACCAATTTCACCCCAACAGTTCTAAGCAATGAATAAATACAATACCCTTTTGGCAGGGGAAAGAAAAGATTCAGAATCCAAGCGATCCTTTTATTTTTCCATTTTCTTGGATTGTTGAAGACCACGTGATAACAAGTGGTTAGATACCATCTCCAATGGCCACTGTGTTTTGAGCTCTGAAGTTGCTTTCAATCTTTGGTGGACCTGAATGCCGCCTTGGTCTGGCTGGTGACGGTGGATAAGAAAGCCGCTTCTTTGCTGGCCCTGTTGATCCCTTTTCCTTGTCTGGTATCCCATTCTTATCTAGCCCCAGTTGACTTTGCATCCGGGATTTTGCTCTTGCAGACTCGGTGGCTACCATGTAGCTTGGAACAGTTGAAGAGCTCCCCATACTCTCATCATCTTGCACTGATGACCCTGCAATGCTGTGTCTCCTAGATTGCATGCTGATCATGCTTCTGGAGTCATCATCTTGAACCCCAATGCTGCTCCTTGGGCTTGCTGACTTCAGTTTTCTAGCAACTGCAGAAGAAGCTGGCTTGAGAGGAGTTGAAGGAGAATGTAGGCTCACAGTTTTGCTAGGCTTTTCACTTTCGCCTGGTGATAGTTTCTCCGAATTCAGCTGGTAGCGTGCATAGGACCTTGTAATCTCCCCTCCAATGCTACGGCTTGCACTCTTTACGGATGAGTGGTCATTAAATTCTTTCTCTGCCATGCTCCGGCTATCCCATGGATGAGCAGCCATCCATCTTTCCAACCAACTCCAACCCCAGGTAGGATTGCCTAGATTCATGAACATCGGATTTGCAGATCTTGGGGGATTTTTCCCGGTTTTCTACAAGGGAAATCCAAGCAAGGTTAGACACAGAAATCATACGGAACTCCACAAAATCTGAAGGAACTTGTCTTGAAGGATGAGTTTTTTCCCTTCCAGTGACCATATCTTCACTCGGGGTACAAAAATATTAATTGCATTGCAGTATTTCAGTATGAAACTACTAAATCAGAAGTTCTCTTGAACCCTTTAAACTTGAACAAGCAAATGAGTCCAATATTGCGTGTACCGAATAAAACAACCAAAATTATCCCATCACGACCTTGATTCCTCATAGCATAATTCGCTAAATTGAAAAATTCAGTCACCTGATGAGAGAATGCATAAGCCAGCGATCTTTCCCTTCTCATTGCAGCCTCATACTTGCTAAGCAGGCTAGCTTCGACTTGTTCCTTTGATTGTAAGCTGTCATCCCATTCCTCTTTCATCTATCACAACAATGAAATAGTCATAAGCTTAAGGGAACATGACTAGAAGCCGCCAGAAATAGCACGTAGAACATGAGGAAATATAGTTGCTGATCCTATAATTTTTCCATCTTTGTAAGAAACATAATTATACAATCATTTGGATGTTAAGTTTTGACGCCTTTTTGGGGAATATCTTCACAATATCACTTTAAGTTTATGTTGAAAATATAACTCGAAACTAAAGTAGTTGAACTGCCACCAAAAATCCTGAAGTAGGAAAGATATTAGAGACTTGATATTTTAAAATGACATAGTATGAATATTGAAATTCTGATACTGTGAATCTAAGACAAAGCAACATCAGAAATTCACATATTAGTATAAAGGCTAGAAAGGCAAACCCGCAAATTCTCCAGCTCTTTTGCATGCTTCTGTAGGAGTTGTCTTTGAAGGGCCTGGTTCTCTTCTGACATTCTGATTCTCCTAGTTTGAATTTGAGACTGAACTCGGGATAAAGTTTGCATGCACCGAAGGGTATGTACAGCTTGTCGTTTGACAGTTGGCCCTTCCATTAGCGACTTAAGCCTGACCAACCCTCTCAAAGCATGCAATGTCCTTCTTGCCTGAAAAGAGAAATCAGAATTAATGAAGACTAGCTTATAATGTTTTTTGTCATGGTTAATAGTATAGTTTGCAATAGAAGAAATAGACATCAGATTTTGGAAGAGAACTTAAATACAGCAAAATTATCTGCGATAACTCGCAGCTTCAACCATCTTTCACAAGAAAACAACAATGTTCATATCAAGAAACTATAAGCTTCCCATACTCTTACTTACACAACTAACGAGTAACAAGAATAAAATCTTCTAAAAATATGGCTTCTCTTAGCCCAGTTAATAGTGAAAGTTCCAAGACAAGTATAACAGCAAATAACTTGAATAGCTAATTGGAATGTGGCATTTGTAAATTGAAAAGTGTATGCAACAAAGCAAAGGGCATTTGGAAACAACATATACTGATTCTCATCAATTGGTCACTGTAAAGCATAACCTACCAAGTATCCTCTGAATGTTGTTTGAATCATTATTGCAGCTGCTTGTTCACTGAGTTTGCCAGCAAACCTATTAACTTTAGCAACTTGCACAATCTCCACGATTGGCTGGACGGGAGTAAAAGCAGGCTCAGCTGCTACAGGTGTTGCAATAGGAGCAGAGTAAGGATCTTTGTGCTCTTCACTTGTGCTTTCAATTAATTTCACTTCCTCTGATTGAGAAGGGGGAGATGGTACTGTCACAGTCCCCAAAGAAGCGGAATTGGAATCCAGCTCGGGAATGGATTTGTCCTTCGGTTGATTTGATTTCTGTAAAATATTTTGGTTATTAGTACAAACTGAAAAGTTACATCAAAGTTTGTAGGGAAATGGTTTCAGTTACCTTATCCTTTTTCTCTTTGGTATCTGGGCTGAGGGCCTTCTTGATGTTAGAAAACCATTTTCCTTTCTTACCCATTTTCTAGTGACCAATTCAGTTCAACCTGTTCCTGAAACAAATCGAGGGACCAATTCTGAAACGAGTCAATACCATTATAACATACGAATAAAGAAAGGAAAACTGAATATAGTTAAACAAAACTGTTCCAAAAACAGAGCTAGAGAACCTCATGGGCAGTGTCAATGAAAAATCAAGAAAAAGGATAAGATAAAAAAGAGAGCTACGATCGTGATAAACACAAACTGAACTCCCTAAGGGAGATGGAAAACAAGGGTAAGAATCGAAAAAATGTGACAGAGGAGGTGAAAGTGTTGACTTAGCTCGTTTGGTTAAGTCCCAATCTGGTGACCGCTGAACATTACAGAGTTAGAATAGCTTCACCTTAACAAAAGTTCATTAAAATGGTAAACTTAAGAGCTGAGTTTTCCATTTTTCCACATTTCCAACATACTCTCAACGAACAAGCAAACGATAAGAAAAATGACAAGTTATATGCAGCCACCGACAGATAATTCAAAGCAATTATGCAACAAAAGAAACAGATTTTGAACACAGATTCAGCACGATCCAAAAGAAACAAAGACAAAACTGTACAACGGCCAAACGAAACGAAGAAAAGCCAAAATCTTTTAAATGGGGTCTAACGAATCCAGAGGAATCACATATACCAATAAGCAAAGCCAAGCGGGAAGATCTCAAAATGCTATCTTGACAAGAGTTTCGCAGATGAGTCTTTTTCTTCGTTATGAATCTATAGAAACAAAGCAAAAAGCTTGAAGAAAAGATGCTAAAGAAGGGTTCTTTGGGTATGGAGAGACAAATAGATCTTTTGTTCCACCGGCACTGCGAGGCGAGAGAGAATATGGGCATGAACCAGCTGGTTTTGCTAAGTTTGACCCCACTTCTTATTGATTACTGATTAGTGACAATAATGAACCCCACTTTTCGTTAATGGCAGCCTTGTTCTTTCGGTGGCAAGGACCTTTCTCATGTTTGTGACCTCCATGGACAATTAGTATGACTGGGACTTTCCAATTTCTGAGGTAGATACAAGTGTAGACACTGTAAATTTCCAGACTGACAGTTCAGATTTGACCAAAAGACAACAAGATTCAGCTTTAAAACCATCCAAGTCATCTTGTCTTGTAATGTTATCTAAGTGATTAGATGTTGGCCTATTTACGTTTGTCAGCAAAGTTTGCCTTAAATTGGCACTATCTGTGAGAAAACTGTCTTTCAATTTTTATTCCTGAAATGAATGTCTTTAAAATATATCTTATGATGTTAAAAATAAAATTTACTAATTTTCTGTAGAATTATTTTATAAAATATTATTACTAATATTTATATAAGTTTTATTACATAAGCACGACAATATACTAAAATACAATTTTCATTAAAATAGTTTAATAAATTCTTAACTAAAGTCTTTTTATTTTTAATAATGTATTCTTATAGTTTAAAATAATAAAATTATAAAAATAAAAACATATGTTATAGTTTAGGAAATTTCAAAAATTATTTAAATTCTAAAATTCTAAAAATTTCTAATAATTTTATTTTTAAGAAAAATTCATTCTCTTATACTTAAGTTATAAAATAATAATAAAATATACGATGTATAAATAACTAATCAAATTTTAACTCAACTCAACTCTTAAATTTAAAATTTTTAAAATTAAAAACTACAAAAAATTAAAATCTTAAAATTACCATTTTTACCTTAAATTATATATATATATATATATATATATATATATATATATATATATATATATATATATATATATATATAAACAGCCCTATATTTTGTATTAAGTTTATATTGTCACCTTTGTATTGACATTTTGTCCTAAGAACTATTACAAAAGATTCAAATTCTTTACCATGTCAATAACTTTCCATGCTATAAGAGACAAATCAAGGCAAGCTTTGTCAACTTTTATTTTTCTTTCTATGAAGGTAGAATTAGGATCGGATCCTCCTTTCTTATAAATCAGTTTCTATCATGTTTTGTAACATCCCGTTACTGTCAGCAAGGGTATTTTGGTAATATAGGGACTGACTGATCGATTTTACTGTATTTACTAACTGAGTATGCTCTTGGCCTCTAATCATAGAGAACAGATCTCTCAGATATGCATATATTCCTCATACATGCATTCATGATTTTCCTGATTTAATTGTGAATTGGAATCTCTTGAATTGAATGGTTTGTGAATTGACCGACTTGTAAACCGACTAGCCGATGGAATATGATTGAGTGAGAAATTGGGTTCAAATGACCGAGTGAAAATAGTTTAAGAATGACCGAAATTGATAGCAACTTTTAGGAAATTTTCGGAAATTAGGAGAAAATGCCCGACCGGAAATTTTGGAGAGATCGATGATTATTCAGTATAATCTTGAAAGAATCTGTCCGATGGCAATGGAAAAATTAGAGTGGTGATAGGAAATAAGTACCGAACTATTGAAATTTAGAGGCCGAAAATTAGGCGGAATTGGAGACTAAGTCTATAAATAGTGGAACTTGGATTTGGGGAAAAGCCAAGGCATTGTGCGATTTTCTTCTCCCTCCCCTTGACGGACTTGCGATTCCTCCAACGGTGAGAGATCCTTGATTTCTTCTTATGGTTCTCCTTTATTGTGTTAATCTAACGTGTTTCTGTGATTGATAAAGGATTGAGAGGCTTTAGGAGGAGAAATCGTTGATTTCAAAGGATTTAGGGTTACAAATGAAATCTTGGAGAAATCGTTGATTGGTAAGTTTTAATGGCTTTAAAGTTGTTTTAATGGTTGCTGCATGAATTTATGGCATTTTTAGAGTAGATTTGAGTGGTTGGAGTGATTTAACGGTAGATTTATTGAGAAATGGATCGGAAAAGGCGGCGAGTTTCATCGCATTGCGACTGCTGTAGCGCTTGAAGGCAATGGCAATTTATATTCATTCGCATGCGCGGCGTGCGTGGACGCCGCATGCGAGCGTCATTTTCGAACGCGTTATTACCATGCAATGACCCCGGTTTGAGCATGGCGAAGAGTCGCGATCTTGCATGGCGAGAAGGATTGTTTCATTGAATTAAATTATGGTTTATTGGGCACATCTTTTGGTGTAGACCTCCAATTGAGGTAATTCAGTTTGTTATGAAATAGGAAAAGAGGTCTACAACCGAGAATAATTATGAGAATTAGATTTGCTTTAAATGGTATTGAATTATAGAGATTAAGGTCAATTGTAATTCATAGTGTGACATAAGTATCAAATTGAGACTATTGGGGTTTTAATTGGAAATTGCAATAGAGGTTTTGATCAATGGATAGAAAATTGTTATAAGAAGTATGAATATAGGAGATTGGACTGAATCATAGGGTTGGATCATTTATTGTCAAGAAATTGAGTGAGAAAGTGGAATTAGCGAGAGGTTATCGGTGGGTTTTAGCACCGGAAATCGTGAACATGCATCGTACATCATTTCACCGGGACATATGCATTTACATCTTGTGTAATTAAGCGATTAGTGATGGGTATGCCTTCTTTATTATAGAGGCGCCGTTGGATCGTTGTTCCACGGACATTCTTTGGGACTTCGAGCAATAGCTCGGAAGTTCTGGTGAGTAACCTAGTTGGTTTCTCAAATTCAGTTGCTTACATGCTTCTTGTGAATTATATGCGAAGGTGAACTGTATGATTCTTGGCATGTAGGATTAGACCCTTGTATGCTTCTTGAAATGAGTATGATTTTCTTGAATCAATTGTCTTGATACATGACAACGACATCAATACCATACACCGTGAATTCTTGAATCATTGAATCTGAATTCTTGTATTGTCTTGAGAAATACCCTTGGGCTTTTATAGCCATATCTTGAGCTCTTGAATCTGAAATTATCGAAGATCGCATCGCATGCATAAATGCATGATCACATAATGGACGTGTCCCAAGTTGCTATTATCCTTTGAAAAGAGCCTGAGCTCGAACATCAGTCTTGTCAGGGCTTAGCCCGAGGGAGAAATCACACGCGTCCCCACTATTCTTGATGAGCACTTGGGCACAACATCAATAACGGAAAGAGTCTCATATGCATTATATACATGGTGATTGATTTCTTTGAATTATGTGATGATTCTTGGTCAATGATGCCATGACTTCTCAGAATTGTGATATGATCTTTGTGAATCGTATTTTTATTCTCGATATCGTATCTTGATATAGACTATTGTATCTTGTTATGTGAACCGTATTATGCTCTTGTAATAGTGCTCGATCATCAGATATTGATATAGACCACCGTACACTGTTATGTAAACTGTGATACGTTACTGTATTAAGATACTGTATACTGTTGTAAATTGTATAAATTCTTATGCTCGTTATATATCTCGTAAATAGATATTCTTGTGTCGTCAGTGTGCAATTTGCGTAATGCATGATTTGAGTGAACCATCGATGATGGTTTCTCCCGAGTTCATAACTCACCCAACATTGCAATTATTTTTCAGAATCGAAGAGTACTCAGTTAGCAAAACGGAGTATGACGCAGATTAGTGAAGGTCAAGTAGGGATCGGTTCGTGTCTGCAATGCACGTCTTTACTTTTGTACTAAAGTGTTTATTTGTATTTGTAAAAGTGACCTCAGTGGTTAATTGAATATGGGTGTACCCAAATTTGAGCATAGACTTCCGCGCATTGGTTATGAAAAGTAAGGTACTGATTTCTGATCGAGTGGATAACACGCCATCCTCGCGGGGCACGGACCGGATATCACTTTGTGGATGTCGGGTTCGGATCCTGCGAGTGTGGGTGTTACATTTAATGTATCGAGCCCGTAAGTACAATCTTACATGGGCTTTACGAAAATGTGTCAAGTCGTGCATCTAAGTCGTGTCACAGCAGACAGTGACAACTGATCCCTAGTCTAGCATATGAGTTGCATGCATGAGCATGTACCAGTTGTTTAACCGATTAGAGATAGTGAGAAAAATGATAATGTGTGAGAATGTGAAAAAAAAAAAAAAAAAAAAAAGAAAGTTGTTGAGCTCAAATTTGATTGTTACTGTAAGTGTACATTGGATAATGGGATCACCCGTATGGGTGAAATGATTGAGCATAAGTGAATGATATGTGTAAATATGTTATAGGAGGAAAATCGGTGGCCTACTAAATAAGTTCCGAATATAATTCCTGTGGCCCCGAGTTCGAGATGAGTTAGAGCAAGACATGAGAACGCTTGTAGCGATTAATTGAGAAAGAAGTGAGACTATTAATGATCGAGAGCTGGTACTAAAAAGAGAAAGGTTATCGAGAATTAAATGGGATTACAAATGTCCTTAGTAGTATAGGCTACTAATGGGTAAACCGATGTAAATGAATTTTCAGATAAGATATGATGGTTAAGCGATGCATACAAGATATTAAAGTGAATGACATTGTTTAAATGCTCTGCAGAACCTCGTTATAAGGAATGCTATAATCTTGTAAGGCATGGCATGAACTGCTCCTATTGGAATAAGAGTGACTGATCGATAGTGAGGAGAGACAGTTGATTGACAAGATTTTATGAATAGTGTTAATGAATGATAAGGTTTGATCCGATAATTTGATTTGAGAGTGATCATTGAAGAGGCAAAACTTTGAAATGGAGTAAAGGTTAATTTTGGAGTTTTAAATCCTAGCGGAGACTCGAGTGTAAGAGATAAAATATGTTACTGAAAAAGTGCGCATTAGTGGATGAGATGACTCCGATTGTGTGAGAGAATTATGAATATCAAGGGAATGTTAGCTGCGGATGTGAAAAGAAAATAGAGTTATATATGTTTGTGTTGTGTTTGAAAGTATAAAAGTGATTTGATATAAATGTAAAGTGAATGAGCTAAATGTGATAAGTGTTAGTGATTGCACCAAGTGTGATATATAAATGTGAATACATGATTGAGAATCGGTGTATATAATTATGAGTAAGTGCTCTAATTGTGACAAGCGAGTAAAGTGATATGTAAATATATGTGCTAGTGATTGTGCAAGTGTGAGTGATTATAGCGGTGAGATAAATGTGCTGAGACTGTGAATAATGTTCTGAATATGATAAGTATAGTGAAATGAGATACATGTGATTGATTGTGCAAATGTGAACATTTGTGATCGTGATTAGCGTATAAAATTATAAGTAGCGTTCCAACCTGTGATAAGCGAGTGAAGTGCTAGATATATGTCGATAAGTGCTAGTGGTACATGTAAATGTGAGTAAATGCTTAGCAAAATAATAAATGGTAATTAAACTGTTGAGGTGGAGCTTAGTGATCGAGCTTTGAGCTCGATATCAGTGAAACGGCCTAAGGCCATAACGGCAGTAGTGTATACCCAGAGGGCTCTCCTACTTGCCTAAAAATGTGATTAGTGTGAAAGGGAATAGTGCATACCCAGAGGGCTCTCCTATCCCGTATGTGAGTGGGCAGTAGTGTATACCCAGAGGGCTCTCTTACTCGTCGATAATGTGATCGATGTGAAAAGTGCCGAATCGGGACGAGAGAAATGCTCAACATCAACAATGATATAAAATAAGAATCTGTATACATATGTATCAGACTGTGTAGTGAAATAGAGAATGCGTATGAGTGATAAATTGTGAATAGTGTGAAAGGCGATACGCCTTATATGTGTAGAGGTGGCAATGCCTGAGATATTTAGTGAAATGTGGTGATTGCTCAGGGATATGTTTAATTTGTGATTATAGTGAAATATGAAATGGTCTGATAGTTTTCTGATTGTGTACTGTAGCTGTGTTGTGAAAATTGAGAATCAATGCAATTAAATGACAAAATGTGTAAATAGATCGGTAAAATGTTTTATGGATTGGAATAAGAATATTGTTAAGATCGATAAATGTGTTATTAGTGCTGAATGTGAAAATTTCGAGTGATTATGAGAAAACAGTTGAAGCGGTGTAAAGCGAGAAAGGAAAAATCTTGATTGTATTGATTTAGTAAATAGACGTAACACAGTCACATAAGGAAATGGCGTGAATTAGAACGAAGAAGCGGATCAATTCCTATCCTCTTGATCTATTGTATGTGAAATTTCGAGGACGAAATTTTTATTAGTAGGGTGAATTGTAACATCCGTTCTTGTCGACAAGGGTATTTTGGTAATATAGGACCGATGGTGATCGATTTCTTGTATTTACTAGCGAGTATGCTCTTGGCCTCTAATCATAGAGGAACAGATCTCTCATATATGCATATATTCCTCGATACATGCATTCATGATTTTCGGATTTAATTGTGAATTGGAATCTCTTGAATTGAATGGTTTGTGAATTGACCGACTTGTAAACCGACTAAATTATTTGGAATATGATTGAGTGAGAAATTAGGTTCAAATGACTGAGTGAAAATAGTTTAAGAATATTTGAAATTGATAGCAACTTTTAGGAAATTTTGGAAATTCGGGAGAAAATGCCCGACCGGAAATTTTGGAGGCGATCGATTGATTGTATAGTAATCTGAAAGAACTGTCCGATGGCAATGGAAAAGTTAGAGTGGACTGATAGGAAATAAGTCACGCTGAACTATTGAAATTTAGAGGCGAAAATTAGGCGGAATTGGAGACCTAAGTCTATAAATAGTGGAACTTGGATTTGGGGAAAACCAAGGCATTGTGCGATTTTCTTCTCCCTCCTTGACGGACTTGCGATTCCTCCAACGGTGAGAGATCCTTGATTTCTTCTTATGGTTCTCCTTTATTGTGTTAATCTAACGTGTTTCTTGTGATTGATAAAGGATTGAGAGGCTTTAGGAGGAGAAATCGTTGATTTCAAAGGATTTAGGTTACGGTGAAATCTTGGAGAAATCGTTGATTGGTAAGTTTTAATGGCTTTAAAGTTGTTTTTAATGGTTGCTGCATGAATTTATGGCATTTTTTAGAGTAGATTTGAGTGGTTGGAGTGATTTAACGGTAGATTTATTGAGAAATGGATCGGAGAAGACGGCGAGTTTCATCGCTCATGCGACTTCTTGTAGCGCATGAAGCAATAATTTATATTCGTTACGCGCGGCGTCGTGATGACGCCGCAGCGGCGTCATTTTCGAGCAGCGTTATTCGCGTGAAAGCAATGCTCACCTTGCCGCCATGAGCGAATCTGGTTTGAGCCGTGCAAGAATCGCGATGCCGCAATGAGAAGGATTGTTTCATTGAATTAAATTATGGTTTATTGGGCACATCTTTTGGTGTAGACCTCCAATTGAGGTAATTCAGATTTGTTATGAAATAGGAAAAGAGGTCTACAACTGAGAATAATTATGAGAATTAGATTTGCTTTAAATGGTATTGAATTATAGAGATTAAGGTCAATTGTGATTCATAGTGTGACATAAGTATCAAATTGAGACTATTGGGGTTTTAATTGGAAATTGCAATAGAGGTTTTAATCAATGGATAAAAATTGTTATAAGAAGTATGAATATAGGAGATTGGACTGAATCATAGGGTTGGATCATTTATTGTCAAGAAATTGAGTGAGAAAGTGGAATTAGCGAGAGGTTATCGGAGCTGGGTTTTAGCACCGGAAATCGTGAACATGCATCGTACATCATTTCACTGGGACATATGCATTTCTGTACTGTGTAATTAAGCGATTAGTGATGGACTGTACCTTACTGTTATAGAGGTGCCGTTGGATCGTTGTTCCACGGACATTCTTTGGGACTTCGGGCAATAGCTCGGAAGTTCTGGTGAGTAACCTAGTTGGTTTCTCAAATTCAGTTGCTTACATGCTTCTTGTGAATTATATGCGAAGGTGAATCTGTATGATTCTTGGCATGTGTAGGATTAGACCCTTGTATGCTTCTTGAAATGAGTATGATTTTCTTGAATCAATTGTCTTGATACATGACATCGACATGAATACCATACACTGTGAATTACTGAATCATTGAATCCTGAATTACTGTATTGTACTGAGAAATACCCTACTGGGCTTTTATAGCCATATCTTGAGCTCTTGAATCTTGAAATTCTTGAGCCTCGCATCGCATGCATAAATGCATGATCACATAATGGGCGTGTCCCAAGTTGCTATTATCATTTGAAAAGAGCCTGAGCTCGAACATCAGTCTTGTCGGGCTTAGCAGGGAGAAATCACGACGCGTCCCCATCATTTCTTGTTGAGCACTTGGGCACAACATCAATAACTGGAAAGAGTCTCATATGCATTATATACATGGTGATTGATTTCTTTGAATTATGTGATGATTCTTGGCTCGAATGATGCCATGACTTCTGTAAATTGTGATATGATATCGTGAATCGTATTTTTTATTCTTGATCAGTATCTTGATATAGACTATTGTATCTTGTTATGTGAACCGTATTATGCTCTTTGTAATAGTGCTACGATCAGTATATTGATATAGACCACCGTACCTTTGTTATGTAAATCGTGATACGTTCTTCGTATTAAGATCTCAGTATCTTCGTTGTAAATTGTATAAATTATCAGAATCTGTTATATATCTATGTAAATAGATATTCTTGTGTCGTCTTTGTCGCAATTTGCGTAATGCATGATTTAGTGAACCATCGATGATGGTTTCTCACCGAAGTTCGCAAACTCACCCAACATTGCAATTATTTTCAGAATCGAAGAGTACTCAGTTAGCAAAAGCGGAGTATGGCGCATGATTCAAGTGAAGGTCGAAGTAGGGATCGGTTCGTTATGCGCAATGCACGTCTTTACTTTTGTACTAAAGTGTTTATTTGTATTTGTAAAGTGACCTCGTGGTTAATTGAATATGGGTGTACCCAAATTTGAGCATAGACTTCCAGCATTGGTTATGAAAAGTAAGTCGATTTACGATCGAGTGGATAACACGCCATCCTCGCGGGGCACGGACCTGGATATCACTGTGGATGTCGGGTTTGGATCCTGCGAGTGTGGGGTGTTACATGTTTCATTATATTTCATCCACACATTTACGTAGGATTCATATAAATGTGAGAATAAAATTAGCTTAACTATGATTGGAACACCTTAGGGGCACAGAGAATTTGGTATGAGATAAACAGCCGAATAATGATTCTATATTGCATACTACTCAGCACGACCCTTCTTCTAGGCTAGGCTTGTTTCTTATTTAATGTACTTTTGTATAGCTAGATTACAAATGGAGTACATGTATGTTTAGTCAAATAATCACGACGAGATGCACAAAAACTGATTACAAATGGAGTACATGTATGTTTAGTCAAATAATCAGAGATGCACAAAAACTGATTTGTAAGGCACAATCGAGTTCAAATGAGTAGCCTTCATGTCCTGCCCCATCATTGTATGTAGTGGTTGAGCAAGATGCCTTTGTAGGTCCAGGAATTTGTTAGCTAGCCAGCACCACGTAAATAAGAATAACAGATCACTTATTCCTGTTACTATGTGCTTATTTTGTTTTATAAAATCCATCAATTTAATAAATAGGACTTATAGAAATTAGTAGAATGGAATGATTTTTTATATAAAAATATTATTATTTTAAATTATGATCTCATAAAAAATTATAATTATTTTGCTCCCACTCAAAATATTATTATTTTACCCTTAAAAATTTTCCAGATCCGTCCTTGAGGAGAATAGAAGATTTGTTTCTCTTATTAAGGGATTATATAGAAGTAAAACTGCGTACTATCAGACCTTTTTAAACTCCACTTTATTATAGAACTTCGAACTGGATGTGATGATGATAATAATAATGATTAAGGGAATTGTCAGCTATAACTCATGTAAATAACAACAATAACATTCAATTAAAGTCCTGCTGAAACACAAAGTCTTGAAAGATTTAGTAATATGCAACCTTACCCTTATCAATCAAAGGGAGAGGTTGTTTTCAATTTTTGAAACTCAAATAAGAAACAAAAACAAATAATTCAGCTTTCTTGTAAGTATAGGGATATAGTTGATATGTCAATATTTATTGTATCAATAGTAGCCTAAAGAACCATATTTGTTTCAATATTCATAATAATCAAAAACAAATAAGGAGTTGGATTCAACTAAACAATTTGAGTGTAATATCTCAACTAATATGAAGTCTTTGAAAGAACCCTTTCCAGACAACTTTTCAGTCAGTTTAAAAACATTATTTCAGATTTTTATAGAATTTTCTTTGATTCGTCAAAGGGTTTCGTACAACTTTTGAAAAAAATCGAACGCTATATACTGCGTTATTAGCATTTCCTGTTTCGCAAGTTTCATAGCCTGTGGCCTTAGTTGTTGATTTGAAACTTATCTGATTTCCTGTTCTGCCAACCATCTGACCAAGATCATTGTAATGCCCGAATTTTGTTATGTTCCTGAAGGTAGCCTGAAGACTTATGCTACTCAGCGATCCAATACAATCAGCGATGAATCCAGGATTTTAGTCTTGAGGAGGCAAGAAACTTAGTTTTGTAGGGGCTATAGCCTTACTTAGTTTACTATATATATATATATATATTCTGAAAAAAAAATTAATTTTGTAGTGACTATAGCCTTTACTAGTCCCCTCTAGATCCATCCCTGAATACAGTATCTTGTGACTGTTGGTTAGAAATGGAGTGGAGCGGAGAAGAACTCACGGCGAGATGGAGTTTATGGCACCAACTGTCCCATTTCTCCGGGAAAGAATTTCACTTACGTAGTTTTGATTTGTAGTGTATGTCTGTACACGACTAGTAAAGTAGTTGGCTGCATAATTATGCATATTGTATGTCTGTACACGACTAGTGAAGTGGTTGGCTGCATAATTGTGAATATTAGGTTAATGATAAAATAAGAATGATATGATGATTTGCTTGCATCATTAATGCTTTACTTTTGAGTGATAACATGAAGGTACTGTCTATGTAAATGACTTCTGAAATTAAAAACATTACGATACATAAGTTTCTCGAACATATTTGTTAGAAGTAAGATTCCGTACTTTTGGACCTTTTCTGACTTGTATTCATCGAAACTTTTGTTGTTGTAGATTTGTAAGGTTTATCTCAGAGAACCAGCACCTGAGGTGCTTAGAAGATCATCTGGTCAGGTTTTCCGATTGGGAAATTGAAGACGCCAAAGCATGATTTTAGAGCAGTCCTCAGGTGGGATTCCCTTTAACTTGGTCTCATCTTCAAGAGCTACTTCTTTGACAAATTTGATTGAATTCTTCAATGGATGGAAAGAAAAACAAGTATTAAAACACAATGTCCTTCCAAGCAATCAATGAACAAATCTCTTACCTTTTGCATGTTTCCATTACTTTCCTGTCAAATCTTACGTTGCAGATCGAAGAAAAATTCGGACATTTTGTCAAGGCATTACCTAATGTCTAAGATGCTTAGAAAGTTGGCTAACAACTACTGACCATTAATTATTACAAGTTGGTATCATTGGACCCCATAGATACTGTCAAGTCCTTTTACGTCAGCGTGGTCGAATCAATGCAAAGGTATAGCAGAATCTCATGATTTCAGAGACAACTTTAATCTAGTACGAGAACCTGTAACTAGAACTGTTTACCTGTGAGGTCTGTTGACCTGAAGAAGGGCGACCCCATCTTTCAGGGTCCCAAAGGATTGAGCTGTTGAACCCAAAACTTGAAACATGGATTGGAGGAGGATTTGTATCAGTTCCATTGTTCATTTTCATCAGATGCCATCCAAGAACCTGGGAGGAATCGCATACGGGTCCTTCAATTTTCACCTTGTTCTTGTTTGCTGAAAGTATTGCCATTGCCCACGTACCGAATACCCTGAATCAACCTATACTTGAGTAGCTATTCTGATAAATGGACTATTAACACGCAGAACTGGTTGAAAGAGACATGAAAAAGGAAAACAGAGAGGAGATTAGTTACATACTCGATTTCTCTGAGTTCGTCAAAGAAGCTGAGATCGTACACATTGGAGAGACCAGCAAAATGTACAATCCCACTGAGCCTGTGATGTTCAATGTGCCTTAGTGCAACGTTCCTCTGATGATCCAATTCAGCTTCTGTATCAGTAAAATTCTCTTTAAACACCAAATGCCTGTACAGAATGCCTGTTTTTCTGAGCATCTCCGACACTTCATTAGAACCTGACTGCTTCTCCACAACAATCCACAGAAGCGGTGGAGCTATCAGCCTTATAGTATTAGCTAATCTACTCAAGAACACTCCCCTATATCGATCTCTATCAACCGTTGGTGTAACAATGATAATGAGTCTTCTAGGTGCCGCACTGGGTTGCTTAAAATCTTCTTTCTTCAAGAGCATTTGTCTTTTAGATTCTTCGGACCTTTTTTGAGGTGGCAATGGAGCTATCAAACTGCGATTAACATTATTTCTGACACGCGGTGTCACTGCTCGATTATGCAACATTTCAAGTGGCGGCGGTGAGAACTGCAATTTGTTCGACGTCACTGCTCGATTAAAGAAGAAAGAAGCTTTACTACTAGGAGCAAAACCAGTGAAGAACCCCATAACGAAGCACAAAGCAAAATGAACTACAGCTTTTCTCCAAAGCTGGACTTTCTTCTTTGATCTTTCCAGGCTCCCCATTTCAAATAAACCACAAACTTGATCGAAATCCCAATTGTTCTTGGATATTTGAGATCACTGATCACTGAAATATGGTGGAAAAGATTGTCTCTTCTATGTCAAATAAGTTGGCATGTTGCATTTGAATGTCACACATCAAGTGCGATAATTTACATCACTGATCTATGACAGGAACTTGCAAACTCAAGGACATATAGTTTTATTGGGAGTTGATACTTTCCAGGAAAACATTGCTTTGATTGATTATCACTCAAAGAAGTGTAGACAGTTACAAATGGAGGACTTCAGTTGCTGTTCTGCACCTAAAAGTTGTTGGGATGGAACCCATCTGCAAAATATTTTTAGCCAAGTATTATCCATGTCTGTTTCTGTTACTGATTTGTACATCGGAGGTACATGTGTTTAGCTCGTCTTTACACCAAATATACAGAGTTTTTGTATTAAGCAACCTGTTGTTAGATGAAACTCCATAAAAGGAGAATTATCTGTGTCAGATAAAAGCATAATGTGTGTTTTTATGGTTGTTGACGACAGTCAGGTCAGGAGGTTTCAGACTGACGCTCTTAACTCGAGTCCGATCAACTTAAACTTGACTTGGAATTAGCCAAATAAAGGCAAATAAACTAAACAGAAGTGCCCAATAGAAACTCAACATTCGAAGTTACAAACACCCAGTTCAAAATCTGGAGAAATGTTTTAAGTTTTAACATATGAAAATCTTTAAATGGTTGGTAGAGCTCTGAGGGAAAAATAAGAGGCGATCCACAAAACTGCCGAAGAAACTGGAAAAGTTTAAAGAAAACCAAAGAAACAGTCTAAATACTGACAAACATCAATATTTTACTTTCCCTTCTTTGCAGCGGACTTGGTGACCTTGGCACCAGTTGGGTCCTTCTTCTCAACACTCTTGATGACACCAACAGCAACAGTCTGACGCATATCCCTGACAGCAAAACGACCAAGTGGTGGATACGCGGAGAATGTCTCAACAACCATAGGCTTAGTGGGAATCATCTTCACGAATCCAGCATCACCATTCTTCAAAAACTTGGGCTCCTTCTCAAGCTCCTTGCCAGATCGTCTGTCAATCTTGGTCAAGATTTCAGAAAACTTCACAGCGATGTGTGAGGTGTGGCAATCCAACACTGGGGCATATCCGTTTCCAATCTGACCAGGGTGGTTCATGATGATGACCTGAGAAGTGAAGTTGGCAGCCTCCTTGGCAGGGTCATCCTTGGAGTTGGATGCAACAAAGCCACGCTTCAGATCCTTCACAGCAACATTCTTAACGTTGAATCCAACATTGTCACCTGGAAGAGCCTCTTGGAGGGCCTCATGGTGCATCTCAACAGACTTAACTTCAGTGGTCAATCCAGAGGGGCCAAAAGTAACAACCATACCAGGCTTCAGGACACCTGTCTCAACGCGACCTACAGGGACGGTTCCAATACCACCAATCTTGTACACGTCCTGGAGTGGAAGTCGGAGAGGCTTGTCAGAAGGTCTCTTGGGCTCATTGATTAAGTCAAGAGCCTCAAGGAGTGTAGGACCCTTGTACCAATCAAGATTGGTAGATCTCTCAATCATGTTGTCACCCTCAAAACCAGAGATAGGCACAAATGGGATCTTGTCAGGGTTGTAGCCAACCTTCTTCAAGTAGGAAGAAACTTCCTTTACAATTTCATCATACCTAGCCTTGGAGTACTTGGGTGTGGTGGCATCCATCTACATTAATTACAGAACAAAATAATAACCCACAGAGCAAAAATCAGTTCTAAACATGAGAAAAAATTGTCAAAATGAATTATATCGAACAAATCAAAATATGCTATACCTTGTTGCAGCAGCAAATCATCTGCTTGACACCAAGAGTGAAAGCAAGAAGAGCATGCTCACGGGTCTGACCATCTTTTGAGATACCAGCTTCAAAACCACCAGTAGTAGAGTCAATGATCAGAACAGCACAGTCAGCCTGTGAGGTACCAGTAATCATATTCTTGATAAAGTCACGATGTCCAGGAGCATCAATCACAGTGCAGTAGTATTTGGTGGTCTCAAACTTCCAAAGAGCAATGTCAATGGTGATACCACGTTCTCGTTCAGCCTTAAGCTTATCCAAGACCCAGGCATACTTGAATGACCTCTTGTTCATCTCAGCAGCTTCCTTCTCAAATCTCTCAATCACACGCTTGTCAATACCTCCAAGCTTGTAGATCAAATGACCAGTGGTTGTAGACTTGCCAGAGTCGACATGGCCAATAACCACAATGTTGATGTGAACCTTCTCCTTACCCATGATGAACCTGAGTTGACAAAACGAAGATGACCAGCATGTTAGTATCAAATTAGATTCGTATCAGTCAAATTACAGTACAGCACCTCATAAGTACTAATATGAAAACCCTCACTTAGAAACCTGAATAAAATTTAGTTTGCAAATACACTAGTCATTTTCGCAGCAACTTAAACAGCTAGTAGGAGCAAACACATTATCAGAACAAAGGGCAGGTTGCGCAGCAGAGCCAGACCACAAGCATCATACATCATGTATCTCATAGACTTAGTAAAAAGAGCAAATGTTGAAACTCAAACAAACAACAAACTGAGCAGCAGTTTCCCCACACCACACCAAATAAAGTCCATCTCTAGGTCAACTGGAGTAAATAACTTCTACTTAAAAGCTATAGCATCAAATTCACAACCAAAAACAAGAAAAAAAGGGGCAAAAGAGAACATATCGCCTTGATTTCATGCTTTAAATTAAGTAAAGCAGGGCGATTCACCAATACAAAACATATACGTGCGTTATGCAACATTTCAAGTTCGTTCTCTGACGCATCCATCAAAACTTTTAAACCATATAACAATCAGCAAGTCGATAACTTTAAGCAAAATTCAATCCAATCGCATCAAACACAAAAGAAACTGGTCCGAAGCTTACAAGAAATCAAAAATTAATAATCAGATGAAAACAATAAGCCCCCACAAGTAACTCATATAAATCGCGAAACAAACTCACGCAAATTACTCCAAGCACTCTCCAAAATGAACCAAAGTAGAGAAAATGAGTTCTAACCTTTGATTTGTTATGCAAAACCAGTCGGCGGCTAGAAGCTGAGCAAGTGAAAGTAGTAGAGAGTGGCTTCTTGGTTGTTTTAAGTATTGCCTACTCCTGAGTGCGGTGTGAGTAGGGTTTCTCTCGCCGCCCTTGGATTCTGTGGATCCAACAACCCACAATTGTCGATCTTTCTAGCCGTTGGATCTGTAGATTATAGTCTTGTGATTCGGATTCTAGCCACGTAGTAATGAAAACAAGAAAACGATCTTACCTGATTAAACTTTTATACTAATTTAAATTTGGGTAAAATGTCTTTTAATATTTTAAAATATATTAAAATTTTAATTATATAATTTAAATTTTTAAACGGATAAAACAATTAATTTGATATTATCATTTTACTACAATTTAATTTTAATTTAAATATTTTAAAGTGTTAAAAACTATTTTTAAAATTAATAAAATATAATTTTGATTAAAATTTCATTAATTTTTATTAATTATTTACAGATCCTCTATTATGTTGAGATAAAACTGCGTATTATTGAATCTTTCTAAACCTTGTTTGCGTTGAAAATTTGGGGAAAAATCTAATCCTACATATAATAGAATAATTACAAAATTTATTTCGTAATATTTTTCAAAAGAAGATCACTTAAATTATGCTATATGATTAATGCACAAAATATAATAAATATATGGATTATAATTCATGCCTCATTATGAAGCTTTATTGTATTGTCTTATTTTTCAAATAAAATTTTAAATTAGTTTATCTCAACTATCTGTAACTATACTGAAGTGTCTAACCTTTATAACTATTCATCTAGCAAGTTGCACTTTATAGTTGTTATAAAGAGGGTCTAAAAAGTGATATCTTTTGAAGTCTAAGTTTATTTACAGTGAGGTTTGGATCTTTAAATAATTTAACTAAAATAAAATTTTGATTTCAATTAAACTTTAATTAAAATTACAATTGATTCCAACTAAATACTAATTATGCTTAAATAAGACTTCATATCTTACATTAATTCTTATTTATCAAATATATCATATTTAATTAGAAAGTTTCTCAAACTTTACAATCAAATCCAACTTATTCAAAATACCGTTCCTATCTTCCAACACGTTTCATTAGGTTCTAAAAAATATGGACAATTAATATAAATTATGTTGGAAATCTCCTAGTTATGGAATGTTTGATTTTGTGTTAATTAGTGAGATACGACAGATATGTAGGGATTGTATATGGCAGATTTGTAGGGATTGTTTTTTGTAATCTCTTTTTATACCTTGGACTCTTGTACTTGGAATTATAGATGAATACCATGTTTTAACATGGTATCAGAGCAGTGTCGAAAACCTAGGGACTCAGAATTAACATCATCATCGTCCCAACCAATCTCTTCACCCTAATCAGCCAAACCCAGCAATAAACCGAAACCAACATGGCGAATCCAACAAGCAGCGACAACCTAAACCAAGAGCTCTCAATACAGCTCGCCCAAAATCAACCAACCATGTTCAATTCGGGTAATTTGTCGATTGGAATCAAATTAACCAGCGACAATTATCCTATTTGGGCAAAATTAATGAAGATGGCAATCGGAGGAAAAGGATACTGATCGCACTTAACCGACAATCCGCCGGCCCCGAAGGAATCTGACCCAAAGTACGACCAATGGGAGCAGATTGATCAACAGGTCTTTACTTGGATTATTCAGAACGTGGACACGAGTCTCATCACAAGCGTTCTTGAATATCCCACCTCGAAGGCGTTGTGGGATGGGCTCGTCATCACCTATGAAAGCGGCGGAGACCCACTCCAACTCTTCGATTTGCACCGGAGAGCCAACACACAACAACAGGGGGAGGACAGCCTTGAGAATTTTTGGAATAAGCTTCAGGGCATATGGATGGCCATTGACCGGAAACAACCGAATCCAATGAAGTGCACCAAGGACATCGCGATATTCAACCGGATAACCCAAGAACAGAGGCTTTACCAGCTTCTGACCGGAATCGAGGACCGGTACGACTTGATCCGGAGAGATCTGCTGAAACAGAAACCAAAACCCACCGTTGAATCAGCATACGCCACCATACGCAGAGAGGCAGCTCGCCTCAACATTTTGAGGACGACGACTGGCAGCGAGAAAGTGATCGGAACCCAGGAGTTGGGATCTGGCCTTATCGCGAAAAGGGAGAAAACCGGGAGGAAT
Organism: Erythroxylum novogranatense; assembly: GCA_029891385.1. Classification (NCBI taxonomy): domain Eukaryota; kingdom Viridiplantae; phylum Streptophyta; class Magnoliopsida; order Malpighiales; family Erythroxylaceae; genus Erythroxylum; species Erythroxylum novogranatense. Next base: position 91,615,291 of record CM057231.1, on the reverse strand, counting down.
CAACCCCGCTCAGACGGCGCCGGAGTTGGCCGCCGGACATCATCACAGGAGGACAAATCAAAGCTCAAATGTGCACATTGCGGTAAGCCAAATCACACAGCGGAGCAGTGCTTTGAGGTTATCGGATACCCGGATTGGTGGGAAGGACACCGGAAAGCTAGCGCCGGAGTGGACACGAAGGGGGGAGACCGGAGAGCTTACGTCGCAGTTGGCGACAGAACGGGAAGCGGCGAAGTGGAGTCCGGGGGGGCCGCTGCAGGCGGCGGCGGCGAACGTCTGATGCGCCAACGCCACCATCACCTCCGGCGGCAGATCTGGCACCGAGAAGGAAGGAAGCATTTCAGGAAAAGGGTTTGGGATTGGTGACCCAAACCCTAGTTCCTTAACTTATAATATGCCTGAATTTGCACAAGGGCCCAAAAATTATGAAACTTTGCACTTTAAACCATAGAACTCTAATAAGTGCGTTTTTCACACTAAGGCCGATCCCAACCGTATTTCAAATTAGATTTTTGATTGTGGAGCAACTGATTCGATGACTTTTGATTTGTCTAATATTATTGAACCCATGCACCCGAAAAAATCGCATATTCAGACTGCTAATGGAGATTTGGTTGTAGTTGAAAAAGAAGGCTTGATATTTGTGACACCTAAACTGAAACTGAGCAATTGTCTCTATGTGCCTTCCTTGTCGTGTAAATTGCTTTCTTTAAGCCAGATTACGAAAGAGCTGAATTGTATTGTGCTGATCTATCCTCGGTTTTGTTTGATACAGGACATTCATACGAAGGAGATCATTGGGCGTGGTACTGAGAGGGAAGGACTGTACTACGTCGATGAAATGGAAACCTCGTCAAAAGCTCTTCTTTCGGTGGGAAAAGCTGACATACAAATCTGGTTTTGGCATCGACGGCTTGGACATCCCTCGGTTGGGTACTTGAGACTGTAATTTCTTGCTTTATTTCAGAATAATCAGACATTGAGTTTATCTTGTCAGACTTGTCTTACTGCTAAGAGCCATAGGACTACTTTTAAACCTAGTAATACACGGGTTGATACTTTGTTTTCTTTAGTATATTCGGATGTTTGGGGACCAGCCCCGGTTACTAATCAAAATCAGTTTCGATACTTTGTTTTATTCATTGATGATTTTTCACGCATGACGTGGGTGTACTTTCTGCGTCACAAATCTGAGGTTTTCAAGACGTTTGTGACATTCTTTAAAATGGTGGAAACCCAGTTTGATAAAAAAAATTAAGGTGCTTCGATCGGATAATGGAAAGGAGTATGTTAATCAGGAAATGAACAGTTTTTCCGGGAACAGGGACTCATCCACCAAACTACCTGTCCTAACACCCCACAACAGAACGGTGTATCAGAACGAAAGAATCGTACCATTCTCGAAATGACCCGAGCACTTTTGACAGAATCTCATGTTCCTAATCACTTCTGGCCTGAAGCGGTTGCCACTGCAACCTACCTGACAAATCGGTTGCCGACTAAAATCCTTGATCACAAGACCCCTCTGTCTGTCCTCCAAACTCAAACCAACATACCATCACGATTCCGTTTGTCAGGTCTGAGGATCAGCTGGCAGATATACTGACCAAAGCGGTCACTGGTCAGATATTCCAGACAACTTTGAGCAAGTTAAGGATTGGCGACTCCATCACTTAACTTGAGGGGGAGTGTTGGATATCTCCTAGTTATGGAATGTTTGATTTTGTGTTAATTAGTGAGACACGGCAGATATGTAGGGATTGTATATGGCAGATTTGTAGGGATTGTTTTTTGTAATCTCTTTTTATACCTTGGACTCTTGTACTTGGAATTATAGATGAATACCATGATTTAACAAATTATAATAATAAATCATATTTAAGATTAGATAAATTAAATTTCTTTAAATCTTTAATTAAACAGTTTATATCCATAAATAAAGATAAGCGTCTCGTAACACATTATGATCATCCCAATATTTAAAAATGTCAAAATAGTTTTAATTAACCTTTTCGTACTTGATTTTCCTATATAATTCAATTCTTTCATCATACAATGATTCGGTTAGATATAAAATATAAAATTAATGTTTACTCCATTCAAGTCAAATCATGTTGGTTTTCTACCATCGATGAATTGATTCTATTAATGATATTCGTAAACTATTTTATAAAATGTCATTCTACTTTAGATAAGGATTTTCAAATCAATATTAAATAAGAACAATAAAACATTCTCTAATCACTTTGATATGATGAATCAAATATTAATCACTCAACTATTTTTATATAGTTTATATTATATCCAAGTCTACTTGATTAAGCTACCCTTGACTAGAATATGTCAATTTCAAGTGAAATTATTATTTACATAATCATCATTCGAGTTTTTTTATAGACATACAAGTAACGTTCTAAATGGAATTCTCATACGAGGTAAGTTAAGTGAACTTGTGACAAGCATCTACACATTTGTTTAACTATTTTCATACTTTAATCTATTAGATTAACTACTTTCTTCATAAGGAAGAAATATAACTTGTGCTAATCTTTTTACATTATTAATATCTAGTCTTAATAAAACAATGATTAGGAATAATATAGGATAATACATTAATGTAATATGAATCACTTAATTATAATCTTTTCATAATTTCATTTGCAATATACATTTATTTAATAGACTTTATCATATACGCCCGAATATGTATAAAATAAAGAATGCCTTTAAATAATTATGTTACTAAATTACAATAAATTGATTGATTATATGGTATAATTATACCATGAAGGATAGAATCTCTATTAAATTCCTTGAAATAATGATGTTTATACCAACAATGTTCTGCAAAGTTCCTATGATAGATCATCCTAAAGATGAACCTTTCTTAAGGGCACATTTATGGTAGCCTGAACACTATATACTAGATTTATTAGTAAAGTATCACATTAATATTTACATGATATTTTTTTTATTCTAAGTTCTATTTGTGGATGTTTTGAAAAATAATTTAATTCTAATTTTTAATTAATAACCCTTGGTAGCCATTACTTATGGCCTTCCTTGGCTCCTTCTTCCATGATAGAGCCCCCTCCTTCAAACATCTTGTCCACAAGATTATTGTATAGGAAGCGTTTCTGTAACTCGAACAATGACTTCCAAGTTGCTTTTTCATGCGAGTTACGTGTTCATGGTCGAAAAGGAGACCCATCACCATTACTCTCCTCCTTTCTCACCGGCGACGCTTCTCCATTGACAATCAACATCAAGCTTTCAAATCATTGCTGTTTGTTATTTGTGAAGGTCATTATACATCTCAAAGTCAGACTTGTTCTTTCAGGAGCTAGGCCTTACGCCTTTGTCTCCTTCATTCAAAGTGTCAGATCATTCTTTTAGGAGCTACCACTTGCTCATTTTTCTACTTCAAAGTGTCAGATCATGATAATTTAACATGAATGATGAAACAAAAGCAAGGGCGTAAAAAGCTTAGATATTGGGATAAATTATAAGTCTCATCACAAAATCCGAAGGTTTAACAAGCGATCCTTGAAGAAAAGACCACAAAAATAAAGAAAGTTAAAGCAATGCATTAAAAAAAACTTCATTAGATAAAAGCAACTACTGCTTGTAACTCCCTTTTGTCACACACACTACTTTTTCTTAGCTGCAGACTTGGTGACCTTGGCGCCAGTTGGGTCCTTCTTCTCAACACTCTTGATAACACCAACAGCAACAGTCTGACGCATATCCCTGACAGCAAAACGCCCAAGTGGTGGGTACTCGGAGAAAGTCTCAACAACCATAGGCTTAGTGGGAATCATCTTCACGAATCCAGCATCACCATTCTTTAAGAACTTGGGTTCCTTCTCCAGCTCTTTACCAGATCGTCTGTCAATCTTGGTCAAGATTTCAGAAAACTTCACAGCAATGTGTGAGGTGTGGCAATCCAACACTGGGGCATATCCGTTTCCAATCTGACCAGGGTGGTTCATGATGATGACCTGAGAAGTGAAGTTGGCAGCCTCCTTGGTAGGGTCATCCTTGGAGTTGGATGCAACAAAACCACGCTTCAGATCCTTCACAGCAACATTCTTAACGTTGAATCCAACATTGTCACCTGGAAGAGCCTCCTGGAGGGCCTCATGGTGCATCTCGACAGACTTAACTTCGGTGGTCAATCCAGAGGGGCCAAAAGTAACAACCATACCAGGTTTCAGGACACCTGTTTCAACACGACCCACAGGGACAGTTCCAATGCCACCAATCTTGTACACGTCCTGGAGTGGAAGTCGGAGAGGCTTGTCAGAAGGTCTCTTGGGCTCATTGATCAAGTCAAGAGCCTCAAGCAATGTAGGACCCTTGTACCAGTCAAGGTTGGTAGATCTCTCAATCATGTTATCACCCTCAAAACCAGAGATAGGCACGAATGGAATCTTGTCAGGGTTGTAGCCAACCTTCTTCAAGTAGGAAGCAACTTCCTTAACAATTTCATCATACCTAGCCTTGGAGTACTTGGGTGTGGTGGCATCCATCTACATTAATTACATAACAAAACAATAAATAAAGGTATGATAATTAATCCTGAACATTTGAGGAAATATACCAGTGTGAATCACAAAGTTCATTAAAAATAGGCTACCTTGTTACAGCAGCAAATCATCTGTTTGACACCAAGAGTGAAAGCAAGAAGAGCATGCTCACGGGTCTGACCATCTTTTGAGATACCAGCTTCAAAACCACCAGTGGTAGAGTCAATGATCAGAACAGCACAGTCAGCCTGTGAGGTACCAGTAATCATATTCTTGATAAAATCACGATGTCCAGGAGCATCAATCACAGTGCAGTAGTATTTGGTGGTCTCGAACTTCCACAATGCAATATCGATGGTGATACCACGCTCACGTTCAGCCTTAAGCTTATCCAAGACCCAGGCATATTTGAATGACCTCTTGTTCATCTCAGCAGCTTCCTTCTCAAATCTCTCAATCACACGCTTGTCAATACCTCCAAGTTTGTAGATCAAGTGGCCAGTGGTGGTTGACTTGCCAGAGTCCACATGGCCAATGACCACAATGTTAATATGAACCTTCTCCTTACCCATTTTAAAACCTGGCAGAGAAGCTAAATTTAACAGAAACAAAAGCATTTATTCAGCACAAGGGATTATCAACAACTTGCAAGAACACAAAAAAAAGAAAAGATCAGTGTGAGTTTAGTTTTCACACTTCAAAAGTGAACAAAAAGCAACAGTAAACCATCCACTGTCAACAATCAGTAATTTTGTCTAATCTCATAAATTCCCAACAGATAAAGATAGTTAATGATTATAGATGTGGCTGCTGGGTTTCGAGCCCAGATCCCCACAATAATAAGTGTGGGATTTACCATTAAACTACAGCCACTAAGATGCAAACTAAATCGTGAAAAATCAGACCTTCGGTGATAAATGGGAAATTAAATACAAATCATGCCTCAAGTTGAATTTTTTCTGCTGACTTTCAACACACAAGAAAGATCTATCTGCATCAGCATAAATGGATAAATCGAACTATATCAACATCCGAAAAGGAGACTCACTAATAAGAGTCGAGATTTTACATGACAATGATTCAAAACCCAGAATAAATCACATCATAAAACATTTTGTAATAGGAAATAGATCAGAAAAAAAGTATTCTAAGAAAGTAGCTCTAAATTATAACGCCATCCGTACGTCACCAATATATCATGTACCATATAAAGCAAATCTATCATTTACCCCAAGAAACTAGTCACCTCATACAAGAAGTTTAAACAAAACGGCAAATTCATTTTCAGATCTAATGAAAAAACCAAGCAATTACTTCAGATCACAAAAGATACACATCTTCAAAACCGCGCAGCCGATAAAAGGTAAACGCGCTAATTTAATTTAACTAACACGAACCATAAAGCTAAAAACTGAATCAAATAACGCTAAAACCGACGAAGAACACAGGTGAAGAAGACTAAAAAATAGAGAAAGATCGAACCTTGAAATGAATAGCTTTACTAACTAGAAGCTCTCTCACAGTAACTAGACTGACTGCAGAGAGCAAGCGAAAGAGGCCGACAAATGAGGCTTATGCAGCGTTACATAATGTCACTAACCCTTAGGGTTTTCTATCTGCCGTCGGATTAGAGATGATCCAACGCTTCTCATGAAGAGATCGAATCAACCGTTGAAACTTCTGATTCTGATCCTGCGCTTATTACTACTGCCACGTAGCATTGACTTTTAATTTCTTTATATATTTTAAAGTGTTGAGTTTGTGTGAGAGAGAATACATAGCAAGAGTAACTTAGTAAAAATATTCCGACTAAAATATTCATGCAATGTCGAATTCAGATTCAGTAATGCCAAAACTTATTTTTAATTAATAAAGAGATTGTTACTAAATAATTTTTATAAAAAATAGAAAATAATTAACTAATAAAATAATTAATTAATTATGAAATAAGTAATAAACAAAAAAATACAATAAAAATAATAATGATGACGACTGTGATGATGATGATGATAATAATAATAACTACTAAAACATCAACAATCATACTAAGTAGAAAAAAATTTAGAATAAGACTGTTTGGTTGAAACTTTTATCAAGAAAGCTTTGTCGATAGAGTTTTTCGAGAATAATTTTTTAAAAGTCAGTTATTTGTTTGATGTCAATTAAAAAACAAATTTTTCAAAAGAAATTTCATACAAGTAGATCGTTTGACAACATAAAATAAAAACACATTTATTAATTTTAACTATATTTTATTTTATAATAAAATTATTTATGCTAAATAATTTTAAAGTATACTAAACAATATGCAAAGTACCATATTGTAGGAAATTTTAGATAACTATCTTGTAGGAAATAATTTAAAAGATATCTCATTTTTTATAGGAAATAAAATTAATATGAAAATAAATATTAAAACATGTAAAAAAGTTAAATAATATTATAATCCCAAAATAAATATTCAAGTTGAAATAGTTAAATGCATAATAAACTATGCGTTTTATCGCAATACAAGAAGATTTGTAATATGTTCCCTAGTATCATTTATCTCGTGATTTTGTAACTTGTCTAAATGATTTTCTTCAAAGTCTTCATTTTTATTGTTTTCTTCATTTGTAGAAAGTAATTCATCATCGTTATCTCCTTTTTTTCTTTCGGCTTTCAGTGTTGATACTTGTACCAAAAGTATTTATAATATACTACACAATATGAATTCACAATGTTATTACAAAAGATAAATAATATTGAAACAAAAAAAGCTAAACGCACTAACGCAGACGACTCTGCGTTAGCGTCTGCGTTATTATTAACGCAGACGTTAAGGTTTGTGTGAAAAACACAGACCAGACCAGACCTTCGTTTGCGTTTTTCACGCAGTATATGAAAAACCCAACAATAAATAATAACAAACTTGAAGCTGTGAGTATCGTGTCGTCAAAGTTGAGAGTGATTAGGGATGATAAGAGTCGTGAGTGTTTAAGAAAGAAAACCAAAAAGCAGAGACGTATGAAAAAAATATATAAACGTAATTGACGCGATTTGTCTACCCGAATAAGCTGTTTTTGGAGTTTTTCTAAAAAGTTCCAAATTTTAACTTTTGAAATAGTTGTATTTGAGCTTTAAAAAAGCAATTTCTACTTCAAAAGTACTTTTAAAATTTTCAGCCAAACACTCACTTTTTCCTTAAAATAACTTTTACAGTAGAAAAAAGTGCTTTTGAAGGTTCCAAAAGCTGAAACAAACAGGGGCTAAATCCCTAAAAAGTAAATACTACAAAATTAAAATTTTCGAATAACACAAAAGAAAAAGTTAAAAGACTTATAAAAACGAAAAGGATTTTTTAATAAGAAATCATTCATCTGTATCACAGTATATCAAAGTTTTCTATTATCGATAACATCATTTGTAAATTTTAACATTATCGTATCATTCTTAATTACTGAAAAAACTTTCTTAAGTTTTTTTTCCTTATTATAGTCTCTAACTATAATCCTATCGTATCTTCTCGTTGAAAAGTTGTGTCTGCTGATCAAACTACTTCAGCCTTGTATTTATATGCGAGCAGAATTTGAAACTATTTTGAAAATTAACTTGTAATTTATGCATTGCTAAATATGCCAAAATTCAGCGATAGGTTCAACTATAATGCAAGTGAACTTCACGGCGGCAAGCGTTCTAGAAGTTGATTAAGTAAAATATGGGACTTAAATAGGAAAATAGTAACTATGATTTATAATAAATCTCTTTAGATGCTTGTGTAAGTTTTGATGTATAATTTTCGAATATAGTGAAAAAAATACAATGGTAGTTAATAGAAATTTTAATGAAGAAAAGTGCCAATAATTATAATCAAATACCTTCTAGAAGAGATAATTAAATATTAAACTAACACAAATTTGAGTTATAAAGATGTGAATCATTTAAAATATTTATAAAGTATAATAGACCAAAATATGTTGAATTTGTTAATACCAGTTAGTTCAAATATGCTATTTAATTTAATTGAATAATTTTAAGACAAAATTTGTGAAGTGTTAATTTACTTAAGGTCCGCTTGGTTGAATGTTAATTAACAAAATAAAATATAATGTAATAGAACGGAACAAGCAGTTTATAATAGAATATAATGTAATATAGTGAAAAGTTGTTTGAGAGTGAAGTAAGAATTTATAATATAATGAATTGAAATATTGTTTAGAAGATGAAGGAATGGAATAAAATATATAATAAATGACCATTATACCCTTACTTTAAATAGTTGTTACATGAGATTTAACGCTATGATTTTAAAACAAAATTCATATCTAATTAAAAAGTCATAGTTGTGATTTTAATAATAAAATAATAAATTTTTATTAAAACAAGTCATAATTGTGACAAATAATTTTAAATATGTTTTCTATTTTAAAATAATAAATAATAAATATTTATTATTTATTATATAAAACATTATTATTAATTAGTTAATAAATTTTATTTTATTTTATTTTATTTTATTCTATGTGATTTATATTTAAAAATAATTTATTTTTATTTTTATTTATATAGAAATAATTGGTATTACAGTAAGGAAAAATAATTGGTATTATGAAAAAACTAATAAATATGTAGAAATGTGTAGGTTATTATTAGGGTAAGGAGAAATAATTGATATTACAAAAATTATTGAGGTATATTACATAGTGTATATTTATTAGTTTACATTCCATCCTAACATTTTCGAATCAGAAGTTTCTTATTATCACTATTTATGATTGTACGAAACGTAACATGAAACATTCCGCTTCCATCTCATTCCATTCCATTTCATTGTAAAACTTCCTTCTAAACAATGGAAGTGTACGTTCATCCCGTTTCATTAGTTAACATCCAATCAAACAAGCACTCAATATATGCTCCGATAATAATAATTACAAATTTTAGTTAAATATAAAAATTGAAAAGACATGTACCCTTATTGTGAACTATATAAAATTATATCTACGATTTATTAATTACATTTGATCGTTTATTTAATATATACTTGAATAATGATAATTATTATAGATATCATTTATATGAAGGCACAAAGGACAACATCTCTTTAAGAGATATTAACACGTTCAAGAGGTTTTGTAACTTGACTCATTATAGGTAGATTACAAGGAAATAAATTAAAAGAGGTTTGAGAGAGATAAAAAGCAAAAAGATGGTAAGGTCTAATGAGATACTTATAAAGATGTGGAAGAGCCTAAGGATAGAGGGTCTTACTTGGGTAGCCAAGCTTGCTAATGTAATCCTTAAGTCTATCAAAATTTCATATAAGTGTAAACTTAGTATGGTAATTCTTCTATATAAGAACAAAGAGGACATCCAAAATTGTAACAACTATAAAGGCATCAAGCTACTTAGTTATACCATAAGGATGTGGGAGAATGTAATTGAGAAGAAAGTGAGAAAGGATGCTACTATTTAAAAGAAACAATTTAGCTTTGAAAAACCGAAGGGGGTTAATTATTTCGCAGACTATCTAAAAATATTCTTCACACAAGCAAAACCAAAATTCACGAATGCAAAATAACAAACACACCAACGTTCGGTAACGCAGTTCGGTACACTTTGTCTACGTCTGCGAGACCTTCACCCAGATTGATCACTTCCACTGTAGTTCACAAAAATTACAGAAGATTGAACTAACATCGTACCACTCAATCTATGTAACTAACCCACAACCTAACTATCCGTGAAAGATTTTCACGCCTGATAATACGACCAATTCGTGTTAACCTCGTTAAAGGATTTTTATAACTATTTTTACTCCAAAGCAAAAACAAATAAAACAGGAAAATGACAATTCCCAAATCTGAAATTGTTCACCGATATATCCAAGTTGCTGCACCAATAATACATGCACTCATTAGTAACAAAGTCTTCTTTGTGCCGTAATTAACAATCAACTTTAAGGGCCCAGAAAATCAGCAACTTTGCACAATTTGTAGACTGCTTATTAGAGATAAAAACTATGAATAAAAGCTACTCCAAGACCCCACGCAATCAGCTCAAAATAGAGGATAAAGGAAAACAGAGCAGCAACAAGTCAAGAAATTCACCATGCCTTCCAATAAGACAATCACAACCAAGCAATTGATATACTCTCTCATCCACGTTTCCCAGACAAGCAGTTAATGCACAATTAATGCATATTCCAAGTTGTCTTATCTCACATAAACACTGTAGTCTTTTTCAATCAGCAACTAATGCCCACACATAAGGAATTAACTTTAGCTATATGTTTTTTCTCCTTTTTTTTCTATTTACGCCCACACCAAAGCAGTATATTCATTCATTAACAATTCCACTTGTGAGCTACATACACGTCAACTCCATTGCCACACAATCACACTAGAGATAGACTTATGTCAAAGGTAGGAGATAAGGACGACACCCACAAGAGATATACACAATCCCACAAAATCTACAGTAATTTAATTCCAATATTCCGATGATGATAGACTCCTTCATTAAATCCAAAAAGTGGGTAATATTTGTGTAACGTGAATTACACTAAAAGATGTCCATCTTGTCCACGCAAATATACAATAGTCCAATAACCAAAACACACCAGCCCATTTACGGTTTGGACTTCAATTAAAACACAAACTCCAACCATCATCATCAATCCAATTAATAATTTTAATTTTTTTATATGTCCAATTCAAAATGTCAAAACCAAACAAAGAATATATAAAGTATATTCTAACAAGCTTCAAGTCAAGAAAGTCTACGACAAAGATTTACATCTCCTTAAAAGATTAGTAGAATATTATAGGGAAAGACAGAGTAACCTACAAATGGTTTTTGATGATTTAGAGAAGGCATAAGATAGAATACCTAGGGAAATCATATGGAGGTGTTTAGAGGTTAAAGAAGTCCATATGACCTATACACGGGTCATTAGAGATATATATGAAAGGGTAAAAACTAGAATAAGGATGATAGGAAGAGATATATAAAATTTTATATCAATACTGAGCTACACCAAAGCTCCTTACTGAGTCATTTTCTTGTTTGCAATAATAAGAGATGAGCTCACCAAGAATATTCAAGGAGATGTGCTTTCATATGTGTTGTTTGCCGACTATATTATCTTAGTAAAAGAGACAAAATAAGGTGTCAACGTCAAGCTAAAACGTTGGAAGGATACGTTAAAGTCGAAGGGCATTAATTTGAGCAGAACTAAGATTGAGTATTTAGAGTATAACTTTTTAGGCGATAAGGTGACTTTCGATATAGAGGTAAAGATTAATTCAGAATTTGTACTATAGAAATAGTATTTTAAATACCTAGGGTCTATCATCCAAAACAATGGAGACATCGATGAAGATATAACCTACCATATCAGATCAGGGTAACCTAAATGGAGAAGTGCATCAGGAGTTTTATATAACAAGAATATAACGCTCAAATTTAAATGTAAATTCTATCATTTATTGATTAGGTCGGTCCTGTTATATGGAGTGGAGTGTTGGCCAATAAAAAAGTGCATAGTCATAAGTTAATGTTGTTGAAGATAAAAATGCTCTATTGGATGTGTAACCTTCCTCGAAAAGACAAGGTCAACAATGTATTGGTAAGAGACAAATTAAAGGTGAAAGTATTAATGAAAATTTAAGAAAGATGAGACTTAGGTGGTTTGGATGCATTAAAAGGAGATACCATGACATCCTAGTAAGAAGATAAGAAGAAAAAAAAGTACTTAGAGATTGTAAGACAAAAAAAGGAAGATCTGAGAAGAACTAGGAGAATTGATCAATAATGATACGACTTTGTTGAAACTTACCAAATACATGACCTACAATAGAAAAGTTTGGCGTATTAGGATACGAATAAAGAATCTCATATAAAGAGGTCATTATCGTTCCCTTTAAGTCTTTTAAATATTTTCTTTCAAAATTTTTTGTTTTATAATTAGCCTTAATATTTTGATTACGTTGTACTTCCCTCATAGTTATTTGGTCTAAACAATTTCTTACTTACCCTAATTATTTTCTTAGAATGACTTATTTGATTTATTCTTGTACTTGTGTTTTTTTGTTTGTGTATTTATTCACTTATTTTATCTTTTATTATTAATCTTCACCATGTTCTATATTTATTGTATTACATATTTTTATATTTTTATTTATATGTATTTATTTACATTTTGTGTTATCGTTGTTTTACATTACATATGGATCTATTGAGAATAATCTCTATTAGGTAGGAATAAGATTGCGTATTCTTGGATCTCCTCGATTTCACGTTTCATTTAGACTCTCACTGATGGTGCTATTGTTCATGTTTAAATATAAAAATAAAAATACAACCATATGAACTATATTAAATTATACTTTTGTGTAATTAAAAACAATATTTAAGTAACTTTAACAAATGATTAAAAAGTTGAATTGATTCAGTTGGTTCAATCATAAAACTTTAAATAATTTAACTTTTGGTTTGCTTTTCACTTTCTTGTTTGATTTACTTTAATAACCTTTGTTGTTAAAAATTGATCAGTTTATTAATTAATCAGACAAAATTTGTTAACTATTCAATTTTATAAATCAAAATAAACTAATTAATTTTTATTTAATAGTCTATCTTTTCAATTAAACTTTAAATTAAAAACATTTTCCTTCAATTATATTTGAAATTCTTCAATTTTATTTAATCTTTAACTGATTTTATGACGGTCTAATACTAATTAAACATTTTAAACTTTACACCTCTTGTTTTACTAGTTTAACTTCCAACTTGACCTTTAAAAATAATTTTTAACATAACTAGTCATGTATAAATTTCAAAATACTAGATGTTAAAATGAAATCCTGATTATATTTGCTATTTTGTCTAAAAAGTGTATTCCACATATTTGGAAGATATTTAGCTTAATTAGGAGGATTCTAAATTTTTTTAAAAAATATCAAAGTAATGTTAGATTAAGCATAGATGAATCCAATGAGGTTCCACTTTATCTAGATTTACAACTGCGCACACACAAGTGTTATTTAATAAGGACGGCATTTGGACTCGAGCTTAGCCCAGCCTACCCCAAGCCACGAGCTTTTTTTCAAAATCGAGCCCGAACCTAGTTCGAAACCTAACAATTATAATAAAAAAAAGATCTCATTTATTATTTTTAATATAAAATTTTAAAAAAAGCTAGTAAAAGCTGTCAAGCTCAGCCTGCTTGATTCATTGTCATCCTTACTATTTTATAATTACATTATCACATCATATCATATCATATCTTTTTTTTTTCCCACTATAATTTGATATCCTCCTAAATATTGGGTCAGCCAGTTTAATCTTCTTGTTTTTTAAGATTTCCTTAATGACTTTAACTTTGAATTTTAACAAGTGTTTCAAATATACATTAATTATGCTCATTATTGTTTTAATCGATATTTACTATACCAACAGCATTTACATGCATAATGTGTTAGTTATGGTTGAATTTATTTTGGTTTCTTCATGTTTCACCAATCCTAACAAGCATAACAAAGGAATTACGAAAAGGCAAACTACAATGGTGCCTTAAGAGTAAGGACAATGAGATCCTAAGTACATGTTTAGATCAGCAAACCGTACATCAAAGTCCATTTTCAACAAAGAGTTTCATAATTTACACTGCAAAAGGTATGATCAAAGAGGTTAATTATCCATTCGTTACAAGTTCTCACCACTCCCTACTCATCAATCCCATAATCCTCTCCAAAGTATTTGTCAACTAAACCGTTGGCCATATTTCTCAAATCTTCATTTTCATGAAACTGAAATCGTTCCATAGCTTCGATTCCGTCTTCTCGCTCCACGAGCTTTGCACCCTCATTATTTGGTATCCCCCTTAACACCTACATCAACATAACTCAAAATTCGAGTGCTGTAATTCTAAGGCAACTGGCAATTTCTTGAAAGCAAATTCTAACCAACTGAAATTCCAAGGAACACACTTGAGGAAATGATTCTTCAAACTATTAGACAAAAATACGACCCTATACCAAAATGCCAGAAAAATCATTGAACATATGCCAAGTTTAAATCTTATTGATAAGTAGGAATGACACCTGAATAAAGCATACAACTAAAACAAACCAGAAAAAAGAGATACGAACCATCAAAATGCAGATACATATAAAGGATAGTAAACTGATTCTGCTTACCAGCTCTATGAATTGAAGCCCTAGCCTTGCAGCCTCGATATCTGCAGACCTGACTAAGTCGATAAAACCAGGAAGACATCCTCTGCCAACTAGGGAGACCAAATGCTCAAGGATTAGGTTTGGCTTTCCACTGCCTTCGGTTGGGGCAACACAGAGGTTGCCCAGAACGTATGCTACTTCCTTTCTAATATCAAATGGTGCAGTTGAAAGGAGATGCAGCAATAATGGCACTGCCTCACTAGAATATATCATTTGCTTTTGCTCAACTGAACCAGCAGCTATATTAGATAACACCCAGGCAGCTTCCTACATCAAAGATACGCCTCAGTTGAGAACAAAGGTTAAAATTTGAAAAAGAAGCCATAGTTACTTACCTTCTTCAGAACTCGATGCTCACACTTCAAGCATTTTGCTAGGACCTCAATAACATTATCTGAAAATCTCATGTGTTAAAATATTTTAGATAAAATCTAGCAGAAGTTGGGACTCTCAAATTGAGAAAGAGAAGCATCACCAACCTGTGATTTCACGACCAGGAAGAAGCTCCGCAGATATAGCATGTGAATCACCAGCTATAAGATTACCAAAACTCCTCAGCACCTAGATTAAAAATTACACGTCTAAGGCCATGCAATTATAAGTTAATGAAAAGCCACGCCCATATGTGCAATTTTTTTAACGTCCCTCTGAAATTCAAAATTGGACCCTTATTATTTTTTTTAAAAAAAACTGGACCCTTATTCCAAGGTCAATAAAATTTCACACAAGATTAGGTTCTCAAATAGCCCAGTTTCGCTTGAACCATGCAGCATTGGTAAAAACTTTGTTTCTCTATCACATATATTTATATGGATTAGGAACTAATTAACATGAACAAAGAGAGAATATTAAGCAGAAACTAGCCTTTCGATAAATTGTGGAAGTTCATTAAATCAAAAGTTCCTTTTACCCAAATGTTTGTACCAGACAAAGATATTTGAAAAAGATAAATCAAAGAAACAATTGGAAGAATAAACCATCAAACACTTATTACATTAAGAGCAACCTAGCATTATTTCGCTAAAGCTTCCCAAACCATCTTAATGGTTGTTACCGGAATGAGCAACTGCAAGCTATTTGATGTTGCCAATCTTCGTACAAGAATCTGAAGGATATCACATTTCACCAACATTGAGGTTGCCGTGTTTGAGAGTGCTGAAAGATACACAACTACCCAAGCTACTTCAGTTGCCAATTCCTCATCCCTGAATTTGATGTAAATCCAAAAAAACTTACACTTGTAGATAAGCTGTCTTGTAAGTATAAGAACTTTAATGTAATAGTAGCAAATAGCTAATACTGATCTAAGCAGATAAACCCCGCTTGAATGAAAATGAAGCATTAATGTATTCTAGCAAACGACAAGACTATGGTAACTTGCAACTACAAGGAAAGAAGTGAAAAGTAATGTATGCAATAGAAACAAAGTAGCAACAAATTAGAAGTCAGAGTATAGCCTACTCCATAATAATGAGATTGTGCTTACGCTTTTCTTAAGTGCCGAAGAATTGCATCCAGCACCCCATCAATTCGGATGAGTTCTGTGGCAGCTTTAGGATCTGGCCCCTACATTCAAGGACACTGGACTATGTTGTAAAGGAAATTTGAAAAGAAAACAGTTGAAAACAATGAAGAGACATATGTATTTGCGATGAATCAAAGGATCAGATTATTTTGCTAGCAATTAAAATATAAAGCTCGGGTTTGACCATCCAAACAGATTATTGCCTTAGGACAGAGCACGGAACTGATAAAACTAGGCCTAACTCCATATCAAAAGGCACCTTAAGGGGAAGATGTTAGCCCAAGCTTTACAAAGCTTATTAGATTCTTATTACCAGTCAATATAGGAAATAAACATACTTAGCACACACCCATACTTCAGAGAATGGACATCGTCTGCATGAAATTTGTAGGACTAGACACCTGTAGGTAGCCAACAAGTTCAGATATCTATGGAAAGCCTATCATCAAACTAGGAATAGCTTTGATACTATTAGAATTTTTAATATGGGTAGAGTGTAGAGTATATTACCAAGAATTGGGCTTGGGTCAACCATTGTCAAAATGACTAGAACTAGTCATTTGGATAGTTGACCCTTACCACTTAAAAATCATTTAACATTTTCATGTTTAGTCAATATGGGATACTCCAACAGATACCATGATAAAATTAGGCCTAATTCCATCCTAAAAGGTATCTTAAGGGGAGGAGGATCCCCCAAAACTTGTAAGACTTATTGGGCTCTTACTCCTACATCTAGAGTCTTCAACTTAAGAGATCAAAGATCAGAAATTGGATTGACAAAGAAAGTAATATTATAGAGTAGGACCTGCAAGACTAGGATTCTATGGAAGACAAAGAAGACCAACAACAGAACAGGTGGTATAGGTGCCTGGACTGGATCATGTAACCTGATTAGAGAGACATCAAAAGATGCCCGACTAAAGATTAATAAGACTGCAAAATGGTTCCAATTAATCAGAAAAAGGGAGCAATACAAGTTAGATGTGTGGGAAACAAACCCAAAGAAAGGATAGAGATGTGAGAAAAATGTTTGCTCATATACTTATAGAGGGGTTCCCAAACAAAAGGCAGAAGCAATTTTGAGGCATGAAAACTAAGAATAAATCATAAACTACATATGCACCTCTCACGCACAAAGCACTAACCACCAAATCCTAGTTCAAATTTTATAAAGCACCATGATTTTAGATTCTTAGACAGTCCCTATCTTTCTAGCTTACTTGAGGTGACATGAAGAAATTCCCTTTGAGAAAATCTCAAGCTTTTGACAGAACATTTAGAATCACAAGGACATGTCTTGGGAAATGAAAATAACTCTAAGACCTCTACAGTTTTACACAGTTTGGTAACCCAAAATGAGCATGTCAGGCATCTCAGAATACAGGCACAAGGAACAAAAAAAAAAAGGAAGTTATTCAGGAGTAAAATGCCAAAAACCTTGATGAGATTAGATAACGCCCATGCAGCTGTCCTCACTGTTGAGCCCCTGTTTGGAAGCATCATTCTCGCCAGAGCAGGTAAGACTCCTTGGGACATTAAAATGTTCCTGAACTCTTCTCCCTCGCCAGCTACATTACCCAATGCCCAAGCACACTGCTCAGCAACGGGTAAAGAGCTCTTTTCTGCAAAGCAACGAAATCATAAGCTCATCAAACAGCTGTTGTAGAATTACAAGCTACAATTACCAGATCAACAAGGATAAGATGGTCACCATAACTAGAACCAAAAATGCAACATTCAGTTTCAGAAGGTCAGAATGGTACAGTTCAAGTGCTAAATCAATATGTCATATTCCAACTCAGAAACACGATCACTTAGTTAGTCCTTCCTTTATTATGAGAATACTGGATTGCATTGCTAAAAAAAGAAACTTGCTCGTCAAAGGAGCATCATAAACAAAATAGCTTCTTGATTCCAAAATGCTACGTACTGGGAATTACCAACCTCCAAGATGGGCAATCAGCAACGGTAAAGCAGGCAATAATGCCTTTGTTTCTTCAGGTTTTCCTGCTGCAATATTTGTAAGGCACCAAGCTGCTTCAAGCAACTGCAATTTTTTATTGCAAGACGGGAAGCGTCAGACTTCAACTATAACATTCAATAATCATTTTGAACAGCTACAGCAGCATTTTAACTTAATGCACATTGAATACAGTGGAAGCGTTAGCTTGTAAGTGTCAAGCATCATTAGGATAAAGTAGAATCTGAAAGAGGCAAACAGATAATCAGAAAATTGTTTTGATATAGATATGACTGTCTATAGGACCAAGCAACCAGGTGAGAACATGGATATATACACATTGATGGTAATACAATTAATACTTAACATCCTGATTAAATTAGTACACTAGAGATCTAATTTAAAGCAGCATTAATAATTTAGTATCTCTAGTTGAAACAGTATTAGCAGTTAGATTTTCAATTTACATGCGGAGAGTATCAAATAACTCTTTTCTTTGTGACGTTTTAAACTTCTTATAAATTTAATTTTTAATGTTAGCGGGTCATTCCTAGAAAATCTTATATAACTTTCTTGGTAAGATTTCTATCTTGTTCGTGGGTATTCCAAATTTTAATCTTTTTCACATCAGTTGGTATCAAAGGAAGGCTCTAAATCAAGTATTTATCCCTTTTAATTTCTTATTTTAGTTTTCAATTCCTAGTTAGTGCTTCTTCTTCTAGTTGTTGTTCTTGAACCTCTGTATTCTTTTCCCTATTCACAATTGTGTCTTTTTGTTTTTAGGGCTTCAAAAGAATCGTATCCTTCATCTTCATATTTCTTTCTCTTCATTTTATGTTAGTTTTCTGAATATCAAAAAAGGGAAAAAGAAAAGAGCAGGAAAGTTAAAAAAGAGTGCAAGTTAGAGTTTCATTTAGAAGCTTGTGAAAATGTCTTCTAAAGTTGGGTCAACATCTAAGAGAAGGAAAATACGCTCTTTCTTTGCAAGCTATGCAATAAATACTAACAAGATATATAATGACATGAGAGACTTTCCAGAAAGACTTTTCAAATAAACAATCTAATCAAATCACCAAATTGCAAACCAGATAGCAACCTCGGGTTCTTGATGAGAGGATGCAAGCTACAAGTAGCTCAATATCCCAAGAAAAAGTTGACTCCAATGATTTTGATGTTGATTATCGTGATGATGATTAAAAATTTGTAGTTAGAAGAATAATAAATGCTCAAATCAATGAGGATGAGTTAGAGCAACAAAACGAGAACATCTTTTGTAGTAGATGTCACGTTCAAAATAAAATATTTAAGATGATTATTGATCAATGAAGTTATACTAATGCAACTAGCACTATTCTTATATAAAAGTCGAGTTAGCTTACTTTGTAGCATCCAAAGTCATAACTTGAATGACTTAATGAAAGTGAGTAGATCATGACGAACAAATAAGTGTTGGTTTCTTTTCCGATCAGAAGATATAAAGATGAGGTGCTTGGTGATGTATTACCAATACATGTTAGTCACTTTCTATTGGGAAGGATATGACAATATGATAAGAAAGTTGCCCATGATAGATTTACAAATAGGTACACCTTTATCAAAGACAAAAAGTCAATTGCTCTGACATCCTTAAAAACAAGAAAGTTGTACAAAGACCAATTAAGATTGCAAAGAGAAAAGTGAGAGTCTTAAAAGTTATGAAGAAAAAAAGAGTGACATCAAGAGTATTAAAGAAAAAGCGAATGAGTGAGAAAAGAAAAAAAAGGTTAGGAGAAGTTTCTAAAGAAAAAGAGTTAGTATCGAAAGAAATAAAGAACCAAGTGAACTTATACATAGAATGGAGTGATACTAGGAGTACTTGTAATACTAATGAATTTAACTCTTTTCTTTTTAGGCTGCGAATTGCCTTACTACAGGAGAATGAAAAATATGTGACCAAGAGTAACAAATGGAGGAGTTATTTGGTGTTTTAGCATGATGATTGAATTTGAATACATATGCCAAAAAGAAAAGTATCCCATTCAAAGGAGATTAGGAAATGGTCCACTTTAAGTCATTGGAAAGATCAATAGAAATAAGCTAGACCTCATTGAAGGTTCACAGTCAAAGCTTTTTGAGTAGAGAAGGAATGATGCAAGAACCACTACTATTTAGAATCCTGATTAAATTAGTATGTTATATTTCCAAGTTAGAGTAGTGTTAATAATTTAGGGTTCTAGTTGAAGTAATATTATGCCTACTTTTTCAATTAGTCTCAAATTACTTGATTTAACTTTCTTAGTGAGGTTTTCCTGTTCATGGTTCTCTAAAAATTTATTTGTAAGTTCGCAACACACATATATACATGTATATATAAATCCTCAGACCTGTTCATCTGGAGAGCCAAATGAAAGGCACTGCACGAGTAAAGGAATGGTTCCAGCATTAACGGCAGCTTCAATAGGAGGGAATTCAGTCCTTGACAGCAACCGCCTCAGGTCACGAAGAGCATCAACAACTTTTTGCATCACACCTTTTCCCCTAAAGATTCAGCAGTTAAAGATAGAAGAAGCAAATTCCACTAAACACCAGATCAAGTCCATAAAACCTTGATCGGAAAGACATACCCCCAACAAAAGTACACTTAAACAGTACAACTAGCGCATTAACAGAAAAAAACGCCACTATAACCATCAAGTATAAGCTACTTTCAGAATAAGATAAATAAATTCAACAACCCTTTTTAACTTCCAATTTCATGCACTAGAGTTTTACTTGTCATATGTATTAACAGTGATATTAACCATTTTTTCATGTAGCGGATAGTAACATTAACGATTGACATACTGAAAGGTAAGAGCAGACTTCAAGTTGTCTACGGCCGACCGAGTCTGAGCTTCGAGAATCGATTGCTCTTCATCAATCATCATATCGTTTTCAATCGGAACATCGCTATCACCTGAACGAGTTCCCACTCTGCAGAGCCGCTTCGCTCGAACCAACGACTCTCTCCTTTCCTTCCCCACCGCAACCGCATTTTGTCTCCTCCTATGCGCCGCAACATTCCCAACTACTCACACGCACACACAATAAGCAACCAGCAAAGAACGGGAGAACAAACCACATATGTTTACTAAACAAAACAAACCTCACCTGAGGACTTGAGAGGTTCTCTTCGGTGAGAAGCTAATCCATCTTCGGCCATTACTTAGAAAAAAAGCTTTCAGAGACTATTTGCCAAACCAAGCTCCTAGATCAACGGAGGTTTTTTTGAACGTGGAACTTGAAACCCCAAATTGAACCTCAATTTCTCGAATTCACGCGCCGAATTCTGAAACTGAAACTTGGAAGCTGATTCCCTCGTAATTGCTAAAATGCCCTCTTCTTTAACACATTTAACTTTTTGTACTTTTTCTTTTTTTGAAATTCTTAAAGTCTTCTTTTCTAAAAAGAGAAATTCTTAAAGTCTTCTTAATGGGGTTAAGATATTATAATTAATGTTAGGCTATAATTGTTTAATGATGTTAGGTTCGGACATAGAAAGTCATGTTTACACGTGTCACTATGCCCGTAATTACATATAGTTGTTAGGTAAGTTGGGTTCAAATCTTCTCTTCCCGAAAATTTGTTCAATTCTGTTTCAGTTCCAAAATGACATTATTTTATGTCTAAAAGTGACAACATTTTATGTCGAAATGTATATAAAACGACATCATTTTGGAACAAAAATAGGGCAATGATAGGCTTATGAGAATAGAGGATTTGATGTCATGTGTATCGGTATACTTAATATAATAGAAATCAACTTTAACTTAAATCTCATATTTATTATACATTTATATACTTTTTGATGTAATTCTAAAAAAAATTAATATTTCATCATTCCTAATTAAAATAAGTGGGCAAACTTTGATTTCCTTCTCTTATTCAATTTAATCATTTATCTTTAATTTAATGCTTTATGGTTCAGTCTGATTCTGTTGGGGCTAGACAACATTGTTTGGATCCATGATCTTGATGAGCTTCAACCGGGAGAGACCTGCAAAAACAATAAGGCACATCGGGGGTTGATCGTCGGCTTGCCCCTCCGATGCCTAAATTAGCTCTTTGTCATAGGTTTACATGTTTATGAACAAAGAGAATCAGGGTTATGAGAGTCGTACCTGCGTCATGTGGAGATAATGATCTTATATAGTAAATACCTGACGTGTTTAATTCAACGTCTCTGTCGTGTTTGACTCAACCTCATGGGAATGACCCGATCGGCCCACATGCCATCCTGGGGCTAGATCTGGGACTAGCATGACCGACCCGACCATAAGCCCCCCTACTCCTCGAGTCCGATCAGGGAGAAGACTCGATCAAACTCGACGGGTATGTAGGATTCGTGCATGACAGCTCGCGATAGGCCCGACCGGTCGGATTCGTGCGGCTCTCCTGCATGTCAGCTCGCGATTGGGCCGATCGATCGGATTGGACGTCTAGCTAGGGTGCTGAATTTAATCATTACGTACGACGCGTGTCCTCTAACGGATTTCAAATTTTGAAAAGGGAGCGTCCTTTCGTGTTGCTTTTAGAATCGTGCGTATCGTTTCAACTGCTACGTCGTTCCGGGTATCTGACAACCCTAATTCGCTCGGCTCAGATTTTGCCACGCGTCCGACTTTAATGAGCGTGCCCGTTCAGTTGATTTTGTAATAACCGCTTGGAATCGAGAAACTTCATTATCGTTTCTGCGCATTTGGTTTTCCGACTTCTACTCTCTCAACTCTTCATCTCTTTGCTTGCAGTTATCGGAATCTCCTTTTCACCGCTATTCCAAACTCCAAACCCCAGTCACCGAACTAGGTACGTCCTTTTTCCTTTCTTCATCCTTTAAACTTCCTTTTTAGTGACCATGTCGTCAACTAGCCCTAGGAGTGAGTCTAGACTTAGGGATGAAACCACCTCCTCCTCCTCTTTCGACCGAGAACCGGCGGTAGAAAGTGCGTGTTGGGCCCAAGCCCCGTAACCCGAATCCCGAGGCGACCCCTCGAGCTGCGCCTCAATGGGCGACCCGAACCGTCGGACCCGATCCCAACATTTGCACAACAATCGATTCGCACATGCAATTTATAACAAAATCATTCGCTTAATCATTTAATCCGGGGCTAAAAGTCATATCAATCCGAAAATGAAATTCAACAAGTATTGTCATAACACCATACTAAATCTAAAGGAAATCCAAAATACAAGAAATATGCTCCATGATAACATACTCAGTGGGCCTACTAAAATACTAACTTAATGAAATAGCCTTTAACTACTATGGAGTTCTTCGAAGTCTGGCAAGGATCACCCGAGGTCTTGAGTTGCACCTGAGGAGGGAAAGATAATGGGTTGAGCTACACAGCTCAGTGGCTAATATAATTATAGCCATCGGCAATTAGAACAAAAATCAAGCATATGTATAAATATATATTATACTAATATACTTGTAACGGTTCTAGTGTTCACATGCACATCAAGAAATACACGAAAATTTACCACATGTCACGATATATGCTTTATCAAGCGCAATTCAAATATGCAATGCACAAAACAATGGCTCGAGGGTCCATGGAATAGAAAGGAAGAAACCGAAGTTTGCATCCTGAAACAAAAGGAAGAAACCGAAGTTTACATCCTGAACGAAATGAGTCCATTCGGAGCTCATAGGCCACAAGCGGGCAGCCGGGAGAAGGCTTTTGTCGACGTGCACGTGACTAACGAAATGGTTCCACTCTTGCCCAAACAAAGCACATATTCACATTCATAATCATTTCATCAAAATGCCGTGACCGAGGTCCCGACATAACATGTTCAGAATCATAATTCATGCTTATTTCATGGCATAAGAAATCCATATCATTTATTATACATGCATATTAGACAACATATACTCATGCATAGTCAAGAAATTGCCTAATCACGCAATAACTATAAGTATATCACCCACCTAGAATCGCACGAGAATCCGACTACTGATGACCGTCCTCTTGCGATGGAAACTGATCTGCTTGGTTGCCTATATTAAACCAAGTCTTAAATCAAATAATAATCAAAGAAAATTAATCAAAAAAAACTTCAGAAATCAAATAAGCAAATTTCTAGAAAAGGGGAGTTCGCCACGGCGAAAACCATTTCTGCTATTGCGCGTCGTCGCCGTGACGAAGGCCAAGCCTTCGCATGGCGAAGCGCTCACAGACGTCGTCAAGACGCACGCATGCGCACGCCGAGACGCGAGTCCCTGGCACGCCATGACGAAAGCACACCTGGCGTGCATAAAATTAGCACGCCATGGCGTTCTTGAGCACGTCGCGACGTGCGGATCGGATTTCGTTCCCGAACCACAAAATCTCCAGATTTTCAACTCCCAATCGCTCCAAACTCGATGTAATACTCCCAAGCCATAGATCTAACCTTCTACCACGCTTCTAACCCATTCTCTCGCTTCCAATTCGTCTCTAAAATCACCAATCTAAGGATTTTCCCAATTTCTCATCCTAAAACCCTAATCATCGCTTTCTTAATCCCAACAATCTCAATGCTTAATCCATTCAGAAATAAGATAGAAAGGTCATAGATTTACCGACCAAGCACTAAATCCTTCGAATCGGCCAAGTCGCTAATCCTTCTCTTCCTCTCTTCTCCTCACCGACAATGAACCTCTCTTCTTCTTTCCTTTCTATTTCTATTTTCTTTCTTCTTTTCTTTTCCTTTTTATATCTAGGTCTTTTAAAACCTAGGGATGGTCAAAGACCAACCTACCCATCCTTTTAAGCCTAACTCCAATTCAACTTAAGTGAACTTCCCGAAATACCCTTACACAATTTAATTCTCTAATTTATTAATTAAACCTCGATTATACTCCAATTAATCAATATCAAGCCCAATTAAATCAAACTAAACCATAAACTCATAATCATCAATAATGCATGCTTAATCATCAAAAGAAAAAAAATATTCGGGGTCTAACATTTCTCCCCCCCTTAAAAGAAATTTCGTCCGCGAAATTTACCTGAACCATCGAAGAGATACGGATACTTCTCCTTCATAGCGTCCAATGGCTCCCATGTAGCCTCCTCTCTCGAATGATTCCTCCACGGGACTTTGACTATTGAACTGCCTTATTCCCGAGGACTTTATCCTTCGTCCAAGATCTCTACTGGTAGCTCCTCATAAGTCGATCATCCCGCAATTTGAACCTCACTAGCTCGAACGATATGAGAAGGATCGATCTATACCTCCTCAACATAGATACATGGAAGACATTGTGAATCATGACAACCCCGGAGGTAACGCCAACCTGTAGGCGAGTGGTCCAATCCTCTCAAGAATTTCATACGGACCCACATACCTCGGACTCAACTTACCCTTCTTGCCAAATCTCAATACTCCTTTCCAAGGAGACGCCTTAAAACACCTTCTCACCGACTTCATACTCCATTTCCTTTCGGTGAGCATCCACATAACTCTTCATCCTATCCTGCTACGCTTAAGCCGTTGCTTAACCAGATTGACTTTCTCAACCGTCATCTGAATCAATTCTGGTCCCACCAGTTGCCTATCTCCTTCCTCATCCCAACAGATCGGAGTCCTACACCTCCTGTCATATAGTGCCTCATACGGAGCCATCTCAATACTCGAATGGTAGTGCAATTGTTGTAAGCAAATTCGACCAACGGCAAATGCTCATCCTAAGCTCCCTTAAAATCCATCACACACGCTCAAGCATCCCTCAAGAGTCCGAATGGTCCTCTCTGACTGACCATCCGTCTGCGGATGAAACGCCGTACTAAAATGCAGCTTAGTACCCAAAGCATCCTGCAAACTGCCCCAAAACTTCGAAGTAAACCGAGGATCTCTATCTGACACAATCGAGTCCGAAATCCCATGCAATCTCACGATCTCATCAATATACTTCTTTGCCAGCACGTGCAAAGAATCAGTATGCTTAATCGCCAAAGTGTGTCGACTTCACAACCGATCCACATAACCCAAATGGCATCGTGCCTCCCATCGGTCTTAGGCAAACCCATCGAAAGTCCATAATCACTCGCTGCCACTTCCACTCCGGAATGGACAATGGCCTCAACATACCGGAAGGTGCCTGGTGTTCAGCCTTGACTTGCTGACACACAAGACATCTACTAACAAACTCTGCTACATCCCTCTTTATGCCTTTCCACCAGAAATGCTCTCTCAAATCCCGATACATCCTGGTACTGCCTGGATGCATGGCATAAGGCGCATTGTGTGCCTCATCCTTGATCTCCTGCACATCCGGAACACACAACCGGGTACCCAATATCATCAGTCCATCATCCCTCACCTCTATATCCGAAACCTTACCATTTCGAATCTCATCTCTGAGCTTGCTCAAATCCGCATCCTGAGCCTGCAAAACCCTAACCTTTTCCTTCAGCAAAGGCATCACTCGAAAATTAGCCAGAAGACAATCCGGCTCTTCTGCGTCAAACTTATCTTCACTGGCCATTTCTTCCAATAAAGGAAGATACATCGCCCAACATGAGCAATCAAAGACTTTCGCTCAAAGCATCCGCCACCACATTGGCCTTGCCCGATGATACTCAATCAACGGTCATAGTCCTCGAGTAATTCAAGCCACCGCTACGCCTCAAATTCAGCTCCTTTTGACTCAAGAATACTTAAGACTCTTGTGATCGGTAAAGATCCGAGTCTGAACTCCATACAAATAATGCCTCCAAATCTTCAAGGCAAAGATCACCGCTGCTAACTCCAAATCGTGCGTCGGGTAGTTCAACTCGTAAGGCTTCAACTGCCTTGAAGCATAAGCAATCACCGATCTCTTTGCATCAAAACACATCCAAGTCCCTTCCTCGAAGCATCATTGTACGTAATAACCCTCATCCTCGGAAGGCAAAACCGAACCGAGCACTCGTCAACCGGTGCTTAAGCTCCTCGAAACTCCTCGACACTCATCACTCCAAACAAACTTCGATTTTTCTCAAGAACCGTCATCGGAACGGATATCATCGAGAATCCTCCACAAACCTCCTGTAGTAATCAGCCAATCCTAGAAAACTCCTCACCTCTGCCACATTCTTTGGGGCTTCCCAACTAACCACAGCTTCTATCTTCTTTGGATCCACATGAACTCCTTGATCTGATATCACGTGACCAAGAAATGTAACTTCTTTCAACCAAAATTCACATTTCTCGAACTTAGCATACAACTCATGGCTCCTCAATGTCTCCAAAGAAATCTTTAAATGTTCCTCATGCTCCCGATCACTCCTGGAATACACCAATATGTCATCAATGAAAACGATGATGAATTGGTCTAAGAACGGCTTGAAGACCCGATTCATCAAATCCATAAACGCTGCCGGCATTCATCAATCGAACGGCATCACCAAAATTCAAAGTGTCCATACGGGTCCCGCGCGTCTTTGCCATATCCGACTCTTTAACCCGCAATTGATGGTATCCCGATCTCAAGTCAATCTTAGAAAAGACTTTCGCCCCTTGCAATTGATCAAACAGATCATCAATGCGAGGAAGCGGATACCTGTTTTTCACCGTGACCTGATTCAGCTTCCTATAGTCCACACACATCCTTAAAGAGCCATCTTTCTTCTTCACAAACAGAATCGGAGCTCCCTAAGGTGAAGAACTTGGCCTGATGTACCACTTCTCTAACAGCTCCTCTAATTGCTCCTTAAGCTCCTTCAACTCACGAGCCATCCGATAAGGCGTAATCGAGATTGGTGACGTGCTACAAAAGCTCGATCGAAAACTCAATCTCCGAATCAAGCGGTAGTCCGGGCAATTCCTCGGGAAGACATCCGAGAAATCCTCGACTCTTTGGAATGTCCTCCAACTTCCTCTGTCCGCTTCAATCCACCACATAGGCCAAAATGCCTCACAACCTCCTCTCATCGACTTCTCCGCGCCAAAGCCGAACAAATCTGAGCGGACCGGCCTTCTGTCCCTGCAAACACAACTCTTCCGCCATCGTCAATCCGAACTCTCATCGTCTTACATCTACAATCCAGACGAGCATTGTACCTCGCCAACGATCCATACCTGCATTACATCTAGCCCTCGCATCTTCAGTGGCATCAGATCTACTACTAGACATCCTCCACCAATACTAAGCTCACAACCCCTAAACATCTGACTAATCACAATGTGCTGCCCGATCGG
The DNA here is from genome assembly GCA_029891385.1 of Erythroxylum novogranatense. Taxonomy (NCBI): domain Eukaryota; kingdom Viridiplantae; phylum Streptophyta; class Magnoliopsida; order Malpighiales; family Erythroxylaceae; genus Erythroxylum; species Erythroxylum novogranatense. Next base: position 91,586,866 of record CM057231.1, on the reverse strand, counting down.
AGTACTCACCATCGCCAGAGTATCCAACGGACTCAACTCTATCACAAACAGTCTACTCGATTTAAACAAACGAGTGAGTAGAACACAGGTCAATCAACACAAGCACATCATCAAGAAATAAGTGAGCCATACCAAGAATAACATCCGGCGTGACCTCTGCATCCTCACGCGTCATAGCGAAAACCCTAGCCGGTGCCTGCCCTCTCGGTCTCCCCGGAAGACTCGCCCTCCTAGCAAAGATCGAATCGCCCACCGTGTCGAAGTCCCCGACTTACGGTCTACATCCTTCTCGAGCTCAGATCCAAATCCCTCTCTCTGGACTACCGAGGACACTCTACGCCCTGTGCCCTTCATCCCACATTGAAGCATGCACCACAATCGGTGACACTCCCGCTATGGAAATTGCCACGATGCTCGCTTAGGATAAACGACTTGTCCCGCCTCCCTCCTGTTGCCTCCTGTCGCAGAGGCCTTTGATGAAAGCAGAAGAGTCCTCATCGGTAGAGACTTGCTCACATCATCGCTCCTCACCTCCGATGCGGAGGAAAACCCCTAATGCCAGCTCGGGCATAGGAGCACTAGCACTACCTCCTCTTCCGAATCGCCTGTTCTTTCTCTTCTTATTCACAAAGACTCTTAATGTTTTCTATGCTTCCACCTCGCCATTGCTTCCACTAACTGCTGGAAGTCACAGATATTCAAAGACAAATAACTTTTCCTCGATCACCGATGTAGACTGACTCAAATCGACGACATCTCCCAGTCTCGCCAACATCGATCGGAAGCATAACGAGATAATCTGCGAAAAGCGGCGCCATACTCGCCCACGATCATATCCTCTGTAAGGCTCAAACTCCTCTCGCTTCTGCTGGACATAAACCTCGACATGTACTTCTTCACGAATGCGCCAAGAAGTCCCGCCATGCCAATACTATCGGTCTTCTCATTGCTTAGACAGCCTCCCACCAATGCAGGCATCTCCACAAGTAAACCGGCGGCATACACAACCCGATCCTCCTTCTCACACTCCATCCGATCCAAAGACTTCGCTCTGTCCTCCGTAACCACGTCTCGGCTTCCTCGGGATCTCTTGTCCCAAGAAATCAACGACTCAAATTTCTCAACTTATCAAACTGTTTCCCCTCGAATCGGGGCCGGAGGTAAGGTGAGGCATCTGGCCCATAGCCTGAACAAACGCCTGGGTGAAAGCCTGAAACATCCCCTGATCGAATTAAGGCACTTGCTCCTGCGAAATCGGCGATTCCCGCGATTGCGACAGCATAGGCTCACTGCCTAACCCTATAGAAGCCTCAACATTCCACAGGCTCTCGACTCATCGGTTCTCTCCTCTCTAATCGGAGACTCAGGTGCAACTGATCCTTGCAGAACTCCTCGGGTTCTTCTACGAGGCGACATCGTAATCCTTCAAAGGGAAACACTACGGATTAGCTATACGATCGAAATCCCTATATGTATGCATGTTATGCATGTCACTTAATGCAATAAATCAAATGCAACACATAACACACAATTCATCCTACGATGCATTCTATGTCGAGGACACACTAACCTAAGGCTCTGATACCAAACATGTTGAGCCCGAGCCCCGTAACCCGAATCCCGAGGCGACCCCTCGAGCTGCGCCTCAACGGGCGACCCGAACCGTCGGACCCGATCTCAACATTTACACAACAATCGATTCGCACATGCAATTTATAACAAAATCATTCGCATAATCATTTAATCCGGGGCTAAAAGCCATATCAATCCGAAAATGAAATTCAACAAGTATTGTCATAACACCATACTAAATCTAAAGGAAATCCAAAATACGAGAAATATGCTCCATGATAACATACTCAGTGGGCCTACTAAAATACTAACTTAATGAAATAGTCTTTAACTACTATGGAGTTCTTCGAAGTCTGGCAAGGATCACCCGAGGTCTTGAGTTGCACCTGAGGAGGGAAAGATAATGGGTTGAGCTACATTTCGATGGCTAATATAATTATAGCCATCGGCAATTAGAACAAAATCAAGCATATGTATAAATATATATTATACTAATATACTTGTAACGGTTCTAGTGTTCACATGCACATCAAGAAATACACGAAAATTTACCACATGTCACGATATATGCTTTATCAAGCGCAATTCAAATATGTAATACACAAAACAATGGCTCAAGGGTCCATGGAATCGAAAGGAAGAAACCGAAGTTTGCATCCTGAAACAAAAGGAAGAAACCGAAGTTTACATCCTGAACGAAATGAGTCCATTCGGAGCTCATAGGCCACAAGCGGGCAGCCGGGAGAAGGCTTTTGTCGACGTGCATTTGACTAACGAAATGGTTTCACTCTTGCCCAAACAAAGCACATATTCACATTCATAATCATTTCATCAAAATGCCGTGACCGAGGTCCCGACATAACATGCTCAGAATCATAATTCATGCTTATTTCATGGCATAAGAAATCCATATCATTTATTATACATGCATATTAGACAACATATACTCATGCATAGTCAAAAAATTGCCTAATCACGCAATAACTATAAGTATATCACCCACCTAGAATCGCACGAGAATCCGACTACTGATGACCGTTCTCTTGCGATGGAAACTGATCTGCTTGGTTGCCTATATTAAACCAAGTCTTAAATCAAATAATAAACAAAGAAAATTAATAAAAAAAAACTTCGGAAATCAAATAAGCAAATTTACGGAAAGAATTACGCCATGGCGAAGGCACCTTTGCTTCACGCCGAAGCGCCAAGACGTCATGCGGCACGCATGCGCGCACGCGCGCCGCGACGCGAGTCCCCTTGGCACGCCGCCACGAGCACGCGGCGTGCACAAAATTCGCACGCCGCGGCGTGCTCTTGAGCACGTCGGGACGTGCGGATCGGGATTTCGTTCCTGAACCACAAAATCTCCATATTTTCAGCTCCCAATCGTTCCAAACTCAGATGTAATACTCCCAAGCCATAGATCCAACCTTCTACCACAGTTCTAACCCATTCTCTGCTTCCAATTCGTCCTAAAATCATCAATCTAAGGGTTTTCCCCAATTTCTCTTCCTAAAACCCTAATCATCGTTTTCTCTTAGTCCCAACAATCTCAATGCTTAATCCATTCAGAAATAAGATAAAAAGGTCATAGACTTACCGATCAAGCACTAAATCCTTGAAATCGGCGAAGTCGCTAATCCTTCTCTTCCTCTCTTCTCCTCACCGACAAAGAACTCTCTTCTTCTTTCCTTTCTATTTCTATTTTCTTTCTTCTTTTCTTTTCCTTTTTATATCTAGGTCTTTTAAAACCTAGGGATGGTCAAAGACCAACCTATCCCTCCTTTTAAGCCTAACTCCAATTCAACTTAAGTGAACTTCTCGAGATACCCTTACACAATTTAATCCTCTAATTTATTAATTAAACCTCGATTATACTCCAATTAATCAATATCAAGCCCAATTAAATCAAACTAAACCATAAACTCATAATCATCAACAATGCATACTTAATCATCAAAAGAAAAAAAATATTCGGGGTCTAACAGTGCGTTACAGATTGTTGGCCCGCTTGGGATAATGGCGGAAGTGATGGAGGCACTGGAGGCAGGGGCAATGAAGCGTCGGTCGCAGAGAAAGATGAGGAAATCGTGGCGACTGACCGGAGAGATGGGCAAATCGTTAAGAAGCCGCCAAGCGACCAATCGACGATGACCGAAAGGGAATTGAACCGATCGGTCATCAAAAACAATATTCCTTCATCTTGGGGACCCAGGTTAGCCGCAGAGAACGAGCGAATTCACAGCAATATGGGGGGCTATTTTGCTGTTTCAGACAGCTTCTTCTCGATCAGTGGCATGAGGCTTCCATATGCTCCGATCATCGATGAGGTATGCTGCGCATACAAATTGAGGCCGAGCTAGATCCCCCCAAATGGTTGGAGGTTCATGAACGGCCTCGCCCTGCTGTGCTATCATTTTGGGTGTCCTCCATAGATCGATATTCTGCGGCTTTTTCTAAGGATGAATCAAAGCTCGCTCACCGGGGCCGGGATCCCCCACTTCTAGTATAGAGATGCGTGGTATCGCTCTGCTGGAACAACTTTGTCGATTAAGGCCTGGAGGACGAAGTACTTCTTTGTGAGACGTCCGGGATCTTCTTTCGAATCCAGGCCATGGAGGTATCCCATGTCCGAGAGATGGAACGACACTTCCAGTTTGTCCTTTACTAGAAAAGAGTCTGAAGTGATCGGCCGAATTAAGGCGCTCGGTCGGTATAATTTCGATCGTCTTATTCTAGGATATCGTGGAGGGGTATCGGCTGATACCTTTTTAATTAGTCCCCTGGCTCGGATTAACAGGCTAGAAAGATAAACTGTCCCTTCTGGTTGACTCCTCGTAGTTTAATTGCCTTGTTTTTATACTTGTGCAGACATGGCAAAGCTCAGGAATTTCACCTCGTCCTCTGATGCTTCCAAGTTGAAAGGCCAGCGCAAAGTTACCGGGCTTCCTTAAAGATGAAAGAGCGAAGCAAAAAGGTGGCGGTCGGGCAAGATGTCGCTCAACCAACTGCGCCTAACGAGTCTGTAGCGTTAGTGATCCGATCGGCTGATGAGGACCGAGCGGTCATGGAGGAGGAGGTGGAGGAGGTAGAGCGGCCTCTTAAGAGGAAGAAGACCGCTCAGCATGTTGAACGATCGGCCTCGCCTTTGGATAAGGGTAAGGGGAAGGCGCCGATGCCCAGCTCTGAGAAATGGATGTCCGCGATCAGTTTGGATAAGATTGCATCGCTTAAGGACGCCAGTGTAGCTCTTCACATTGCCCAGAGGGTTGTCCCTCCTACGGATGAAGAGTTTCTGGATTCTTTGGGCGATGAGGAGATGACAGCCAGTCTTGTGCGAGGCATAGTGGAGGTAATCTCCATCCACCTTTTTTTTTAACAAAGTTCTTCATTGTAGAATCTGGCGTTCACCTCTGGAGTGTATCAGCGTTTTGATCGGATGGCTAAGGTCGCCCGATCGATGGACCATGAAATTAAAGATCTCCTTAGCCAGGTCACCATTTTAAGGATGCAACTTTCAGAGGCGGAGGAGGAGAAGAGCAGAGCGATCGCGGAGAGGGACGAGCAGGAAAAAGGATGCCGGACCTTGCAGGACGAAAATGAGATCTTGCAGCTTAAAGTTAAGGAGATGGAGGAGGGAATTCTCAAATCCAACACTAGGGCCAAGATGGAGAGTGAGCTTCGCTTGAAAGTCCTCCATGATTGCCATGAAGCGGTGTTAGATAAAGTAAGGGCTGAGAACAAATTATTTGAGCTGCAAGGCTCTATCAAAGAGCAGAGGATCGAGGAGATCAAGCGATGGAAGAGGCGATTCTTGCACGATGAGTGCAAGGAATTTGCTTGCTATTTGGCTCTTTCCATCCTGAGGAATTGCCATGACGTCCTCGCCCCTGATGGAGATGGATCGGATGGTCTTTCATTCGAGGACTTTGCCGAGCCGATGCTTCCAAAAGAGCTTGTCCGAGTTCCAAGATTCGGTCTTGGTAACCTGGCCGAGCGATATTGAGGTCGAGCGATCTAATATTATTTTCTTGGCATCGCCTAGTTCCAAGATTCAGTCTTGGTAACCTGGCCAAGCGATCCAAAATTATTTTCTTGGCATCGCCTGGTTCCAAGATTCGGTCTTGATAACCTGACCGAGCGATATTGAGGCCGAGCGATCCAAGATTGTTTTCTTAGCATCGCCTGGTTTCAAGATTCGGTCTTGGTAACCTGACCGAGCGATGTTGAGACCGAGCGATCTAAGATTGTTTTCTTGGCATCGCCTGGTTCCAAGATTCGGTCTTGATAACCTGGCCGAGCGATGTTGAGGCTAAGCGATCCAAGATTGTTTTCTTGGCATTGCTTGGTTCCAAGATTCGGTCTTGGTAACTTGGCCGAGCGATGTTGAGGCCGAGCAATCCAAGATTGTTTTCTTGGCATTGCTTGGTTCTAAGATCCAGTCCTGGCAACCTAGCCGAGCGGCGTTGATGATAATCGGTTGAATGAATATTCTCCCTTTAGCCCGACTTAACAAGACTTTTTTCTGCCAAGAAGTTTGGAAACTTTATTGATGATGATAAGGGCGTAGGCCGTTAAAAAACCTGATTGGCAAGACCAGAAAAAAGGTACCCACTGGTTACATATAAAGAAATAAATAAATCGAACTAAAACTTATCTATTGGTAGAACGTCTTCAGGTTTTGAGAATTCCAGGGCCTCGGTAGAATCTTGTCGTTCGTGTCGCACAGAACGTAAGAGCTGTGTCTGGCTTGTTTGACCATTTGATAGGGTCCTTCCCATGCCTGACCGATCTTTCTAGGATGTCTCCTTGTTGCCTCGGCCTTTCTTAAAACATAACCCCCGATCCTTATGTCGCTCGACTTCACCCTTTTGTTGTAAAATTTTGTTGCTTTCTGTCTGATGGCTTCAGAACGAGCGGCTGCCCTATCTCTGTCTTCGCTGAGAAGTACGAGTTCCAGCCTGCGAGCTTCATTATTTCGTTCTTCTTGATAGCTCGAAACTCTCTGGTTGGGCAGTGCCACTTCTACTGGAATCAAAGCCTCTGCCTCAAAGGTCATTCTAAACGGCGTTTCTCCCGTATCTCCATTTGGGGTTGTTCTGTATGCCCACAACACTTCGTCTAACTCATCCACCCAAGTCTTACGTCCTTCTAAGCACTTCTTGAGTGCGCTCATTATCTTCTTGTTGGTGTTTTTTGCAAGACCGTTGCTTTGAGGGTAAGCCACTGAAGTCGACTGGAGCCTTATCTTCAGTCGGTGACAGAAATCTTTGAACTTATCATTATCGAACTGCCGACCGTTGTCTGTAACTAAGACCATAGGCATCCCAAAGTGGCTCAGTATGTTCTTGCATACGAAGTTTTCAATTTTCTGTTCAGTGATTGTGGCGACCACTTCTGCTTCTACCCACTTGACGAAGTATTCAACTGCTACTATCAAAAACTTCTTCTGCCCAGGGCCGAGAGGAAAAAGATCTAGTATATCCATTCCCCATTGAGCAAAAGGATGGGATGGCTTACAACTTTCAGCTGCTTGGTCGGTTGATGGGACAAATTGCTGTTCCTCTGGCAGGCCTCGCATCAATTGACCTTTTCCTGACAATCTTTCTTTATTGTTGTCTAATAATATCCTTGTCTGATCAATTTGTGAGCCAACATTCTGCCTCCTAAGTGATTTTTGCACATTCCTTCATGAACCTCGACCATTGCCCGTTCTGCCTCTTCTTCGTTCAAGTAGCGTAATAGCGGCCAGCCATAAGAACGCTTGTACAGGATCTCATTAACAATCACATAATTAGCAGCCTTTACCCTTAGTTTCTAAGCTCCCAGGGCTTCTAGCGACTGTGTTCTCTTAAGAAGGTACTGTTTGATTGGCTCCATCCAACTTGATCGTTCGGCATCTGTTTCGAGAACTTCACTAGCTTTCTGAATACTAGGTTGGTTTATCCGCTCGACCAAAATATTATTCCTTGCACTTTGATCAGAAGCCATCTTGGAAAGCGCATCAGCTTGAGCATTCTGCGTCCTATCTATCCTGCTGACCGAGTATTCTTCAAAATTACTCAACTCTCGCTTTACTAATTCCAGATACTTGATCATATTGTCCCCCTTTGCCTCATACTGCCCGGTGACTTTACCGACCACTATTTGGCTATCGCTGTACACCTTCAAATATTTCACCTCCATCTCTCTTTCCAACTAAAGACCGGCTATTAAGGCTTCGTATTCTGCCTCATTATTGAATGCCCTAAATTCTAACTGGATGGCGTATTCCACCTTTTGTTCCTGGTGGGGGCTGATCAAGCCCACTCCTGCTCCGCATCCCTTAACGTTAGACGACCCATCAACAAATAAGCTCCAGGCAGGGCGTTGCTCGTTTTGTGAGGTAGATTGATTCATTTCTTCCACAAAATCTGCTAATACTTGGGCCTTGATCATTGTCCGTGGTCTGTAATGTATGTCAAACTCTCCCAGCTCTACTGCCCATTTTACTAACCGCCCAGAGGTTTCAGGCTTTTGAAGGCATTGCCTAAGAGGTTGATCGGTCCATACCTCGATTGTGTGACTCTGGAAGTAGGGCTTAAATTTTCTTGCTACGGTTATTAATGATAGGGCCAGTTTCTCAATAGGTGCATATCGCGCTTCTGGCCTAGTCAAGACCTTACTGACATAATAGATCGAGAATTGTTCATTTACGTCTGATCGAACAAGAACTGCGCCCCATCTGTTACTACTAGATAAATGATTAACTTCTCACCTTCAGCGGGGCTCTGCAAGATGGGTGGACTGGTAAGATATTGCTTTAGATGTTGAAACGCTCTCTCGCATTCATCCGTCCATTAGAAATGAGTCACGTCCGCCTTCCTTAAGATTTTGAAAAATGGGAGGCACTTGTCCCCCATCCTAGAGACGAATCTGCTCAGAGAAACTATCCGCCCTGTCAATATTTGAACGTCTTTCAGGCATCGTAGTGAGGGCATTTGAATGATAGCTTCAATCTTTTATGGGTTTACTTCAATCCCTTGTTGAGTAATCATGATCCTAGGAATTTTCCAGATGCCACACTAAAGACGCATGTTTCTGGGTTCAGCTTCATTTGGAATTTATTGAGGGTTAGGAAGACTTCTTTGAGGTCTTCCACATGCTCGCCAGCCGTCTTGCTTTTGACTACCATATCATCCACATAAGCCTCCACTATCCGACATATCTGTTTCTTAAAAACTTCTATAACGAGTCGCTGGTAAGTAGCCCCTGCGTTTTTCAAACCAAAAGGCATTACCTGGTAGCAGTACGTGCCCTGGTCGGTTATAAAAATCGTCTTTTCTTCATCTTCAAAACTCATTTGTATCTGGTGATAACCAGAGAAAGCATCTAAGAAACTGAGGAGCTCATGCCCTGATGTAGCGTCTACTAGCTGATCGATTTTGGGTAGGGGGAAGCTGTCCTTTGGGCATGCTTTGTTCAAGTCAGTGAAATCGATGCACATTCTCCATTTTCCGCTTTTCTTCTTCACCAATACCACGTTCGCCAACCACTCAAGGTACTTGACTTCCCGGATAAACCCAGCATCGAGTAATTTTCCTATCTCTTTCTCGATCACCTCCTGCCTTTCTTTGCTCTGCCACCGCTTCTTCTATCTGACTGGCTTGCAGTCTTTCTGAATACCGAGAGAATGAGACGCTACTGTTTGAAAAATTTCAGGCATATCGCTCGGTACCCAGGTAAAGACCGATGTGTTCTCTATCAAACAATCTGCGATCTCTTTGGCCAGCTCTTTTTCGAGCTCAGTGCCTAGATTCGTGAATTTGGATCGGTTTTCTTCGTCTAATATTATCTGTTGTGTTTCTTCGGCATGGTTCATCCTCTCAGTTTCTTCGTCGGCTCTGATATAAAGGGAACTTGTTAAAACTACCGCCCCATCAAGGGCCCTCGTTTCAATCATGTAGCATTCCCTAGCGATTCTTTGCTGACCCCTGACAAGACCGACTCCATGAGGTGTTGAGAATTTCATCGCTTAATAGTAGGTAGAAACAATTGCTCTTAGGGCATTTTGAGTCACTCTTCCAATTATTGCATTATATGCTTCGACAAACTTTACCACCAAGAATTCGACATTCTTCTCTATTTGACGTGGCTTTTGCCTGAATTTTACTTTCAAGAAGACCCAAGCGAATGGGTAGGTTGATGTTCTTATTATCCCTTTGATGGGTCCCTCTATTGGCAATAGTCGCTCTTTCGGTATCTCCATCTGCTTAAATGCGTCATAATAGAGCAGGTCGACCAAGCTACCTGTGTCAATCATGACCCGTTTTACCTCGCTACTATCTATATTCAAGGTGATCATTAATGCATCGTCATGAAGACAGCTAACACCCTCCAAATCAGATTCGTCAAACGAGATCACCCCATCGTTTTGCCTCTTTTTCTTTGCTGACAAGTCTTTAGCGACCTGCCTGACATACCTCTTTCTTCCTCTGACAGTAGACCCTCCTGCTGCACTCCCACCAGAAATCATGTTTATGACTCTAATCGATTGGTCATCTTGCTGACCGGCATTTCTGTCGCCTCTTGCCCTGGATTGCCTTCTCGTGTCGTTCGTATCGTTTTGTTTCCAAGACCTTCACCAATTATCAGACCGATCGTTCCTACCCTCGTTATCTCATTTGGCATTTGTACCATGCTTCAAAAATCTACCGAGCTTTCCCCTTTGAATAAGGGATTCGATTTCTCTCTTTAAATCCCAGCAGTCCTTCGGGTCATGACCTATGTCTCTATGGAAACGACAATATAGATCAGGATCCCTCTTTTTTAGAGGAGTTTTCAACTTATTAGGTTTTCAGAGGGATTCCCCTTCTTCTTTCATGGCTGCCAGTACTTCCGCATATCGCCTGTTGAGCGGGGTGAAGGATTCTCATCGTTGGTCCTTTCGATCGGTCGGCTTCCTCCAGCTAGACTGATCCTTTTGTCTCTTGTGTGAACAAATGCATTACTCGCCGTTTGGCGAATATCATCCTCTAGCTTTGTGTTTTTCAACACTTCCTCGAGCTGAACATATTTATCCACCCGATTTCTTATCTCTTGAATAGACCTGGGCTAATCGAGGGCCAATGACTTTTTGAACTCTTCATCCCTCGTGTTGCTCATAAGGGCAGCCAGCATGGACTAGCAGGTGAGGTCAGGGACTTCAACAACCTCATTGTTAAACCGAGTGATGAACTCCCGTAAACTTTCATTCATCCTTTGGGTTAACTGCATCACTTCCAAGGCGGTCTTCTGCGGTCGCTTACTTGTGGCGAACTGATTGAGGAATAGCGACTTAAAATCCTCAAAACAAGTGATGCAGTACGGAGGTAAACTGTTGAACCATCGCCGGGCTCCTTCTTGAAAGGCCGTACAGAAGGCCTTACACTGAATGGCATCAGGGATGTAATGCAGGTTCATCATCGACTGAAAGTATTGAAGATAGTCGAGGGGATCGGTCTTTCCGTTATATTTTTCAGGCATTGGGATCTTAGTACCAATCGCTGGAAGACTGTCCAGGATCTCCTGAATGAAGGGAGAGCTGTATTGTGTTGACGGCTGATCTGGACTGGAATTCATGGCCATGTTGATTCGATCGTCTACGATTTTTTCAAGAGTTTTAGCATAATGGTGATCGGCTATCATTCCCATCTGCCGAGCGGGGGTTCGCTGCTGGTCTGTCTGAGATTGTAAGATTTGTCGAATCAATAGATCGGCCGCTTCCTGTATTTGTCTTTGGGTAAGAGAGGAATGTTGTGGAGGGTTTGTATTTATGGGGTGTTGGATGTGAGGGTGTGAATTGTTTCTGACGTTATCCTCCAGAGCTACGCTTTGTTCTTCTTAATTTTGGTTATGAGGTGGTGGTTGGTCATTCGGATGTGAGGATTGTGTTTGGTTATTTGGGTTTAACGGGGGTAGCTCGTCTGCGCTAGGGTTATTGGTGATAGGTGGAGAATGAGTCTGGGGATCATGATGCGCTGGTGGAAGGGCGGCGGCAGGTAATTGCAAATCCATTCATTGCGGTTGCGAAGTCTTATGACTGCGGCTACATCGAGTTTATTCTTTGACTTATCTGTGTGCTTCTGGACGTGGTGCCCTGATGCCTGGCCCCACGGTGGGCGCCAATTGGTTCAGTCTGATTCTGTTGGGGCTGAACGTCGTTGTTTGGATCCATGATCTTGATGAGCTTCAACTGGGAAAGACCTGTAAAAACAATAAGGCACACTGGGGATTGATCGTCGGCTTGCCCCTTCGATGCCTAAATTAGCTCTTTGTCGTAGGTTTACGTGTTTATGAACAAAGAGAATCAGGGTTATGAGAGTCGTACCTGCGTCGTGTGGAGATAATGATCTTATATAGTAAATACCTGACGTGTTTAATTCAACGTCTCTGTCGTGTTTGACTCATTCTCATGGGAATGGGCCGATCAGCCCACATGCCATCCTGAGGCTAGATCTGGGCCTAGCATGACCGACCCGACCACTTTATATTTTACGATAAAATTTTAGATCTAATGTTTTAACTCTCTTGTCCAATTTTCTAACATTTATTTTATAATAATTATTATAGCATTCATAGGATTCAAATGTGTGAATTTATTATAACTTCTAAATATTAGGTTCTTATAAATATTGATTGAATTAGGTCTAATATTGAATAATTTCCTACAAATATTGAATAATTTAGATTTATATACTTTCGTAATGATATGTGTGAGGAAGGTGAATTGTGTGTTTACTTAAAAAAAACTAAAGGATTAATTGGTTATTGTAATAAATGACACTTGTCATAATTACAAATGCAACCATACTAATAGAATAAAATTAAATAAGGAGAAATAATCAATTTGGTAACTGTCCAATCTCCGCTTTAGAATTTGTTATCTTCTTCGTTCAAAAGATGAAAGAATAACCCTTCATATGACATTTTCTTTGCCACGAGAAACCTTTACAATCATCTTACTTTGCTATGATTAAAGAATAACATTTTATAAATCTTGTTTAAGGTAAAGAGTAACTTATTCAAATTTTTAATATGAGTATAATGTAGAGCTCATTAACAAAAATTGAAAATGACTAGAACTAGTCATTTGGTTATTGTTAGTTGAAATAAACGCAACGGTAATAAGACCTAGCATTGAGACTAGACATCTAGACAACATAACCAGTAAATTAAGAATTTAGATCAAACCTGCTATGATAATTTATTAATTTTTTAAATATAGATGGAGTATAGAATCCATTAACAAAATTTGAGCTTGGGTCTAATTATTGTCAAAATAAATAAAACTAATTATTTGGTCTGTTGGCCCTTACCATTTATTAATTATTTAACATTTTTATTTTTAGTCAATGTATGATACTCTAACAAAATCCTTACAAAGCATATCATAATCAATTTCCCTTATTATAACTAGTATAGAACTCAAAAACTCCCTCTCTTATTCACACCAACAAATAATGACTCCGTATGTGTGCATGTAATGCACAAGTGTGCCCTCTAACCTTTTAAGATTCTTAGCAACTCTCCACCCAACAAAACTTTCCATAACTCATATGTGGTCTATTCATACTTAGAAATATATAAAAAAGTTGTTAAAAATAAAAATTAATTGTTGCAACAACTAGTAATTGTGACATTGATCGACCAATATACCATTCATGGTACACAATTTTCTAATATTGATATTGATTATCGATGCGTCTAGATTTTGACCAATATGTCATTCATGGTACACAATTTTCTAATATTGACATTGATTATAGATGTATCTAGATTTTGGCTAAATCTTGATATAAAATTATTTTAAATATCAATTTTTTATTATAAAATAATTTATGTGTTGTGTTTTATTTGCAAATGATTATGCAATAATTGAGTATCTAATTCACTAAAATGACTAATATAAAGCTACAAAAAAGATTACAATGATTTGATTAAGTCAAGTCTTACTATGCTTGATTCCTTCTTATTTTGGTTATTCACTTAAATTACATATATGCTATATTTAGCTCATTTTCTCCAAATATTGTTTGTTCAATTTATTCAGTTCATTATTTTGCTCACTTTGCTATTTTATTAAACTACATCAATCACATGTTACTTGATTAGATTATAATAAAACTACTAATATTACCAAAAGTAAAATCATCAATTGCAATATATTTTGTTATGTTTTTACATTCATATATGTCTTTAGAATTACTAATACAAGGTGTTTGACATTTTGTTAGATGTCGGTAGTTATATTATATTTATCATTAATTTCTTTTCTTATTATGTTCTTTTCATATTAACACGTTGTTTAACTATTCTAATTTTAGGTTAAGATATTATATTGTCTTTGGTTAATTTTTTTCATATAAGATGATTTTTTTGTATGATTATCCTTCTGATTTAAGTATAAGATATTGCTAATCTTACTTTGAATTTCCTTTGAACTTTTGACTAGTTATTATTTATATATCTAGTTGATATATTTTTTCAGAAATTAACGATAGTTTTAAACTTGTTTACCAATTGGGGATGGGCTTGCCAATTTTTTTTTTAAATATATTTTTTAAAATACATAACAACTTATTTTTTTGTAATTGGACTTAAGTCTGAGTTGTTTAGACCTAGGCTTACCTGAAGTATAACTATTTTAAGTAAAATAATGTTGTTTTATTTAAAATAATTAAATATCAAGTCAGTATGAGCTTGAGCCTAACTCACAAGCCAGATTTATTGAAAGCAACTAAATTTAGGCCTATGGTCAAAATTTGCTATCTGTATTACTGGTTCATAACTGGTAAGGGTTTTAAATCTCTAGTAAGTTGTTTATCATGAAAGGTCAAAAATTATCAAATAACAAAAATTTGTAATAAAAGACACAATACTAAACTAACAAATTATCGTATTTAGTAAATAGAACGTCAACATGAGATTGCTAAATGAAAGCAATAATTCTTTCATGGCCTGATCTCATATTAAAAGAAAATTTAAACATTTGAATTGATACGAACAAATATAATTAGTAATGAAAATGGACTGAGCGGACCACTAGACCCGAGCTCGACTTTTGTTGATCTGGACTCAGGCTTAATATCAGGCTCAATCAAGCCCGAGCCTGATCGGGTTAAAGGCAACAAGAGCCCGAGCTAGACCCGATTAGTCCAATTTTTCCAATAAATGCCATAACAAATGGACTCATTTTGTATATAAAGGTTGGGTCTTAGATCGGGTCGAATTTAGACAGCCTGAGTTTAGGTTCGATCAACCTAATCCTAACTCGTTGACGTTATCCTTAACTATGCCCATTTACTATTCCTAATTATGTAATGCACAAACTTATTTCATTTATTTAAATCACCTTATCTTGTTTATTTGGTAGTTAGACAGTTGTTAAACATACAAATTATTTCTAATTAAAATAACAAAATTCAATGTTAGAATTCCTTTAAAATAATAATTATACATAAAAATATTTAATAATTTTGAAGAAATGTTTAACAATAAAGTTTTAGAAAACAAATTGGAAGTAAAATAAAAAGATAAGAAGTTTAAGGTTTAAAATATTTAACTGATATTAGACTGTTATAAATTAGGTTAAAGATAAAATTAAATTAAAAATTTTAATATGATTGAAAGAATTGTAATTATAATTTGAAGTTAAATGGAAAATATTAAATAAAAATTAATTTATTAATTTTAATTTATAAAATTTAATTAATTTGTAAAAAATAAATATTAATTAATAAATTTATTAATTTTTAATAATAAAAATTATTAAAATAAATTAAAAAATTAAAAACCGATTGAATCAATTAAAAATTTTAATTATTGTTTAAGAATAAAATATATTGAAAATTCATTTTCAACTAATCATAACTACCGACGACATTCGGAGTTGGCCAAGATCATTCACGTTCGCGTGTTCTCGGTCAGATCATCAGCGTCGTCAAGGGAGGAGCGCTGCTACTTCACAGGAACTGTCGCAGTCTCAATTACGTCTGATCCAACCCCTAACGGACAAACGTGTACCCACGTGTCGCGGATTCCCTGGTTCCTTTTGTTACCCCAAAAGGCTTTCTTTTTCATTTCAGGACGCTGAAAGTTTATGCAAATCTCTCCCCATCCATGGCTCATCCCCCACTCAAGGCCGTCACTCTCACGCATGTCCGGTACCAGAAAGGAGACCAACTGGGCCACTTCTTAGCCTGGGTGTCTCTAGTCCCGGTCTTCATAAGCTTAGGTGGATTTGCCTCACACTTATTGTTCCGGCGAGAACTCCAAGGTCTGTTCTTCGCCGTCGGCCTTCTCATTTCGCAGTTCATCAACGAGCTGATCAAGACGTCCGTCCAACAAGCGCGACCCGCCACATGTGCTCTCCTCGAGATGTGTGATTCACACGGTTGGCCGTCGAGCCACTCGCAGTATATGTTCTTCTTCGCCACGTATGTCACGCTCTTAACGAGTAAAGGTTTGAGGTTTAGAGAGATATTAAGCAGATGGGTCGCGACTTCTGTGATGTGGTCGTTAGCAGTGTTGACCCTGTTCTCCCGGGTGTATTTGGGGTATCACACTGAGATTCAGGTGTACGCAGGGGCTGCTTTGGGACTTGTGCTTGGGGCGTTGTGGTTTTGGGTGGTGAATTTTGTGATCTTCGACTATTTTCCTGCGATTGAGGAGAGTAAGTTTGGGAGGATGTTTTACCTCAAGGATACTTCACATATAGAGAACGTGTTTAAGTTCGAGTATGACAATGCCAGAGCTGCTAGAGAGAAGGTGGCTTCCAAGTCCGATTGATTTGCTACAGCTTTCCTTTCTGGGTATGTTTAATTTGGTCTTTCTTTGCTTTCTCTTTTCTTTTTCAGCTATTGATGTGCGAATATTGGGTTGGTTTTTAAAGCTGAATTATTGATCAGATTAAAGAATTAGCCTCTATGTGTTCTATGCTTAGTTGGTGCGGAATCTATATTTGGCTGTTATATTTTAGACTAGCGCGTGTTAATTTTGACGATAATGTTGTGCCGATGAATCTTAAGATCCATGTACTGTTTGATGTGAGTCCTGGAAATGCATGCTCTGAATCTCTTCATCGCCTATATTCTTTAAAATTAGCAGTCATGTTTGTGGTAATCATATTTGGAACTAAGCAAGTTGTGAGTTTCTTTTTTTCTCATTCTCCTATTGTCCTTTAGAGCAAGTTCTAAATTTTGTTATAAATCCTTAAAACTTATACCAATTGGAAAAGTTGACAATTGTAGATTCTCCTACCTATAGATACTTACTCCAGCAAACCTGATAACATAACATCTTTGTGATACGGTGTGTCAAGTTTCACATGGCAATCTGAGATTTTGCTTTGTCAGACTCTGTAAAGGAATGTGCAAAAGACCACTCATCAGCTAATAAATCACAAAGACCATCACACAAACGATCAGCCCACAAAGTTAAAAAACCATCAGCAGAGCAATGATAAACATTCTAGAAGGGACATCCATTACAATCTTTGTACACTCTTTCTGTTGTAACAAAAAGATTATTCAGAAGTGTATATAAAAACACTCACTCGACAGTGTATGGTGAGTGTGTAAATAATACAAACGTTTTTCTTAAATTTTTTGCAAGTCTTATATGGTATCAGAGCTATAATAGACTAACGTCTATGGCTGCCATATCTTCCTCTCCTTCTTCTTCCACTGCTACTGCTGATTCATGATCCGATCAGCTTCTCAATTTTCCTTCTCTTGCTAAATCTCTAAATTTTACCATTATCAAGCTTACTCAATCAAACTATATCACTCGGAGAGCCCAGGTTCTTGCTGCGATTCTCGCCCTGGAGCTGGAAAAATTCATTTCTCCTTCCTCTGTGATCCCTACTGCTTTTATTCCTTCAAATGACAGTTCTTCTCAGCCCAACCTGAGTTTTGCTTATGGCATAGATCTGACCAACTACTTCTCTGCTGGTTGCTATGGACTGTTGATGATGACATTGTTAGTCTTGTTACTCAATCTCAATCTTCTGTTGATGTTTGGGTTACTCTTGAGAAGCTCTTTGCCCAAACCAGCATGGTTAAAGTCCTGCAATTAAAACAACAGCTATCATCTATCAAAAAGGGGTCTGACACTATTAGTGTATATATGCAGAAGATAAAAATTATTGGAGATTCTCTCCTTTTGGCTGGTCATCCAGTCTCTGAAACTGAGTTAATTCTCAGTGCTCTTGCTAGTTTAGGACAGGATTATGATCCTATTGTGTGTCTATTATCAAACACTATGGCGTTTTCATCTTTACAAGATGTTCAAAGCTCTCTTCTTATGCATGAAGTCTTTTGTGAGTGACATTACTGATTAGAATTAACTTTACTGATTTCACTACGTATGGCAATGAGTGTTGGGTAATGAAGGCATATGAGCTCAAAGATGAAGACGAGAAGAATAAGAATGTTGATATTGACTTGTGGAATCACAAGAAGAGTTCATAAATAATGGACTATACCTGTTAATATGATATTTCACTTAAGGTTAGGCCAGATTGTTTAAGATGGTTGATTTGTGTCCCATAGAAGCCAATGGTTACATTGGTGAGGAAATGATAAAAAAGAAAATTTCCAATTAGAAGGAGAAAGGAGGAGAGGAAGGTACAAAATGAAGTGAAAGTATACTTAATAAAAGGACATACCAATTTTTTTCTGAAATTTGGCTCATGTTGTCAATCTCAAGTAGTTTATTAATAGTCAATGAGTTCATTTCTTCATGTCAAGGCCGTCTTTCCCCTTGGTAGACTATCTAGCATATTATCAGGTTAACCCAGACTCAACTTATGTGTAATTATAGGTAACAATTTGAAAGTTTGAGTAAAACATTAGTAAGGATTTATTGTTACTCCCTTACCAGCAAATTGGTTGCAAGCATCCACAGTCTCCATAAGCCCAGTTAGTTGAAAGCTATCTAAAGGATATTTTGATCTTTGTTTGCAAAAAGCTTAGAAGCTGAAGAAGCAATTAGTACTGTACTGTGATGCCAGATCCTTATTGCTTTATGCTACGTCTGGATAGGTCAAATAGGAAGGTTGGGA
This sequence comes from Erythroxylum novogranatense, assembly GCA_029891385.1. Taxonomy (NCBI): domain Eukaryota; kingdom Viridiplantae; phylum Streptophyta; class Magnoliopsida; order Malpighiales; family Erythroxylaceae; genus Erythroxylum; species Erythroxylum novogranatense. The sequence continues at coordinate 91,568,211 of CM057231.1, read as the reverse complement.
ACAATTAGGGAAAAAGCTTATTGAGTTCACTTGGAAACAGAACTCTTTTTATATTTAAGGGAGGGGTGCCTAGTGATACATGTGATATCAGGTTGGCGGGTTACTTGACAAGGACCTTTTGATGATTATACTCCAATGGCTAGTAGATCAGAGTTAACAGATGGACTGAGTAGTTCTTCTTAGTTAACGTCAAATAAGATGTGATTAAAAAGAGTTCCTGAATTGAAGTGTTGGAGAGGTAGCGAGTACCACGTTCAACATTGATAGTACTTTGAACATGGATTTGGAACTGTATCAAACATTGACAGAACTATAGGGTTTTTGTAATATGTCAGAGGGTATGTTGAGATAGAAATCAGTCTTTGGTTTATAGATGAAAATGTTTGATGCTAAAGTTGCTTATTTTATCTCAGATTTTTCATATATTGTAAGTGGTCCTCCTTTTCTTTTCATAGTAAATACTCATAATGTTGTAAGTGCATTGTCACTGAGCAAAGTTCTCTTGCAGTTTATACTTTCTCACCATTGAAATGTTTTATTTTGCTCCCTAATCAACACACAGGATTACAGCTGTTTCAGATTTGAGCTTCTTGCGAGTTACATGATTATGCAAGTTCATTTCTTTTGTGTCATCTTGCCAAAGAGATCACGTAAAATCAGCTGGAGCCTCAACAGTTTAATGTGTAGGTTGCCTGAATTAGCTATGCAGAATTTAGAAACGCGGTATTTATAATTCATTTCAGATTTACACAAATTATTCAGTCTTTTTCTACCAAGATCTTCCTTCAGAGTAGTCATAACATGGTACTCACGTTTTTTGCATGGTGTAATGTACACAGAGAACTTGGTTTACACTTTAGATCTATGTTGTTGTCCGATGTACGGGCTTGAAAAAGCGAACAAACTTGTATTTCCCATAATGCTCTTCTCTTGACTAAATGCCTTCAGAATCTGTCCTCTTTCAGCTTTTCTCCTGAGTTGAATACAATACGGTTGTTACCTGAAGAAACTGTTAAATTTGTTACCAGAACTTGATTGCACTTGGGATTTTTTTTGAAGGACTATATAGTCAAATTGAGAATCTTAGAAAAAATCATAATAGATTCAGAGTATCTGAACATGCTATGGCCCCCTTTTCAGGGATTTCTTTAATCAAATCAAGATAGATGAAATATATAAGAAACGCAATCGGATGATTGTTCTTGAAAAAGAGAAAATCATCAATTCATCATATTTGCAGTTTCTAAAAAAGAGAAAATAAAATAAAATATTCCTTTACTATATCAGGATGTGCTATTTGTTAACGGGGAAGAAGACTCAAGAGATGAAAGAGAAAAGAGTAAAAGTTACAGATAAAACAAGGACAATATAACGACGTTAAATCTTCTGGTCCACTTTTTGTGGACCTACTCTGTGCCACTGCATCTGACCCATTCATTTATATGGGATCTATATAAATGAATGGGTCAGATGTAGTGGCACAGAGTAGATCCACAAAAAGTAGATCAGAGGATCTGGTTCCCAATACAATACCTACATAAAAAAATAACGCATATGTCAACAAGGGTAGAAGAGACTTTTAATAATTAGCTAGCTATAACTAGTACAGATTGTTATAACAGAACAATCTCAACCATTCGATTTATTTTGTCCTTTTGATAAGGTGTATGGATAAGATCAATTCACCAATTATATATATACAAGTACAAGCAAATAAGTCAATAGAGAGTTAAAATTCAAAATTCGTATCATACCTTTTCTCTTACATGATACAGGGCTTCATCATTGACAAACATAAAAAATGGAAGAGCACTCTGGGTCATCTGCCACCACCTAGTAATACATGACACTCTCTCAACTTTTCAACTATAGCAAAAACCTTGAACTTCAATTTGCCCATCAAATTTGACAAGGAAAACTTTATCAACTAGATAGCCCAAATCCTTGTAGCAATAAGAGCTCTTGAACTTGAAAACTTTATCAACTCAGCACCTCCTTCTCATATCATCACTATAGACACAAATTAAGTAATTGAAAATACAGACTACAAATTATGGAGAAAAACAAGTCAACTACCGTTATGTTGGTTGTTTTCAACAATCGGAGAAGAAATAATAGGATAGGTGAACCACTCAAACTCATCCCACCAAGTTTGGCAAATTTTGGAGATCTCAATGCTCAAACATCTATGATTAGAGTTCTTCAACTAAAGCATCAACTTTCAACCAAGAAAAGGCTCACATACCATATCAAAATACATGCAGAAAGTCAAAACCATTGGAGATTTACTTCAAGTAGCTGGACATGCAATCAATGAGTATGAATTAATATTGAGTGTCTTAAATGGTCTTGGTCATGAATATGATCCTGCTATGGTTTACTTAACACATTTTATGAAAACTCCAATATTACAAGAAGTACAATACTCTCTCATGATGCATGAAACAAGAATAGAGTAGCTAAACATAATCCATCAAAAAGAAATCTCATCACCAACTGCTAACTATACAAACTTCAACTACCGGGGAAGAAGTGGGTTTAGAGGAAGGGGAAACCGTGGTAGACGAGGTAGATGGAATGGAAACAGGATTGTCTATCAACTATGTCATAAACCAAGCCATAGGGCTTTAAAATATCACAAAAGATTTGATGTCTCGTGGCAAGGGAATACAACACAGTGGAGACAAAATACAGTTACACAAAATCCATAGAATGATGCACAAAGCTATCCTTAATCCTACTTGGCTTAAAACCAGTCTGAAAATTCCTCAACTGAAGCAATCAACAATAATACGTAGGTCATAGATAGTGGGGCTACAAATCATGAAACAACAGATTTCAACAACTTGTCAATAAGTTCAGAATATGGTGGAAAAGACCACCTCACTGTTGGAAATGGTAACTCTCTTCCTATTGCTAACATTGGTTCATCTCATATATATTTTCAGACAATATACACACATCCCTTGCACTAAGATAGATCTTACATGTTCCCAGCATAATTAAAAATCTAATTAGCATATCTAAACTCACCAAAGACAACAATGTTTCTGTCGAGTTTACTAATGAAAATTGTCTATTTAAGGACAAAGCAACAGGGAAGATTTTGCTTAAGGAAGTGCTTAGGGATGGTCTCTAAAGCCTTAAAACCACTAAACAATCTGACAGTATTAGGCCAACACATCCTAAGCCCAGCCTTCCCAAAAAGAATTTTTCTCTTTAGACAATCATTGTGAGGCAAGCATAGCTCAAAAAGATGTAAATGTTTGGCATGCCAAACTAGGATATCCCTCCAGGCATGCCTTAAAACAAATTCTAAGCTCAATGAAATTCAACTTTAAACCCAAAAAATTGTCTTATTATGATGCTTGTAAGGAAGGAAAATTGCATCAAGTGCCTTTTCAAACCTGTGACATAACTGTTCAGAATCTATTAGAAATTATTAGGGGTGTTCATGGTAGAGTAACCTGACTCATTCATAAATAACCTGAACCTGAATGTCAGGTTCGGCAATTTCACGAACTTGAACCTGAACCTGAACCTAAAGAACCTATAGGATTGGTTAACCTATTTTCAGGTTCGGTTCTCAGGGTAACCAGAACTTATTCATATCAATATATATGATAAAAATTGTACAAAAAATTGGTGAAAAATATAAATTATTCATAAAAGTATGCATATCAAATCCATCAAAGATTAATCCAATATGTTAAATCAAAGCAAAGTAAAAATAAGCCAAACAATGTCTTATAAAAGATCCATATTAGAAAAAAAAAGATAAAATATTAAACAATTATTCTTTGAATAGAATGGTAGGATTCACTATTATACATGAAGCCACATCTATAGAAAATAAAAAATAAAAAGAGTTAGATTCTTTATTTCTTTTTAATTGAAAAAAGAATTTTTTATTTATTTGTATATTAAAACAAGGTAAAGTAAATTAGATTGCCTGATTTAATTTATTCAAATTTTTCAAGTCTCTCTTCCACGTAAAGAGGAGCCTGTGATTTTCTCAACCAATCTTGTCTACAAACAAGAGTCTCCACCATCTTTGAAGTAAGAGAGATACGAAATGAATCAAGCACTCGACCTCTTGTACTAAAAGCCGACTCTGATGCAATAGTGAGGAAACGAACTGCTCTACTAGATCTCATTGATTAAAAAAATAATAAAACTATTCTTTTAACATCATTAATCTTATTTTATCATGTTAAAATAAATAATAATAATAATAAACTAATAAACACAAAAAGCATCCTTCTTCTTATTGCAATTTAGTGTAGAAAATGCAATTAATATCATAGTTAAAACTTCAAATATTATATTATAAAAAGCCGTATTAAAAATACAATCTCATAGTCTATTACTAAATCATTTTTCATTCGTTTCTAATAAATAAAACTATGTTTGTATTTGTACAAGATAATGTTATTATATTCTTATTATTTATTAGCAACTATATTATATATTTTTAAGAATCAAGATTACTTGCTAGTTTAATGTTTATAATATCTCATGAACATCTAAACTAATATATGTGCCTTAAAAACTAAAATTGTAGGATTTTTAATAAATTTGTTTTACATTAATTTCTTTAATTAATCTCTAAACGATTATATTATTTTAGTCAATGAATGTTTTATTAATAGTTTAATACTTATATCAATAACTTTGGCACATATTAATTACTATTTAAAGTATAAGTATTGAGTGTTATACATTAGTTGTTACTTATAATAGCAATGTTTAATATTAACATTTAATAACATATAAGTAAAATAGTTTTTTTTCCTTTTTTTTTTTACTCAAGAATTAATATAGTAAATACTAGTGAATTTATTATTATTGATATCCTCTTAAATTGTATCTAAATATATGATAGTTTTTTTAGGTATTTCAAGTTCAGGTTTAAACCTAAACCTATAAATCAGGTTTGGTTCGATTAACTGTTATAGGTGCGGTTTAGGTTCGGTTAACCTAGAACCGCAAGTTAGAAACCTGAACCTGAACCATGAACCTGATTTTTTAGGTTCGGTTCGAACCGAACCTAAACTCAGGTTCGGTTAATCTTATTTATAGGTTTGATTCATGCGGTTCAAGTCCGATTCACAGGTTTGTGGGTTTTTTTAAACACCCCTAGAAATTATATATTCAGACTTTAGGAGACCCTCTCCACATCTCTCAACCAAGGGACACAAATACTATCTTATCTTTGTTGATGCCTACTCAAGATTCACTTGGCTTTATCCTCTAAAACTGAAATCCGATACCCTATTTGTCTTTGTCAAATTTAAGACCAATGTTGAGCTTCAACTGAACAGAAAAATCAAAGCCCTACATACATATATGGGAGGTGAAGATAAAGCTCTCTTACCCTACCTCACAAAACATGAAATACAACCTAGGTTCAATTGCCCTTACACTCACCAACAGAATGGGGTCTCCGAAAGGAATCACAGACATATCACTGAAATGGAACTAAACCCTTCTATCTCACGACATATCACTGAAATGGAACTAAACCCTTCAATATCACGCTGACATGCCACTCACATATTGGTTAGAAGCTTTCTCCACAACCACATACCTTGTCAATAATCTTCCATCTTCTAGACTAAACAACCTTTCACCATTTGAAAAGCTTCATAACAAATCACCAAACTACCTTAACCTCAAAACCTTTGGCTGTAGTTGTTTTCCTTCCCTCAGATATTATTCTTAGCACAAACTAGGATTTCATACTACCAAATGTGTTTTTTCTTGGGTATAGTTCAATGCATCAAGGTTACAAGTGTTTGACTAGTCAAGGGAAAATCATAATATCTCGCCATGTTGAATTCAATAAGGAAGAATTTTCATATTCTCAACTCTTTTCCTCACATTCAAATAAACCTGCAACAATATCAAATTCTCCTACCTTCACTTTAACCTCAACTCCAAACAGTATACCCCAATGTTATGAATACCGTACCGGACTCGGTACCGGATTGGGCTCTGAACTAGGCAGTGCAAGATGCAGCTTTGGGATATTTTTAAATTTATAAAATAGTTCCTAAACTTTTTAAAAATTGCAAAATAGTCCATATTGATATATTATACAACCGCATCAGATATATTTTACCAGTTTACTATTTACATCAACCATACTTTAAAAACTCTTAATAATAAATAATAATGACAATTAATTTGAAATAACAATAATTTGTAAATATTTTACATATAAATAATAACCACAATTAATATAAATAAAGACCATCATCATCATACAATTATAAAACTAAGAATAATACAAAGCATTTAAAATATTACAATCATACAATTTCATCATTATAATAAATAATATTACATATTTACATCAAAAGATTCAAAACATCCGATAAAAAGAACAATAACCTATTACAAAAAGGTTGATGACGAATAAGCAATCAAGTAGAAGTTGAATCTGAAACAAAAATATTACATTTACATTACATAAATATAATTTAACATAAACATCAATTATCAAATACAAGTAAAATTAAAAGAAGATGAAAAATTAAAACCTAAAGTTCAATCGTCAAAGGGCGGATACCCATTGAATCAAGATCACCCAATCGATCATTTGGTACAAAATCATCATCATTGAGAGGAGCTTCATCATCATCATCATTCAAATTTAATGCACCAAATGACATGTCAATGCTTTCCCATCCAAGATCATCTTCCACATTCAAATCACTCACATCAACCAAATTCGGTTCTTCAGAAACCCAATCCGCCAAAATATCAATATTATCAATTGCAATTGGATCATTTGAACAACTTGTGCTACTAAGAGTCCTAGTAAACAATTACATTTAATTATTAGAAAATTATAAGAAATTATATAAAATTAATAATTAAAATAATGAAAATAACATACCTTTCCCGAAGCTTTAAATTGTAACGAACAAAAACCAAGTCATTCAACCTCTTATGCTCCAATCTATTCCTTTTTTTGGAATGGATAAATTCAAATGTGCTCCAGTTTGTTCACACCCAGTTGCACTTACACATTGACTTAAAATTGAATCGCAAACTTTCTCAAATCGGAACACTACATCCGAAAAGATCCCACCAAGCAATCGCAAGTTATAAGAAAACAAAAGTAGTGTTATAAACAAAATAAAGTGATAAATAAATTTCAACAAATAAGAAATATGAAATAAGTAATACCGGAGAAAGAAGTCCTCTTTGTTGAATCGCGACCGACATTCCAAAATCTCCATAAGAGTACTTATAAGCCTCCATTTGTGTGGTTAAAGCAATTTGCATTGAGTCATGAGGAACAATTGTTGTAATTGTCATAAGCATTCCTCTACTAACTTCACTTGCTTTTCAACATCCAAATTTAAAATACACACTGGATTCAAAATGCCCACTACAAACAATGGAGAAGAAAGTTGTCTTTCCTTCTCTCATTAATGATTGAGATATATGGTTGGTATAAAGAAGGCCTATGTTTGATTGGCCTTGATTGCTTCCTGCTCTCTCCATTGCATCAAAATATAACCCATTGTTGGCTTTTCTTCACTATCACCAACCAAGTACCCTCACCAATGGCTCACAAACTTCGGATAACGAATTGACATTGCGACCAAAATTCCCTATCTTCCAAGATGATATCGCAAACTTCCATTCCAAATTAGACCTAGCATCTTTGAGATGTAACCCACTTATCACTTGTAAACATTTGCCTTAACTCCACCTCAACGAAAGAAAAGACTGAAGTGATAAGAAATTTGTCGCAAATCTTGTCACAGCAGGGCGACACAAATTCCTACCATTGGTAAATCCCGTTCTCATCAAATTTAGAACCCATGCACGATTATAAATAAATTTTGTCACCTTCTTTGCCTTCGCATGGTCTCATCAAAACAGAAAATACCTAGGATTTCCTATATCCTCCAGTATTAAGTCAATGCAATGTGCAACACAAGGAGTCCAATAAAAGGAATTATAGGTTTTCTGCAACCTTATCCCTGCCGCTTTATAAGCGGAATCATTGTCAGTAATAAACTGAACAATGTTTTCCACCCTACTTCATTCACAACTTCATCAAATATCCAAAACAAATTATCAAGATTTCTAATCATGCCAGATGCATCAATCGATTTTAAAAACATAGAGCCATTAAAACAATAAACCAAAAAATTTATGATAGGCTCTTGTCTCCTATTCGTCCAACCATCACACATAATTGAGCATCCATTAATACCCCAATTCACTCTTCGTTCAGCCAAATAAGCTCTCATTTCAGACACAGCACAACTCAAAAGTTTACCTCTTAAGTCATCAACCGATGGCCCTTTGTATCCTGGACCATAAGAGGCTATGGCATCTATCATAGGTTGATAATAATATGATTGAGAAGCATTAAATGACGAACTCAGATCATACCACCATCCGCTCTTGCCATATCCACATTGTGAGCCGCATCTCTTGTCTGCATTGCACTACGAATTGAAGGTTGGGCTCCAGGAGTTGTTCGTGGTGCAAAGAAACCAGGCAGCTGCCTTCTTCTCTTCCTCACTTCAGATTGTACAGGATCCTCAAACTGAGATGGAACACTACCGGTACCACTACCAGTACCACTACCACTTCCACTACCACTTCCACCTTGAACATCTCCATAATCACCACTAAACCGGAAATGAACTTCCACTACCAATTTCAAGATTCAATCTTTCTCTTCTATCTTTCTCAAATTGATGTTCTTCAAGCAATGTCTTCATCTGCCACTTCACATCATGACTTACTTTTTTACACGCTTCCACATCTCCTTTAACCCCAGCTAAATGTCTTTTCAATCGGGTGATTCCTCCACCTTTCAAATGCTTATTACAAAACAAGCAAATAGTATGATTCTTTTGACCGGGAACCACACCAGCGTGAGCCCAAGCTGGATCATTGTATCTTCCTGAACTAGATTGATCAGGAATATTTGAACTTCCTTCCATTTATCTATACACAAAATGAATAACACATAATTTCAAAGACATAATGACAATATGCACAAAGGTAACAATTCAAAACATTCAATTCAATTCAATTCAACCTAATCCAATCCAATTCAATCAAATTCAATTCAATGCAATTCAATCTAATCCATTTCAATCCAATCCAATCCAATTCAATTCAATCCAATTCAATTCAATTCAAATACAATTCAATTCAATTCAAAACAATTCTATTCAATTCAAAACAATCCAATCAAATCCAATTCAATTCAATTCAACTCAACTCAATCCAATCCAATCCAATCCAATCCAATCAAATCCAATTCAATTCAATCAAATTCAATTCAATTCAATTCAATCAAATTCAATTCAATTCAATTCAATTCAACTCAACTCAACTCAACTCAACTCAACCCAACCCAACCCAACCCAACCCAACCCAACCCAACCCAACCCAACCCAACCCAACCCAACCCAACCCAACCCAACCCAACCCAATCCAATCAAATTCAACTCAACTCAACTCAACTCAACTCAACTCAACTCAACTCAACTCAACTCAACTCAACTCAACTCAACTCAACTCAATCCAATCCAATCCAATCCAATCCAATCCAATCCAATCCAATTCAATTCAATTCAATTAAATTAGATTGAATTCAATTCAATTCAATCCAATCCAATTCAATCAAATTCAATTCAATTCAATTCAATCTAATCCAATTCAAATAAATTCAATCCAATCCAATCCAATCCAATTCAACTCAATTCAATTCCAATTCCAATTCAATTCAATTCTATTCAATTCAATTCAATTCCAATAATATCCAATGCAATTCAATCCAATCAAATCCAATCAAATTCAATTTAATTCAATCCAATTCAATCCAATCCAATTCAATTCAATCTAATCCAATTCAATCCAATTCAATTCAATCCAATCCAATCCAATCCAATCCAATCCAATCCAATTCAATTCAAATCAACTCAATTTAATTCAATCCAATCCAATCCAATCCAATCCAATCCATTCCATTCCATTCCATTCCATTCAATTCAATTCAATTCCATTCAATTCAATTCCAACAATTCTCAATCTTAACAATTTCAAAACATTCATAATTCCATTTTCAAACAATCCATTCCCAACAATTTTCAATCCTAACAATTACAAAACTTTCATAATTCCATTTCCATTCAATCCATTCCCAACAATTTCCAATCCTAACAATTACAAAACATTCATAATTCTATTTCCATTCAATCCATTCCCAACAATTTTCAATTCTAACAATTACAAAACATTCATAATTTCATTTCCATTCATTCCATTAACAACAATTTCCAATCATAACAATTACAAAACATTCATAATTTCATTTCCATTCATTCCATTAACAACAATTTCCAATCCTAACAATTACAAAACATTCATAATTTCATTTCCATTCAATCAATTTTCAATCCAAATTCAAATTTCAATTCCATTCAATTTCATTACAATTCAATTCAATTCTAATTTAATTTACATTCTAATTCAATTCAAATCCATTCTAATTTAATTCAAATCCATTCTAATTCAATTAAATTCCAATTCCCAAATACCCAAATTTATACTTAACTAATTATTTATCAAAATTCAATACCCAAATATAAAAAAGAATTACCATATAACAAATATTAACAATATATCAATTAATGATTTAAGTTTTTTCAATTTTAACGATTTTGATTATTCATTTTACAAACTTACATTTAATTATTTATTTCACATTTGATTATCAATTTTACAATTAAAATTAGGTTTAAATGTTAATTTGATTTTGATTATCAAATTATCAAACTCAATCTCAAATTCAATTGCACAAATTAAAATAAATCTCATTCATCCACAATTCAACAATTCAATCACAATTACAATTCTAAATTTATTTTCCAATGAGACATTCAGATCAATTCAATGCCAAAATCTAAAATCAACTTCCATAATCCAAAATGCCAAAAACCAAAATGCAAAATGTCAAGTTCACTTCAAGAATGCCATTCAACATTTCAACCGAAATCACCTTCACCATTTCCATTTTTTACACTTTAACGGTTCAAGTGTTCAACACTTCAAGTATTCAACCCAAATCCATCATCAATTCATCATCAGTATCCATCGCAAAAACAGAAGCAATTCCCAACAAAACAACCAAAAATCCATCGTCATCCAATTTTTAACAACAAATCTACCATTATCCAACAACCAACACAATGATGAAGCAATTAATCTCAAAATCCATGAAAATCAAACAATACATTGGTCTTCTTCACAGATCTGGGTCGATGTCGGGTCGGCTCGGGTTGACGTCGGAGGACGAGGGACAAGGCCGCGAAGGCTACTGCTGACGGTGGAGGACCGACGACGCGACTCACGCAAGGGAGAAGGAGAACCGACTGAAGCTGGCGTGGAGGACGGACGACCGACGAGGCGGCGACGCGAGGGAGAAGAACGAAGAGCCGAAGACTACAGACGGACGAGAAGACCACCGGAGACGGACGGAGGAGCGACGGACGGCACGGATCTGGCGGACGAGGACGACGGAGACGGACGGAGGAACGTAGGCGAGAAGAGAGAAGAAGAGGAGAGTAGCGAGAGTAGGTCGGGGCCAGGGGGGTTGGGTTTTAGGGTTAAATTTTTTTTTTTTGCAAATAGGTCCCTAGGAAAACCGAAAATTACCGAAATCACCGGTATTTTTCCGGAATCACCGATGCGGCGGCATGCAAGCCGATATTCAACCCGGTACTTTTGATCCAAAGACTGCAGATGCAGATTTTCGGATCATTGGTATACCCTCATCAAGGACAGTCTCGGATCACTCTTCTTCAGCAGAATGTTCCCACTTAGCTGAATCCTTCGACAAACAGGTAAGCTCTCAAAACCCTAGCTCATTATCACATTTTACTTCCCCATAAAATAGACAAAATACCTCACCCAACACCAATCTTTCAACCACACCAGATACTAAATCAAATTCTTCATCCCTTCACATACAAAATGTTCATCCTATGCAAACTCGATCTAAAAGTGGCATTTTCAAACCAAAGCTATATTCGGTTTCTCACACCCCAAAGTCACAAACTGAACCTAATGCAATCACTAAAGCTCTAAACAATCCTACATGGTTTCAAGCTATGTAGGATTAATACAATGCCCTTCAACAGAACCATACCTGGACACTTTTCCCCTATGAGCCTGCCATTCATATTCTTGACACAAAATGGGTATTTCGAAGCAAATACAATGTTGATGGAACTCTCTCTAAGCACAAAGCTAGATTCGTTGCCAAAGGGTTTAATCAAACCCTTGGCATTGACTTTTCATAAACTTTCAGCCCTGTGGTGAAAGCCTCAACAATAAGAGTAATGCTCTCACTTGTTGTCTCCCATGACTGGGAAATTCAACAAGTTGACATCAACAATGCCTTTTTACATGGGCAGCTATAGGAAATTGTCTACATAAACCAACAACAAGTATTTGAAAGCAAAACAAAGTCACATCATGTGTGCAAGCCAAATAAAGCTCTCTCTGGACTAAAACAAGCCCCTAGAGGCCTGGTTTCACAAGCTAAAGTGTGCATTATCTTGATGGGGGTTCCACAACTTAAGGTCAGATATCTCACTATTTTATTCAAATAAAAATGGAATTATCACAATGCTACTGGTCGATGTAGATGACATCCTAATCATAGGAAATTCAAAGTAAGCAATTCAAGCAATCATCAGTCAATTACAGTCTCAAATTACACTTAAAATGCTTTGAAGCATAAATCATTTTCTTGGTTTTGAAGCATACAGAAACAAGGATGGTCTATAGCTTTCACCAAAGCAATATGTTGAAGACCTACTTACTAGAACAAACATGTTGTACTGCAAACCTTTGCCAATACCCATCACTCCAACAACCAAATTGTCTGACAGCATGGCATTCCTTTTGAATTCCCAAAGCTCTACCGAAGCATCATAGGAGCTCTTCAATACCTATGCAACACAAGACCAGATATTAAATTCGTCGTCAACAAATTAAGTCAGTTTCTATAAAATCCTTTAAACACATACTAAATTGCATGTAAAAGGGTTTTACGATACTTGAAGGGAACCTCAAATTTGGGTCTGCTTGTTCAACCATCTTCGTCACCTCTTGATCTCCATGCTTACAGTGATTCTGACCGGGCCAGCTTGCTCGACGATTTCGCAAATCAATAACCGGAGGTTGCGTATTCCTAGGGGTAAACTTAATTTTTTGGACCTCTAAGAAACAAACGACGATAGCAAGTTCCAGCACTGAAGTTGAATACTAAGCCCTATCTCAGGTATCGACCGAAGTCATCTACCTCTCATCTCTACTATCTAAGCTTAGATTTTCTCTCACTCACACACCGATCCTATGGAGTGACAATAATGGAGTTCGATCCTTAGCTGAAAATCCTCTCTTTCACTCAAGAACAAAACATATTGAAATTGACGTATACTTCATACGAGACAAAGTTAAAAAAGGAGAAATAGAGATCAGATACATCAACACTGACAATAAAGTAGCTGACATCTATACTAAGCCCCTAAACTCAACAAGATTCAAGCTTCTGACCACCAAACTGAACCTAGTTTAAAGCCCTATGTTCAATTTGAGTGGAGGTGTTAACGAAAAAGAAGACTCGAGAGATGAAAGAAAAAAAGGAAAGGTTACAGACAAAACAAGGACAATACAACACCTACGTCAAAGAACTAACACATATGTCAACAAGAGCATAAGAGACTTTTAATAATTAGCTAGTTGTAACTAGTACATGTTACTCAACCATTTAATGTATTCTGTCCTTTTAATAAAGTGTATGAACAAGATCAATTCACCGATTATATAAACACGACTACAAGCAAATAATACAGTGGAGAGTTAATATTCAAAATTCGTATCATACCTTTTTTCTTACGCTGTTCAGTTATTTATATTTATTTGATCGGACGTGTATGTGTGTACCCTCCATACAAACGAGTTTGAGCTGTAATGATCGTTTGCAGAATTCTTGAGGCAAAGATGAGCATCATAAATATATAAGTATTGAGTTTGAGCACTGAAATTGACTTTGGCCCTTTTGTGTAGTTTCTGTCAAATCTGTCAAGCATCTGTAATATTTAACTGAAATAGTGGAATATGCAATGTTTGTTCATTTGTTTATTGGGATATTGGTAGTTTTCATTGCCTAGTGTCTAGTGCTGATCTTCGTTTGCCAATGATGTGTCATTGACTTGCTAGGCTGGCCTTTTTTTCTGAGTGCCTGAACTTTAGTTGACTTTTTGCTGTGTCCTTCAAATGACTGCTGCTTGCTTGCTGGTGTACTTCCACATTGTGAAGTTACCAAATAACACTGACACCAACAAGTCTTATATAAGATCAAGGAAAGGATAGTCTTGGAAGACAGAGGTGGGGTGGTGAGTGGTGATTGGTGGTGGGGGCGGTGGCCGTGGTGGTGGAGCCGCGATGGGGTGTGGAAGGATTGCCTCCGCTGATCAGATGGATATAACCCCACTAGATTGTTTCAATAGTGCCCGTACGTAACCATAAGCGGTGGATTTCTGGATTTTTGCTTTTTGTTATGTCTTTATAGAACCAACTTGCGTTTCTGCGTGTGAACACCTTCTTTGCTGGTAACTTACAAAGTCATAAATCTACACGAACATGAATCTTAAATACAGGTTTGTCCATAAACTCACAACAAATTACATGATTGACGAGCTATTACGTGAAATTAAGCTTTCCTACTAATGCAATCCAACAAAAATCAGCTGATGTAATCCTACAGTTTCTAGCAACATCACAACATCATCTCCTTGCTGTGACATGGGGCTAATGAGAGAAACACAGAAGAAGACAAGGTGACCCAAAAGTATATACAGTGGAAAGAAACAGAGACCTCAAAGGTTGCAGCCAAAAAGAACCCTACAAGCCTCCAAATAGACTATAATATATTTTCTTTTCATGGAGTCAGATTTTACCCAACCGTGCATGGATTAAAATAAAACGTACTGCATACCTAACCATAAAAATATAAAGCCTCGAGACAGAAGAAAACCAGTAAAAGCCAACTTGGGTAAGGCCACCCATAATTGCTCTTTGATTAAGTAGCCAAAGTGCAATAACTGGCCCAAACTCTTAGGCAAAGTAAAAAAAAAAAAACCCATATCTAGGTCCCTCCATCTCAATAGACGAGTTGAAACTCCCATCTCCAACATATTAAGCCAACACCACAAATTCAGGTATCTGTTTACAGAGAAGAAGAGATGAAGCTTCCTGCAAAACCCATTTCGAGTCCGGGTCGGACAGAGAAGTATCCGCAACCATTGATGAGGTTTTTGATGAGTAATGTTGGTAGCCGAAGCAGAGGTCGGTCGCGTTCTAGCCCTATGTTTGTTAGGAAGAAGAACGCTGCCATGGAGACTACTCAAGAGCCTTCCTCCCCAAAGGTGACTTGCATGGGTCAGGTCCGAGTGAGACGGTCGAAGCAAGATAAGACCCGACCCGGTCAAAATAAGACTCGCTGCAAGTGGATCCATAGCTCCTTGTTTTGCCATCATAAGAACAAGAACCTCAAGCTCAAGCCTTTTAGACCCGCTTGGCCTAAATGGGTATTGTTTTTTCACGTGGGTTTCAGGAGAAAATCCGAAATCAGTGAGGTTTCTTCAAGGACTGAACCAAAGTTTGGTCGTAGAAGTAGTGGAGTTATAGTGCAACGAAGTGAAGAAGAAGAAGAAGAGGAAGAGGATGATGATGATGATGAAGAGGAGGAATCGTCAAGTGTGTACATTTCTGATGCTGTTACACCACCAAAGAACGCTTTTTTATTAACGAGATGCAGATCTGCACCGTACAGGTCTTCATCTTTAGCTGGTAGATTTTGGGGTTCACCTTTGAGCACTGAAGAAACAGAGGAAAAAGAGAGAAGGGAGCTTTTCGAGAGTCCAACATCGAAAAGAGAGTCTGGGTTCACTGAGTCTGCTAAAGAATCGAAATTGGATCGAGAAACGGCAGAAAATGTTGAAATTTTCAGGGAACTTGAAGGTTCAATTACTTCAATTAGAGAAAGAATGATGAGAACTGTAAAAATTGAGGAGATGAGACCAGAGGGTAGTGGAAATTTGCATCCTTTGATACTCACAAGGTGTAACTCAGAACCAGCGAGAACTGCAAAGAAGCTTGATCCAGATATTGCATTTTTTAAGAAGAGGAGGTTGGGTTTCAAATGATTACTTTAATTGCATAGTTTAAACTATTTCTTCTTATTGCCAGCTAGTTTGTTCATTATTTGGTATATAATATATTTTTGGTAAACTCAATAACAAATTAGTAGTTGCTAAAGTTTCTTTTTTTTTTTAATGTCATATTATGGGGCTATAGGAGAGAATCTCTATGGCTTCAGACTGTAGAAAAATGGCTGAAGATGAACTACTTGTTGCAGACTGTTCAGATTCATCTTTTACACTGCCATTGCTCATGGGCAATTGTAATTTTATACTGTCTTTGGCAATTTCATTTCATGAAACTCTTTGATATTCCAGGAGTTACAATCTTTTCGTGTTTGTTTTAAGCACCCTTTGGATTCTCTGACCAGGTTTCATCATTTTTGTACAATAACTTCATGACCCACCTTTTATTTTTCTCTTTTAGTCTCTCTGGTAGATTAAGTTAACGTTTTTCTTGTTTCAGAAGACTGATGCGAAAGCACTGTTAGTTTGTAGGTTTTGAGAAGTGTGTTGATTTTTCATGTGAAGAAGAATGTGTATTATGTGAAAGATAGGTGGTCCTGATGGTTTCCCTGAGGAACAGGAAGGTTAAGAAACTCGGCCACATCATTTATTTCACATGGATAAGAAACGCAGGGGTGTAAAATTTCCTGACATACATTTCTGAATTCTGAGTGTTGTTTCTATCAAGGGTTCAAGAGTTTAAACATCGAGGGTTTAAGAGTTTAAATAATCTTTTCATTTGACAAGGCTTAAGTTTAAAAAGTTACTTAATCAATCTATTATTTGATTTTAAATCTTTAATTTTAAATTATACACATAATTAACAAGTTATTAACATAATTTTAAGATTTTATTTAGTAGATGCATGAACTGCAGATACTTGTACCTAAAAAGGAAGCAAAATGTTGAGATTGACCATTATTGAGCCAGTTACTTGGCGGAGGACAAGACTTTGTTTGGCCAATCTGTATTTTCCTGGAGCCACGGAACGCTGCATGCAGGTTGGTGATTTGTTTTGATCAGATTAGTAATATGTTCCATCCAGGGCCGTAGGGACAAACACTAGATTGTGAAAAGTTCAGAGCTCAGACCTGAAGCTGATCACTTTGTCCCTTCAGAGCTGACCACGCAAGCCCCCTGTTTCTCTGAGCTACCTGTTTTCTGGGCTAGTTACAGAAGTCCAATGTTATCTCCCACATGACAGATCAACTGGGTGGGCCGAAAAAGTAGCAGCAGCATAGGTGAAACTAGACCAACACTGGTAACGATATGCAACCTTAGGATTCTGGCTATTCCATTCGAACCCTTTTTTCCTTTTCTGGGAACAGTTGAAATGTTTTCTTGTTGAAAACCAGAAGCTCTCTAGTGTCAACAGTTGCTCAGCTCACAGATTCTGTCATGACTCCTGAACCACACCCCATTAAAGGAAAAGGAAGAAGAGTTAATATCTCTAGCATTAGATTCCTCTCAAGCACAAGCATTAGATAGACATATGCATGCATGCACAAGTGACCTGTACATGATTCGACTAAAGTAACCTAGAGTAAACTCTAATAACGTCTGAGTGTTGAAGAAAAAACAAATGATGACTCAACTCAAGGGTGATGTATCAAGATACATTCAATCCACATATAACATGATTAGAGAAGACAAGAAGCTCCGTGTTGGAGTGTTCTGTCTTGTTTTCTCATAAATCATAATCGCATTCTATGTCGGGCGTGATTGCTTTCTGTTGACTTCTTCCTGAGTTGCAATCCTCACCATTGCTTATATGATTTAGGCATCTACTCATTGCAAAACGACATATGTGATATCATCCAACTTGGATTGGTGTCGTCAATGTACGATGAACTGGGATTCGAGACACTTCATTATCCTTTCTTTTCTTGTCTGCAGCTTGACATTGCAATTTCTTTGACAAGAATTACTACGATCGACAGGAATTGAACATTGATCTCTTTGCAGATTCATTTAAAGACTCGACTAGGGACTTTATACTTCTTTGTTCTTTACTTTTTGATTGCTTGAAAACACATATCATCAAGCATTTGCATGCAATCGGTCCCATTTGCATAGTAGCTCAGTACTAATAATTCACCTGAGCTTGACTTCTGCTTTCCTTGAACTAAAACTAGATTGATTTAACCTTTCACTTTCACCGTTCTTCAAAACTTGTGAATGGATACAGGTCACGATCCCATTTTTCCTGCTAATTGTGTCCAACTTTTTGTTACTGTAAATCTAAGAGAGTGGGGCTGTTTGTATTTGTCAATAACTAAAAAATCCAACCAAGTTGGTGGGTTCAATCATAAAAGTTTTGAACCGATCAACTTTAATTTAATTTTAACTTTTTAGTTCGATTTATCTTAATAATTTTTGTTATTAAAACCAATCAATTTCTTAATTAATTAGTTAAAGTTTCATGAATTAATAATTTCTTATAAACTAAAATTAATCAATTAATTTTATTCAGCAATCTTTTAATTAAAATTCAAAGTCTTTAAAGAATAAAGAAAATCTCTTTCAATAATATTTTAAATTCTTTAATTTTATTTATTCTTTTACCAATTTTATGACAACTTAATACCGATTAAACATTTTAAATGTTAAATCTCTCTTTTTATCGATTTATCTTTCGACCCGGTTTTTTAAACATTAATACTTGTTAGCTAACTATTCCATTATGAGTTTGCTAGCTAATTTGCAAGCAGGGATGGTAATGGGTAGGGTTCGGTTCGGGTATTATTCTACCTATATTTATATCCATTTTTTATAACTCAACTCATATCTATATCTATATCCATCGATTTTTACGATATCTATATCTAAATCCATTGGATTGTTCGAGTTTTTGGATATCCATCGTGTTGTATAGTACATAAAAATATAACTTCTAAATATAAAATATAAAGAGCAGATTTTTGCGAACACTCCAAATCAAAATTACTTTAATAATAATAAGTCAATATTTGATTTATATGTCTTAAAAATCATAAAATTGGAATAATAAAATTATAATGTCTAGTGCAAAAGACAACATATATGATTATTCACAATCAAGAACTAGAACAAAATTGAAATATCGAAACCTTCAAAATTATCTTTACGTAAACTCCACAACATTCAAAACTCCTTCGCATATTATTTGTATTATTATTATTCTATAAGAAAATAAAATATGATGAAAAGATAAGAAATGAGGAGTAAAGTGGAGATTTTGAAGCTATTTCTTCTAAAATATTAATATTTTATTATATTTAACCATAAATATTCAAGAAATAAATGTAAAAATAGAGTTAATAAAAACGGATAAAACATAGGTATCCATCGGTTCGAGTTATTACTAGACCTATATCTAAATCCATATCCACATTTATTTTTCAGTATCTATTAATAAGTTTGAAAACTCATTGCCATATAGTAATATGTATATGGCATTGTAACTCCACTACTTCATAATCTCTTTGTGATATATTACTACAAGAACACTATTTTTACTCTTAAGAACATATATTACTTAAAATATTCAACTCCCTTTATTTGTTAATTATAGTTGAGAATAAATTCAAAAATTTACCATTTAGGATATATATATTTCTTTAACTTTTAAAATAGTAGACTATATTTAAATAATCTCATATATAATTAAGAAAAATATCACATATTATTATTTATAAATTTTAATATAAATCTTGTTTATTCTATTCGTTTTATCCTGTCCAACTCTGTTTAATGTCCAAAACAACGACATTTTGACCATTATATAGAATTAGACAGGATAAAACAGACTGAAGATTTGAACTTCAATGTTAATATTACTCCTCGAACACATTAGCAGCTACCTAAGCAACTAGGTATTGATTTATTAAGATTGTTACAATTACTAGACAGAACATATAGTCGAGGCACATTGTGATCTAGGCCTCAAGTGTCCTACAAGTCATGTCATTTTGAAGCACATCACAAACACAAAACCAATTATTAAGCAGATTTGGCCATGCCCTTCTTCCTCTTGCCATATAATTCCTTCAATAAGATAACATAATGTTAGTAATGTGAAGTCCAGCATATGTCCCTCAATAAGACATCCCAATAATACACACATGGAGCTGTCCACACCAGTCAGCACATATGTATATAAATGAGAGAAACAAAGATTAAAAAACCATTAAGTGCCTAAAGTTTAGGTACATGAGCAAAATAAATGTTCCAACCCAACACATCAACATCCTGACCTCACAACTTATTGCTGTGTCGACTGTGATGCGTCTCGCATTGATAAACCTGATACAGTATGCTGTCAACTACCTGTTACCCTACTTCTCATTCCACTCTATAAATCTTGTTACAAGTCTTAAAACTCAATCCATGGAGCTTAAGTCCAGTGTGGCAACCGTGTTTCTTCTCTTTCTCGTCCTTTCCTCTCCTTGTGTTTCAAGAGGTTAGTAGTTGCTTAGTTCAGCCATGGAAGCTACTGCATGTAATGGATGGTTTTGTTGGCTAGTTGGTAACAGATTTTTTTTTGGGTTAGGAGGGACGAAAGTGGTGGATGATCCGGAGGTTTATGAGATTGATTATAGGGGACCAGAGACTCACTCCTCCTTGCTGCCTCCTCCTGTCCATTCTCATCGATGGCCTTCGATTCGTCGAGGAGGCCCTGTGGCATCTGCCAAATCCCAAGGTTCAAGAGATGTTAACGCTAGAGAAAGTGTAAGAGAACATATCCCATGATACTGAGCTAGATTAGTTTTGATTGCTTAAGTTGTTATTCCCTCATACTAAATAAGGTTACAAGAGATTACTGTTACGTTATTTCAGATAATTCCATAGAAGTTTTTTCAGTTGCTGAAACATGAACAGGTCCTTGAGACTTCTACTTATGACTGCTTGCACAGGCTGGTCAGTTACATGATCAGGTGACCCTTATTTTTGGTTATGGATTGTGCTTTGCAGGCCAAGAACATTCATGGATGATTGACTTGTGTTGATCAAGAAGAACTACTTCTTTTCTAAACCCATATCAGTTTCTAGCTAGCTTGTAGGTATCAGTTATCAAATATGAATTCAGAAGAATGAGAATAGACATTCAAAAGGGACTCTTCTTTCACTTTTTGGCCATCTAGATATATGAATCAGCTTCATTTGGTTGATGGTACCATATCAGAAGTTGATCTATTGTTGTATATTATCAGGAATGGATTCTTATGAAGATTGAACGATTGCTTGTGCCTTTGTTATTGAATTTCTAATCTGGATAGTAGGATAAAATTGTATACTATTGTCTAAGTTGAAGAACTGAATGAGTCTTACAATTACAACCCTTCTGTCATATGGTAACACGAAACTAGCACTTGCTATCTTCTGATTGCATTTGAGAAAAAAACTAGTTAATTTTTGACTTTTTAGGCGATTTAATCGTAAAAATTTTAAATCTTAAATTTTTCCATTCGATTTTAATTTTTCGGTTTGGTTTAATTTAATAATTTTTATTTTTAAAATTGGTCAATTTATTAATCAATCATTCAATTTTGTAAATTAATAATTTCTTATAATTAATTAATTTTATTTAATAATTTTTAATAAAAATTAAATTCTTCGATTTCTTTTAATAATATTTTAAATTCTTTAATTTTACTTAATTTTTAATCTAATTGAATCTTTTAGCTCTTAAACTTAACATTCAATCCGATTTTTAAAATATTTGTTAAAACAATTTAAGGTTGCCTTACGAACTTGACTGACAAGCTGGATTCAACGATCCTTTACGTGTAGTTATGAACTTATGATCAAATTCAATTTCTTATCAATTAAGCATACAAATTTACTTTTCCACATTTCTCAAATAAATCATAAACAAAATTGAAACTTTACTAATGAGACAGAATTTCATAAAATGAATAGCCCATAAAATAATAAAATATGAAGAAATAGAAACTATAAATTAATAATAAATTATATTGTCTTTAAAATAATTCAGACCGATTATTAAAAATTCAACATTTCAGCTTAGTTTTTAACTTTTATATTCAATTTATATTAATAATTTTGTTTTAAAAATTGATAAATTTATTAATTAATCGAGAAATAAATCTATTAATTTTATTTATTTACCTTTTAAATTAAGCTTCAAATTGGTTATAGATAAGGATAATTTTTAATTTTAATTTTATATAAATTAAATTTTTGTATCACATATCTACCTTTTGTCGGAATTGTCAAAACATTAATTACAACTTTTAAATGTTAAATTTTAAGTTTGATTTTGTTAAAAATAATTTTATTATTTCAATTATTTTAAGTTTTGTGTTTAAGTCTCTGTTTGGTTCGACTTATATCAATGAAATTTTGTTAGTAGAATTTTTTATGTAGATATTTTTTAGAAGAATTTTCTAAAAATTAGATGAGTATTTGGCTGTTATTTTAAAAAAGTTTTTTAAGATTATACAGTAGATTATTTGACACATAAAATAAAAATACTTTTAAATTTAACTATATTGTATTTTGTAATAAAATTATTTATACTATAAATATTATCTAAAGTATATTAAACAATATACAAAGCAAAATATATTAATTATTATATAATTTTAAACCATACAAAATATAAATGAATATATTCAAATCTTTTATATAGAACATAATATAAGTAAATTAGTATCGAAAATAAATATCAAAACATATAAAAAGTCAAATAATATTATATAAATCTCAAAATAAATATCGAAGTTGAGTAAATAGTCAAATACATAATAAATGGATAAATGAGTTTGTGAATATTATCAAAATTATGTATAAAATATGAGAATAAAAGGACCTAAAATATGTTCATTAATTGATCTGAAAATTTACTTAAAAATATTTTTAAAAAGTTTTAAATTTAAATTCTTTAAAAATTATATTTAATTGTCAAAAAAATCATATATATTAAAGAAATATTTTTTATTTTATAATTAAACACTTGTGGTAGAAAAATTACTTATTATCTTCCAAAACCTCATCTACATCTACTTATTTTTTTAGAATTAAAAAAAGTAACGAAAAAAAAAGAGGAATAGGCGCTTTTTGTCTTTTTGTCTATTGTGATAAAGTCGGAACTTCGTCTGTCGGTTCAGTTAACAAAATTTACAGGTTTCTTCACAACACCGTCACTGAACATTTTTCTCACCATTGAAATGGAAGGAAACAGCCCCAGTAGCCAAAACGACGCGTTTAACGGCAATGGCGATCATGAGGAGGTGAGTCCTTTGTTAAACAAAGGCCCGCAGGAGAAGAGAGACGAAAAACCGGCGAAGGTTTCTGATGAGAAATCGGAGGCTCAGAGTCGGCGATCCGGTGGGGCTCCACCATTTGGGTGGACCGCTGATGGGTTGCCGCTTGTTCATGGAAGTGTTGTAGGTGAGCCGTTGGGGCGTGCTCAGTGGGATTCGAGCATCTTCGCTTGTTTGGGTCGCGACGATGGATTTTGCAGCAGTGATGTTGAAGTTTGTAAGTGAATTTAAAGATTGTGGTACTCTTTTGTTGTTCTTCTTTTTATGTAATTTGGATGAGAGTTTTCGAGGTGGTTCTTGTGATTGATTAAATGTGGGTGGAGAGCAGGTTTTGGTTTTACAATTTTTATCGAACGGTTTGTTTGTGTGTTGGTGATTGCTTATTGCTTTCAACATATTGGTTTTACTATTTAGTAATATTCGCATTCAATTGGGCGTCTTGTTGTTGTTGGTAACAGGTCAGATTTGTACTTCTCTGTTTTACATGAGCATTTCATGATCACATTTGTCATTACGAGTTTTTGTGGCGTTTGATTCATTCAAATCTCACTTGGTTGATAACTTGGAGAAGTGCGTGCTTTGGTCGGCTTTTAGCTCTAATGTTAGTTTCATATCTCCATTCTTGCTTATGATAACACATGTTCATAAACCTGGATTGGTCAACGGACTACCAATTTAATATGCTGTATCGATTTAAGATCTCTTCCCGTTGCTGTTTCTTGGTAGTAGACAAACTTGATAACATCATTAGGGAACAGTTTGGTTTCTGTCTGCCAGGTCTACGATTCTTTGCAGCATTTCTCTTGGTATCATCCTATCCTGAGAGAATAGTATCTAGATGGTTGGGTTTACGACATTTGCATTTTTTTTTTCAGGTCTTTTGGGTAGCGTAGCCCCTTGCGTGCTGTATGGAAGCAATATCGAGAGACTTGGATCTAGTACCGGAACATTCACAAATCACTGCTTGTCTTACACTGGTCTATACCTGATTGGTAATGCCATTTTTGGTTGGAATTGCCTTGCACCATGGTTTACTTACCCGAGCCGCACAGCTCTTCGCAGGAAGTACAACCTAGAGGCATGTTATTTACTTATTTCTTCCCTTCAATATACCTGCAACTATGATGTTTTCTTTGATTTCAAAAGGTCTCACACTTATTTTTGTCACCTTACATCTATAATTTCATGGATATGTGTTTGTAAATTGTCTGTTTCTTGCAATTTCTGCAATTCTTTATGGTATGCTGCATAAATTGTGATTTGGTCCATCCTTCTGATATATGCCACATTTCGTGTCAACTTTGCCTTTTTTTGTTCGTGGTACCACGCGTTCTTCCTATTATCATCATATTATGGTACAAACATAAATGCATTTTAAATACAATGATCCAAACCATTCCCTGAGTTGAATGATTCCGTTCTTGTTTCTGTGAAGTTAGCATGGTGGTTTTAAGGCATTTATTTTTGTTTCTATATTTTGCTTTGAATTACAATTTACCTTCAGACTGGTCCATATTTTGTCAGGCAGCTTGCTCTCTTATAGAATATGGATCATTTTCCATCCTTTTTCGCACTACTTGGATGAACTTGATCTTCCCTTTTAATTCTATGCATTTATTACCGGAGAAAAAGTCCTGAAGGAGCTTTTTGTGCACTAACATCCGTTGTATGGAACAGGGTAGCTGTGAGGCACTTAATAGGTCATGTGGTTGCTGCGGAAGCTGTGTGGAAGATGAGTTCCAACGCGAACAGTGTGAGTCAACATGCGATTTTGCAACTCATGTTTTTTGCCACCCGTGTGCCCTTTGCCAGGAAGGACGTCAGATTCGTCGACAGGTGCCTCACCCTGGCTTCAGTGCTCGACCGGTCTTGGTTATGATCCCACCTGGGGAGCAGACTATGGGCCGTGGAGCTTGAATGGATCTTATCTGAGCATGAACTACTTATGTCCTGTCCTGTCTATATACCTATGTCTCTTATATTTTGTAATTTTTTCGCTTAGATAACCTGCCAAAGCATTGAACAGAAGACCCTGTCAAGTGGTGTTGATTTGCCGATGAAATCTAGACTTTGTCTGGGCTATGTTTAGTACATGATATACGTAGATCCAATGTCCCATACTTTTGGAATGGAGTTGATTGTTGGTAAGAAATTGCTTTATAATTGTCTTTGCTCTTTGTGAAAGGAATGCTAGATGATCGGACATAGCATAGAAGAGGAAATGTTTAACATTTGGTGAGATAACTCCTCCAATGCTACCCCTTGGGATATGTTCTTGCAAATTTTTAAGCTTAGCAAAACATGTAAGCATTTGGATACCATAAATCGATAGGAGTTCGACAAGAACACCCTGCTTCTGGCAACATTCTTGTTCATACTACTATGAGAAAGATTGTCTATCCAGTTGTTTACAACACGAGGGCTTCCCGTTATTCTTTCATACCCCCTTTACAATAGAAAGAATCCAGGGAGAGAATTAGGAAGATTTGGGATTTGATCCCTAAATTTCTTAATTTGGGGATTGAAAAGGTTGTGAAGGTCAGACTTTTCAACTTTAAATCTTAAAATTAACCGCATATCTAAACTTGGCAATTCTAAGTTCATAAAATAGCTACAGCAACAAAGGATAAACAGAACAGGGAAGGATGTGAAAAAGGCAAAATGCATCCTCTTGATAAGCTGCAGCTTCATGTGGAGTTCTACCGAAATGTTAAATTAACATCTGAAGTATGAGTTTAAATTCCTAATAAGTATGAACCCAAAATGGGAAATAGCAAAGAAACATTCCTAACCGAAAAGTTCAACGTCCGGGAAAGCAGCATTAAGCAAGTTCCATATTCTTATTCTCCTGGTGCAGAAACACCCTGCTTCAGTCTCTCCCTTTTCATCTTCTTCTTGGAGACAGGTTTCTTCTTTTTTGAAGGTAGATTCTTCTTGGCATACACGTAAAGAGCATAATTTCCAATCAAAAATGTTAATACTAAACCCCCTACAACCAGCAGAACTATCAGTCCTGGGTTTAACCCTTTTGCTGGAACATCCTTAACAACATTTCCCTATCCAACAAAACATAAATCATATCCCAGTTAGAACACACACATATGACATACAAAAATGAAAAGGAATAGCAAAACAAAATCAACATGACTGCAAACCATTATGATGGTGAGTCCTGACACTCAAGATCCTAATAGTTACAACAATAACAAGCAACAAACAATGAGTATGTTGATTACAAGTTGAATCAATTCAACAACAACAACAACAACAATATCCCTGTTACATTGAATCAATTCAACATAGCTGAGAATAAGTTACTTTCCCAAGACAGTCAAATAAGTTGGCAAAACCTAAAAGTAAATGACTTTACAGGGACAACAAAAAGAAAGTTAATGACTTCTATACAATGAGAAGCTCCGAAGAGTCTGAAATATCTTAGCCATTGAACTTTCCACACTACGTCGTAATGTCATAAGAAGGTAAGATTATCATAAATTATACTAATTATACATAACATTAGCAACTCCCTCTCAAGGTGGCTCGGTACCAAAAAGAGGCAAATATTAATGGTAGCGGGTAAGTGTCAAACTATACAAAGGTCATTGTTTGGGAAGAGAATACTTAATTCAGGATTAATTAATCAACAATCTGAAATCAACTACTAAAATCCAGGCACTCAAGCGCCGGAAAAACCTAAAATCAAGCAATGACATAACTTTTCGTTCATATCCTTTCAATGCAAGATCAATTAAACTATACACATATCAAACGTATTGACTAAACATGCAGAAAAACCCCGAAAACAACAAACGAAAAGGAACAAACATAAATAGAAAGCAGAATTATCATAATCCCAGATCCAAAACCAAAAGATCAGAAACAAAAAATGTATTGATCTCGCAATTAGACTTTATAGGCCTAAAAATATCAGTGACTGTTCAGAAAGACCTCAGATTTCATCTGGAGACAGAAATGGGAACAGATTAGGAGCAGACTCACCGATCCCTGGAACTGTGACTGATCGGAAAACTCGAAGTCGTCGGCCATGGCGGCCAAAGATGAGTTCGTAGGGACTGAGAGACTCTGGAAGAATCCAGAGAGAGATTTTGATGAAAAATACGTATCTGAACTGAAGAAACGGAGACCTCTACATATCTTAATGCTTGTTGATCGCAACTATTGTAGGTCCTCTAAGTTTTAGATATTACGTTATCACCCCCTAAATTCTTCATTTTGTCAATATCTGAATGGATACAAATTAAATGGGATTATTTTCTTTTATTTTGGTAGTTAGCATAAAATTAGTATTAAAATTTAGTGGGGTTAAAGTAAGAGTGTGTAATTTGATAATTTTTACCTTTATTTTGTTTTTTAAAATACATTTATTTTATCTCCACTAATTTGAGATTTTAGAGCTTTTAGTTATCATAGAGAAAATATATATATAGTTCTTGATTTTGTGTTTTGGAAGTTTAAAGAGTTCCTATTAACCATATTTGAGTTATTAGGGATATATAAAGTGGTTCTGGGATTACCGAATCGGTTATTCTTGCTCGATCCATATCTCGATGTACATTGAAGCGATCTTGGTGAAAAAGTCTCCTGCAAAACAAATGGAAGGCACGTCGGGGTGAAATCGATTTGCCCTCCGACGCCAAGTAAGTCTTTGGTGGAGGTAAGGTTAATCTGATCGGAGAAAGCAACTAGGTTATGATCTTACCTTGGTTAAGAGAATAATACCTTATATACGTTTTCTGCTAGGTTTTGGGTCTTTCGTTTCTTACGTGCGTCGTGGGAGATTTTCCTATGCTAATGGGTCGTGGATATATAGATTAGACCCAGTTAAGCCATGGTTGTGAGATTGATCGATCGGCCGTAATATTGGACTTGGGCCCAATATTGCCGACCCAACCATAAGCCCCCTACTCCTCGAGTGCGGCGAAGAGAAGGGTCGAAAGAGTACGTTGTTGTAGTTAAATCGGTTAACCGTAACATGTGAAGCGGGGCGGCTTGCAATGTGGCGATCGATCGAGCATTGGCTTTATAGCTCGGTATAGACAACTCGGGTAATTTCAATTTGGTGGTCTTGGATTCTTTGGGTATAATCTTCGTATTGGCCGACTTCGTTGTCACCGAATGGTTGTTTTGTGATTGATTGGTTGAGGATCCCTCTCGATCGGTTTCACCGTTTATTGCGTGACAACCGGTCTTTATAGCATGTCGGCGATCATCATTGGCGACGCTGGACTGCGTGAAATACTTATTCATCGGCGGTTCGTGATCTCGGCATACCGTTAACGTATCGTCCTTTTAACCGTTCTTTTCTTTGTCCGTCGTCCCTTCAACTGTCGCGCCTCCAAATTTTGAATAACCCGAACTTGCGGCTTAGATCATCTGCGTGTCCGAAACTGACTCGGATTTTCTCCACGCGTCGTAGTCCGATTGGGTCACTTTGGGCGCTCCTTCTCCGTCATTCTATAAATACCCATGCTCGACGAGTTGTGAGTTTACGCTTTTGCTTTCGTTTTCTTGCCTACATTTTGCCTTCGCTTTGTTCCTTGTTCGCGATTGCGAAACTTCCTTATACTCCACCGTCCGATTTTCCTGTATCCAATCTCCGATTAGGTACGTCCTTTTCTTCATCCCTCTTCTTTTCATGTCAACTGGTAGTTACGGGAGTATGGTCGAGATGGCGGAGGAGATGGCGATGAGAGAGAGGAAAGACGGTTTGGTTGTGGAGGTACCGCCAAAAGCGCATCGTCGATGACCTATGGGGAGTTGAGCAGGTTGGCCATTAAATTTAACATCCTTCGTCGTGGAGGCCCGATTGGCCTTGAAAAATGGCGGATTCACAAAGAACTTGGTGGAGTGCGTCGCCGTCTCGGCGATTTTTTACAGTTGGCGGCATGAGGCTTCCATACGCCCCGATCATTGACGAGGTGTGCTCTATGTTTGGGTTGTTGCCGAGTCAGATACCTCCAAATAGTTGGAGGTTTATAAATGGATTGGCATTCTTTGTGCCACCGGTTCGACCATCCGCCTCATCGGCGTCTGCGTCACTTCCTCAGGATGAGCCATAGTCCGAGCTCTGGGGCAGAATCCCATTTTTGCAATATAGAGACGCTCGGTATCGTCCTGCCCGGACGCCCTCAAAGATCTCTTCTTGGCGAACCAAATACTTTTTCGTAAAGCCCCCAGAGTGTTCCTCGGAGTGTCGACCGTGGAGGTATCCTCTGGCCGAGAAGTGGAATGACGCGTCGACCCTGTCCCTCAGTAGAGATGAGTTGGAGGTGATTGGTCGCATCGAGGAGCTCGGCGGAATCGACTTCGCTCGTCTCATTCAGGGATACCCCTGGGGGGCTTCGGCTACTTCTTTCCTCGTCGATCCCCCACCTCAGATTACCGGGCTAAAGGAGGAAACCGCCTCGGCCGGTTGACTCCTTATGATGGACTTAATTGTTGGACTTTGGTGAGCTAGTTTTATTTTCTAACTCGATTTTTCGTTGTGCACTATGGTGAGGATGGGAGGTGCCCCACCGAGCTTCTACGTCGAGGAGGAGGCTTCCGGAAGGTGAGCGAGGTGCTTGATTCGTCCATGAGGTTGGTCTCCTTGGTAGTGTCGGCGGATGTTTCCCTGTGGAGGACCTTCTGTTGCGTCCAGAGCCATTGCCGATTAATGACGGCGGATCGGAGACGAGCAAATTCAGCGGAGGAAGAGGAGGACGCGGGTCCTCCTCTTAAGAGGAAGAAGTTGGTGCGGTTGGGTGACCTATCTTCCTGCCCGGCAGGTGAGGCCGGGGCATGTAAGCAGAAGAGAGGGAAGGGGAAAGCAAAAATCTCGAAGACTGGGCAGTGGGAGCTTGCCCTGAAATTGTCCGAGGATGCCACGCTTGGGGATCTCGAGGTGGCCCGCTATCTTGCCGAGAGGGTCACTCCCCGTGGAGGAGCAACATGGAAAAGAAGGGTAGCGTGGAGCTGGGATCTCAGCTTGTTCGTGTCGGCATGCGGGCTGCGACGATGTCCTTTGCCGTGCTGCAGCGGCTGGAGACTCTGGACCAGGAAGTCCAGGATCTCCATGTTCAAATGAAGGATTTGAAGGACGAGCTGTCTGTTGTAAAGGAGGGGAAGGATCTCCTCCAGGCAAAGAATATGTCCTTGGAAGAGGAAAAGAAGGTCTTGGTGACTCGGTTGACCGCGGTGGGGGAGAGAGGCGAGAAGAAAGGGAGGGAGGTGGAGAGGATGGAGAGGAGGTAGAGGTCGAAGGGTGGAGGAAGGCGGTGAGAGTGGGCGGGAGCTTAATAGGCGGCTCTGCTGGATTGCTGTTCATGGCGGTAGCGAGTAGGGACAAAGCCGAGAAAACCTTGGAGGAGGTGCGGCGATGCAATGCGGAGCAACGGTTGAAGCTATCAGCGGTGGAAAAGGAGGTTCTTATCGAGGAGAGTTTGGAGCTACGCTGCGATATAGCCCTCGCGGTCTTGAGGAAGGTCACGAGCTCTATGCTCTGAGGGTCGATGTGCCCTCGTTCGAAGATTATGCCGAGCCCTTATTCCTGCGGCTCTCGGACTCTCTTTGGAGGAGATGGAGAAAAGAGTTGAGGGGAGCCGAGAGGCGTTCGGACGAGCAACTAGATCTCGGCTACGAGGGGAGGAGGTCCTTATGAAGATGTTCCTTGATTGCTCCCGGTTCTGCTCCTATTGATTTGCTCTCTGAAGATCTTTCTAATGAAGATACTCATTGATTGCTCCCACGGTCCTGCCTCCGGTTCGGCTTCTCCTCCGCTTCTCAAGGTTCCCGGGTATTCTTCCCACAATTGTAAAGCTCACTGGTCGGGCTTGTGACGGGGCGATTTTCTTCAATGTGATCTTTGCTTCTTTTAACTTGTCTTTTTAGTATTCTTGCTTTTATACTTGGAGAATTTCGATGAAGTTACTCGTAGCCGACCGGCTTGAGCAAGTTAAATCATGTCGACCGATCGACCGCATCGATCGTCGTCTCGAGAGTTGTCTTGGCGATCTAGCCAAGCGATAAGTGAAGCGATTGATGGTTCCGAAGTCTCGTTTTGGCGACCCGACCGATGAGTCGATCTATGGAGACTTCCGGCGAGGTCGAGGATCTTGTCTGGCGACTGTCGAATGAGTCGATCTATGGATATCTGTGCCAAAGTGATGGCGTCCTGGGATCTCGTCTGGCGACCGATCGGTGAGGTCGACCTATGGAGTTCTGAGCCCTAGTGATGGCGTCGAGGATCTCGTCTGGCGACCGATCGATCGAGGTCGATCTAAGGAGTTCTGAGCCATAGTGATGGCGTCCTGGATCTCGTCTGGCGACCGTCGGCGAGGTCGATCTAAGGAGTTCTGAAACCATAGTGATGGCGTCCCTGGATCTCGTCTGGCGGCCGTCGGCGAGGTCGATCTAAGGAGTTACCGAGCCATAGTGATGGCGTCGAGGATCTCGTCTGGCGACCGATCGGCGAGGTCGATCTAAGGAGTTCCGAAACCATAGTGATGGCGTCCCAGGATCTCGTCTGGCGACCGTCGGCGAGGTCGATCTAAGGAGTTACTGAAACCATAGTGATGGCGTCCCGGGATCTCGTCTGGCGACCGATCGGCGAGGTCGATCTAAGGAGTTACCGAGCCATAGTGATGGCGTCGAGGATCTCGTCTGGCGGCCGTCGATCGAGGTCGACTATGGAGATTTGCGGCGGTGGTTAATTGGATTTTCTACTCTTTGCCAAATGTAATGTAACTTTATTCTTGCCAAGAAATCTGAAAACCCTTTATTGATGATAACGAGGGTGTGGGCGTTAAAAACCTGCGCTGGCAGGGGACGGAAAAAGGTACCCACATGTATACGAAATGATAACAAAGAAAGATTAACTAGCATGAATACTTATCTATTGGTAGAAAGCTTTCAAGTTCATGAATTCCATGGCCTTGGTAGAATTTTCCCTTTCTCATCGCTAAGGATGTAAGAACCATGCCCGCTTGCTTAATCACTCGATAGGGTCCTTCCCACGTCTGTCCGAGCTTTCGGGATGCTTTCCGGCCGCCTCGGTTTTTCGTGGGGCGTATCCTCCGACCTTTACACTTTGCTTCGGCTTGACCATACATTGTAGAACTTAGTCGCCTTTTGCTGATGGCTTCCGAGAAGCGGCGGTACCCTTTCTCTCGTCCTCGCTAAGGAGAACGAGCTCGCTCTCTGCGGACCTCGTCATTTTGCTCTTCCTCGTAACCCGACACCCTCGATTAGGCAATGCCGCCTCAACCGGGACCAAAGCTTACGCTCAAAGGTCATCCGAAATGGCGTTTACTTTGTGGCTCCGTTCGGTGTGGTTCTATCGCCCACAATACTTCATCTACTTCCTCTACCCAAGTCTTTCTCCGTCTAGGCGCTTCTTGGGCGTTCATTATCTTTTGTTGGTGTTTTCTGCGAGACCGTTACTTTGGGGATGGGCGGCCGGAGTTAACCGTAGCTCGATCTTTAGTGATTGAAATCTCTAAATTTGTCATTGTCGAACTAGGCCATTATCGTGATCAACACCATAGGCATTCCAAAACGGCAAGATGTTCTTCTTTATGAAGCTTTCCATTTTCCCTCGGTTATTGTAGCGACAGATTCCGCTTACCCACTTGGTGAAATATTCCACCGCCACTATCAAGAATTTCTTTTGTCCGGACCGAGGGGAAAGGCCCCAGATATCCATTCCCATCGAGCGAAAGGGATAGGATGACTTACGATCATCATTCGTTCGGTAGGTTGGTGAGACAGTTTCTTTGTTTCTCTGGCGAGCTTCGCTTGCCGGTCGACCTTTTACGACAATCTCTTCTCATCGTTGGCGATGGTACCTGTCGATCAGCCGGTGAGCTAACCTCCTTCCCCTATGTGATTTCCGCACATCCCTTCATGGACTTGACCATTGCACCTTTCGGCTTCTTCCTCATTCGAGCATCAAGTAGCGGCGGTCGTGGGACCGCTTATACTGAACATCATTGACGACCGTATATTCTACGCCTTCCTCCTTAACTTCGGACTCGATGGGTCTTCTGGTTGCTTTCCTTCTAAAAGGTATTGCATGATCGGTTCCGTCCAGCCCGGTCGATCAGTATTTATGTTAAGAACTTCATCGGCTTTCTGGATGCTAGGACGGTCTAGTCGTTCGACCAGAATATTGTTTACGGCATCACGATCGGAAGCTATTTTTGAGAGCGCGTCCGCCCTAGCGTTCTGAGCTCGCTCTACTCTGCTGATTGAATATTGTCCGAAGTTGCTCAATTCTTGCTTTACCAGCTCGAGATACTTGATCATGTTATTTCCCTTGGCCTCATACTCCCCGGTGACTTGGCCGACCACCACTTGGCTATCACTATATATCTTCAAATGCCGTACTTCCATCTCCCTGGCTAGTTGGAGGCCGGCTATCAAAGCCTCGTACTCTGCTTCATTATTGGAGGCCTTGAATTCCAGCCGAAGGGCGTACTCCACTTTCTCATCCGTATGCGGGCTAATTAGCACTACTCCTGCTCCGCATCCCTCGGCATTGGATGACCCGTCGACGAACAAATTCCAGGCGGGGAACTGCTCGTCCTTCGAGCTCGGTTGGCTCATCTCTGCAATGAAATCTGCCAACACTTGTGCTTTGATGGTCGTCGCGGGGCTTGTATTGAATATCGAACTCTCTAGTTCTACGCCCACTTTATCGGTAGGCAGGGTTTGAGCTTTTGGAGCCTTTGCTGAGGGTTGATCGGTCCATACCTCAGCGGTATGACTTTGGAAGTAAGGTCTCGATTTTACATTTGCCATTATCAAAGAGTGTTAGCTTCTCTATAGGCGCGTGTCGCGTTCGGGCGGTCAACACTTTCTTGGCGTAGTAGGCGGGGTGTTGCTCGCCTCTTCGGATCGAATAAATCTGCATACCGATCGAACCTTCCGTGATGACCAAATATAGAATCGGGTTTTCCCCTCGGTAGGGCTTTGCGAGCAGGCGATCTGACAAATATTGTTTCAAGTGTTGGAAAGCTTTTTCACACTCATCCGGCCATTGGGCTGGGTTACATTTGCTTTCCTCGGGACCTTGAAAATGGGAGGCACTTGTCTCCCAATCTAGAAATAAATCTGCTTTCAGTGAAACTACCCGACCGGTCGAATCGCACGTCTTTCAAGCATTGTGGCGAGGACATCGTATGATGGCTTCAATCTTCTCGGGATTGGCTTGATTCCCATTGAGTGATCATAAATCCGAATTTTCCGGATGCTACCCGAAGACGCATTTTCCGGGTTTAGCTTCATCTGGAACTTATTTAAAGTCTGAAAGACTTCTTTGAGATCTCGCATACATCTCGCGCCGTCTTACTCTTTATCACCATATCATCCATAAGCTTCCACCGTCCGCCCTATCATTGTTTAAAGACTTACGTGACGAGCCGTTGATAGGTCGCCTGGCGTTTTCGAATGAAAGGCATTACTTGGTAGCAAAAGTGCCTTGGTGCGATTCTGAAATGATCTTTTCTTCGTCTTCGGGCTCATTTGGATCGATGATAGCAGAAGGCATCCAGAAGCCGAGCGACTCGTGCCTGAAGTGGAGTCCACCAACCGATCGATCTTAAGCGTGGGAAGTCATCCTTTGGACACGCTTTGTTCAGTCGGTGAAGTCTATACATTCTCCATTTCCGTTCTTCTTTTTACCAACACCACGTTGGCGAGCCACTCCGGTATTTGACTTCTCGGATGAATCCGGCCTCTAGCGATTTATTTACTTCCTTCTTGATCACCCCCTGTCGTTCTTTGCTTTGTGGCATCGCTTCTTTTGTCTGATCGGCTTATAGTCATGCCGAATGCCGAGGGAGTGAGATGTGACCGATCGAGAGATTCCGGGCATGTCGCTTGGTACCCAGGCGAAGACTGATTTATTTTCCGCCAGACAGTCCGTGATTTCTTTAACCAGGTCTCCCTGCAGCCCGGAGCCTAGGTTTGTAAATTTAGAGAGGTCGGCTTCATCCAAAGACGACTTTTGCGTTTCTTCCACCGGTTTATCCTTTCCACCTTTTAAATCGGCTCTCACATCAAGAGAGCTCGTAAGTACTACCGTACCATCTAATGTCTTCGTCTCGCTAAATAGCATTCTCTAGCAATTTTACATTGGCCTCGACAACTCAGGCTCGTGGTGTCGGAAATTTCATGACTGGTGGTAAGTGGAGCGACCGATCTAAGGGCATTTAGTGTAGCCCGGCCGATTATCGCGTTATCGCCCATGGAATTTAACGACTAAGAACTCAACGTTCCTTTCTACTTGACATGGCTTCGCCAACTTCACTTTCAAATTTACCCGAGCGAGCAGGTGGTACGCCTCTGTCACTCCGCTTGATGGGGCCGTCCAGTAGGTAGTAAGCGCTCTTGGGCACCTTCATCGCTTGAAAGCCTCGTAATATAGCGGTCGACCGAAATTTGCCGTGTCTATCATCACCGTTTCACCTCGTAACCGTCCATATTAAGGTTTACGACGAGGGCGTCATCATGCGGGCAATTTACTCCATTTAGGTCTGACTCGTCGAAAGAAATCATTCCGTCGTTCTCTTTCGGCTTCTTGATGGGCACGTCTTCGCCGACCTATTTGGCGTATCTTTTCCTGCCTTTAGTGGTGGATCCCCCCGCCGCATTTCCACCGAATATTGTGTTTATGACCCCAGCTGGTCGGTCATCCTGTTGTTCGGCATTTCCGTCGTTTCTTTCCCTTGACCGCCCTCTTCTTTCTTGTTGGTTATCGGCATTGGTGTTCTGCCTCCCCCCGTCATTCTGTCATTTCGCCTCGGGGTGGTCGCCTATTGTTTGGTCGACTGTTCTCTGATTGTTGTCCTGTCGGCATTTTGCCCTTGTTTCACAAATCGGCCTAATCTTCCCTTCAGTATGAGCAATTCAATCTCTTTCTTGATTGCCAGCAATCTTCCGTGTCATGTCCGACTTCTTTGTGGAAGCGGCAATACACTAGTGTTTACGTCCTGTAGGGGTTTTCATTTTTCGGGCTCTCGGATAGTTTCCCCTCATTATCATAGCCGTCGAAGACTTCAGCGTGTCGTTTGTTAAGCGGGGTAAAGTCTTGTTGATTCCAATGCTGCCGCTCGGCTTTCTCGGTCATTGGTCTCTCTGTCTTTGTGAGGCTCATCAGACCTACCACTCGACCCGCGATCGTCTCGCTTTCGGCGTTTGTGTTTTAACACCTCCTCGAGTGAATTTACTTATCTTTCGAGATCGATCTCTGAATAGATCGGGGTGATCGAGGCTAGCGACTTTTGAACTCCTCGTCTCGTATTGCTCGTGAGGCGGCCAAAGATAGACGGCGGTGAGGTCGGGTACCTCGGCCGCTTCATTATTAAACCGAGTGATGAACTCCATGAACTCTCATTCCTTCCTTGGGTGAGTTGCATCACCTCCAAGCCATCTTCTGCGATTAAACTTCTTGGTGGCGAATTGGTTCGGAAGAGCGATCTGAAATCTTGAAGCATGTTATCTGACTGGGGTAAGCTGTTGAACCATCGCCAGCTCCCTCTTGGAAAGTTGTCTGAAAGCCTTGCATTGGATAGCGTCCGGACGCATGATATAGGCTCATCATGGGTGAAAGTCTTGCGCATGTAGTCCGGTCGGTTTTCCCATTATACTTCTCGGTGTTGGTATTTTTGTGCGAGACATCTGGAGACTATCCAAGATCTCAAAGTAAAGGAGAGTCAGTATTGCGCCGACGGGCGATCTGTTCGATAACTTCATGGCGCGTGAGACCGATCATCCGCAGTTTTTTCTAGGGCTTCAAATAGCGATGATCGTTTGTCACGCTAGTTTGTCGAGGCGGTTGGCCGTCTTGTGCGGTCTCTGGGGTGGTTCTTTGTTGCGGCGAGGC
The DNA here is from genome assembly GCA_029891385.1 of Erythroxylum novogranatense. Lineage (NCBI taxonomy): Eukaryota > Viridiplantae > Streptophyta > Magnoliopsida > Malpighiales > Erythroxylaceae > Erythroxylum > Erythroxylum novogranatense. Next base: position 91,530,793 of record CM057231.1, on the reverse strand, counting down.
CGCAAGATTGTCGGATCAACAAATCCGCGGCCTCCTCTATCTGCTTCTGAGTCAAAGTGGTGTGCACGGCCGGAGGAGGGTCTGCTTCTGATCGGTGCTGGGGATTTGTATGTGTGTCGAACGCGACATTATCCTCCGCAGCCGCGCTCTGTTCCTCTTGCTCAAAAGTCTGAGGCTGCTGCTGATCATTCGGATGTGAGGATTCCGTGCGTGAGACATGCGGTGCAGGCGGTATAATGGTAGGCAGCTGCAAACCTAAGCGCTGCATCGCCAGAGCCGTGACAGCGGCTACGTCAGGATTCGTTGCCGCCGCATGGCTGATTTGAGTGGTTACGGGCGTGGTTCCGGACGTCGGGCCCACGGTGGGCGCCAAATGGTTCTCCCGGATTCATTTGAACCGGTTATTCTTGATTCGATCCATGTCTCGATGTCATTGAAGCGATCTTGGTGAAAAAGTCTCCTGCAAAACAAATGGAAGGCACGTCGGGGGTGAAATCCCGATTTGCCCCTCCGACGCTCAAGTAAGTCTTTGGTGGAGGTAAGGTTAATCTGATCGAGAAAGCAACTAGGTTATGATCTTACCTTGGTTAAGAGAATAATACCTTATATCGTTTTCTGCTAGGTTTTGGGTCTTTCGTTTCTTACGTGCGTGCGTGGGAGATTTTCCTATGCTAATGGGCTGTGGATATATAGATTAGACCCAGATTAAGCCATGGTTGTGAGATTGATCGATCGGCCCGTAATATTGGACTTGGGCCCAATATTGCCGACCCAACCATAAAGTATTTCTTTATTAATATCAAACTACATCATGGATCTTCGCTCCTTCCTATTTGTAGTAGTAATGAATGAGTTCACAAAAAATATCTAAAGAGACAATACCTTGGTGGCTAACATTGATCCTAAGATCATAAATGTAGTAATAAAAGATAAATTAAGAATAATTAATATTGATACTAAGTTAAGGAAGACTAGACTTTGATGATTCAGACATATTAAAAGGAGATATTCCAACGCTCATGTAAGAAGATGCAAGAAAATTATATTTAGAGGTTACAAGCGAAAAAGTAGAATTTTTAAAAAGAACTGGAGGGAAGTGATCTAGACGGAGTGTTGGCCAATTAGACAAATGCATAGTCATAAGTTAATGATGGCAAAGATGAGGATGCTTGTTGAATGTGTAATCTTATAAGAAGAGATAAAATCATAAATGTAGTGGTAAAAAATAAATTAAGAGTGACTAACATTGATAATAAATTAAAGAAGATAGGACCTAAGTGGTTCGAACATATTAAATGGAGACATCCCGATGTCCTAATGAGAAAATAAAAGAAAATTATACTTAGAGGCTGTAAGAAAAAAAGAAGAAGACCTAAAGAGAACTAGAGGGGGGTGATCTGGACCGAGTGTTAACCAATCAAACAAGTATATAGTTATAAGTTTAACAAATATGAGGATGTTTGTTGAATGTGTAACCTTATAAGAAGAGATAAGATCATGAATGTTGTGGTAAAAGATAAATTAAATGTGACATAATAGACTAAGGGAGACAAGATTTAGATGGTTCAAACATGTTAAATGGAGGCATCTCAATGCCCTAGTGAGAATATGTAAGAAAATTATAATTAAGAATCGTAAGAGAAAAAGAAGAAGACCTAAGAAGAACTAGAGGGAGGTATTATGGAAGGATGTTAAATCTTACCAAGGACTTAACCCTCAATATAAAACTTGGGGAAGTAAGATACGGGTTAAAGATCCTACATAAATAGATCATTTGCTTTTTGTTTAATGTCTTTTGAATATTTTTTTAATTATTATATCTTGTATTTAGCCTAAACATTTTTATTTGCTGTACTTTCTTCTTAATATTTTTTCATTTTGGTATATTTTAATCTTTAATCTATAATTTATAATTTATTAGTATTTGTATTATTACTTGTATTTGTACTGTCATTTATTATTTATTATTTATTTTGTATTTGTAGGGTACTTTAAGAAATTGGTAATTAATAAGACGAACTAATCCTAATTTATTTAATGTCATACCTCCAAACTAAAGAAAGATTAAAGTTATTCATATTACGACGGTTGTGTTATAAGTTTTAAAGGAACAGGAATGTGGATCTTGACCCTACAATAGCCCAATTTGATGGAAATGGGCTGTAGTGTCTCAATATCGCCAGTTGTAATGGACTGATCAATGACCCCACAAGCAAGGTCTATCTGACTCGTTCACGGGTCAACTTTCAAATATTCCTTATTCCAGAGGGCCACACAGGCACACAGGCGCATTAGATAGGGTTGGAGGTAGGTATCTAGTATTCTAGTGTGCAAATATTCTAAATTTATAATTATCAATAATTTATTATATTTGATTATATATTTTTTGATTTTATAAATATAAATTTATTAAATTTTGAATTTTAATATAATTAAAATTGAAATTTGTTTGATGTTTATGAATTAGATTTAAGTTTACAAATAAAAATATTATCGTAAAATATATTTATTAATTTAATATATTAAAATATAACATTATTTTTATTAGAATTGATCATTTTATATAAATTAAAAGCGACTTTTGGGGCATGTTAAAATAATTAAAATTTTAGGGTTAATTATGAAAAATCTCAAAATTTACTAAAATTTATAATTATAGCTTGAACTTTAAAAGTGACAATTAAATGCTCACATTTCTAATTTTGTTCAATTCTAATCCGACATTATTATTTTCGTTAATATTGCTGACATGATTTATCACATAAGATAGATATCCTTAATATTTATAAACTTTGGAATTATTTAAATTAACTAATTAAATTTCATTAAATTGTTTAATTAAACTATGTTGTTTTGAAAATGAAAACCTTAACAAACCACGGGAAGTGAGTTTCCTTAAGATTTTACAATTCCAAAATTTCGTAGTTTAGTTAAATAACTTAATGAAACTTAATTAGTTGATTTAATTAAATCGGCGATGTATAAATGTTAAGGGTATCGATCTTAAGTGACAATTCACAATTAATAGAGATACTAATGTCGAATTAAAATTGAAAAATTAAAATTTGAACATATAATTATTATTTTAAAAATTAGAGTTATAATTGCAACATTAGGTAAATTTTGAATTTTTTGTAATTAACACAAAATTTTATTGTTTTTATGATGAAGTTTATAATTAATGTATTTTAAATATTTTTTGAACACATAATAAATTATTTCATAAATTAAATAAGTTATTTAATAAAATAAGAAACAATAAAATGTATATTAAATATTTTTATTGAGAATACATAATGATTCACAAATTAAATAAGTAGGGATAATTAATCTATACAATTACCAAATTCGCTATTCAGGCACGTACGAGAGTCTTGTGCATGGCAGGCTTCAGGGCACTGCTTTACCTTAATTTCCATGAAAAGAACAAGAGCTCTTCTGGAGCAGAGTGATTAATGAGTAGGAAGAAAGGAAAGAGACAATGCGTGGAGGTTACGTTTAGTACCTGTACATACAATGAAACTGAAGAATCTGGTCTGCACAGCAAATGAAACACGCGATCAAATTTATTGAAACTCCAAAGGTAAAGTATCCACTCCTTTCTTGCCAAACTCTGACATGCTGATCTGTGCGTGGACCGTACAGCCAGTGTTCAGAACATGGAAGAGGAAGACCCATGGCTTGGTGAATTGAGGGCCGGCAACGGCATTACGTCAATCAAAACATGCGCAACACAACAGTGGTTTGTTCAATTAGGGACGCTAGATTGACCAATCTTATATATTTTTTAAAAATTAGGAAACAACGTCAGTTTTTTTTTTTTCATCTTCTTACGGGGTGTTTTAGGAAGATTTTAATTACGAAAAAATATCTTTAAGTCATCCACTCTCAGATTAATTCTCGCTCAAGTTAGGTAAATTTTTTATAGGAGATAAAACTCTGATCTTAAATTTTAAACAGCTGCATACATGAGGATAATTTGAACCTACTATCTCACTTAAGTTAGAAAAACCACTCACCAATTCACCTGCATTCTAAGGTTAAACAACATCAATTTTTACGTTGCGATCAGGCAACTTTTGTTTGTAGCCTAATCAACTTCTACCAAAATTAGGCCAGATTAAAATTAACATTCCTAATTTCAACCATTTTTTATCCTAAAGACATCCATCATTTTATATACAAATAGATATAAATTGACATCGTTTTGAGGCTAAAATAGCATTAAAATAGAGTAATATGTACAAAAGATCTGAATTCAGTTTGTTACAGGTACAACTATATTTTATAATCTTTATTTTTAATATTTTAATTTTAACAATTATAAACATCATATTTAAATTAACCAAACGTTATTAATATGATAATCCAACTCATTTTAAACTTGAGTTGAATTAATCAAATTTTGTTTAAATTAATAATTTAAGGTAATTATAATAAATTATTTAAATTAATAAATTAAAGTAATTATATATATATATCATTAATTTAAATTAAATTTAAAATAATGATAATAAATTATTAACTTAAGTGGAATTTAGTTATTTAAGTTTAAATTTAAGAATTTGATTGAATAATCCCATAAATGATATTTGATTAATTTGTGTATTTTATCATAATTTTTCATCAACATTTAAAGCCAAATATATTTTTCCTGAAAATTAAAAAGTAGAAGAATTTTATTTAAAAATTAACGAAATTTTATAAAATTTTTAAAATTACAATTGGACTTCTTCTGATTTTTATATTGAATAGTTATATGATAAGTTAAAGGCTTCCATGATTTTGATACCTCTCGACGTGCAAGCGACACCTTACTCCTTTGCGTTCGAGGATTGACTTAAAATTTCAATTTTCAAGACTTGATTCAAAACAAAAAGATTGGTATCGTGGTTTCAATTAATTAGTCTCTATCTTATTTTATTAAATTTTATATACAAATTTATGTATAGTCTACGTAAATATATAGACAAAACTAAATGTCTGTTTAAATGGGTTATATCAATAGAGTTTTCGTCAACAGAGCTTTTAGAAATTAGTTAACGATCATTTAAAAAGAGTTTTTTAATAACTTCATACAAAAGATTGTTTGATAACATAAAAAAAATACTTTTAATTTTAACTATATTTTATTACGTAATAAAAACATCTATATATATAAATATTATTTAAAATATATTAAACAATATGTAAAGCACAATACATTAATTATTATATAATTTTAAACTATATGAAACATAAATGAAAATATATTTAACCAAATCTTTTATATGAATTATAACATAAGTAAAAGTAAAATCAAAAATAAATATTAAAATATATGAAAAAGTCAAATAATAGTATATAAATTTTAAAATAAATGTGGTGATATGTTTGTAGATATTGTGGGAATTATGTATAAAATATAAGGATAAAAGGGACTAAGACTAGACTACCTAAAAAGTATTTTTTTTAGAAACTCCAAATTTGAAATTTTTTAAAAGTTGTATTTTAACCAAGGGTTTGAAAACCGGACCGGACCGGCCGGTGCGACCAGAAATAGTCTAAACCGGTCATGTGTTCAGTTCCGTTTTAGTTAATAACCCTTGAATATAAAAACTGGCCAGTTTATCAGAGAACCAGATGGCTTTCTGACGAACCGGTTATTTGATAACCGGATTAAAATCTCGTCTTCTCTCTTCTCACAGTTCTCAAAATGCCTCAATCGCCACTTCTCTTTTCTTTCTTCTCTCTTCTCATATGCCTCCATCGCACCAAAATCAGCTCTCTTTTATCCCTCTTCTCTAGATCTGGCCGTCATCTTTCATTTAGGAGCTTTAAAAAGGGTGTTTGTTAGCAAGAGCTGTTGCCGGAGAAGCGGGAGTGCCGTTCTTTTCTTGTGTGGCTTCGGCGTTGTGGAGCTATTTGTCGGTGTTCTTCTCTGTCCTTCAATTTTTCCTTGCCTGTTGAGATTTTACCTTGATATTTGGTCAAACTTTTTCTTTTTATTTTTATTAGATGCTATCTTTTATCTCTCAGGGGAGCTGTGCGCATGCTCATTTAGGGAGAACTTGTACCAGAAGAGATTATTTAGAATCTCTTGCTTACACTCTAATTTTCCTTCTCCGAGGTCGTTTGCCTTGGCAAGGATACCAGGTTAGTTTCTTTGAAACATTGGCACATACTTCCAGATTCTGTCATCTTGTTAGTGAGAATTTTCTTACAGGTCTTACATCTGAAGGAGCTTAAAGAGTTGAAGATTGTGCTTTGTCTTTTATTGCTTTCTAACAGTGTGGTTCTTTTAGGGAGAAAACAAAGGATTCCTTGTGTGCAAGAAGAAGATGGCCACATCCCCAAAGGCCCTTTGTTGCTTTTGCCCTCAGTTGTTTAAACAATTTGTTGAGTATGTTGTGAATTTGAAGTTTGATGAAGAACCCAACTATGCAAAATGCATATCCCTTTTTGATGGGATTGTTGGTCCCGGTACAGAAATTAGGGCAATCAATACAGAAGGTGCCCAGAAGGTATTGAATACTTGCAGTTCTGATGTCGGGAAAGTTTTCTTTTCCACTGTAACATAGATTTTACCCATGAATTAAGATTTAGTGTAAAAAGATTCAAAAAACTTATAATTAATTTGTTCATCGATTTAGTGCTAGGCCAGAGCTCCAATTTGTATAGAGTTCGTTTTATTCAAGTTTCTGTTATGAGATAAGGATAAGAATAAGGCAGTGATAGTTTTATACTTTTATTCAAGTTTCATTGTTATATGTTATTGACTTATTGTTTCAATATGTTAACAGATAAGGAGATAAGGATCACTAGTATTGATTGATTAGTTTTTTGAAATAGGTAGAACTCCAATTCACTTCAATCTCTGATTTTGATAGTTCGATTATATATACTCTATTTGGCATTGTTGTATACTTCTGTAGCCTTCATCTCCATTAATTCAAAGACACTTTATTGTTGGCTTTTGTGATTTTTTTGTTGACTCAAGGTGGTTGAGAGCTTCTCTTAAGTGAGAGGCTTAGAGCTTTTCGTGGGTATCATTCTGTTGTGTTTTTACTGTCTACTCTTGATTTGTTTCTGTTATGGTATTTGTTTCTGTTATGACTTATGATATTTATTTCTTCTATGGATTTGTCTTCTGGGGTGATATATTTTGTTTAGCATTCAGCTTTTGATTTGTTTCTTTTGTGGAGGAATGTCATGGTCGGTTGTTACTCTATTATATCAAGGTGATCCCATTTAACTCTATTAGCAATCTTAGGCTCCAACTAAAATATAAATGGGGTCCCCAATGGTCTTATCTCCTTTGTATCATACATGTGGCTCTCAAAGTGTCGATGTTGAAGGATATCATCTATCAAACAATCCTCATCTTAGGTAATCTCTCCAAAAACCTTATGCTTTTAAACAACTTGGTAATATATGGGCCCACGGAAATAACTCCAAACCTAGAATCATATTGTTGATGCTTGAGAAAACAAGCTAGTGCAAGGTCAAAATGGATGGGCACTATCTTAACCATACTATATATGTAATACCCGGTATCTAGTTTACCCGGTAAAAAAATAAATCGGTATTTTAGACTGTTGTCCTTAAAATATCACAGAACAATGAATAATAATTTTTAGTGACATCAAATTAATGATGTATGATATTTTTTGGTGGTCACAAGAAAATTATATGAGCAGATGATTAAAAACCAGTACAAGAGTGGCAATTTTGTAAATAAATGGACATGAGGCATATAAAAGGAGCTAGTTGGAGAATAAGACAAAAACATTGTCTTCTTCTTCTCCCTCTCTCACGAAACCTCCATGGGAGCTCCTCTCCAAGTTTTTTCAACCCTTGTAACAAGATTTGGAAGGTGAATCAAGCCATTTCATCAACATAAAAAGGTAAGCCTCCATTCCAATGCTTAGTTCTACCCATTAAAGCTTAGTTTTTCTCTTCTTTTGTGAAACCCACTTGATGGAAGGTGACGGGTTTGATGATTTGGATGATGGAATCTTGTTCCTTGATGTCTAATGACACTTATTCTTGAAGGAATTTCGTTTTTATGGTGATTTGGGGAGTTAAACCAAAACCTAGGGTTTTGAAGGTTGAGCTGTCATGGAGACAGATTCGTGACTCTCCTTGTCTATTTTTGTTGAGCTGCTTAACGTGTGAATCTGGAGAAACTCAAAACATAGAAGTTGTAGATCTAGATGTCTACTATCTCCATAAATTTTTCCAGGATTTTAAGGTGAGCCGAATGAGAGTAATAGGGCCCGAACTGACACTGGTTCTGAATACCAGCGGGCTTGAAACGAGAACTGAAAGTTAATTGTTTGAAGACCATAAAGTTAGAATTGGATGATGAGTTCTTACGAAATGCTCAGAAATGTGTCATCTAAGTGCTGTATAAAGGAAATGTTAATTTGATAAGTATTCTGTTAGATATGGCTGAAAAAGGGAAGGGTGTTGCTAATGTTAGCGACACGAGAAAAAAACGAAAGAGAACAAGTGTGTAAAAATCACAATAAATCCAATTTACATAATTTTGAGTCATCTTTGGATATGTGATACCCATATGAGTCTATTGAAAATGAAGCTTTGAATTGCCTTAACTGATTGAGAAATGAATAAGTTATAAACTCTTGATTCGGAAGGATCCATTTCATGACCGAATGTTAAAGTGATTGTAAATGGGAGAGTTGGATTCCTTAATGACCGAATTAGAGCATGGTTATAAAAGAAGAAATGTGAATTTATGTGTTAAATAGAGGTCTGGAAAGTTTGAAAAACATTGGACCTATGTGTAAAGAGTTATGCCATCATGAATGAGACCTATCTTTGATGGATTAAGAACAAAATAAATTGTAATGATATTTGTTAAGAAATGAAGCTTATGTGAGAATGACTAATAAGGGTATATGTATTTTCATGTATGTTACCCAATAGCTTGTGAAAGCGGACAAGAAATAGAATTAGAAGCTGTACCTGGTACTTCTCAAGTTCAAGAAACTTAGAAAAGAGATCAGAACCATTGCGATAGTTGAGGTGAGTATAATCATACTACTATACTTGTGTAGTAATCATATTCTTTTATCTTGAGGCTTGTTGAATTGTTCTCGAACCTATATGATTGTTTGACATATGACTCCATGTAGTTGAGTTTAGCATGTTGCATACCAGATTGACCAGCTGATTTCAGATTCTTTGCATCTTCTGGTTCCCTTATTGTGTTGAACCTATAGATTGCGATTTATTAATTGTGTTGAGCCTATTGATTGCAATCCTTTAATTAATCACATTTTCTTGTTAGCCATTATTGATGAGTTCACATAATACCCAGCTGATAGGGTAAATGATCAGACTATGTGCACATAGATAAACCGCCGGTGATGGATTAGATCCGGGTCCTACCTGGAGAGGGCAAGCTTCCAGGGGCAAGGTTAGGCCAACCTTGTCTAGAATCAGAAAAGGGGAGATATGCCGTACTAGCATGCCTCTGTCTCTTCCTAAGAAATTCAGAATTTAGAAGGAATCAGAACTCGAAATGAAAAAAGCTCGAATTAGGAATCTAGAAACCGAATTTAGAAAGAACCGGAAAAGAAAAGAACCCAAAACCCAGATTCATATTTTATTTGAACAATTCATATTGAGCTTTATCATTGATACTCATGTGATTGCCGCATTTGATATTACTACCTGTTCATTATATTGATCATGTATTGATGCTCAGAATGTCTCAGACCATTATTGTGAAGCTAGCCTTGTGTTACCTAGCCTCATAAACATGGTAGTATGTTTATATCTCACCGAGTCGCGTTGTAGACTCACACCTCACTATCATCATTTCAGGAGATTAGCAGATCGGACAAGAGAGAAAATCCAGGCCTTTTGAGATTTGCTTGGATAAGCAGACGAGTAATGTTTTTTGGCATGATGTAAATTTTTGTTACTTCTAGTTTCTCCATGGATTGTCATAATCATATGTATATAAAACATGTATGGATACGTTATGTTATTGAGAACGATGTTGGTTGATGATAAGTAGATGTTTTATGTGAGAATTGCACCCATTAATAAGTACAAGGATTTATCAGGTAAATGAATGGGTCATGCCGAATTTTTAGTAAAATATAGAAAAGTTAGGCTTACTACGGGCTTTGGGGGCTTTAAGTCTACCCATTTCCTAGTGCTAACACGGTCCAAAAAGGCGGGTCATGTCAATATAGGTATAAGGCATCTAACAGAGTATGCACGTACCTTAGTGATAGGGATTGGAGTGTAGAGGCCTTTGATCGTACAGAATCATAATGCCACTCCCTATTGATAGTTTGCCAATATGACTTTGCATTAAGCAGGAATACCCACTTTTATTGTAGAATATGCCTTTAAAGCAAAAAAATTAGTTTAGGCCTCTGTATATGGAAAATTGTAATTCATACTTTTCCTCTTCGCAAGTACCCAAAATTGGATAGTATTATCCAAATTCCAGTTGAAATGCATCTTTTCCAATGTAAAGTTGGTAATGAACTTAAGTTTAACTCTCATACATCCTATGCTAGTCAGAATTTATAAAACACCTCTCAATCTATGTACTTGCTCTTTGTAAATAGTTTAGTCACTACCTCTCAAATCTAAAGGTATGTGCTAGCTCAGTAAAATACAATATAGTTTAAACTGGGGGTAATGGTTGTTATGGCTTGGGATGTCTCAGTGGCTATTTGGAATTGCATTTAGGTTATATACTTTTGCCTTGACCATAGTACACTCAATTATTTTTATATTTTTTAGGTTAAATCATAATGGAAAATATGGAATCATCATCTACTCGTGGTAAGTCTGATCCAGCATAGAATTATTTTTCTTCCTCTCAGGCATCTGATGGGAATGTCCAATATAACTGTATGTTTTGCGGTATAATATTTAAAGGGGGAGGAATTTTTAGAATGAAAGAACATCTTGTTGGTGTTAAGGGTAATATTGCTCCTTGCAAAAAAGTGTCACTTGATGTGCGTGATATGATTGAAAAATATTTCCAGCAACATGTAAAAAAGAAAAAGGAAAATAAAGAAGCTCGTGATATATCTTTTGGAGATGATGAAACACCACAAGCATTAGATAAAGGAAAAAAGAAAAGCTACTATTGACATAGATTCATATTTTTCTCCAAGAACTACTCCTGGTTCTCAACCTAGTCTAAAAAGTTTGATGGTTGATAAGGATATTTTTTTGATATGTAAAAGAGCATGAGCTAGATGGTTCTATCATTCATGAATTCGTTTAAATGCTTTAAATTCACCATATTTTCAAGAAGCAATTAATGCTACAACAACAATAGGCCCAGGATTTAAGGTACCATCTTATTATGAGTTACGTGTGCCTTTGCTTCAAGATTTAAAAACGGAATGTCAGTTAACTGTGGATACATATAAATCTAGTTGGGAATCAACAGGATGCACTATTATGGCAGATGGGTTGACTGATCAAAGGCAAGGAACCTTGATTAATTTCTTGGTTTATTGTAATATGGGAACAACTTTTATCAAGTCTGTTGATGCTTCTGACATGGTAAAAAGTGCTAATGCTTTATCTGAATTATTATTTGAAATTGTCAAGTGGGTTGGACCAAAGAATGTTGTGCATTTTGTAGCAGATAATGCAGCTAATTATGTATCAGCTGGGCACTTATTACAATCAAAGTACGGGCATATTTATTGGTCTCCATGTGCTGCTCATTGTATAAATCTTATTTTAAAAGATATTGGTGGTATGGATAATATTTCTAGTCTTGCTTCATGCACATCTAAGATCACATTTTTTTTGTATAATCATGTCACATTTTTGTCTTGGTTAAGAAAGCAAGAAGATTGGGTTGAGATCGTGCGTCCCGCTGCTACCAGGTTTGCAATTACATTTATTACTTTGAAAAGTATTTATCAACATAAGCACCAACTTCAAAATTTGGTGACAAGTAAACACTTTTCAAGTCATAAATTATCAAATAGTAAAAAAGGAAAAGAAGTTTGTGCTATTATTCTAGATAATAAATTTTTGGATGCTTGCTTGATCATTGTGAAGATTGTGGCGCCGCTTATAAGGCTGTTGAGGATTGTTAACTCAGATGAGAAGTCATCTTTGGGGTATATATATGATGGTATGTATAGAGCTCACAAAACAATTACAGATCTTTTTAAAGGGAATGAGAGAATATACAAGCCTTATATAGATATTATTGATCGACGATGAGATAAGCATCTTACTCAAAGGATCCACTTAGCAGCTTATTTTCTCAATCCTTATTGCTTATATAGTGGAGAAGTACGTACAAGTAATATTATGAGAGATCTATTTGATGTGATTGAATGCAAAGGTATTTTATCTAGTAAAGAGTAATTACAAGCAATAAATGAAATTAAATTGTATCGTGAAGGTTTAGAAAGTTTTGTTAGATCATCAGCAAAGAGAGAACTGACGATGAAAAAATGCAGTCAGGTAAGTTTTATACTTTTAAATTTTAATTCATTAATATATATTTTTATCATAACTATTAATTTAAACTGCTGATGAGTGGTGGAGATTATTTGGTGACAGTGCTCCAACTTTGAAAAAACTCGCTATTAGGTTACTCAGTCAAACAACTTCTGCACCAGGTTGTGAACATAATTGGAGTGTTTTTGAACGTATTTATACAAAGAAATGAAATCGTTTGGAACATCAAAGACTTAATGACCTTGTTTACGTTACTTATAATATGCAAATGAAAAACAAGTATTTTATAATTTTGTTTTTATTTCAATAATTTAATTTTTGTTATTGACTTTGTAATTGCTCTATTATGTGTTCAGAGCGCTTAATAAGAAAAGAACATATGGTCCAATTGATATTGATTGTATTGAACATACTGATTTTTGGATCAAAGAAGAAGAACCATCGCTTGATCTTGATTATAATGAACTTGAAAGGACCATTTATGAAGAAAATGCATTCGTCACAACAAATGAATTAAGAACATCTACTGATGGTTAGTTCATATCTTATTTTGATTATATTTAAGTTAAAATTATACTGTATTACAAGTTTACAATTGAGAATAATTTCATACGTTACTAATTTGTAATTTATTTTAATGCAGTAGAAGAAGTGGATACAAATACTTTGGATAAAAACGTAGTTTACGAATCTTTAAATAGCGTTGAAGAATTTGGAGCTTTTGACGATAATGTGACACAACTTCCTTTAGAAATACAATTTTAATTTTTATTGTTATTTTAAGTTTTATATTAGATTCATATTTATTTATTTTTAGTTCATTATATAATAATAAATATGGGTGTATTTTTTATTTCAATAAAATATTTTATTTTTACTTATTCTTATAAAATTTTCATCTTATTGATTATATTCCGGTTTGATAGAGGTTTACTATCGGTTGAACCTCTAAACCTTAAACCTTTCCGTCAATCGGTTTGATGTCCGGTCTGGTTTTAAACACATTGATTTTAACTGTAAAAAAAATTATATTTATTTAAAAAAATAATTTTTTATTTTACCGTTATTTTTTTTATAAAAAAAATTACTCTTACAAATTATCTACTCTCTGAAAACTAAACTAAACAGACGTTAAGTGAGACAGAATTAAAACATGGCGCTCCAACCCGATATTGTGACATTTTACCAGAAACATCCTTAGTCTCATCAAAGATGAAATATCTAATACTATGTTGTACACTTGTACTGAACTACCACTATTTCCAATGTACCCAACTATTGATTAGTTAGGTAGGACAACCAACGGGCCATGGCCGCTGTCTAATGCTCAACTGTACCTTTCTTACTTTTGTTACGGATTGGATGAGGCACTTAATAAAAAAGGGGACAAGAAAAGTAATGAATTTTCCGGGAAAGTGAATAAAAGTTATCAAGAATCAGTTAAAAATCCATGAATTTGCCGAGAAACAAACAAAAAAGTTAGTATAGATAAGGAAGGAACAGAACAGAAAGGAAGAAGGTGAGCTAACTAGGAATCGTATAGGATTCCAACTTGCTCGAGACATCTAGAAAAGTGGGCCGCAACAGTTGTAGTTTTGAATCTTAATTACTTTGTTTCATAGCACATACGTGATAAAAGAAACATCAAAGTCTCCGTGCCATTGGGTCTTTTTGACTTTTGCAAAGTTAATTTAGTGTCTCGTTGGTTTAGTTTTTAAATGGTGAATAAGTATTTTTTTCAACTACAAAATTTTTTTCTAAGAAAAATAACTGTTTGATTATAAAATAGAAAACACTTTTTAAGTAAATATAACCTTTTTAGGCAGCAAAATACAGCATTTTAAAATGTTCAAATTTAGAGTTTTTAAAAATATTTTTTCAGGTAAAATTTTCAAATCAATTAATGAATTTTTTAGTCTCTTGTGTTCTTATGTTTTACCCATAATTTTTACAATATCTACAAATTCATCTTTACGTTTGTTTAGTTTGAGATTTATATAATATTATTTAACTTTTTATATATATTTTGATATTTAGTTTTGATATTAGTTTTACTTATCTTATAATTCATATAAAAGATTTTGTTAGATATATTTTCATTTATGTTTATATGGTTTTAAAATTATATAATAATTAATATATTGTACTTTATATATTAATATATTTTAAATAATGTATATAAATAATTTTATTAAAATAAAATATAGTTAAATTTAATAACAATATTTTTTATTTTTATGTTACTAAACAGTATAATATATAAAGCTTTTTCAAAAAACTGTTTTTTAATTTACAACCGACTTCTTAGAACAACTCTTCTAAAAACAGCTCTTCTGACAAAAACCTTATTGATATAAACTCATCCAATCATGCACTCATTCTTAACGATAAACAAGCAACTCCCTTTTGCCATACTTTGCCAAGCCTCCGTTCAAATTCTGGTGCCGACTTTTTGACTATTTTGAGCTATGCTTGTGAAACTACTCACCGATGAAACCTAGAAAATGACTGCCACCAATAGTTTTTTTAGTACAAAAAAAATGACCCTAAGAACTTCTTCTGCTTACATTGCCATGTTATTGTGTTTTACATACATAAACGAATAATAAATATATATATTATGAGTCATTAAACAAAGGGTTTTGGCACTTTGTCTCATCAAACTATGTCACCGCCGTTGAAGCTGCCTTCGGATGAAGAAGTAGAGAGATTGATTATACCATTCAAGTCAGACACACTATCCTGCAAGCTCATCAAAAGATGGGAGGTACTAAAGCTCATGGTAGGCTTCGTTCGAGGCACTATAGGGACCTCTGCTTCACCCACAAGCATTTGGACCACATTCCTCATTGTGGGTCTGGCTAGTGGGTCAGGGTGCGAGCAAGCTAGCCCAACCATCAGTACCCTTCTCACCTCATTCTCATCCAAATGCCCCTCAAGTCTAGCATCTGCTGCCACTAGTAACCTTCCTTCTCTGTGCAAACTCCAAACCCACTCCACCAAATTAGTGTTAGTCCCAATCTTCCCAACACCAGTAGTCTCTTTCTCAATTGGTCTTCTTCCACTAGCCACCTCCAGAACCACTGCTCCATAGCTGAACACATCAGTTTTCTCGGTTGCTCTTCCTGTTAATAGGTATTCAGGTGCTAAATACCCCATTGTGCCAGCAGCTACCGTCGCATCCGGTGATTTGTCATGTTCCACTTGCCTGGCCAGCCCAAAATCACCTAATCTGGCATTGAATGCCTCATCTAACATGATGTTGCTAGTCTTAATATCCCTGTGAATCACCTGATTTTCACATTCTTGATGCAAGTAAGCTAGAGCAGAGGCAACCCCGAGTAAAATCTTTCGCCTGTGTGACCATGGTAAAGGTGTCCGCGCTTCAAACAGAGCTTTGTCAAGGCTTCCGTTGGGCATCAAATCGTAGACTAACAGAATTTCACCTTTCTCATGACACCATCCTTGGAGGCGAACAAGATTTCGATGCCTTAGTGTTCCAATTATGGACAATTCCGAGAGAAACTCATTCTTGCCTTGACTACTATGACTGCATCGCTTCACTGCCACAATGTCGCCGGACTCCTGCAGTATACCCTTGTAAACAGTTCCAAATGCGCCATGCCCGATTACTCTGTTCGCGTTGAAGCACTTGGTAGCTGACCTGAGCTCTTTGTAACTGAATTCCTTTGGCATTTTGATGACCTCCGACGCAAAAGACTCCGACTTCTTCACACGCTTGACTCGTTTAGAGAAAACCCATATAAGAACACCAGCAAAAATGGCAAAAAATGCACTTGCAGTTACAACCCCTGCAACGGCACCTGGACCCTGCTTGCAAAGCTGGTTGTGACACGAAGATGACTTACTATTCTTTTGTTGCGCACTGCTTCCTGATTCGGTTGAACCACTAGGAGCCAGAGACGGTGGCGGTGATTTGATAGAATTGGCCGTTGGATTCATCAAACTAGTCGTTGGCGGCGGCGGTGAAGCCGACCCAGAATCAGAATTTGAGTCAAATGAAGAACTAAAACTCCACCATTCTATACTATGAATCTCCGTACTCCCCTGAGTTGACCCGGAAAATCCCACGTACATAATATCGTTCACGTACCGATCTAAATCAAGACTAAAAGACAAGAGTGGTTCTTTCGGTTTAATATTAGAGTAAGAAACCGAGACGTTGAAACCACGATTCGTGCTACCATAGTCGATCCACGCATTAACAAGATCGCCGCTTTTCAGATCGATGTCCAAAGCACCCAAATCGCCAACTTGAGAAGAGACCATACTGTTCAAATCAACCCCCACATGATTCCCATTAATGTCCTTGAATTCAACGTCCATTAGAGTATCAAACTCAACCGCAACAAATCCCGAAGCAAGTCCGTCGACGTTTAGAAGTCCGAGACAACCGCCGGCGGCACCGATGGTTTCAGATTCCGGCGATATGACGAATGCTAGCCCACCACCAATGGATGAAGGATTCAAATTGGTGACAGAGAACGAGAAAAAGGTCGAGAAACTCGTAACCTTACCCGTCCCCGGTTCCCGGAATCTGATGGGTTTGGAGTACAGAGCTTTACCGGCGCCGGAATTAGGGACAGCGAGGTCGCGGGTGAGACGTACGCTGCCATTATTCAAGTGAGCGTCACCGAGGAGCTTAAGGCTGCTTAGAGTTAAGGTACCAAAGTCGAAGTCAGTTGATGCGGTGGTTAAGGTTAATGTCCAAAACAGGGACAAGGCAATGCAGTAATCAAAAGACAACATTTGTAGAGTTAGTGAAAAGCCATTAGGAGAATAGAGAGAAAGATGTGTACTGCTCTGTGTGGCCTCCTATCGCTCTGTGGATTGACAAGGCTGCAAAGAAAGAGATATAATTCACGAGAGAGAGAGAGAAGTGAAAAATGAATGACATCAATGCCTTGAAACTGAAGTAGAGAACAAACCCAACTGAGTATGGAATCCAAAGGTGACCAGAAGAAGACAGGTGGATCTGGAAGCGACACGTGTCCCCTTCCAACGGTTATTTTTCCGTGATAAATAAAAATTCCTTCTTTTCTTTCCTCTTTTCTCTTGCTTTTTCTCATATAATTTTTTAATGGGAAAGGATATAATTATTGAGGCAAATAGTAATTTGTAAATTGAAGATTCTGTTTCAGTTTGAGTATTTCAACCTAGTTTATTAACTCTTTGATTAGTTGGGTTTATATCAGTAAAATTTTTATCAGGATTTTGTCAATTTTTTAAGAAATAAGTTGATTGTTCAACTGTCATTTAGAAAATAATTTTTTAAAAAAATTCATAAAGTACATTTTTGGCATTTTAAATCATACTGAAACATAAATGAAAATATATCTAACCAATTTTTTATATGATTATAACATAAGTAAAATTAATATAAAAATCAAATAATATTATATAAATCTCAATATAAATATTCAAGTTGAGTAAATAGTTAAATAATTAATAAATTATGAATTTTATTGTAACAGAAAAGATAAGTTTGCAAGATAAACATAAAGATGAGTTTGTGGGTATTGTGAGAATTATGTAAAAAATTATCTAAATCTTTCTTCTTTTAATTTGTCAATAATATTAGTCACTTTTAATTTATCTCTTACCATTATATTCCTCAAGTTCCCTCTTTTAATAACGTTGCATTAAAATATTTAAATTATTAAAAATTAAAAATTATTTAGGAATATTTTGAAGTTAAATTGAGGAGTTGGGTTTTATATATTTTTATTTTCATTTAATCGAAAACTGTAAAATTACTCTGTTTCTTAAAGGATAACCGCATTTGGGCGGTGTGAATGTTAAAGTCGCTTTTTGCGCACCCATTTCAAAGGGCTTTTTGTTGACCACAACCACGTAGCCCTTTAACGCGTGTTTATACGCGCTTAGAAAAGCGTCAACTTTCCGTTAAAAATTTTCTAAATTTTCACCAAACATGACAAGAAGAGCCCTGCCTAAAAGAGAAGCTCTCAAGCGTAGACACGTACAATGAAGACAAGGCTGCACGTGACGTATTGTTCAAAAGAAAAGCCAAAGAGGGGTGCGCAGTGCGCAGTGCGCAGTGCGCACTAGGCACACACCTAAGCCACGTCAGCTTTTGCAGAAACCCTGCCACCCAAGCACGTGCGACCATGACCCTGGCCCACATAAATGTAGAAGATGCATGTGGCGGGGCCTGGGGGTCTGAAGTGGGCCCCAGGTTTTGGTTGGGCATGCATCTAATCATCACGATTAATCTGTTATTTTGATCGATTGGTCCAAGTGGAAGATTGGGAATGGAGAGGTCACCCACGCTGGAAAGTTTTGAGTACACTTCACTGTAGGTTAGCAATTTTCTGGACGAAGCGACGAATTTGATTGGATGTTGATATCTAGAACAATTAAGACATACAAAATAGGGGCTGTTAATCCTAGGGTTTGGCATAGATAGGACATATTTTTGTCGCTTAATCAAGAGGTCGAAGATTTGATTCTTAAAATATACTCCATTTGATTTATAATAAAAGTCGTTTTAGATACATTTTAATTATTTAAAATAAGTGTCATTCTTGATTTTGTATATATGTTTATAACCTTTTTTTTTTTTTTCCAAAATTAACCTTTCATTTCTCTCTCATCTTAATTATACAGATCACAATTTCAAGACAATTTCTCTCACAATTTTATTTAAGATACTGATTACCGAGGTAATTTTATGAGAGTATTAATAAGAGTATATCTATAATTTTATTAGCTTTCTTAATAAACGTGTATTTTTCTAAAACGACTTTTATTATGAATCAGAGGGAGTAACAAACTTCTGAATCAACAATAGTTCTCTTTAATTTGAGATGTTCCTGTCGCGGAAGGACTGACTAATCCTTAAAAAAAAAAAGTGCTGTTTTCCAAGTAGTATATGCACGTTTCTTTTGACGTTTTTTAGTCCTAGAAAAGACCAAAATTCTGAAAACCATAGGGTATGTGCTCATATGCTCCAAGTTGTCGTTTGGTTATTTGTTGAATTGTGTCTGTGAGGCGTTTTGGACCTTCTGGTGTCGGCTGATGTATTTTGATAAATCGAATTCAGTACAATTAAACAACACTATTGTCGTAACTTTATAATAACCTTGTTAAAAGGGGCAAAGGTTAAGAATGCAATAGTAAAAAATAAATTGAAAGTGACTAATACTAAGACCTAGATGATTCAGACATGTTAAAAGAAGACAATTTGACGTTTGCGAAAAAAATTATAATTAAAATTTGTATTAAAAAGAAAGACTTAAGAATAAATGAGGAAAAGTGATTAAGAATCATATGTCTCTGTTAGAATTAACTGTGTACATAATCTTTAATGGAAAATTTTGGCGTACTAGAATTCAGATAAAAGTTTTGATATTTAGTACTTCCCTTTTAATTAGTTAACTTAAATATTTTCTTACTTAGCCTAATTTTTTTTGTCATGGTTTGTTTGATTTATTTATTAATTTGTATTTTTATTTGTGTATTTATGTATTTGTTTTATCTTTTATTTTTACTCTTACTTTGTTTTATACCAATTGTTTAGTTATTTTATTACTTTTGTTTTAATTTTTATACGTATTTATTATTTGTTTATTTTAGCTTTTGTCTATTGTAATTATTATTTTATCTTAAAACTATTATTATTTTATTATTTTAATATGCATGTGTTTTTGTCATCTCATGTAAATCCATCGAAAACATCTTAACTAATTAGGAGTAAAACTATATATTATTGGATATTTTAAACTCTCTGTATCACCAGAGCATAAATTGAGTGGTACTTACTATTGTTGTAATTATTATTATTCAGAAAATCTCTTCTCTTAAACTTTGATTAAAATTAACAATAAAATGCATGCAGTATGAATGTCGAATATAAACTATCAAATGTTACTATATATGGTAATATAATTCGGTTATTAATCTAGCCGAACGATTAAATTAAAATTAAAATAATTTTAAAAGTTGAGTTAAATCGTTATATAAATAATATTTAATTAATTAATGTTTGATTGATTTGAGTATTATATGTACACATTGATTTTCACTAGTAAACGCAATAAGCTGGTAATCTCATGGTCATAAAAATAATATAGTTTAAACCTTCATTAGTTATAGTGAACGTCCCCTTTCTAATCAGTGCTTTTGGACTTTGGAAGCCAATCTACAAAAGATAGAACTTGATGGGTTTGTTATATATTAATGGCAGGCACTGTTGTGGCGATTATGCTTTCGTATGCATTACGATCCATTTATGAGAGACGTCGGTCATCTAAATTTTGGCCTTTTTAAAATAATTTCATGATGTTCTTGTTCGAATTTAATTTATCAAACAGAATACAACATCTTATTTTCCAAGTGTTCCTTAGTATAAATGTATAATATAGTATGGAAAGGATCTTTAACGCACTCTTTATAGAGATCGGAGGATATAAGAAATGAATGAATCTAATGGTAACTTGTTCTACATAGGGAAGATAACAAGTAGGATTTAGTTCGGATATTACTCTACCTATATTCATATCTATTTTTATAATTTAATTTATTATCTATTTAAATTTTTTACGGTTTACTATCAATATCAAAATTTATTGGATTGTCAGGATTTTTAGACATACATCAAGTTGTATAGCACATAAAATATAATTTCTAAATATAAAATATAAATAACAAATTTTTATGGCGTTCTCAATCAAAATTACTTTAATAATAATAGTTGAAGATTTTGATTTGTATGTTTTAAAAATAATAAAAATAATAAAAAAACATAATGTTTAGTGTAAAGACAACATATATTTTTCACAATCAAGAACTATGACAAAGACAGAAAAATCAAAAACTTCAGATTGTGCTTTTGTATTTAACTCTACAACATTTAAAACTTTATCTCCATATCATTTGCATTATTATCATTACATACGAAAATAAATTATGTTAAAAAAGGTGAGGACTGAGGAATAAATTAGGAATTTTAAAGTTGTTTTTAGAAAGTATTAATATTTTATTATATTTAACCATAAATATTAAAGAAAAACAAAAATAAAGCTAATAAAAAAAGGATATGTTATGGGTATCCATCATTGTAGGTTATGATTAGACTCGTATCTAAATCCATATTCACATCTATTTTTAGCATTTATTTAAATTTTATTTTTAACCTCTACGTCTATTTTTCAAATCAAATAATGTAGATATTAATCAGGTTGAAAACTTACTGCTTTCCCTAATTTTGCCTATTCAATTTGGCTTGAAAGAATCCCAGGAATCTTTTCACACTAACAAATATATTGTTGCAAATAGAACTTAAACCAGAGATATTATGATAGCCAACTAAGTTACTGATAGCTTTATGACATTTTTAATTTTATTTATTTATTTATCTTCTAAAAAGGTTATGAATATTATTATTAGAAAATTTAAATTACCAACGATACAAAAAAAATCCAAATGTAAATATGCCTATCGGATGAAATATTAACTATAATTTCACTTGTTAATAATATTTTTATTTTAAAAAAGTTTCACTGACTGTCGTGTGCATAATCAATGGTTTTGGACTTTTGGAGCCTAAGCTACCTAATGTAGGGCATTGCCACTAATTATTTAATGACGGACATTTTTGTGTGGTTGCTTCTGCTTTCATATGTGTTACATTGCAAGAGTTGATCTTAGATTACTTAAAATCGACCCTTCACTTATTGTTACATGCAGTTCGCTTTAAGAGACAAAGGGTGACTGGTGAGCGACAACCGGGACTACAATGGGACAGGTCGGATCCACGCTGTTCAGGCTTAATTTTGACCCGACAACTTTTATTGTAGTTTAGGTCTCGTCCTTTTCTATTTTTTTTTATAAAATAGAAATCAAAGTCATTTTCTGTAATAATTGTTGAATCTCAAGCTGGGTCGGATCTTCGTAGTTCAAACTCGAACTTGATCTGAGTCTCAGTCAATTTAGACATTGTTAGACATTTTTGCCTTTAAGGATATTTTTGCCTTTCTCTTATTAAATGGACAATTATTAATTATAATTTTAGTTTTTAATAATTGTCGGTTAAGTTGTATAATTCAATTCAGATAAAGATAATAAAATGATCAAATAAATGATCTAAATTAATGGGTAAAATTTGGGTGAAAAATGGATGTTTTTCAGTATGGACCTAATCCATATCGATTTTGTGATGAAGAACCCGAAATGGAATATATATAAAAGTTAAAGTCTCCTGCAATTATTCATATATGAATCACGAGCATATAATTTTATGACCCGTTAAAAGAACTCATGTTTTGAGGAAACGGAAGAAAGATCTAGACCGGACGTCGGTGACCAACTTCCTCAAATATCTTGAGAGTATCAGAGCTCGTTTGGAAGTCGGAACCCTCTTCAAAAGTTGAAATAGATCCGAAACTAGGTATTTCGTATTTCTTTCATTGTTATCCTTTCATATATAATCATAAATACGTAATAAGGTCTATGCTACGTATTATAGACACGACCATTTGATTTCGTGTTAGGCCTGGATCACAATAAGCCGTTCAACTTCCATTAAAAAAACTATGGCCATTATAAATTTACACGACATTTGCTTCGATGTTAAAACACTTGACACATAACATGTTCATTTTGCCATTTTATTGGTTCTACCAAATGGCTAGCTTAGTTGCGGTTCACATAGCGACAATCCTTCCTTATCTCACCATTTTCACCAGTCAGTGGATTGCTCTCAGACAACAACAACACAGCTCTAGCAAACTGGTCGTGGAAGTAGGTGTTATCTGCGGCCATCTTTTGGATAAAGGGCAATGTAAGTGGATCGGAAGCCAGTTCTTGGTCTAGTTTAAGTAGTCCCTTGTGGTTCAACACGTTCTTGTAGTAAAAGTTGTCCAGAATCATGGGCGTTTCACGGTCGTTTCTTGCATATAATACTGCGTTTGGGTCGGGGTGTGGTGTCGGACACCGACCTTTAAGGTACTTTGCGTAGTCAGGGTCTATTGTTGGATCCAGTGTTGGATAGAGTCTATGGACCAAGTTGACACAATGCACCCGACCCACTGAGTGAGCACCTGCGACCCCAAATCACTTCTCAATCAGTAATTTTAAAATTTACAATACAATCCCTTTTTTTTAATAATTTACTTTTTATTACCTAAAAGTGCAACAGTGCCTTCGGTGTCAATTCCAATAGATTGGAAACGAGAGAGTACAGACGAAACGCTGTCGTTGTGGTTAGGGATGGAGTCGGAGAGGATTGCTGCGTAGCTTTCCGTACTGTCCCTCCTCCCAGTCTTCATTTCTACTTTTGGCCCTCCCAACTACAACACAAGAAATCAAATCTTTGGTTAAATTTTTTTCATAAATTAATAGAATTTGTCAAAAATTATAAATCTTAGAGAGGATATATTCTTATAAATTATCAAACAAATTATTAATTTTAAAGAATTATTAAGAATATATTCAAATATTTATTCTCTTAATACATACATTATATGTCACCTTAAATAAATATTTTTAATTACTCTTAATTGCGTTGATATTCTAAATAAGAGATTTAATATCAAAGTTGTCACTCTATTAAAATACAAGATTTGAAGAGGTCCAATAATACGAAACTTGAGAGCAGGAAGACACTAATATAGTACTTCTTACCATTAAAATGCCATCTCTAGCCGAAAGGGCAACAATATCTGCACAAGAGACGGTCAAAGGACACTCTTTCTCAAGTGCATCTTTAATCGTTTTCACATACTTGAAGTTCCTCATTCCAAAGCTCCTCTCAGACTCTTGTTCTGATTCAATCCCATTTACTGTCTCTAACAAGAGGGACGCGTCGCATGACTGCACATGTACACCACCATTATCACCAACAGCTTCAACACTCTACATAAGCTTATCCTCACTGATCTTTACTGTGTTTTAAGTGTGTTACGTACCTTAACAATGCAATCGTGAAAGAGATTCCTAACCCACGAAACAGCTGTGTTTCCATGTTTGTGGTACAGCTTGGTAACCTCAGTTCTGATGATCTCTTCAGCGTTTGGGCAGCTTTCTGCATAGTAATTCAACTGGAGCTCGCTTTTGCCTGAGACAGAACACATAAAGAGCACTATACCAGTAAGGCCATTTATATATAATACAGTCAGAGCTTGGTTGGCTAAGACTTAAAGCATCCAAACCAACATCCGACCGTGTAAAGACACAAATGTAACAGAATAACATATGTCAGAAGTAGAACAACAGGTGTACCAACAGAAAACTTTAGGATCAGTAACGATATTAACAGAAATACGAGGCTTGAAGTGGTGAAGTGCGTGTAGGTGGTGGTGGACATTGTTCCTTTGTTTTCTTTTTGGGTTTGGTGTGATCCAACTCGGGGAGTTTACAACACTTATATAGGCCGAAAAAGAGCATGAACAGAGAAGTGGGTAAGGTCGGCATAATTATAACTTGAAAGCAATGGGGAAATTGAAGCTTCAAAGCCTCCTCCTCTCTTTCTGTCTGTGTGCTCTGCCTCAGCACCTCCCCACTACGCCACTTTCTTTGACCTTTCGACTGCTCCGCCTACGCCACCCCACGCTTCAGGGTCCACTTCCAGCCATGCTCAGGATTATTATATTTTATAACGTAAGGTCCTCATTTGTCAGTTTTAATAGTAATCAGGAATCAAATATTTCAATACCGTACGGTACATACAAATTCAAAAGTCTACGTAAACTATAATCCTCTTCAAATTTACGCAAAACCAGGAATTTTTTTGCAGTCAGTCTGTTAAATTTATGTAGTGAAAATGGAGACTCTAATTCAATCTCTTACAACAATTATAGATCGACTACAACAAGTAGGTTGGGAGTCTAATCGATCGCCAGCAAAGTAGGGGCCTATCGTGTACTTGGATAAGGGAGAGAGCTTGAACGTAATGATATAATACAAATTGATACTCCCGTCGATTTATAATAAGTGTCGTTTTAGATACATTTTAATTATTAAAAATAAGTGACATTTTTGACTTTGTATGCATGTTTATAATTTTTCTTCCAAAATTAACCTTTCATTTCTCTCTTATCTTAATTATACAGATCACAATTTTAAGGTAATTTAATATGTAATTTCTATCACATGCTAATTATTGCAAGAGTATATCTATAATTTCATTAACTTTCTTAATAAGCGTGTATTTTTTTAAAAAGACTCTTATTATAAATCGAAGGGAGTAAATTTGAGCCTTTTGATGTATAAACCATCAAATTCAACGGTCAATAACTCATTTTGGTCATACTTTGAGTTTGAATTGTCAAGAACTACAATGACCGGCAGTTTTGGTGGTGATCTTCACATGATTATTCCCAGAAACGAATAGTATATTAACGTAGCTTTATAGGTGCATGTGCTTAGCATTCAATTCATTTGAGTCCATACTAATCTTCAACGGAATGGCATATGTCTTATTTGCAATTACAAACAAAATATTGGAGGCTGTTTCATGTAATTGAAATCTTAACACATTGCTTGTAATATGATTAAGGATTGATCTACTTATCTCTTAATTTGTATGATTAACC
The DNA here is from genome assembly GCA_029891385.1 of Erythroxylum novogranatense. Taxonomy (NCBI): domain Eukaryota; kingdom Viridiplantae; phylum Streptophyta; class Magnoliopsida; order Malpighiales; family Erythroxylaceae; genus Erythroxylum; species Erythroxylum novogranatense. The sequence goes on along the minus strand of CM057231.1, from coordinate 91,504,748 downwards.
TACCTCTTGATCGTTCTTGTTAACTAGTAATCAATGAATCGAAAGAAAAAATAAGAATGAGAATAGAAAGTTAGAATCAAAATAAGAATGAAATTATATATTGTGTGTGTTTGATGTGGTATTAAACAAAGTTAATAGTTGTGTTCATATTTGGTATCGAATATAAAAATATTAATGATAATTTTTACGCGTATTTAATTATTACATGATTTATTTTGTAAATAAATAATTAATAAATTTAAAATATTATAAATAGTTAATAAAAATTTCAATGATTTGTAAAATTATTAATCTATAAATAATTATAAATGTTTTTATAATAAGAATAAAAATATCAATGAAACAAAACAAAATAATTATTAAATAAATTAATATAAAATATTATACTATGTGATTTGGATGATAATATTATAATAAAATCATTATCCTGATAATATTTTGATAATATTCTAATAATATCTCTTAGATACCATCTTATACCCCATTAATGACTATTTAAGAGTTTATTGTATTTACTATTTAATACAAAACTCAAAAGATAATGGCATTATGTGAAGCACATAGGGATAAAATTTTAAAATTCTTGAGGAAAATGGTCTCAATCATGAATTGAATTCGATCGTCCACAATCATCTTTCTGTTGGGGCACTACTTTGTCTGTCTTTTGTTCACTGGTGTGTAACCATCAAGCGCAATTTGATTTTATAATGCGCCAACTCTGAGATGAAAACCAGTAGTTCTTAAGCCATATAAAGGTATGTGGTTGGTTGGATGGTTGTTTGGTGATGATAGTGATTAGTGAGATAAATATATAAGCTTATATAAAGATGTGGTTCAGAATGCAATAAGCCTATTCTGAAGATAGGATTCGTATATATATATAAAGCCAATATCTTATGTGGATCAGTGATGGAAGACAATACACTTTATTAGTAAACAATGACACTTCATTAGCTTATGCAATTGTTAGTTCGAATTTGTCTGTATTCAACTTGAGGATCTCATTAGTATTAACTTCATTAAAATGTTGACGCATTATCTCTTCACATCCTATCTTTTTTTTTTACCAACCAGGAATTGGAGTTGTTTTATTCGACATGTACTTCGTGCAGGTAATTTTGCAACAAATTATCTCGCTAAATTGAGTCATGATATTTTTTCAAAATTAACACCCTCCTTGATTATATGGGCTGATGTTTGAGAAATATTTCTTTTATGAGATAGTTTTTTTTTTGTTGTAAAAAAATGTTTAACACCTTCACTTACGGATATGAATGAGTTCTTTTTTTTATGCTAAGGCTTTTATTATTTTCTAAGAAAAATGGTTTAAACACTTCTTTTAATGATTATTTCACAACATCAAAAATTCTGTTGATACGCAAGATCTAGGAGGTTCATGCAACCTTATCCTTAACTAGTAGAGAAGGTGTTTACAAATGACCCACAAGAAAAATAAAATAAAATACTTAATAAATAAAATATAAAATAAGTAAAATAATATGATAAAGATATAGAAGATAAAAAAGACATTACAAGAAAATAATAATAAGGCTAAGTACATAAATGTTTAAGCTTAGGGCAGTTAGTTCCACTTTTGTTTTTGATTTATGTTTCTTGTTTTGGTTTATTTTTTTTTTAAAAATGAAAACTTGTTTAGTTGAAATTTGTAATATAAAACTGAAAATAAAAATCTATTTAGTTGAGATTTTAATAAACTTATTATTATTATTATTATTATTATTATTATTATTATTATTATTATTATTATTTAATTATTATTATTATTATTATTTATTGTTAATAATAATAATATTATTAATTATTAGTAATTATTGTTATAAAATTTTTACTTACTATTATTATTATTAAACTCATTATTATTGTTGTTGTTGTTGTTGTTGTTGTTATTAAGTTATTCTTATTCTTATTAATTTTATTCTTATTAATTTATTATTATTATTATTATTTATTGTTAATAATAATAATAATAATAATAATAATAATAATAAATTATTGTTATAAATTTTCTACTTACTATTTTTAATACTATTAATATAATAATAATAATTATTAATTTTATTATACCAAATTAATTATCTTATTATTATTATTATTATTATAAATTTTTACTTTCACTTTTATTATTATTATTATTATTATTATTTATTTTTGAGATAGAAAGCGAGGATATGCTAGTTTTCTGTCGAAGAAAATATGTTGTTAAAATTTAGAGAAACAATGTTTTCTGGTTTCTGTAAAATTATTGTGATTTTTTTATTTTTATAAACAAAAAATCGTAACAGAGTAAGCCAAATACGTTTTATTTACCTGTTTTTCTTTTTACAAAAAAAAAACAGAAACAAATAACCCTTTAATACGAGAGAAAGATGTTAAAGGACTTATAAGAACAGCAAGTATCTTTTCATGTGAGATTTTTTATTCGTATCATAGTATGCTAAAGTTTTCTATTGCAGGCATGTCCTTGGTAAGTTCAAGCTAAGACATATCGTTATTGATCAGTACTAAATTATTATAAAATTGGTTAAAGATTAAATAAAATTAAATAATTTAAAATATACATAAAAGAGATTATTTTACCTATAAAAAAATTTAAAATTTAATTAAAAATAAATTATTAACTAAAAATTAATTGATTTATTTTAATTTATAAGAACTTATTAATTTACGATAAACTAATTAATTAATTAATTAATTAATCAAAATTTTATTATAAGAGATATTAGAATACATTAAATTGACAATTTAAAATTTTCACGGTCGAGTAAAGCCTCTTAATTAACATTAATTAGATGGTAGTTCTTAAAGAAGTAATAAAGCCCCAAGCCCAAAACGTTTTAGTGGAGGCCCTTCATACATAAAGATACAACACAGTGGTTCACTAATTATGGACCATAAGGATACGAAGCCTTAGATCGATTAGTCTGTATGTGGGCTCTGTAAATCCAAACCCACTAGCCCTATTTCTCATATCATTCCGCACACAGGTAATCTTAAAAATAAGTTTTAAAAACACTTATTAAATGTATAATTTTCAACTTGAAGTTGCATAAAAAGTCTAAATAAAATCGTACTATTATCTCTGTTATCAATTTCGAGATAATATAATAAATACTATTTTAGTACCACGGAGCATCGAAATTCAGTGATAAGGGGCTGATTTTCGCTTAAGTAAGGTTTTGGTTCGACTCTGCTTGTGTATGTAGCAGCGTTAAATATTTAATGGTAGTGCTAAGCTGCTTTTCGGAGTCCCACAATGCTCGAGTTAAGATTAATCTGAGTGTGGTAATGACTTAAAAATGTCATTGACAGTTCGGGCTCATCCAAAAAATCTGATAAGTTAAACTACAAAAAATTATTTTAGTAATGTTAACATGAAAGTAACACTAAAGACAATGATAGGAACTTATTTAAACTTTTTGTAAGACATTAAGATATAATTCACACCATTATCCTATAATTACTTAATTTGTCCCATGTAATGCAAATTAAAAGTGACCAAGTCACTAAAAAAACATAAAGCACTGCCTTTTAGAGAGGAATATCTCCATAAGATCATACAAGTATTTGATGTTTTGTGCTTGAGCTTAACAAGTCTCTAAAGGTCATTTGAATTAAATTTGACAAATTTTAATTATTAGTCGTAAATATATAATTTATAAGTTATTAATTTTTATTATAAAACTGTATTTTTATAGAAAATATCGTGTAATCGATAATAAACAAATTTAATAATTATAGAATTAGTTTCACTTTGTCATCATAATGGAGTCCGGATCTTTTATCCAATTTTATAGTATCTTATTCTGTTTCATAAATCTCAGCCATTTATTTACGTAGATTCCGCACGAGTCCCGTATAAATAAACGCGGAACTTATATAAATAAATAACTGAGATTTATGTGATAAAATAAGAAATCATAATATTACACCGAAGATCCTGTCCTATCATAACGATAAAGAACAAATTTTTTTTTTTGGTGTGACATCGATTCTTTTAGAATAGGTCTTGATTATGCTAATCAAGCCAGCCTTGATTCTGCAAGAACAATCTATCCTTACGTGTAACCCACCATCAACACCAAGGCTATCTAAATCCACTTTGTTTTCAAATCATTATGTCCACTCATTCGAATCAACTTCAATTATGGTCATGGTCATGGACATGTACAAATTACCATTTCAAGTTTAAGGAAACTACATTGGATCATTGAGCTATAAAAGCATGAGATTGATTCAGAACGATCTTGGTTTTTTTTTATACTGATTTTGGACCTTTGTTTTGCATGCACGACGGGGAGGAGGTAAGATAGTAATTAAGACCATCTATAAATGACTGCACGAGTTGTACCAAACCTGTCAGCACATGACCTTGTTCTAGCAAGACGACGACCGCCAGGCTCCTACCAATAATGCATTGTCTGAAGAATTGAGTCTTCCTTATGCTAAAATCCAAGTTTTTCATTGTTCTTATCCATCCTGAACATGCACGCGGTGCGTCTCTTTTCACCTCCGCAGACCGCAATCATTCGTAAGCCGCCATGGCCGTCACCCCCTAGCTTACAGTTTTTGCTAAGATTTGAACAGATGAAGACATGCTACTAGTTGTTTATGGAATATGAACACAAGTTAAATCAGTAAAAAGAGCAACATGGGTTTTTCACCACTTTTCTTATTTAAATTTGTCCTTCTAGATGTGTATATACACATAGAACATATGACAAGCTCTTCTTTTACTGTTGCATCTGTCGGTGGAATATTTACAGATTTGAGTGGTAGAATCTCATGTCGAGATTTGAGTAGATGAGGTTCTCTTTATCAAGCATTTTTCCTTAACTAGTAGAGCAGAAGCTAAATTCTGTGAGATTAGGCTTCTGTGATCACAAATGTGAGGAAATATTTTCAAGATTCCCGATAAATGGCTGTTGCAACGGTTCTAGCCCAGAACCTAAGGTGTTTTTTCATATCAGAAGCTGTAGATACTTTGGGTAGCCGTAGATTTAACAGTGGTGAATCAGGTCTTGTTATCAGCCAAGCCTCTGACAAGTAGGGCCTAATAGCACCTTCCTTTTCTTCCTCTTCTTCTTTTCTAGGTTTATTATCATCACCTTCAGTTACCGATCCACAGTCCATAGGTGAGGTATTGTTTATAGTTTTCCTGAACAATCCAAGTCTTTGCAAGCCAGGGACCACACTCATCATTCTGGGAGTTAAGTGTTCTTTATTGAATACAAAACCAAGATCCATGAACCCTTTCACTTCTTCAAGCTCAAGCTCTTCCGAGCTCCTGCAACTCATAGATTTCTGCAGTCTCCGCGATGTACGTGCAGTGTGTCTAATTCTTTTGGGACGTTTCTCAGTTGATGCTGAAAAAGAATGAGAACGAACTCTGCCGGTGATAGGGTTCAATCTAGCTGGCCTTTCTCTCTTTTCCACTTCGTTGTTATCATCTCCTAATTTCTTGGAGTAATCCTTGAAAAAGACAAGAAATTTATCGTCGATATTCAAAGAACAAGAAGCAAAAAACAATCATATACATTGAAGTATTGAACAAAGCTGTGTTTTCATTACAAGTAGAGTGAGTGGAGCTGAGGCTGATGACGACGTTGTTCCATCTTCAGGAAAAGGTGAAGTAGGTGGAGAAATTTCATCATCTGGAGGAGTTGGTAAAGAGAGATGAGTAGATGAAGGGTATAGAAGAGACTCTGTGATGCTGAGAGAGGGTTGTGTAAGGGTTTTAGGGACAGGTTTAGCTGAGCACAAAACAACTCTGTGAAACCAGAGACTTTCCATGAATTCTATGACAGAAAAACAGCAGATGTCCTCCATCCTCCATATGAGAGAGGGAAGAGTTTGAGAGGTGAAGAAAATCTTAAGTAGTAGTAGTGAAACTAGTAGTAGTACTAGTGGTAGGGAAGACCAACTTGGAGAACATTGGACAAGTGAGGATGTGGCCATAAGCTGTGGGATTCTCGTAACCCCACAAAATTTGTTAAAGCTATGGATGTGTTCCAGGTCCAGGCGGCTGAGTGTGTTTGTATATGTGTGAGTGTGAGTGGAGGGTATATGTGGTGCCAGTTCTATCGAGGTTTGCTTGGATGAACTGGTTTCCAAATGTTCTTTGCCTTTTGGCCGCTTCTGTTGCATGCATATAAGGCTAATCTAGGATAGAGTTAAACCTGTTTTGCATGCATACAAGAACAACTTAGGACCGTAAATTTTAATACTAAATTCATGGGTAGATTCTTAAAAACTATATGATGCAAAACTAACAATCTAACCTGTTGGTAGGTTAGACTTATGCAGTGACAATTGGTGACTTCTGGGCGCGTTTTCATTGCTGAGTTCATCCACCTATCAACCAACTCAACAACATTGTCGACTCAGTTCTTATCTCGTTACTTCTATACAATTCTACATCTACTTGGAGAAGTGGCAACCACTTGGGCCAATCAGAATTGTTCTGATCCATCTTGGGCTTACCTAGCAAAACCCACTTCAAACAATGAAGCTTTCTGTAACTCTGTTTGTATATATATGGCAAAAGTATAATTTACACTAATACTATTATTTTAAAATTAGAACAAAAGTGAAACTAATAAGACAAAAGATAGAAACTAACGACTAGTTGCATGATGTCGCAAGCTTCTTTAGGGATTAGTCCCAGTCGCACTAATCCTCCGCTAGGGAAACGGCAACTACCGCCAAACCCTTCGGATAGGGGCGTTTCTCTGGCGTTGACCAGACTGGAAGAAGCCTCGAACGGAATCTGGGGAAGAACTAACTCAAGCCCTACAGTGGAAGACATGGATATTGAAGACCTACCGGATCTCTGCGAGGTACAGACGATGAATATACAGTATAGAGATGACAATACACAGTTACCCTGTTTCTCCTTTAACCCAAGCTTTCGCGAGGAGTTGGAAAAACCGTTGAAAGACTTGTTACTGGTTAAAGTTTTAGGTAAAACTGTAGGGTTCTATTTTTTATCTTAAAAAATCAATCAATTATGGAAGCCAACAGGGAATATTGAGATTGCTGACCTTCATAACGATTTCTATATGGTAAAATTTTCCAACTGGGAGGACAGAAGCGTTGCTCTTACTAAAGGTCCTTGGGTCATCCAAGACCATTATTTAACAGTGTGAGAATGGTCGCTGGGATTTCACCCTGCAACGGCTGGCATAGACAGGACTCTCGTCTGGATTCGTATCCCTGAATTGCCAATGGAATATTACAATGCCAATGTTCTTGCAACTCTTGCTTGGTTTATCGATAAACCTAAGAAACTTGATGGGAATACATTCCATGCCAATAGGGAACCGTTTGCCCGGATTTTGTAGCAAGAGAAACTAGAGACGAAAGTGAAGTTGAGAACTGTAAAAATGGTTTTCATTCATCTCACTCTTATCAACTATACAGTAGCTTATATACAAGCTAAAATAGAAACTGCTATTGTAACTAACTACTTAACGAACTAACTAACGTCTTCTCTTATTAGCTAGCTATACATAAATATATCGTAACATCCACTCCTCAAGTGGGAAGTGGTGGTGAAACCAGTCCCAACTTGGCAATAAAAATTGCAAATTGTGGATTGCCCAATGATTTGGTTAAAACATCAGCAAGTTGATAACGAGTCGAAACATACATAGGGGCAATAAACCCTTCCTTGAACTTGTTCCGCACTAGATGACAATCAATTTCCAAGTGTTTCGTACGTTCGTGAAACACATGATTTTTTAGTGATGTATAAGGCAGACTTACAGTCACACCATAAAGGAATAGGGGTAGATCTGGGAACGTGAAAATCTTGAAGTAAATAAGACACCCATTGAAGCTCGCACACCGCGGAACCCATGCTTCGATACTCTACTTCACAAGAACTACGCGACACAGTATGCTGCTTCTTGGTTTTCCAGGAAACCAGCGAACCACCCAGAAAAACACAAAAACCACTTAAAGATTTTCAACTTAGAGGACAAGCAACCCAATCGTTATCACAATAAGCTTCAACATTTGTAGTGGGCGTAGCTGAATAAAATAAACCATGCGAACTCGTACCATGAAGATAACGAAGAACATGTAAGGCGCCTAGCCAATGAGCCTCACACGGATTGCACAAAAATTGACTTAACTGTTGAACATTGTAAGAGATATCAGGTCAGGTCATATTCAAATACAACAAGTGCCCCACCAACCGTCAATACTTTTCTGGCTCAACAAGGGGAGCAGAAACTTCAACAAACTTATGATTTCGAGGCAAGGGTGTGGAAACAACCTTTGAATCATTGAATCCAGCGTTTGATATAATGTCAAATAAGTATTTGCGCTGAGAAATAAAAATCCCAGCTTCAGACCTCACAATCTCGATGCCCATAAAATACCTTGCACAACCTAAGTCTTTGATAGTGAACTTCGAATGCAAGAACTGCTTCACAGCAATAATGTCTGCTTCATTTGTCCCAGCAACTAAAACATCATCCACATACACAATTAGAGCTAGAAAAGAACTACTAGAGGATTTCGTGAATAAGCAATAATCATGGGCAGACTGTGTAAAACCATACGACAACAATTGACTAGTAAATTTTGCATTCCACTCTCTCGACGACTGCTTCAGCCCATATAGAGACTTCCGTAGACGACAAACTTCACCAAGTTTTGTTTTGGTGTAACCCTCTGGTGGAACCAAGTACACTTTGTTAGAGAATATATAAAACCAATTGAGTTGACCTCACACAACAACTTAAGTTATTATGATGAAATGGTCGTTTAATATGGTAAAACATCATCCACATACACAATTAGAGCTAGAAAAGAACTACTAGAGGATTTCGTGAATAAGCAATAATCATGGGCAGACTGTGTAAAACCATACGACAACAATTGACTAGTAAATTTTGCATTCCACTCTCGCGACGACTGCTTCAGCCCATATAGAGACTTCCGTAGACGACAAACTTCACCAAGTTTTGTTTTGGTGTAACCCTCTGGTGGAACCAAGTACACTTTGTTAGAGAATATATAAAACCAATTGAGTTGACCTCACACAACAGCTTAAGCTATTATGATGAAATGGTCGTTTAATATGGTATCAAAGCCTCTATGACCAAATAGTCATGAGTTCAAATCCTATCACCCACCTATTCTAATTAAATTAAGCACAAGGTAGAGTAGACCTGTGTAAGTTTCAAGCCTAAAGGGCTTTCACTTGAAGGGGTGTGTTAGAGAATATATAAAACCAATTGAGTTGACTTCACACAACAGCTTAAGCTATTGTGATGAAATTGTCGTTTAATACACTTCCTCCTTCAAATACCCATGAAGCAAAGCGTTATTAATGTCGAGTTAATGAAGACACCAACCCTTCTTGGAAACCAATGCTAAGAAAATACAAACGGTGACAAGCTTGGCAATCGGAGAAAAACTATCAAAGTAATCCACCCCTTCATTCTGGTTATAACCTCGAGCAACCAACCTCGCGTTTAGTCTCTCAACCGTCCCATCAGAATTATACTTGACCTTATAACAACAAGAAGGAAAACAAGAAACAAAAACATTAGCCTCTTTTGTAAGTCTGTTAACAAAAAGCAATTTGAATTTGAAAGAAGGAATAAGGAGAACATCTTTAAGAGTAAGGGTAGAGTGGAGGGCAACATGACCAGAATAGGCTACTTGTTTAAGACTATTATCAGGTAAATGAATAGGAATAGGACACTGGAGTTGTGTAATATTCAGCATAGATTTTGCATCATAACACATGTGATTCGAAGCGCCACTATCAACAATCCAAACATCATTAGATTTGAGGGAATGAGCATGAAGAGTATGTTGTATTTTAGCAACTTGACCTGCAAAAGTCGCAAGATCAATGGCCATGTTCACATTATCGGTAGTCGGTTGTTGACCTTTAAGAATCCTGGACATCTCCTTTCGTATCAGCGAATTCACCACACTAGCAACATTATCATCAATAGCTAGATTATCCACAGGTATGACATCAGACGATTCCTGTTGCACCATATTAGCCACTTCCCTCTCTTTTGTGCTGCTTTCTTTTCTTTCAAAGATCTGAACCAATCTGGATATCCATGAATCTTAAAACAAGAATCTCTAGTATGACCAGTTACATTACAATGATCACAAAACCTGTCTTTCTTGTTAACCTCCTTCTTTTTATAACTACTACCCTTAGTAGTAAAACCTTTTGCCAAAAGAGCACTACCATCAGTAAAGGCACTTCCATAAACCATATTTACTTGTTTCTGTTTCTCCACTCGCAAAACCATAGAAAACGCTTTATCTATATGAGGCAAAGGCTCTAGATTCAAAATCTGACTTCTCACATTATCAAAGGTTGGATTAAGTCCCATTAAGAACTGCATGAGTCTAGTAGATTCCTCTCGCTCAACTAGGTGAACGGATAAAGTACAACTACATCCATGGCACTTACAGCTGGGTAACGGCAAAAGACGATTCAATTCTTCCCAACAACTCATTTTACTATAATAAGTAGTGACAGAATCACTGCCCTGTTCCAGAGAAGAAACCTCTCTCTGCAATTGATAACGAAGAGGACCATTGTTCTCACCAAGCCTCTTTTCAATTGTACCCCATAGCACCTTCGAACTAGCACAATAGATGAAGGTATCTGACATCTTCTTAGTCATAGAATTCAAAAGCCATGCTTTAATCATGGAGTCAACTCTCTTCCACTTCTTAAAGAGAATGGGACTCGTAGGAGCTGGAAAACTCCCATTAATGAAACAAATCTTGTCTTTAGCTTCAAGACTAGTTTTAACAGCTATACTCCAGGTAAGATAATTGTTACCTGTGAGAGGAGAGGCAACCAAAATCATGCCTGGGTGATCCGAACTCTGCAAAAGCAATGGATCACCATCAATGTCACGATTCACCGCAACAAAATGGCAAGCATGACCAAGGTCATCAGATAAAGTAGTCATAACTGCAAAGAAACCTAGATCAGCGATCAAACACCGTATGCGTTTAATCAACCTAAAGCTCTGATACCATGTTAAATTTTATATAATTGGGCCTAAATAAACCGAGTACATACAAGCTCAAATGAGGTTCCATCCTAAAACCAATTGGTATTAGGAGGAGTAATTCATTAAGCTTATATGCATGCTCAATGCCATATATTCTTTCGATGTGGGACAAAGTCCCACTTATATTTCAACACGTCCCCTCACGTGTGGGCTAATTTATGACCCAACACGTGCCACAGTTTATCGTGCCGAGGTGGAGACGAGTAATTCAAGAGCAACCCGCTCTGATACCATGTAGTAAGAGAAACTAGAGACGAAAGTGAAGTTGAGAACTGTAAAAATGGTTTTCATTAATCTCACTCTTATCAACTGTACAGTAGCTTATATACAAGCTAAAATAGAAACCGCTATTGTAACTAACTACTTAACGAACTAACTAACGTCTTCTCTTATTAGCTAGCTATACATAAATATATCGTAACAGATTTGTGTGGAAGTCGATTTGACTAAACCTCTTGTGCCTTTGATTGAAGTAGAAGGGGTTCGCTATAAAGTGGTACATGCGGCCCTACATAAATATGATTCTGATGTGGCGTTTATGGACATTTTAGTGAGATTTGTGAGGTACCATTCGATGAGACTCTTGAGGATGCTATAAATACACATGGTAATTTATCTTCGGATGATAGTGCGGGTTCACGTCTAGAGTTGAGTCCGATTCATGGCGAATGGATGGTGGTTGCAAGGAAGAGAAATCCAAGAGCAGTGAACCGCCCACCAACTACTGGTTTTAGAAGTAACAGATTCCAAAGTCTTGCGACAGTAGAGGCCGACACCTCTCTTGATGGTGCTAGTGATTCGGTCCTTGAGAAACGACCTGGGAAAGAACATGTGATGGCGATGCATACTCCTACTGGAGGAAGAATTCATCGCCTTGCCCGGAAACTGAACGTAGGACTAGCCCAGGGCCAAGACCGACCTACTACGCTGGGATCTTTTTCTCCTTTAAGGAATCTAGCTTCTGTACCTGCGGTACATGTCCCAAATGCTCAGGCTCCTCCCTCACCGACTGCTCCTCTTCCAACTACTCCTCTTCACCAAGGACAGAGCAGCAGTGGATCACACTTTGTTTTCCATTCCACTAGACCCCCAAACTTAAAATAGGTAGAGGGTGACACGGAAGAGAATTGCGTGGGCAATACTATTGTCTCTCCTATGATCTCCGATAGTGACTTATTTGATGGGGTATTCTAGTTGACAATAATGAGAGGGGACGATCCTATATGGACTTGTCTGTCTGATGTTTTTTGTCCTACCTATTACTTTGATGATTAAATTAAATATCTTAATGTGGAATATCAGAGGTGTCAGTAATAAGGTGGCTAGACGTTATATTAGGGATTTTGTTCAGTCTAATAATGTGACGTCATGGTGTTGGTTGAGACCAAAGTGAGTTTTGAAAAAAATAAGTTCTGTTGGCAACGAATGGGTTTTGATGGTTATTCCATTCGTGACTCGGTTAGTCGTTTGGGAGGCATTTAGATTTTGTGGAAAACGAGTGCTTGTCAGTTCTCGAAAATGTGGTCCACCTCTCAAATGATTACTGGTTCTATTGCATTGGCCAGTCCTGGCTTCTTACGGCAATTTATGCGAGCACTACTGATTCGCTTCGCGAGCATCTATGGCATGACCTACATGAGAAGCTTGCAAACCGTAGTCAGCCTTGGTTTTTCATTGGTGATATGAACGATATCATGTCCCGTGAGGAAAAACAAGGTGGTCGTTTTTCCCAGAGTAGAGCAGATACTTTTCATAACCATCTCCAGTGGTGTAATTTAGTTGATTTGGGGTACGTTGGGAAAAAATATACCTGGGTTCGTAATGCCTACCCTAGAAATGCAGAGAGACTTGATCGGGCAGTTGCTTCGGTGGAGTGGAGAGTGTTGTTTCCATAAGCAGATGTTTGACATCTTCCCTGTGTGTACTTCGGCCATTCTCCTCTCCTGGTAAAGCTGGGTGGAGTGACGAGTTATGGGGGTGTTCGTCCTTTCCAGTTTGAGGCTGCATGGATAACGGATGTTAGGTTTTCTGATGTAGTTAAAAACAATTGGGATGGTGCGAAGCATCCAGTTGAGGCTTTAAGGATTATGGAAGAGGCATGTAGGGCGTTTAATCTTTTTGTATTTGGGAATATTTTTCGTCGAAAGAGAAGACTTAAAGGTCGGATTGATGGCATTCAGCGCCTTTTGCAATTCGATGATTCGCAAAATCTTCGAGCTTTGGAAAAGAAGCTTATTTCGGAATATAATCATACTCTTGCTCAGGAGGAAATCCTTTAGTTTAAAAAAAGTAGGGAACAAAAACTTCTTTTTGGAGATCGCAATACTAGATTTTTTCATGATTCCACAGTGGTGCATCGGAAGCGCAATAAAATTGAGAAGTTAAAATTAATTGCAACTGCGGAGTGGTGTGATGATCCTGTTCTGATTAAACAGGGGGTGTTAAATTATTTTCAAGATTTGTTTGTGAATTTAGAAGGTAGTGGGGACAATGGTGTTAGTTTGAATCATTTGAAACTTGACCAGGCTGTTGTTAATAGCTTGAGTGGGCCGATAAATAGTGAAGAAATTTGGAGTGCCCTCTCTTCCATGGGTAATCATAAAGCTCTAGGACCTGATGGTTTTCAACCAATTTTTTTCAAAACATTTTGGCATGTGGTAGGGGAGTCAATGACTACTATGGTATGTCAAGCTTTCAAGACTGGTAATATTGATCATCGGTTGGCTAAGACTTTAATTGTTTTAATACCAAAGGAACCCTCTTCTGTCTCTATTACAAAATTTAGACCGATCAGTTTATGCAATGTTAGCTATAAATTGATAACGAAAATCATTGTGAATAGATTGTGTCCTTATCTTAAGGATATTGTGCATCTTTTTCAAAGTAGCTTCATCCCGGGTTGAAGTACGGTTGATAATATTCTGATGGCCAGGGAATTGAATTATACGATGAAGCGGTCAAAGAGCAGAAAGGGCTCTATGGTGGTTAAAATAGATCTTGAAAAAGCTTATGACCGTATTAATTGGGATTTTTTTGAAGGTGTGCTGACTGATTTCGGTTTTCCAATGGTCATTATTTCCCTTATCATGAATTGTGTTCGCAAATCTTCTCTCGTGGTCTTATGGAATGGTGAACGTCTCCCCACATTTCATCCTTCAAGAGGTATTCGTCAAGGTGACCCTTTCTCGCCTTATCTCTTTGTTTTATGTATAGAAAAACTTAGTGCAATGATTACTTCTTCTGTGGCAAGTAGTAATTGCCCCCCTATGTCTTGCTCCCGTGGTGGTCCAAGCATATCTCATTTGTTTTTTGTTGATGATGTCATCTTGTGTGCTCAAGCTACTACTAATCATGCTCAGGTTATCAATAAGGTCCTTGAGGATTTCAGTGCGGCTTCGGGCCTGAAAATTAATGTGAACAAGTCAAAGTTCATAGTTTCGAGTGGAGTTTCTAGCTCTTGACGGGAAACAATTGGGGAGATTCTTGGAATTAAATTAGCTGACAATCTAGGTAGATATTTGGGTTTTGACTTGGAAGATGGCAGGAGGACTACTGAAAATTTTAGTCATTTGGTGAATCGTATGAATCAAAAGTTTTCTGGTTGGAAAGTTAGCCTTCTGAATATGGCTGGTAGAGTTACCCTTGCTAAAGCCACGCTTAATGCAATGCCGAGTTACTTAATGCAAGTCACTTGGTTTCCTACCAGAGTGTGTAATTCAATTAGTCGGATTGTGCGTGATTTTATTTGGCGCTCCTCTGAGGATAAAAGAGGAGTGCACTTACTTTCTTGGGATAAAATTGCTCAACCGAAAGCCGCCAGTGGCCTGGGTATTCGTCAATATCGACCTATGAACATTGCTTTTTTGGGAAAGCTTGTATGGAGTGCTCATGAAACCCCCAGGAAACATTGGGTTAGACTTGTTTGTGGAAAGTATGCCAACAACTTAACGGTGTTGGACTGGACCAACAGGCCTAATTGCTCTCCAATTTGGCGCGACCTTTTGAAGGCAAGGACTGAGATAATTGAGGGTTTTCATTAGAAAATCGGAGACGGCTGATCAGTTTCTCTTTGGCATGATCCTTGGTTACGAAACGGACTGTTGATTGATCGTATTCAATCGATGGATGAGAATGACTGGGATCTGATGGTTGGCGATATTTTGGACAATACGGGTACCTAGAAGTTAAATGACCTTCGTACAAATATTTTGAGAGAAATCATAGATGAGTTCCCTTCCATTCGTCCTCCGGTGGAATCATAGGCTTCTGATGAGATCATTTGGGGGACATCTTCTACTGGTAGCTATTTTTTCAAGAGCGGGTTTCATTGATTAACAGCGGTAGACCCTGCGAGCGTCGATAACTGGAGGTAGATTTGGAAGTTTCGGGGGCCGAAAAAAGTGAGGATCTTGAGCTGACTCATATGGCATGACAGAGTTCACACTCAAGAGCTTCGGGTCAGGAGGGGAATTGAAGCTTCGAACTTGTGCAAGCGATGTAGGTCTGGTACTGAAACAATCCCACACCTCTTTCGAGATTGTTCGAAAGTCAAGGACATTTGGCAACAGTATGTTGGCTTATTTTCAGATACGTTGGTAAGCACCCATAATTTTCTTCTTGGTTTAAGATTCACTGTCAAGATGGATCGGTGTTGAGGAATGGTTGGCGGAGTGCTATTAGTTTTCTTGCAATTATCTGGTCAATCTGGTGTATTCGTAACAGAGAAGTTATTGAAAATGTTGATATTAGTCAGTTTGAACGGCAATACCTTGTTCATAATATGATTCACGAGTGGAATTGGATGTGGTTAGTGTGCACAAGAGTACTCGTTTGGTTGCCTGGCAGTCTCCAAGAGATGTTGCGGTTGCTTTGAATGTTGATGGAAGCGTTCTCGGTAATCCAGGAGATGCGGGTATTGGTGGAGTGCTTAGAAACTGCCTGGTCATTGGTTGGGAGGGTTTTCTGAATTTGTTGGTTGCGATTCGAATATGGGTGCAAAGTTATTAGCCATTCGTATAGGTTTACTTGTTGCTTGGAATCATAATTATAGAAATATTTGTTTGTTTTCGGACTCATTAGAAGCTCTCCAGTGCTTGGAAATTACAGACTGGAATTTTCATCCCCACAATAATTTAATTGGTGATCTAAAAGCTATTCCTGATTGGGACTAGACGGTAAGTTATGAGCATATTCTTCAGGAAGGGAATTGTGTGGCTGATCTTCTTGCTAAGCGAGGAAGCCATGAACGGGAACCTTTTCAATTTTGGATTACTCCTCCTGCGTTTGTGGATGCAGCTGTTCTTGGTGATGCTGTAGGCGTTACGTTTGAAAGGGGCTAGTTCCCTTTGTTCTTTGTCCTTTTTCTTTTCCTTTGCACAAAAAATAAGACAAAAGATTTAAAGTTTAAAAAGTTTAATCGGTATTAGATCATTATAAAATTGACTAAAATTAAAGAATTTAAATTATAGTTGAAAAGATTATTCTTGTTGTTCAAAAATTTAAAGTTTAATTGAAAAATAAATTCTTAAATAAAAATCAATTAATTTATTTTAGTTTATGAGATTATATTAATTAATAAAATTGATAAGCTTTTAACAACAAGAGTTATTAAAGTAAATCGAATCAAAAGTTAAAATTGAGTGTAAAATTAAATGATTTAAAATTTTCACAATTAAACCGTAAAATAAGTTAATATAGGAATGAAGAGCGAAATGATAATTGACAATAATAAGAGTTTATCTAGATTTTTTTTGAAATGGTAAAATTATATCTTTAACTAATATTTAAAGAAATTTAAAATTCCATACACATAAATAATTTATCACAATTATCTTTAATTATTAATTTAATTTGAATGTATTTAATTTGGGGATAAAAGTTGAGTTATATTATGATATTGATTAGTTTAAATTTGACATTTATATCTCATGTAAATAACAAAATTTGAAAACAGATATTTTAGATAACTAAAATTAAAAATTAAAAATGTTAAAGACCAAATAATTTTTACTATTTTTAAAATTACATTAATACCTAATCATTCTATATTATCTAATTATGACATCACATATATTAATTTAATTATTTATAAACTAAAAATTTCAATAAATTTAAAATTTAAAATTAATTAAAATATAATATACTATTTTAAATAATAGTGGAATTTAGATTTTTTAGAAAAATAGGATAATTCATAGTTTTTGCCTTGAAGATAAGGTTGACAATGAAAATAAAAGTAGATTTGACATCTTTGATTTGCAATCGCAACGACGCGTGGGCACTTAAAACACCAGAGCGAGTCCACGGCGACTTCATGCAGTTGGGTAATGACTAAAAGTTCGTAAAGTTGGGCCCAGAACCAGAACACTTCTTCCTCGTCTTCTTCAACTTGCCTTCGCCAAATCCAAAAAAGGGGAAAGGAAAAGAATACACAATCCAAAACGTCCTTTTTCCACGTCTTGTCCTTCACTGTTGCCCGGCGTTTCTTTCTTTCCTGTTCCTCTGACCAACACTTTCGTCGAAACCGTGTTTTTTAGGGACATTTTCGTCATTACACGCCCTCTTTCCTCAACATTTTATACGCCACTTTACTTTGCCCTCTTTTAATGGCCTCTGCCTCCCATGTCCTAAGCAGCGAGAGGCACAGAATCTAAACTGAAGAGAATTTTGATTTTCTTTTTGAATTTTAATTGGTTTAAAAATGGCTGAGAACGGCGAAGAGAGGCTCATAGCTATGGCGCGCCACATAGCCCAAAAGCTCGGCCACAACGAGTCTATGGCCGACGATATTTTGCAGATCTTCTCAAACTTCGACGGTCGATTCACTCGCGAGAACTTGAACTTGCCCGATAAATTCGGCCCCGACGATCCCCGAGCCCTTGCCGCTTTGGACCACACTCTCAAGTCCTTAGAACGTCAGATCTCGCAATACGTAGGTGCCGGTCACCCTATCTGGTCCGACTCCGCCGACTCCTCCGCCTTCCTTGACGCTGTAGACGACTTGATTGCCGTCGTACGGCAGTGCAGCTCCATGTCCGCCGTTGCTGCCAAAAATATAGGCGCTTGCGCCGAGGAGTTGCTGCAACAGGCTATGTTTCGCTTGGAGGAAGAGTTCGGAGTCTTGATGGTGAGAGGCTGTGAATCAACGGATAACCTCTCGTTTGACTCTGAGGACGACGAAGAAGAAAGCGGCGGTAACGGCGATAACGGCGAGATAACGGTAGCACAGCCGCTGACGGACTATAACGTTATCATCGACGCGCTTCCGTCGGGAGTGATCAGCGATCTTCACGAGATGGTTAAGCGTATGGTTGACGCAGGTTTCGTGAAGGAGTGTTCACACGTGTACAGTAGCTGTAGAAGAGACTTTCTTGAAGAAAGCATATCGAGGTTAGGGTTACAGAAGCTAAGCAACGAGGAGGTTCAGAGGATGGCGTGGCCTGACCTCGAAGACGAGATTGTGAAATGGATAAAGGCGTCGAATGTTGCTCTTCGGATCCTGTTCCCTAGTGAGCGTCGGTTGTGTGATCGTGTTTTTATGGGATTCTATACAGCTGCCGACTTGTCGTTCATGGAGGTGACCAGAGGGTCAACGGTTCAGATTCTGAATTTTGCGGATGCTGTGGCGATCGGTAGTCGGTCGCCGGAGAGGCTGTTTAAGGTTATGGACTTGTTTGAGACGTTAAGGGATTTGATGCCTGAGTTTGAGTCTAATTTCTGTGATCAGTACTGTTTGGTTCTGAGAAATGAGGCGATTGCTATATGGAAGAGGCTGGGTGAAGCGATTAGAGGGATATTTATGGAGTTGGAGAATTTGATCCGGCGAGACCCGGCTAAATCTCCGGTACCGGGTGGTGGGGTGCATCCGATTACCCGGTATGTGATGAATTATCTGCGTGCGGCTTGTCGGTCAAGGGAGACATTGGAGCAGGTTTTTGAGGAGAGTTCTAATGTTGTCCCGGCAAAAGATTGTTCCTCGTCGGCGTTGTGTGTTCGGATGGAGTGGATCATGCAGCTTTTGGAGACTAATTTGGAGCTGAAGTCCAAAGTGTATGGAGACCCGTCTCTGTGTTGTGTTTTCATGATGAATAATTGCAAGTACATTGTGCAAAAGGTTAAGGATAGTGAACTGGGTTTGCTGTTAGGAGATGATTGGATCAGGAAACATAGTGGGAAGATTAAGAATTTCATGTCTAGTTACCAGAGAATCACTTGGAACAAAGTTTTGGGAGTGTTGAGAATAGACATCAGCAATGGGCCTCCTCATCTTAACAATGTCGGGAACTCTACCCCTATGAAAGAGAGAATGCATATGTTTAACATGTCCTTGGAGGAGATCCATAGAACACAATCGGAATGGACAATCTTCGATGAGCAACTAAAAAAGGAGGTCAAGATGTCATTATCCAAGCTCTTACTTCCTCTCTATGTCAATTTCCTCAGCAAATTCCAGAACTCCCCAGAAGTTAGGAAGAACGCGAACAAGTATATCAAGTACAGCTTGGAGGACGTTGATGTCCGAATTAATGAGTTGTTTCAAGGTGGTAGTGGGTCGTCGAGTGGTGGAGGTAAGTGAAACTATATATATATATATATTAAACCTGAGGAATTGCATCTGATGGATCAATGGCTTCTCTGACTGCGTCTATTGTAATAAACAAACATATGTAGTGATTCGTTGTTATTAGATATTTTGCATGTTGTATTGTCAATATTCTGTTCGATCAATTGCATTCTGGTTGACGTTCTTGTACATTTGGATTGAGATTTGCATTCCATTTCCAAAAATTCTTTCATCCATGTTCTAAGAGCATATGTAAAAAAGAAGCTTGCGAAAGAGAATTTTGATACGATGTATGCATTATGTATCACTTTGACCATCTTCTCCAACTCAATCCTAGTTTATGTTTAGGAATTCTGATAAATTAATACTATAGTTCGTTTGATCATTATTATCAACATATCCGGCCTGAAATTTCGCCAGAAAGTGAAATCAGGAAAAGTTTAATAATACACAAACTTATTCTTACATAATAGAGAGGCTGTTTCTCAAGTTCGTTTATTATTTAAAATAATAATTAAAAAGAAGATTTATTAAGTGTTATGCAGGTTTATCGATCCTAGGGTACAGATCCATAATGGATATATAGAAATTATTGTATGTCAAATAACATCAAAAGTGTTAGTTTTAGAAGATAGAATGTTTAATGTTTTTATCAATACAATGCCAACATTATTGGATTCCAAATTCAAAACAATACTTAATCTTCTTCAAATTTTACTAATTTTTCGGCCATTACTTCATCAAGATCATAAATTCGAGCAATTCCATGTTACATAAAATTTTAATGTAATTTTATCATAATTCAATTCAACTTAAACTCACTCGTGGATTAAAAAAACTTGATGCATGTTTTTTTATACACGATCGTGTGCCTAATAACTAACCACATTACTATTTTGATAATGGTTTGGATGTGTCACATAATGACAATATTAAAAGGAAGAACTCCGCAAGATTGGGACGGGGAATCGAAATTGACTAATCATTGATATACACTTCCTAGAGTAGTGACGTTCTGTCAAATCCTTTCTGGGCAAATTAATGCCTCCTAAATTATATGTACATTAACCTTAAAAGGCATTAATCATTTGTGAACAACAAAGATCACTTGTCCTCCAGAGCAGCAGTCTTGCAGATTGGACATGAATTCTTCATTGATAGCCACTTCTTGATGCAGCTTATGTGGTAATCGTGACCGCAAGAGCTCAAGGCCCCTATATCATCCATGTTCTTATACTCTTCCTGCAATTTGCAAAGACTTGACTGTTAGAATTAGTTCGATAATGTTTAAGAATTGAAAGGGCCGTGCAGAAATCAACTATGTGTATATGTATATATTATACCAGGCAGATCACACAGCTTCCTTCTTTTTGATCTAAAGAGTAATGTACTGTTTCCGTCAAACATTTGGACATCAAATCTTCTGATAAGCCGGTGTTTACATGGCCAATCCTTTCACCCAGTGCCAGCAATTCCTGTTCATGACAGGAAGTCGGATGATTAAGATTATGGAGTGAGACAGTACGTGATGTGTATAAAGAAAAACGAAAAGGGTCAGTGACAACCTCGTAGCTCATGTTGTCAATGTCTAGCCTCATTTCCCTATGCTGATCAAACATATTTCTGGAGCCATAAAAATGTGAGCGCTCTACAACCATGAAACCCTGTTATACAAAAGCATAGTCCTTGTAAGTATGTCTTAGTCACATATTCATCTCAAGGTACTGATGGGAATTGCTCGTCTTGAAAATATTGCATGAACCAGCATCTCAGTAGACAGTAGTATGAACTCTACTCAATTGACGGGGTCAAGTAGAGAACATTTTCACTTTAAAGTTCATCTGAAAGAGCTGCCTCACGTTCTCAATTTAAAATAGGTGAAATTATTGAGAAAGACTATATATACCTCTGATGAAAATCGCTCATGAAGGCATGCCTCGCTGGATAGTGATCGGTATCTCTCATGTGAAATCCTTGATCTCCCATTTCTGTCACCACTTCGCCATGCTGGAGTTGATAATTGCCTTGGCTGTCTAGAGGAGTAACTTTCAGCCACCAACTGCAAGTTGTCATCAGAAGGGACAATGTGACCCAATCGTAAACTACTGGAGGAAGCCCGGAAATTTGGGCTAGGCCTTTGCGAGTGGCTACTTCTTATTCCCCTCTCAGAATGTGTGGAGGTAACATGAGGACTTTGAGAAACAGAATTTCTTCTTGAAATAAAATCGTGTTGATAACCTCTTACATCTACAGAAGCATTAATCGCACTGTTTCCAGCAGGGAAGTGGTTTGTCTCATGACTAAAGCCACCAGTATCTGTATTGCATAAGCAAGAAAACCTTAGAATAAGAAATTTCTATGCGAGGTAAAATTATCTCTCAATGACTAACCTGAAGGTATAATCCTTCCAGGAGGTGGAGACATTCTGGCATGGCTCCATTCATGTGTTGAGGCACTTGAACTCTGGCCTGGAAACTCCAGAGAGCCATGATGGTCAACAGGGTGGCTTGCAGAGAAAGAAACATGAGAATGAATGCCAGGGAAATGGGTCCTAGCCAAGTTAGATTCCGTATCAAGGGTAGGCCTGCTTCTTACATTCCTGGTAGAGCTCTCAGCCCTAAATGAGAGATTGCCTCGATAACTAGGGTTCATGGTGAAGTGTTCCCAGGGCATGCATTGAGAACCTAAATTTGGTTTCTCCTCCCTCAGCTCCAAAGAAAGAGGGAGGTCAGAAGAACTTCCAACCCCATAGTATCTACTTGTACTGCCCCTCTCACAAGATGAAGGGATTCCAGGACTTTTTCGCTTGTGAGGTCCTCTTCCATTTCCCATTGTGAGATCAACAAAGCTACCCTCAATACCATGCATAGTCTGTCTCTCATAGTTGGAAGAAGATGCATGATGTGCATAATTATCTGGGGCCGCGCAGAAGTTTCCAGCAGGTGATGGATGAAAGGGATCATGAGATGGCCCAGAAGTATCTGGTTGATAATGTGATAGAGATGGACCAGAAGTATCTGGTTGATAATGTGATCCTTCAACACTGTGATTGGAGGACAAAAAGGCATTCGGTGCAGAACTCCAAGGAGAAGTAAAATGGACTCCATCAACAGGGATATTTTCAACAGGAAAATAGAAAGGTGCATTTTCTGCAGAACCAGACCCAGCTGCAGTTGATGTTCATCGGAACTGAAGTTAGTCCATGAAGATAATTTTTACATAGAAATATCTCATGAGTAATGTAAAGGAGCAGGCTGCACACTGTAACATTATAGTTGTGGCAACTATGATTAGAAATAAAACCTGTAAGGAAAAGGAAATTCAGAATACAACAGGGTGTGAAAGAAAGGAAGGAGAAAAGGCAGTATGTTTTATTGTGTTGGAACTGCATGAAATCATAAAATGAGAAATGAAAATAGTCATCTTTTAAAAGACAATTTCACAACTTTGCACTCATACATTTTCAAATAGAGGTGACAAAAAGTTATCACTAAAGGCTTAAATGTTATATTCCCCGTTTGGTGAGCATATGGTGGGCCACATGAACAGAGTTTCTTTCTACCACCATTTGAAAACGGAGGAGAACATATCAACCATATCTTTACCATTATTTTCTTTCCCAACCCTTTCTCCTCCACAAAAACACCCCTCTAGTGAACTGAACCAATTATAATTATTCTTAGTAGTAACTACAGTGGCTCCAGTGTTTCACAAGTATAATTTTGGAGTTTGGCAACTTCTAAAGTATTTAGGCGACTTCTAAAGTATTTACAGAACAATAGTCACCTTCATTTTCAAGATGTTCAAGAGCAGGGACCTAAAAAACACAACTGCATACCCTGCCCCACTTCTGGACGAAATATAGTAAGCCCACCCTTCCAAGTAAATGAATCATAAATTGGAAAATAATAAAAACAGAAGAAATCATGTATAGTCGCTGTACCCATATTGTTATAAGATTGCTCTAAATGTGCATGATTCCACTCCTGATCTTGTTCATTCTCAAACATTTGAGGCGCGTTTAAAAAATTTCTATGCTCCATAACCATATACGTTTGTAGCCAATCTAGATTATGTATTGGGGCGAAACCACAACCTGCAGGACAGAGAAGCATCTGAATAATAAGGTATGAACAACAAAATTCCTCAAGCATACACACTGTGGACGTACTTCGATGCCCCCAAATGGTTATTAGCAGATCATCAATGTATAATAATTTCTTCAACGGCACTCAGCCAATACTGCTAAAGAAACAGGCCAAAAACTAGGAAGAAAAGAGAGATAAAAGTATAAGAAATACTCCACAAGTTCCCCCTAATATCTGACTTAAATATGAGATAAACAATCTTATTATCTACTCTCCTTGGTGATTCATGTGCCTGTCAAAAATTCCAGAGCAAATTTATGTTTCAATTAATTTGGTATAGAGTTGTTTTCACCAGGAAATTACCATTCACAATGTGAAATAAAGAACTTGTTGTCAGGTAATTCAACAAAAGAAAATGGATTGAAGAGGAAAATATTTTTTTTAGGTCTTAGAATGGGGAAAGAGGTAGGTAAGGTTCTTGCAAATTAAATTTGCTCCCACTTTAACTTTGTTTCAACAATTGCAAGCTTTCCACATTTAAGCTGCATCAGATATTGCACTTCATATTTCAGTAATTCAAGGTATAGCTACCATGGTGAAAGAAGATGCATTAATACGTCCATGAAAAGAGTTGTTCAACGAAATCCTCAAGATTTCAACTACTTTCCCATCAAAAGTTTTGAAATTCGTTTGTCTTTATGAGAAGTCTATAAACTAATGTAAGGAAATCAACAATGAAAGAGAGAGAGAGAACTGGTCTCTATTGGAAAGTAGGGGGTTCTGGAAAAAAAAAAAAGTTATCACCAATTTGCAGCTTCACATAACAACAGATTTTAGTTCAACCAAAATAAATCAGTAAATGCAAAAGCAAAGTATGCTATTAACACATCTGATTTATTCTATTATCTTACAGACTTTCCATAACTACATAGCTTAGTATCCTTTTATACATAAGAATAAGAAGCTGGATTCTCAAAGATTACCTGGAAGTGGAACATAAAATCTCACAGAACTTTTAACTAGAAGGTTATGGTAATGACGTATGGACCTTTATGCAGCCACGAACAAAGTAAAATACTTGTGCCCACACCAGAGAGGAACAATCAGACAAATGTGGCTTGAAAACTTTGGAGGAGTGGAAGACTAATGGATTGACAATTCTTTCAAGATCAAGAGTCATTTAAAACAAACAAAATGTGGGGAAGTTTTTATGACATGTAACATGATCTGACATTCATGCGGATAAAACTTTGTATAGACGTGAAATGTACTTCCACTTTCCCCATAAACAATTAGTAAAGGAAGACTGAAGAATAGTATAGGACAGGAGATAAAGAATATTGATTTTAAATAGTAAAGTGTTTTGAATTATTTATACTTTCTCTTCCTTTCTTAAGCCTTATTTCTTTTACAAAGAAGGAATTTCACTAGAGATATCGAGGAGGTGCTATTAATGAAGATCTTCCAATTTCTCATCAATAAAGGTTAACCTACTTTTGGAATCTAGCCTTGGATGTTTGTCCTCATCAATTTTATCTTTATCTTCCAACTAAGCATATATATTGCCATCATAAAGCTTACGCAACATTATTAGCTATAAACATTCATCATAAAAGAATGCAATACCTGACATATATGCTGACTTATGAAGAACAAATTACTTTAACATGAACCTGAGAATTGGATAGTTGATCAAGTTCATATGCAAGGTAAAAAATCCAGGACCAAAAATTCAACAAGAGATATATCACATTTAGGTTTCTTGTCCACACAAAATGGAAGCCATAGACAATAGCTTGCCGGCCCCACGTTTGATCTAATTGAACAGATTCATTTTCGAAGACTGAAAAGGATAAGAAATATCAACAACAATATATCCAATACAAACTCCCCCAAGATAGATGCATAAGATACTTATTCAAGATACATAATCAATAAAATCTCAATACTATACATCAACGTACAAGTTCCAGATATCCAGTTATCTCTCTGACAAATTCCTAGACAAATAGAACAGCTAAAGACAGACATTCAGTGAATTGCTTCATTTTGTATAATTGCAAGTTCCACGTTAACCAGAAATCAAGCTCAAATCTGAAACACAATCTTGGATGCATTTGATATTTGAGCTTTAAACATGGACAGGGTAGGTATATGTCTACCCTAAATAAGTACAAGGGATTCTGGAGAGGGCAGAAGCTTCGGATACAACCTCATGAAGGCCATTTGGAAACATCTCAGGAGAAGATGCCTAAAAAGCAAATGGGCTATCACAGTGTCCAAGTGTTAAGCACTCTTTAATCGAGCCGCAGAAAACTTCGTCAGCAGAAAAGTTAAAATCACTCAAGAATTCAGCCTCCTGTCATGCAAACCCAAATGTCTCCCATCTCGCCAAGAAGAATAATTATCATTTTTTGCACTATGAGAAAGAGGAGTGTCATGCAACTTTCTCATCCCTGCTGAAAATCTATATGAACCTGAAGGAAACGGGCATTGAACAACTTAAGTTAAGCATCACAAACTCGATGCCTTTAACTATTGCCCCACCTGGTCTTCTATTAGTAACTTACAACCTCCTAGAGATCATAATGAAGAGGTAACTGCTACATTGTCTGCGATAACTAATGGAACAATTACCTTTGCTTGCAACCCACACTTATGCCTACTACCATCATCAAATAGCATCACCATCATAAACAATAGGTTTCTCACCATTTTGATTCAGCCCAAATATTTCTAAAAATCATGTACTTAAGCAGCTTACACCCCCTTGAATAAGCATTCATTAGGGGATCCAACATTACAAAGTACTTGGGAATTCTACCTCAACATAGCCATGTAAAAGTGGCAAATAGTTTGTTAGAACTTTTGAAACCCATGGGAATATAATTCTAACCAACTCCCAATTTCCTAACCATGCTCAGGAAAATCACTAGAGATTTCTTTTATCCTAATGGCCCACTCAGCCTGCTGGTATAACCTCACAATAGTTAGCCTCAATTCCATATCACAGGATGACCCAAAACAAATGAACTTCCAAAGAAAGAAGTCTAAATAATTCCTGAACGTGGAAGTGGAATCTTTAGTACCATGTACCCTGCTCTCCACGGTGAAGACTCACTTACATAACTCCATAACACATGGAGCTCTATCCTGAAGAGGTATAGGATCTAATTTCAAATCTGTTCTTCAGTAGCCACTGGACCCTACAATGCCTGCAACATCATTTGCAATTTAGAACATATGTATAACCATTTCCCTAAGTGATAGTTGGACATGTAAAGAGAAGCTACAAACATCAGGACTTTTAGGGAAAGAATTATCAAACCTTCTCAACAGCAACTCTAATGATTCCCGAAGTTTAAAGACGCACACATCAAATAGCCCCGAACCTGCATAAAAAAAGCCATCTAAACCTACTTGATGCTAAAGTAATCCAAGTAATCTATGACCTATGGCACTTAGAAAGCGAACCCCGTCCAACAGGCAGCTACATCAAATACCACGAAGTTCTAATGCAGATTAACGCCTATAATTTTCTTATCTTCTCCCATAATCATGTATGACATGCGATTTCCAGACTTTTTACAGGAAATTTTATTAAAACAAGAAAAATCACGAATTAAACACATCATAACGGAATTGAACGGGACTAAGAAGAGTAACACAAAAGATTATATTTATTCAAAGAATCTACAAAAATAAAAACCCAATCAGTAACAACAAATTTAAGGTTAAGAGATGGATAATGAGCACCGAATCGGACGTCAGCAAGCAAAAATCAAAATAGAAACAAACGGTCAAACAAACCATAATGCACAAAAAAAGCTAAAACCCGAGCATCAGAAACCATGGAACAAGCGATCAAGAGAAAAACCAGCAAAACAAATCAAGCGAAAGATGATCAACCTCAACAAAAAGTACGCATGATCAAACAAACATAAAAACACACGTAACTCTCTGCGTACGGTAAAATTCATCAAACAAGTAGATGATCGGCCGTAAAACGTACCTCGGTGAAGAGGTTGATGACTAATATGATGGCGACGGAGCAACAGCTGACAGCTAAAACAGCATATTGTAGAGAGAAGGTTAGAGTGAGAAAGGGAGGAGAGAAATGAAGTGGTTCGGTGCGTCTGGCTTCGTTTCGCAGAAATAAGAGGAGGACAAAATGGCTGGTTCGCCAAACAGCCACCGGCTACCGGCACCACCCGTATTAATATCTTTTTAAAACTTTTATTAATACTGTTGTGTTATTTATATAATTGGTTATGCTATTTATTTTATTTTGCTTGATACGGTACCGGGACAAGCCCGTCTGACGGTTGCCTTCCTGATTGTGCTGTACGCTGACATGTCATTTGTTAGTATAAAATATTTAATTATTATAAAATTAGTTAATTTTTTTTAAAAATTTAATTATTATAAAATTAGTTAAAAATTTTAATTATTAAAATTTAATAATTAAAATTTTATAATAATTAAATCTTTTAAATTAACAAATTACAAATTAAATTTTAATTAATTTTATAATAATTAAATCTTTTAAACTAAATAACAGCTTAATGCTCAACCTTCTAAATTAAAAATTTAAAATATGGTTAAACGAAATTATTTTAACTTAAAATTAATTAAAATATTTTAAATAAAATTAATTAATTAATTTTAATTTATAACTTATTGATTTACTGAAATTGATCTATTATTTAATAAGTTAAAAATTTTAATAATAAAATTATTAAAATAAATCTAATAAAAATTAAAAATTCAACTAAAAGATAAATGATTCTAAGATTTTTATGTTGGAATATGAATACTTTGATATATTATTTAAATATGTTAAAATTACTTATTTATTTTTTAATTTACTAATTTTCCTAATATATCAAATAGGTTACTTTTTCAAATATTAGATAAGCATCATAGGACGTCATGATAAGAATATTTGTGACCTAGTGGAAGAAAAAAAGATACATGGGGATTATTTGGGAAAGTGTTTTCATACTTATGGTTGAAAAGTGTTAACAAAACCTGTATATTTCAATAAAAGATAGTTTAAACTATAATTTCAACTGTTCACAAAGTTTCTTTGATTTAAAAATATAAAAGTTTTATTAAATGTCTTTATTGATTTAATTATTTAACATACAAAAATTATCCAAAATAAATATCCTAATTAATGCAATTAAATAAACAATATAATAATGTAAACTACAAAAGCTAAGTATAAATAAAGAAATTAATAATTTATTTTAATATATAAAATAAAATAGAATAATTTTGTTCTCTTTTATTCTTATTCTCTTCAAATTTTACAACACCCTGATCTTTTATTTATTTCTATTATTATTATTATTACTATTATTATACTTTATTTATTAATTAATTTTTTCATAGATAGGAATAAAATAACGTACTATTGGATCTTTTTAAATCATGCATGATGGATGTTGTTAAAAATCTGTAATACATTATAAACTCAATTATTTAGATATGAGAGTGGAGGAGCGTGGGGTTAAAAGGTCCTGTATTCAATTATCTATGTTTATGCTATTTTGATTGAGCCTGTCATACATGACTTGTTTAATATGAAGTACTCGATTGACGCAATTTCAGATTATTACGTCAATCTAAAGATTTACCCGGTGCACATCAAAAAAGTGGCAATTGTAGATTCCTCTGCTAAAAAAAAAGTTGGATATTTATAAAATATTTATAAAGGATTATGAATACAGTTACTAATATATTCTTGTTCTATAAAATAAATAATAATTGTAATTTTAAATTATAATAAAATATTAACACATGAATCTAGTTGCGAGGGCATATAATTAAAAAATATTTTTATAGGCAGGAATTTTATAAATTACTTTTAACTAAAATTTTATTTTAATAATATATGAGAATAATGTAAAATTACACAACTCAAATTTTATTAAGATTAATATAAATAAAATATATACTTTCAAAATTATTTTATACATATCAATTGCAGAAGAATGTTCAATTGAAATATAATTAAGTTATTTATAAAATTGTTCATATTATAAAATAAATACTGTAATTAATCGAATTACTTAATAACATTTTATACAAAATAAATATTTTAGTTAATAAATTTACCTTATGTAATATTAGAAGATAAGATAATTATTTACCTATCATTATCTTTAAAAATCATAAATAAAGACATTAATTAATTAATTTTGATATATAAAATACGATAAATGAATGCCTTTCACCTTAAATTCTTTCTATTTTATTTTACTCTTGTTCCAGCAACTTTTTGTCAATAATTTCTCTTATTCATTTTACTTTTCAAATTTCACATCAAATTTAAATTTACACATTAACCATCCTTTCTTAAAAAATTTTACAATATGATACAATTTCGTGTTCCGTGCATTGATCTGAAATCCCGAAGCATCCTGTTCTTTCAAGGCACCTCCAACCAATATGTAGGGGACAAGCTGCATTGTACATTAATGTTTTTGCTTGTGTTGACCCACTGGAGGAGCAGGTACCAAGTAATGTAATGTCTCATTATATGATTTATGCGGAGCAGCGGAGTCCTGAGTTTGGCAGGTTTCGCTGCTGTTAGTGGCGCGACACTTGGCCGTGATTTTTATGATTTACTCTACTCGGGCGTGTCAACGTGGACGATCGTCGCCGTATCGACATTGGTTTCCTCTCTTTTGTCCTTTTTTTGCATTAGAAGGCGGAAACGTGTATTGTCCCCACACATTTGTTCTGCCATAGGCCAATAATGCTTCGAAGTTAAGCTAAGTAGCCAAACCCACGTAGTTATACGTTAGGATTATTCTTTGGTTAGCTTCTTCCATACTCACCTTTCATATACATTGTCCTAAATTACGAACTTAGAATCGTTGTTTTAAAAATTATATTAGAAGTTAAACCAGTAATATAAAATATTTAAAATTTAAAATTTAACCAATATTAAATTATCATAAAATCAGTTAAAGTTGAATAAAATAAAAATTTAAAATATGATTGAAACATATTATTTTTATTCGTCACAAAATTTAAATTTAAATTGAAAAAGATTGTTGAATAAAAATTAATTATTTAATTTTAATTTATAAAATTATTAATTAATAAAAATTAGTTGATTAATTAATAAATTGATCGATTTTAATAACAAAAATTATTAAATCGAACCAAAAGTTATAAATCGAATCAAAAGTTGGAAGGTTTAAAATTTTTACAATTAAACTAGTCGAATAGGTTAAATTGGTTTAAGTTTTTAATCATTATTTAAAATTGAGGATTGCAATATTATATAACTTTTCTATAATTATTTTTGAAGTAATGCATTACTTGTGTAGTTAATTATGAGGTTTTCTTAATAATAAACAACCGAAATCAAATAGAAAATCATGGGTTACTTTGCTTCTTTACATGTTATGATTTAAACAATACGGTCCAATCCTTAGCTAGTGTGTTGCTTTTTGTATGCCAATCATAGTGTGTGTTGCTTTTGCTCTTCATTGGTTGAGTATAAAACTAAAGGTGCCTTTTGGGATAGGAGTCTAGATCTCCTGCTTAATTTTATGATATCTTATTGTGTCTCATAAATCACAGTTATTTATTTATATGAATCTCACGTGAGTTTCGCATAAATAAATGTGAATTTAACATAAATAAATAGTTAAATTTTATAAGACAAAATAAGACATCATAAAATTAAACAGAGAATCTTCTCCTTTTTGATAGAGCTATAATTATCTTTTCTCTAACAGCACATGGTCATTTTGGGCATATGAAAAGAGTGCACTATCATTTTGGGAATCCTGTTGCCACCCCTGCTGAGGGTGAAAATGGTAAAGAGTGAGAATGCATTGAACCATCGACGAAAGGAAGAGAGAGAAGAAAAGGATATACTATTACTACCGCATACAGTCTGGTGTAACCTCTAACGAAAA
Source organism: Erythroxylum novogranatense (assembly GCA_029891385.1). Lineage (NCBI taxonomy): Eukaryota > Viridiplantae > Streptophyta > Magnoliopsida > Malpighiales > Erythroxylaceae > Erythroxylum > Erythroxylum novogranatense. The sequence continues at coordinate 91,473,064 of CM057231.1, read as the reverse complement.
CGACTAACTTGTCCGGCGTCGTCTTGGAGAGTTGACACTGCTGCATTTCTTAGCAAAGGCCCAAACCTTTTGGGAGGAGAGAAACCCAAAGTCACTAAAGATAAAGAGCTCAGAAGAAGATGAGCGTGATCCACATTCTCACCAGAGTGGACGCGATTTGCCAGAAGTATGACACATATTGAAAAGCACAAGGATCATAATGTCTCCCGAGACGACGGGTTTGCTCGCCTCTACGAGGACGTCGAGTCTAACATCGAAGCCGCCCTTCAGGTTAGATTCTTTTTCTACTTGTTTTTGGAATCTGCTGTATGCTTCTAGCAGCGAAAATTGTGGAAGTCTACTACTTAGTGTGGACTTCGTTGAGTGAAGCTTGAGATTTATAAGTTTGGCTTTTTTTTAGTTTTTAATGATTTTATTGTCAATTTAGTGATGTTTTCGAGTTATGTGATTAACAGAAAGCGGAGCTTGCTTCAAGGGAGAAAAATAAGGCGTTGGCAGTGGCTTTGAACGCCGAGATTCGTCGAACCAAGGCCAAATTACTAGAGGAAGTTCCTAAGTTGCAGAGATTAGCAGTAAATAAGGTTTTCACGTTGTTTTTGAATGGTTTTATTGAGTTAATTATTTGTGGTGTTATTAGATCCATGACATGCACTCCGAAATTTCACTTGATTGTGGAGAATTCTGATCTATGATAGGAGGCATCGTTTGGAATTGAATTTTGATGGATTTTTGTTGATTCTGAGAATGGCCTTTGATCTAGATGAAAAAAAGGCGTCATTTGTAATCAATTGTGCAATTTTGATGGATACTTTGGATCACTATACGATTCAATGGCACTTTCAAAATATGGGGGAAATTAAGAAGAAGCTTGGCTAAAGACCCAAGTTGATATTTTTTTCTTCTGAAATTTTAGTCGAGATGGTGATGGGCTGCAGTGGTAGTTTACCGCCCATTTGAAAATGATGCTTTATCTTGTCTTCTTAGACATTAAATTGAAACTCTGGATTGTTTTCACGTATGCGTTTATATTTGATGTCCAAGAAAGGGATGAAAATTTGTTTTTTGTGCTTGCCTCTTGTGTTGTTGAAACTTCACGAGATTGTTAGTTTCTTCCCTCCCTCATCTGAAATCTACTTTTGAGCTCTTAAATTGACTAATTTGGGCCTTGTGTAATATGATGATCATAATCAATTGGCAGGTTAAGGGACTTTCGATAGAAGAACTTGCTGCCCGCAGTGATCTTGTCCTTGCATTGCCAGATAAGATTCAGGCCGTACCAGATGGAGCTGCAATGACCTTAGAAATGATTCTTTGTGATGGTTCCATTACTGGGGTCAAGACTTGTAATTTATAGGACTCTACCTTTTACCTGCTTGTCTTGGTCAATAGATGGTTAATTTGATCATGAATACTTTCAAGAAAGGGAGCAGTCAAGCCAATTTAAGAAGGAGGAGTATGAAATGTGTCTAGTAAAGAAGGCAAGTCTGCTCTTAAATTGGAAGTTTCTTTTTGGTTCTTAGTGCTATTATCTAAAGGATGTTAGATTGCATATTCATTGTCTAACAACTGGTTTCAGTTTTGAATATTGTAATTTTTAGTTTCTTGCAGGATCAAGGCTTGGATATGATTTGTGAAGGCTTAGATACTCTAAAAAACATGGCTCGTGACATGAATGAGGTAATGTTTTGGCCTCTTGGTTTCATGTATATTTGTATTTGCTTGCTTGTGATGTATGCATAGGGATATGCACATAAATATATCATTTTGGGTGAACAGTGATTGATTTATATTTATTTCATGTTAACTCTTTATGGATATCTGCAGGTGTTGGATAGGCAAGTTCCTTTGATGGACAAAATTGACACTAAGGTGAGAAGCATGTTCATAAAACTTTTTTATTCCACTTAACTTTATTAGAGGTCATGTTAACTATTTTTTATACATCTTGCAGGTTGACAAGGTAACATCTGACCTCAAAAATACTAATGTTAAACTTAAAGATACTATTAACTAGGTGACCAAGCTGAAAATTAACCAAAATTATTGTAATCCATCATTCTTGAGGATGCTAATTTGTTGATCAGTTTTTGTAGATTGAATTACTTTTGTTCTTTGCAGTTGCGATCTGGTCGAAATTTTTTTATTGACATTGTATTGATGTGCATAATTCTGGGAATTGCTGCCTACTTGTACAAGTATGTTCCCATTACTTCTATAAATGGCTGTAAAACATGCATTTTTTAGTATCCTTTCTTAATTTTAGTTTGGAAAAATATTTTTTTGATTGATTTCCTTGCTAAAAGATAACCATTAAGTTTGCTGCATATTGTAGATGGAAATCATTAACATATTCTTGTAGGGGCTACTTGTTAGTTTTTTATGAAACCTTTGAAAAAGGAACTTTAATATTTACCTGCAGAGCTTTCTTTAGTAAACTGATGGCTTCTCATAATTGTTTTGTTGAAAATTGGTGCAATGTATGTCCTGAGCTCTCTCTCTCTATATATATATCCCCAATAATTGGGATGACTTAACAATAGTATTTAGGAAATTAGCTGATTGAGTTGATAACTAGTGTTGATATGTTTCATTGACGAACACTGAAGTATGGAAGTTCTAGCTCAATAATTCTTGAAAAGTCGAGGCATTCTTGTCCCTTCGTAACCCTTGGTCAAAGGGCTACGGGAATAACTAAAACTATTCAAGTACATGGTATTGTTAGACCACATATATCGAGAAAGGTTTTTCTCACTGTGACTCCTAGGCTGGTGGAATATTTCACCAATAAGTCTCAAGGAAGTTATATTATTGGTCTCCAACCTATATGCTTTTCAGGTGGCTAATAGGGTAGATTTTCATAAGAAGGCAAAGATAGCTTAGATTTTAGTTATGCTAGCTGAGACACAAACGTTTTTTCTCTTTACAGGCATCAATTCTCAAGGCATGTCTTTTAAAAATCTAAACAGACTATCCCTTCCACTTATAACTTATACCTCAAACAGGATCTATAGTTCAAGATTTTTTGATACACATGATCCTTATAAAGAGGCAAGTGTAAAGTATACTTCTCTTTCTGTGTGACTATAACTACATTATTCAAGAATAAAGCTTTTAGGAGAGAGAAATCTTAGAAGAAAGCTGTAAGATAGAAAACACACTTCATATTATTGATGGAACTAGGTGTTAATCTGGTCTGATTACAAGGGAAGAGAAGCTTTGCTTTTATAGGCCAAGCAAAGGAGAACAAGATAAATAACTTTTAAATGACGACCCTACGTAATACAATAATGTTAACTAAAATTCAAAAGCGCATAATGAAAGTAAAAATTATTACTTGAGGAGATCTCATGACTACCATACACAAACACAATCAAACATGAAAAGATCAAGAAATAATTGTGAAAAATAAATAAAAACAAATATATATACAAAACACCAATTAAAAACAAAAACAAAACTAAATTACTTCACTCCTCGGCAACGATGTCAAAATTCTTAATGCACCTCATTAGAAATTATTAATCGTAGGTCCTAGTTTTCCTTTATGTTGTATTTTATCAAATTAAGTTCTTTAATTAGATTTAGCTAATAAAGCTTAGACTATGCTTTCTATATTTAGTATGACAACTACATCTTGAACTAGGAAAACAAGTTATACCTAAAAACCACACAAGCTTGGGTCATTAACCTATGTTATGTTATCCCTAATGATTCACAACCATTAGTTTACCACAAATGAATCAAATATACAACTATTGCATGTTGCATTCTAGATTTTGACAATGAGTTTATGCATAAATGATCTATTGAAAGAGTTCAAATTATTCTTACACGAATACCCAAAACATTGACCAAATGATAACATAACAATTTCTAGAGAGAGAGAATCAACAGTACAAGATGAAGAGATGCCAAAATGTGTTGTTCGACTTCGATTTCCCCTTCTAATCGGAATGAAGAAGGCTAGCTCTCCATAGATCTAAAAGAGGTAAGTATTCTGCTCACTTTTGTGCTTCTTAAACTCTTCATAATCAGCCTGTCTCGTAATTACTGGAAAGGAAAGATAGGGTACATAACAGGAGCAATCCAAACACAAAGGTCAAAAGACCCCAATTTCGACCAGTGGTGCTTGGAGAATGCCATGGTTACAGCGTGGCTTATCAATTCTATGGAACCAAGGTTGGAAGATCCTTTATTTTTCTCCCAACAGCCAAAGATGTATGGGAAGCAGTCAAAGAAACATACTCAGACCTAGAAAACAATGCTCAACTGTTTGAACTCAATTCAAAAATGTGGAAGATGCAGCAGGGTGAGCAAGATGTGACTGTACATTATAATGAGATGACTATAATTTGGTAGGAGTTGGATCTATTTGACGAAACAAAGTGGAAAGATCCAGAAGATGCAGGCCAGTAGAGAGAGAAAGTTGACAGGGGACGAGTGTTTGTTTTTCTGGCGGGTTTGAAGGAAGAATTGGATGAAATTAGGGGACGGATTTTGGGACAAAGGCCACAACCCTCAATCCGAGAAGTCTTCTCTGAAGTTAGAAGAGAGGAAGCTCAGAAGAGTGTCATGTTGGGAAAAAATGGAACTATAAAATTCCAGAATGAAGGTTCAACATTGGTCTCAAATAGTGACAGTGAGGGTGAGAAAGGTTAAAACAAGTAGAAAACTTAGTGTGATTTTTGCAAAAAACTGTGGCATACAAGAGATACCTGCTGGAAGATACATGGTAAACCAGCAAACTAGAAGAAGAAATGGGCTAGTGAGGAGGAGACGGGAAAGCTTTGCAAGCTGGGAACCAACCCAGTCATGACCAAGACACCTCCAGCTCAACCAGTACCTTTCCTTTCACAAAGGAACAACTTGATCATCTGTATAGCTGAGAATTCCAAAAACTTTCTTGTTCTGTAGTCCAATTAGGTATAATCTTTCCAAAAGCCTTTGTTTGTTCTATACCCTCCTACTCTTGGATAGTTAACTCTGGAGCCATCGATCACATGATTGATAGCTCTAAATTTTTTTCCTCTTACTCACCGTGTGTAGGGAACCAAAAAATTCGAATTGTAGATTGTTCCCTAGCTTCAGTAGCAGGAAAAGGGACAGTCCCTATTTCAGATACCTTAACACTAGAAAATGTTCTTCACATTCCAAATCTTTCATATAACCTTGTTTTTGTTAACAAGGTAACCAAATATATGAATTGCAAAGCTAATTTTTGTTCAACTCATTGTATGTTTCAGGATTTGGAATCGGGGAGGATGATTGCTAAGGTTACTGGAGACTTATATATCTTGCAAGAAGAAGGCAAGGAACATGAAGTAGGGAGCTGTCACATTATTGTCAACAAGAAGGAGGAAGAAATAATGATGTGGCATTATAGGTTAGGACATCCTAGTTTAAAATACCTAAAGTGTGTGTTACCTGATTTATCTATCAATAAAAGTGTCAGCTTTCAATGTGAATGTTGTGAATTAGCTAAACTTCATAGGAGTCATTACCCCATTCAAAACAGCCAATGTCCAGAGCCATTTATATTAATACACAATGATTTATAGGGCCCCTCTAGAACTCAAACACCTAATGGAAAGCAGTGGCTCCTCACTTTTATTGATAACTACTCTAGGGTCACATGAGTGTTTCTTTTGGGAGATAAATCAGAAATTTGTGCCACATTAGTATCTTTCTATAACATGGTTAAAACTCAATTTCAAAAGGAGATTAGAATGCTAAGAATTGACAATGGGAAGGAGTATGTGAACTTGGCCTTAAAAAATTTCCTAGATAGCAAATGGATTATCCACGAAACCTCCTGCAATTACACCCCACAACAGAATGGAATTTCTGAACGAAAAACTGACATCTTTTAGAGGTAGCTAGAGCAATCAACTTTCAAACACTTGTCCCAAAATACCTATGGGGATAAGCAGTTCTCACTGCCAATTTTTTGATCAATAGACTTCCCTCCGAAACCTTAAAATTCCAAATCCCGTTACAAATCTTCTCTTCCTTCTTTCCTAACACAAAACTGAACCCACCTGTCCCTCTGAAAATATTTGGAAGCACTGTGTTTATCTATAACCATGATCCCAAGAAATCCAAACTAGATCCTAAAGCTATCAAATGTATTTTTGTTGGATACTCTAGAACCCAAAAGGGATATAGGCGTTTTGATACAACATCCCAGAAATTTTTTACGTCTATGGATGTTACATTTTTTTAAGGTAAACCTTATGATAGTCATACTCATCTTAAGGGGGAGTATTTCAGTAAGGAAGATGAGAGGTCTAGTGGGAAAAAAACTGAGATATTAAACCTAGAAGGATCAGCAGTAGAAAAGTTTACTAGTCAGTGGGAGGAAAAAGAAAACCAGGAAGAAGACGAGGTTGAGGAGGAAGTAGGAAATGAAAAGCAGAAAACACTTCACGGTGCAGTATATAGCAGGGGAGCAAGTGAAGTAATCTTTGATACAACCCGATTATCATCTTCGAATCTAAGTCCTGACATCTCACAATCCGAGATGGAAATCAATAGTACCCAACCAGGTAACTCAAATGATCTCCTTGGTGATATTTTTCTTCCTATTGCAATGAAAAAGGGAAAAGATCATGCACACAATACCTTGCTTCTAACTTTGTCTCTAATGCAAAATTGTCTCCAACTTTTTCTACCTTTATTTCTACACTAACCAGTGCAGAAATTCCAAACAATATACATGATGCTTAGTTGTTCTTGAGTGGAAGGAGGCAGTTTTGGAAGAGCTAAAGGCCCTGGAAAAGAATGGCACGTGGGAGAGAACAGATCTACCAAGAGGAAAAAAATTGGTTGGATGCCGGTGGATATTTACCATTAAATACAATGTAGATGGGTCAGTAGAAAGATTTAAAGCTCGGTTGGTGGCAAAGGGTTACGCTCAAACATTTGGGGTGGACTATACTGAGACATTCTCTCTAGTGGCAAAGTTGAACACTGTTAGGGTCCTATTATCAGTGGCTGCATGCTTAAACTGGCCTCTAATCCAACTAGATGTAAGAAATGCTTTCTTGAATGGTGATTTGTAATAGGAAGTGTACATGGAGCCACCTCCTGGGTTCGAGAAAAGCTTTGGAGACAAGGTGTGCAAACTTAGAAGGTCCCTGTATGGATTAAAATAGTCCCCAAGAGTTTGGTTTGATAGATTCACCAAACTTGTAACAAGTAAGGGGTATTCTCAAGGCCAATCAGATCATACCTTGTTTACTAAAAGGAATGGGAAAGGTAAAATCACTGTCCTAATAGTGTATGTGGATGATATCATAATTACTGGGAGTGAGCAAGTGGAGATAGAAAAATTACAAGTTCAGCTCGGGAAGGAATTTGAAGTAAAAAATTTGGGGTAGCTTAGATATTTTCTTGGCATGGAAGGAGCTCGATCCAAGAAGGGAATTGTGGTGACTCAAAGAAAGTATACTTTGGATTTATTAAAAGAGACATGTTTAAGTGATTGTAAACCGTGTGATACGCCAGTAGAACCAGGAAAGAAACTTGGACAGCCCAAAAATGGTGTTCCAGTAAACAAGGAAAGTTACCAACGACTTGTTGGGAAACTAATTTACTTATCTCACATCAGGCCTGATATAGCATTTGCAGTGAGCTTAGTAAGTCAATTTATGCACTCACCATATGAAGAACACTTGGAGGCTATTATCATAATTTTGAAATATCTAAAGGGATGTCCTAGAAAGGGATTATTCTTTGAGAAGAAGGAAAAAAGAAGTCTACACGGATGCAGACTATGCTGGTTTAATTACTAACAGAAGGTCAATATCAAGCTACTGCACCTATCTATGGGGGAATATGGTAACATGGAGGAGTAAAAAGCAAAATGTAGTCGCTAGGAGTAGTGCAAAAGTTGAGTCCAGGGCTATGACTCAAGGAGTGTGTGAAGTCTTATGGCTCTGAAGAGTTATGTCTGAGTTACACTTGGAAGTTAAGCCTCCCATGAAGTTGTATTGTGACAATAAGGCAACCATTAATATTGCACACAATCCAGTAGTTCACGAAAGGACAAAGCATATAGAGGTTGATAAGCACTTTATCAAGGAAAAAATGGAAGATGGAAGCATATGTATCCCATTTGTTCCTACTAAAGAACAAATAGTAGATGTCTTCACAAGGGGCTGTTCAGACAACCATTTGAAGAGCAAATTAGCAAGTTGGGCATGATAGACATCTTTGCACCAAATTGAAGGGAAGTGTAGAGAATCCTGTAATAATAGATAGTCCCTTAATTAAGGGATTATCCTTAGAGATTATACTTAGATGTGATATCTAGCTATATTATGGATATTTCCAAATAGGGAGTCTTCCTAAATTAGGAAGACTCCCATAACTATGTACCCCAGCTCTATATAAGAACTGCAACATATGTAAATAATAATTTATGAATATATATCGAAGTTTTTACAGCATTCTCTTATATTCCACAACCCATGACGATCATAAGGTACTACAATCTTTTTTGATCTCATAAAGCAATATGAGATTATGCTTTCAGTTAAGAAAAGTCACATTGGAACATCCTAAATAGAATTTTTAGAAATGAACTTTCACGATGGGTTTTATCAACGCGGCCCACATATAGCCATTGAGTTATTACAATTTCTTGACGCAAATTTCAGTATAAAACAGATCCATGAATTCCTTGGAATTATTAATTACATTAGAGATTTCAGTCCTCACATGGTTGATTGTACAAGTTCCTTTTTAAAATTGTTGATAAAGAATCCATCACCATGGAGCAAGAATCAAACGAAGGCTATTCAATACTTAAAACAAGTGAGTCAGCATCCATGACCTTTAAAGATTCCTGACAAAGATCAATGCATACTTTAGACAAATGTCAGTAATTATTATTGAGGTGCCATCTTGATTGAAGAGATTGATGAGAAACAATATTATTGTGACCATGTCAGTGGCTAGTTCAAGGAATCAGAAAAATACTACCACACCATATACAAAGAGATTTTGACGGTAAAGAAGGGCATTGAAAAGTTCAATTTCCACCTCAACCTTTATCACTTTGTGATTGAAATGGACAATACATCTTTTCTAAAGATCCTTGAGCCTCATAGGAAGATATTGGCTGATAGTCAGTTGCTTCGTTAGAAAGATTGATTCTCTCGTTATAAATTCACAATCCGTCATATCAAAGGTCATCCCAATGTGCTAGCTGATTTCCTCTCATGACCCAAAAAGCAAATCCAACTTCTTACTTCCATCTTAGAAAAACCAATTCCTCTCTCCATTTTTCCAATTATGGACTTCCCACTTTATACCAGAGTTAAGAAATCTTTTCCTCCAATAACCCAAAACCCTCCTCAAACTCTTGATGAAATTGCTATCCTTCTACGGAAAAGTCTTTGTTATTACCTTCATTTTGTTCTTATCACCTTGAACATTCCTCTTCATCTACATCACTTTGACATCTTAACACCATATCAGACTCTGCACCATATCAATGACTCTTACTGAGCCCACTATGTAGCATCTCTGGGCTTTATTTGCCTCTATGCATGTCCCATTGCTTTATCTCCTCTACATGGCTACTAACATTTAGCCGATTGTGCCTATGCTAGTTCTCTGTTCTGGACATTCTTGAAATAGTTCCAACCATTGGCCAAGTGGCATATCCAATTAGGCCAGATACTTAACACATACCAATTATGAAGTATTCCCTTGGCTGAACAGAAAGCTCATTTTATCTTTATTGTTCACCATCCTTATAGCATGACTGAAGATGGTTATATTTACACCATTAATCATTTTCAAATTTGGAGGACCTCCATTGACTGAAAAAAAAAATAGAAAGATTTGATGCGTGATCTTTATCACTTTTTAGATCACCTTCTTCATCATCCCAAACCTACTACTTGCACATCTTTGGGTCCATATCCTAGAGATTTTTCCCTACCAGAGCCCATTTCATCGACTACTAGATATTGGTCTTCAGTTGACCAATTTGCTCACATAGGTTTTAGTGTCATGGCAGGAGAACTACTATGTCCCACCTATTTTTGAGCCTAAGAAGACTTTTGAAGTTGTCCATTGCTCATAAGCCCAACGAAGAACCCAAACTTCCAGACTATTTCCAAGACGCTCAAGAACCATTTCATAAAAGAAATAGAAAAATTGGATAATGATATGTCTATTTCTGATGATGACAGTAGACTCTAATCTTTATTTACACCAACCTATTGAGAGATTCCTCCTTATCACTAAGGAATAATATTGTGACCCAGTGTTTTCCAATAATTTTTACTTTCTTTATGCACTTTTATATTTTGTTTACATTATTGTACTATATAGGGTCATCATTTAAAAGTTATTTATCTTGTTCTTCCTTGCTTGACCTATAAAAGTAAGGCTTCTCTTCTTTTGTAATCAAACTCGATCGACACCTAGTTCCATCAATAATATGAAGTGTGTTTTCTATCTTATGATTTCCTTCTAAATTTTCTCCCTCTTAAAAGCTTGATTTCTGAATAATGTAATTAATGTCAAACAGATAGACAAGTACGTTCTATACTTATCTCTTTAGGAGGATCTTGTGTATCAGAAGTCTTAGATTATTAAGTCCTATTTTAGGTCTAAGTTATACGGGGAAGGATTTGTCAATTTAGATTTCTAAAAGATAGGGCTTGAGAATTGATGCTCGTAAAGAGAAAAAGGGCTTGTGTCTCGACTAAGCATAATCGGAACCTAAGCTACAATTAGTCTTTTTTATTTTTTCCCTCTTATTGCTGTATTAATCACTCAAAAAGTATATAGGTTGGAAACTTATGATGCAGCTCCCTTAAGGCTTATCGGTGAAATATTCTACTAGCCTATGAGCCATAATGGAAAGAGCCTTTCTTGATTCATGTGGTCTACCAATACTATGTACTTGAATGGTTTCAGTTATCCCTGTAGTCTTTTGACAAGAAGGGATAATGTTTTTTTAATCAAGAAAGTTGATTTCACCTCATTAGATTTCATAAAGTTCTGATCACCCTATCATCAGAGTCTGGTCTGTTTCGAATACAATATTGTTTGACGTTTTAGTTTATTTCTAAAGTGGATAAATAAACAATTTTGATGTAGGTATTTGAGAGCTACACTGATGTCGTATTGTTATAGTTTTGAAGTTTGAACTGTAAAACCAACTATCATACTAGCAACTGCTTTATTATAACGCAAATCCTTTGTGCCTTCTTATTAGCCGTAGTTGCATATGGCATTAAAAGAATTAGATACAGAGTTTGGAATACAAATTCAAGAAGTTTGCATGCTAGGCATTTGATGTATGGCGTCCATGCATTAGTGCACATATTCATATTTGTATACAAAATAGAAGGAAATAACATAACTAAAATTTTGATGCTCCTTTCATACAAACGTTTAGTATCAATTTGGTTATTGTTGCAATACACAAGAGATGACTTGAAATGTCTTAGTAGATGCTTCATAGTTGATGGAATGGCTGATGAGACTGTTTAGCCTGTAACAATCATGCCCTCTACTTGCTTGTATCTATATGATTGTAGTAAGGGGAGGATGGATAAATTCTGTTTTGACTGAGATTTGGGTTGATTTAAAAATTAAAAAATTAAACTTCGAATTGGCTCAAACTTAGGCTTCACATTTGGCCCGACACAACTTTTGTCAAAATGAGTGAAATAAAAAGGAAAATCTCGTTGGTCGCTGACTCTTCCCAATTATCTCTAATAAATCCCTAGTCTGGTCTTTACTTAATTGTCTCTAATAGATCTCTAGAGCTCATCGCCACTATTGATGTCGTTGCTGCTATCATCGTCAAACTATCTAGTTGCTTTCTGACGAGGGCCTGCTCTCACATCTTGCGTGGGATTTTGCAAACAAGAGGGTCAAAAGATACGAAATTTTGCTTCAATTACAGCTTTCTGGAATCATATCCAGTCCAAGTTCACCTTCTCAATTTGTTGGATTTCATCCTAAAGGATTTGGTTATAATATTCTTTAAAAAAATAGTTTAGTACCATCCAAGTTCACCTTCTCAAGTCTTTGGATTTCATCTTAACGGACTTGGTTATAATATTTTTAAAAAAAGCTAGTTTAGTACCATCCAAGTAGCAGTGTTGTTTACCGTGAGTCTGAATTTTAGCATGGTTTCTTTATGGTAAGTGTTGTCAATGTGCATGTTGGGGGTGCTTAACTTTAACATACAAGCTCGATTGATTTCATGCTTCCAATATTTTAGATGTTTATGTTTATAATTGTTTCAAATGGGTGAACTAACCATTCAATGAAATCTAACACAATAGAAAATTTCAATATAACGAATGATCATATAATAAGTGAATAAACAATTTAGACATCACTTCTAATTGTGTTGTTATAGAAAGTTTCAATCTTTATTATGAAGTGTGTTAAGAAGACAGGTATTTAGTATCTTATACATTATACAAAGTTTTGGAACATATTTATATTGGTATAGGAACAACTAATTTACATAATAATCTCCTCTAATCAAGCATAATAAAGCCCAAATTGCTGCAAATATAATTCACCAAAACTCCAGTTAGAGCCTTTGTGAAAATATCTCCATATTGTTCTCCGAATTTGACATATCTCATAGAAATAAAGTTTTGTTGTACTTTTGCACGAATAAAGTGACGATCTATCTCAATATGTTTAGTTCATTCATAGAATACAATATTAGAAGTAATATATAGTGTTGCTTGATTATCACGCAACAACTATGCTAGTTATGAGGTTTTAAAACCAATTTCTGTTAGGAGCTGGTATCGATACTATCTCACATTATGATTGTACAATAGTTTTATAGTTGGACTTTGCACTAGAATTGGATGCAACATGTTGCTTCTTACTTTTCCATGAGACTAAGTTTCCTCCAACGAAGACATAATAACCAGTAGTTGATCTTCAATCGATTTTAGAGTTTGCCTAATTAGCACATGAGAAACATTTTGTATGAGTATGTCTATGATTTTTAAATAGTTACCCTAGACCAGGAGCTCCCTTTAGGTGACATAATGTTTGTTTTTATAACTGTACAAGGATGAGTGGTAGGAGAAGAAATAAATTGATTTAAAACAATAACAAAAAATGCAATTTTAGGATGAGTTACTGGGAGATAATTGAATTCCCCAACCAATCCCCTATATTTCTTAGGATCTTTAAACAATTATCTATATTTGGTAAGTTTGTAGATTTGGAATCAATGGAGCATTACATGACTTAGTCTTCTCTTTCCAACCTCAGTTAGTAGATCAAGTACATGCTTCCTTTGTGATAAGAGAATGCCTTTCTTGCTTCTTGTCACTTCAATCTCTATAAAATATTTCAAAGCCCCTAATCCTTTATATGAAATTGATTATGAAGGAAGGATTTTAAGGATGAAATGCCTATAGTGTCACTTCTAGTAATAATGTCATCTACATACGCAACAAGGAGAATGATACTGATGCAAAATGTTTATAGAATGCTAAGTGATCAAAATTGCTCTTCTTCATGCCAAACTTTTCCATTGCCTGACTAAAATTTTCAAACCAAGCATGAGGAATTTGTTTTAAACCGTATAGAGACTTTCAAATATGACATATTTTCTTGTTCTCCCCTTGAGCAGCAAATCCCAGTGATTGCTCCATATACACTTGCTCCTGAAGATCTCCATGTAAGAAAGCATTCTTAATATCTAACTGATGTAGGGTCTAATCATGAGTGGCTACTAAAGAAATGAATAGACGAATAAAGATCAATTTAGCAATAAGAGAGAAAGTATCAGAATAATCCACACCATTAGTCTAAGCATAGTTTTTGGTTACAAGTTGTGCTTTAAGTCGAACAATATATGCATTCGAATTGATTGAGTGTAAAGAAAAAATTTGCAAGGTACTTAAAATTGATAATATCCTCCTAAGCAAAATAAATCTATAAATAGAAGGGTCCTATCAGCCTTAAAAGAAATCCTGTTAATGTTGAAACAAAAAGAATCTTGTTAATTGAAAGGAGTCTGCTAACGCTAAAAAAAAGGAGCCTGTTAATTGATAGGAGTCTGCTAGTGATAAAAAAAGAATCCTATTAATCGATAGGAACCTATTAATGCTCAAAACGAAAGAAGCATATTAATCGATATGAGTCTGTTAATGTTCAAAATGAAAGGAGCCTATTGCGATATAAAAACATTAGGAGCCTATTATAAAACTGAAGGAGCCTCTCACAAGTTTGAAAACACAAACCTTATAATGTGAAAATTTAAAGGTTAAGAGAGAGAGAGAGTGACAGTTGATTTATACTGGTTTGACCTATAATGAAGCCTACGTCCAATCCCTAAGTATTTAACTTGAGTATTTAACTATAAAATTCAAATAGTAAATTTTCACAAGCCTCTCCAAGCTCATAAGTATATATTTTCTAAGGTTCTTCATCCTTTCGCACTCGTAGTGTTTAACAAATCTCTAAAAGCTCACAACAAGAAAAGTATAAAGGATTTAATAGTCTTTCTCAATAGAGTGATATCACTTTCTAAGACGCAAGGAGTTTGATATAATTTTCAAGAATATTGATGCTGTTAAGGTATTTTGCAAGTCTCTATTTTCCATAAATGTAGTGGTTCTTCCTTAAGTAGATATTTTCTTTAACTAGTCGTTACTTAATCTTTGATATCATCTATACTAAAATCTTCGATATTCAAACGTTAAGATAAATGTTTTGTCAAGTCTTTCGGGGCTAATTATTCGAATTAGTAAGATCCTTCTGGAGATCAGGAAACCATTTTTAATTAGGTAAGTCCATAAAGAAGGTTCCTATAAGAAAGGATGTAATTATCTCATGATTTTATTTCCTTTTAAGAATTATATCGTTGGCTATATAAGGAAATAAATCCAATTTGAATTTTAAAATATTATAAAGTTATCTTTAAAATCGTTAAATATAAACTTTGAGCTACAATTTCCATTAGGCAAGTTCACTAAGTCCCACGTACCATTAGCATCTAAAGCATTCATCTCCTTTATCATAGCAGTATGCCAACCAGGATGAGATAAGGCTTCATGGACATTTTTTCAGGGACGTCACAAAATCAAGTGATACAAAAAAGGAGCAAGAAGAGGAAGACAAAGGATTATAAGAGACAAGAGAGGAAATATGATAAGTAAATTGACATTTACCATTGAAAAGAGAAATTGGAAGTTCTAGATCATGCTATGGGATTTGATGACGAAGAAAAGATAGGCAGCAAACTTGTATTTGGATGATTTTTTTTTGGGAATTAACCAAGCAAATAGGTGATGGTTGCGGTTATATAAGAGGATCATGTGTAGAGACAACCATTATAGTGTGATAGATGATCTTGTAAACTAACAGTTCGTTGTCCACCTTCTCAGAAATTGAAGAATTAGGAAAGAAGGGAATGTGTTCCATAAAGGAAACATCAACTGATACAAGATATTTGTTTAGAGTAGGACAATAACACAAATATCCTTTTAATAGGTGAGAGTAACTTAGAAAGATGGATTTTAAAGATTTAGGATCTAATTTAGTAACTTAAGGACGAACATCATTTACAAATCAAGTACTACCAAAAATCTGTGGTGAAATAGGAAAGAAAGGTTTATTGGGAAAAAGAATATTTTAAGGACTATGAAGAACAAATGAAGGCATACGATTAATCAAAAAATAGGTTGTGGAGATAACATCGACCCAAAATGGTTTACGAACATACATTTGAAATAAGAGTGGTTCGATAGTTTCAAGGAGATATCAATTTTTCTATTCAACGACATCATTTTGAGATGGTGTGCAACATAAGATGATTGGTGAAGAATGCCATTCTAGATCATGTAAGTTTGGAATGATGCGAAAAAAATATACTTTGGCATTATCACTTATCAATGTATGAATTCAGACACTAAATTGAGTTTTGATCTCAGCACAAAAGGCAATGAAATGTGTAAATAACTCACAATAAGTTTTCATTAAATAAAGCCAAGTTATACTAGATAAATCATCAATAAATGTGACCAAATATTGAAACCTAGATTTAGATACAATGGGATTTGGACTCCAAACATCAAAATGTACTAATTCAAACAGAAAGTTAGCTCTTTTTGTAAATCGAGAAAGTGAAGGCAAACAATGATGTTTGGCAAATTAACAAGACTCACAATCTAAGTAATATACATTATGAAACTAAGGACATAACTTCTTCATTAAAGATAAAGGGGGATGTCCTAACTAACAATGAGCTTCAAAAGAAGTTAAGACACTTAAAACAAGCAATGGATCTTGGCACTTGTGTATCTAGAATGTATAGACCTCCTGATTCTTGTCCTTTGCCAATAATCTTCTTTGTCGTAAGATCCTAAAAAAGAAAATGATCAGGAAAGAATAAGATACAACAATTTACGAAAGAATAAGATACAACAATTTACGAAACAAGTGAGTTTACTCACAAATAATAAATTAAAAGAGAATCCTAGTAGGTTTAAGATAGATGATAAAGATATTAATGGAGTGAGAATAGCAACATCAGATCCAATAATAGAGGAAGTAGATCCATTGACTAATTTAACATAGAAGGGGATGAGTGTTTATGAAAAGTAGAAAAAAGACTAGAATTACCTGTCATATGATATAAGACACCAAAATCAATGACCCATTTTGATAAAGATGAAAGGAGACATGAAGGTGTGTTACTTAATCCGACAATACAAGTTATAGGAGGAGATGAACTTTTTAATGCTTCTTGGTACTGTGTAAACTTAGCAAACTCATCTGCAGAAACTGTAATTGTCTTTTCCAAATATAAATTAGGTGTAATGGTAGTTATGACATGAGTAGAATGAGATTTTTAAGATTTGTTCATTTATATCTAAAAAGCACATTTAGTATGGCCTGACTCATGATAATATCGACAGTTAATTGTTTCGACATTTTGATTCTTATGGTCTCAATTTCATGTCCCTCCTCATTTGCTATGAGTCTAATGAGTTGATTTTTTAGTGTCAAATCCGTTATTTTGACTTAGAAAGGCATTAGAGGTTTGAATGTTAGGAGGAATACATGTAGTGACATCTGTGCTAAGTAGTCGTATAAAAATCTCATGTAAAAAAGAAAATTCAACAATATAAAGAATTTTAGACTTGGCAACTTCAAATTGAGAGTTAAGACCAGCCAAAAAACTCATTACTAACATATGCTCCCTTTGAACTTGTTGAAATTCAACATTGGGACTAAATGGTAACAAAACATTTAGTTCTTCATAAATATTTTTGAAATTAATAAAATATGCCTCAAGTGATTGATCTTGTTATTCAATTCGGTAAAATCCCTTACATGCCTCATAAATATGTGAAATATTCTTTTATAAATATAAAATTTTAAATAATTCATCAATTCCTTAACATACTCGCATTGATTATTAAAAGTAATGACACTATTATCAATAGAATTGCGGAATTGTAAAAATAATCAGGCATTATCTTGTAGTCATTCCTTCTAAATGTGGTTTGAATAAAAAACAAAAAGAGGCAAAATATGATCCTTTTTATTGCTCTTTATTAAGGTCAAGAGCTTCATAAAGAAAAAAAATAAGAGTTTGTTATGTGCCCGTGCTTGGGATCGAGTCCAAGGATGATTATTAAGAAAGTTAATATCTTTCCCCTTATTTACTTTAGTTCCTTTCCTTCTAGAACCTATTTTTGGTGATGAAAAACTGGTAGCACTTGTCAAAGACAAGGTCTACCGAGATTGGCTAAATTACTCTACTCCTAATTAGCTAATTTTTATGATAATTTCTTCCTTACTTTATTGCATAACATAATAGACTTATATAGGCAAAAAAACATAAAAGTTTCACCTAAAATTAGGACTCCTAGAAAGACTCCTACTCAAGTTGTTTTAGGACTCTTAGAAAGACTCCTATTCAAGCTATTTTTATTAACATAACTATAACAGAAACTAATACAGAAATAATAGCGAAATAATAGACTTCTACTAAAAATAAAATACTCCTCCAATAGACTCCTAATAAAACACTCGTACTCCTTTAATAAATTCCTAATAAAACACTCATTCATATCAGAGTCCTTTTTTTTTGCCTATTTTGTTCTTCGTAAGAGTAAGCTTAAGCAATTGCCCTTCCTACTTTTGTCGACGCTAGCTGTGGGTGCACCTAAAGTATTATCTACTTCCAAAGAAAGGTGGATCCATGCTCTAACCACAACAATAGAATCACTTAGCAGTTACAACTAAAGCATAGAACTGGTAACTGGTTACCATAGAATCGATCCAATAGCTACATCGAGAAATCTACACTCATAGTCTCAAACATGTTGTCTATGAACCACACCAAAATGTCACTACTGTGCATTGTAGGCACAGGGGCGTCTAAGAGGAAGTTTTTGTCGTCAGTGTGGGTACCCTCGTTGGAATCCAACAGTGATTGAATCATGGGCGCAGCAGAAAACAATTTTTTTTTACAAATTCCGAGCAGATCCTGATAATTGAATAAACTTGAATAAAATACAAATCAATTTAGAAATCTTACCTTGTTCGCTTTCTGTTGAAAAATTTTTGAAACCTTTTTTCGATTGATCAATCACGAGCTGTCCAATTGTTCAGCCTCTGATGGTATCCACAGATCAATTCCCAAACAACTTTGAGAGGAAGAAGCCAAAAAGTGCTAACTTCTAAAAAGCTCTTCCCTTTAAATAGAAAAATCATAACAGTCTTTATTAAAATTAAATCTCTTTGATTATAATTAAAATCAAATTCTAATTCTAGTTAATTTAATTTTAATAAAATTAAATATCTTATATTTGATCCCCAAAGTTTCCCAAACTTTATAATTAAGTCCAACTTAATTAAATTAATTTTTTATCACAAATTGCTCTTTGATATGTGATCAATTAGGTTCTTAATGAATTGGCAATTATTATAAATTATAATTTTAATTCACAATTAGAATTATATAAATTAAAATTCCTTTTGATTTATCTTTAATTCTTCAATTAAATAATTTATAATCATAAATCATGATTGACGTCCAGCAACATGTCATGATTACTAAAATATCAGAATGCCAAAATGTAACACCCCACTTCGTGAAGACCCGAACCCGACATCAACAGTGATGTCCGAGCCCGAATCCCGCGAGGGTGGCGTACTAGAACAATCACTACGTTTTAAAACTTGTTATAACATTTATCTTTTCTTTCAAAAGCAGTTGTGTGCACGGAAAACGGTAAACAAATTGTGCCCATTTCAATTCGAAATCATTTTCAATATAGCAAAATCAGTCAAAAGGGGCACTCATTTACATTTATCAATAAAACACAAATTTCCAAACTGGGCCCAATGATATTTTTGAACATTTACAGTCACACTATACAATACATTTATACATAATCAATGGGGCCTACTGAATCAAATCACTATACTAATGCAGACATGAACGACCTAATCGATCCCGACCAAAACTCGTTTTGCTAGCGGTAGACATACTCCCGTGTGTCTAACGGGGTACTCTTCATTTCCTGAAAAAAAAAAAAGATGCAATGTTGGGTGAGTTTGCGAACTCAGTGAGAAACCATCATCGATGGTTCACCCAACTCATACATTCACAAATCATATACACATAACACACAGTAGCATTTTCAGTAATATCACATACAATTTCTTATTCACAATTTTCAGTCATTTACAGTCAATTCGCATTTTTCAGTCAATCATATACATATGCAATGCGCATGTGACGCTTTCATTTTCTTTCGTTGTTGTGACCGTGCGCCTGAGCTCATATACGTTGAGCCATAGGCTCTGTAAACATTGGGCTCAAAAGCCCTAATACGTTGAGCATAAAGCTCTGCAAATCGTTGGGCACGAAGCCACGTGCGCTGAGCTTAAAGCTCTCATATACAATGTCGCACGGTCATAATCGCTTTTTATCTCGATCATCTCATATGCATGTATGCACATGTTCACTTTACAATACATGCATCATATTAGAATTCCATATACCTAATTCTCACCATTTGAAATCAATTATGAACAATTTATGCACAACCAACACTTCTATAGCACAATCCAATTATTCCGAACACCCGTGGTCCAGAATCACTCAAATCAAACACATATAATCCATCATTAACTCCACATGGCATAATTGCATAAAATTAAACACATAAAGGTTGAGAAACCAACTAGGTTACTCACCTGCACTTCCGAAACTATAAAGATGGAAGTCCCAATATTGTCCGTGGAATGTCGATCCATCGGAACCTCTATAACAATCAAATAATCACACATTACCAAATATAACAATTTCAATCAATAATACATATTTAACAAATGCGTTAAAATACTATACATGTTATGACATTCCCGATCCAATTCCCGAAATTTCTCAATTTGATCATTCTCACTCTAATCCATAACAATTCCAGATGTCATTAATCAATTTTCTAATTCCCACACTCTAAAATCAAATTCCAATTAAACTCACAATCACTTTACGTTTACCACTCAATTTCCGAATTTCCCATCTTATCTATTCAATACTCTAAATCCAAGATTCTAAATCTCCAAATTCCAATTTATCATTTAGGAACCAGTTCATTTAAAATCAGTCTTAAACTCATTACTTGTAACAATCATCTCATAATCACTTAATTTCATTCCTCATCAAATTGCAATTCCTATTCTCTCAAATGCCATTTTGATCCATAACCAATCCAAATTAGATCCCAAAATTCTCCAATTCAAAAACCTCAATAATCAACTTTTCTAAACAGCCTCCCGTCGTCATGACGATAATCCATTGTTCGTCATGATGTATCGCTCTTCTTTCGTCATGACGTCGCGGACCAAGCTCGCTTCGTCATGCAAGACAGCTCCACTCGTCGCGGCGCGCGGCCGATACTCTGCTCGTCGCGACACACAAATTAAATATTTAATATTCGTCGCGACGCAGCACGCTAAGGGGCTCGCCACGTGCGTTCATCACACGTCGCGACGTGCGAACCCAGAAACTCGTTCGAAACCCAGAAATTTCTCAGATTTTTCTGATCCAACTCATCCAAATCCTTTCTAAACACTCTCAATCAGTTTTAAACCTTAACTCAACTTATTTCTAACCTCAAATCATCATTTAACTCAATTTTCATCAAAAACCCAAATCAAAACCACGAAAACCCTATTATCGACATTTTCCAAATTTCTAAACAATTTCTTACTTAAATCTACGATCAAATAGCATAAACAAGTATAAACTTACTTGATTCAAGGTTCAATCCGTTGAAAATCCCTTCAAGAAACTCCAAATCGCAAGATGCTCACCCACGACAAAGCTTCATTTCTTTTTGGCGATAACAAACGATTTCAGCTTATATATATATATATATAGAAATGATTTAAAGGCTAAGGCATGTTTGGCTGATCACCTGCCACATGCCCAATTCTTAGGGTCTATCAATCCAAATTCTTATTCTCCCAATTTCGCAATAATCATAATTAATAATTCCCAAAATCATAATTCAAATTGTTTCATATCACTTGCCAAGCGATCTCGGACCCGGAATCAAATAAATCAGTCACTAAGCAAATTTTTCGGTCCGGATCCATTACTCTAAAAATTCTGGAAAAATTCCCATAAATTCACAAAATTAGGAAATACCATTTCCTATACTCAAATTTCAATTTCCATTTCTCTGCATTCCATTTCATTCCAATTCCATATTCAAAACCTAATTTATACACTTATTACTCAATTTTCCAAATTTTCACAGTCCAATCCTCATTTGTCCGATTATAACCAAATCTCCGATTTTCACAATCAAGTCGGGAATTTGTCATACATGTATGTATATATATATATATACCTGTACAATTGAAATCTTTTACAGATGTCTATCGAACTTTAATGCATGTGTAATGCAGCAATTTGCCTGCACTCAATCCTAATCCGATCCAAATTACCAACATACCCGTCACACCGGTAACGGGATGTTACAATTCTCTCCTCCTAATAAAAATTTCGTCCTCAAAATTTCATATATGATTTGTCAAGAAGATAGGGGAGTCTTTTCGATCATTGACTCTCTGATTTCCACGTATTTCCCTATACGAGTAATTTCTACCAAATCTTTCTTAACCCTACATTGCCTTATTAATCACAATTCATCACTTCCACATCGATAACACATATATCGGACCCTAACAATATTTCCTAATCCAGTCTTTGTAACACTTTGTATCCGAATCATCTCTTAGGATTTTAGACGGTCTTGCCATTTTAATCACACTACAATCGCTTACTTACCTTTCGATCTTTTCATTATTTCATTTTACGCAATCACACTCAAATCCATATCATAACAATCATAACTCCCATCATGCTTCCGCTACGCAACTCTAATCAGAGAACATTTTATTTCCATTTACTTTACTTATACACTTTCAATCTTGCCATCTTTCACTTATCTCTATACTTCCTCTATCAATCCACAACTACGTATATACATATTCACATCTATTTCACATTCACAGATTATTCCAATATCACTCTAATGTCGTATTTCATAATACGTCCATCAGTACCAATACACTAAATCTCTAATTATCATATTGTAGCATATACTTGTTCTTATTCCTTGATTTCCACAACTTCCATTTATCACATTCTACGAATCATCTGCTCTTCACTATTTCTAACCACTTAAATCACTAGTACAGGCTCATGCATGAGACTCATATGCTAGACTGGGGATCAGTGGTCACTGTCTGCCGAGACGTGACTTATACGCATGTACTTTGACACATTTTTCTCAGAATGCTCATGTAAGATTGTACTTCTGGGCTCTGATACCACATATGTAACACCCCACTCCGTGAAGACCCGAACCCGACATCAACAGTGATGTCCGAGCCCGAATCCCGCGATGGTGGCGTACTAGAACAATCACTACCTTTTAAAACTTGTTATAACATTTATCTTTTCTTTCAAAAGCAGTTGTGTGCACGGAAAACGGTAAACAAATTGTGCCCATTTCAATTCGAAATCATTTTCAATATAGCAAAATCAGTCAAAAGGGGCACTCATTTACATTTATCAATAAAACACAAATTTCCAAACTGGGCCCAATGATATTTCTGAACATTTACAGTCACACTATACAATACATTTACACATAATCAATGGGGCCTACTGAATCAAATCACTACACTAATGCAGACATGAACGACACTGATCCCGACCCGAAAACTCTGTCTTACTAGCGGTAGACATACTCCCGTGTGTCTAACGGGGTACTCTTCATTTCCTGAAAAAAAAATAGATGCAATGTTGGGTGAGTTTGCGAACTCAGTGAGAAACCATCATCGATAGTTCACCCAACTCATACATTCACAAATCATATACACATAACACACAGTAGCATTTTCAGTAATATCACATGCAATTTCCTTATTCACAATTTTCAGTCATTTACAGTCAATTCGCATTTTTCAGTCAATCATATACATATGCAATGCGCATGTGACGCTTTCATTTTCTTTCGTTGTTGTGACCGTGTGCCTGAGCTCATATACGTTGAGCCATAGGCTCTGTAAACATTGGGCTCAAAAGCCCTAATACGTTGAGCATAAAGCTCTGCAAATCGTTGGGCACGAAGCCCTGTGCGTTGAGCTTAAAGCTCTCATATACAGTGGCTGCACCGGTCACAACTGCCTTTTTATCTGATCATACTGTTATGCATGTATGCACATGTTCACTTTACAATACATGCATCATATTAGAATTCCATATACCTAATTCTCACCATTTGAAATCAATTATGAACAATTTATGCACAACCAACACTTCTATAACACAGTCCAATTATTCCGAACACCCGTGGTCTAGAATCACTCAAATCAAACACATATAATCCATCCTTAACTCCACATGACATAATTGCATAAAATTAAACACATAAAGGTTGAGAAACCAACTAGGTTACTCACCTGCACTTCCGAGCTATAGTATGGAAGTCCCAATATTGTCCGTGGAATGTCGATCCATCGGAACCTCTATAACAATCAAATAATCACACATTACCAAATATACCAATTTCAATCAATAATACATATTTAACAAATGCGTTAAAATACTATACATGTTATGACATTCCCGATCCAATTCCCGAAATTTCTCAATTTGATCATTCTCACTCTAATCCATAACAATTCCAGATGTCATTAATCAATTTACTAATTCCCACACTCTAAAGTCAAATTCCAATTAAACTCACAATCACTATACGTTTACCACTCAATTTCTGAATTTCCCATCTTATCTATTCAATACTCTAAATCCAAGATTCTAAATCTCCAAATTCCAATTTATCATTTAGAACCACCATTTAAAATCACTTAAACTCATTACTTGTAACAATCATCTCATAATCACTTAATTTCATTCCTCATCAAATTGCAATTCCTATTATCTCAAATGCCATTTTGATCCATAACCAATCCAAATTAGATCCCAAAATTCTCCAATTCAAAACCTCAATAATCAACTTTTGAAATTGACCTCCTCGTCATGACGATAATCCATCGTTCGTCATGACGACGCCGTTTGCTTCGTCACGTGACAAGACTCCACTTCGTCATGGCGGCATGCGCCGATACTCGCTTCGTCATGACACACAAATTAAATATTTAATATTCATCGCGACGTGCACGCTAAGGGGGCTCGCCGCGGCGTGTTCATCACACGTCGCGACGTGCGAACCCAGAAACTCGTCCGAAACCCAGAAATTTCTCAGATTTTTCTGATCCAACTCATCCAAATCCTTTCTAAACACTCTCAATCAGTTTTAAACCTTAACTCAACTTATTTCTAACCTCAAATCATCATTTAACTCAATTTTCATCAAAAACCCAAATCAAAACCACGAAAACCCTATTATCGACATTTTCCAAATTTCTAAACAATTTCTTACTCAAATCTACGATCAAATAGCATAAACAAGTATAAACTTACTTGATTCAAGGTTCAATCCGTTGAAAATCCCTTCAAGAAACTCCAAATTGCAAAATGCTCACCCACGGCAAAGCTTCATTTCTTTTTGGCGATAACAAACGATTTCAGCTTATATATATATATATAGAAATGATTTAAAGGCTAAGGCATGTTTGGCTGATCACCTGCCACATGCCCAATTTTTAGGGTCTATCAATCCAAATTCTTATTCTCCCAATTTCGCAATAATCATAATTAATAATTCCCAAAATCATAATTCAAATTGTTTCATATCACTTGCCAAGTTTATCTCGGACCCTAATCAAATAAATCACCACTAAGCAAATTTTCCATCAGGATCTATTACTTTAAAAATTCTGAAAAAATTCCCATAAATTCACAAAATTAGGAAATACCATTTCCTATACTCAAATTTCAATTTCCATTTCTCTGAATTCCATTTCATTCCAATTCCATATTCAAAACCTAATTTATACACTTATTACTCAATTTTCCAATTTTCACAATCCAATCCTCATTTGTCCGATTATAACCAAATCTCCGATTTTCACAATCAAGTCGGGAATTTGTCATACATGTATGTACATATATATATATATATACCTGTACAATTGAAATCATTTATTGATGTCTATCGAACTTTAATGCATGTGTAATGCAGCAATTTGCCTGCACTCAATCCTAATCCGATCCAAATTACCAACATACCCGTCACACCGGTAACGGGATGTTACACAAAATGATTGACTTAAGTTATAATGTATAATTTAATCATTTTGTTGGGCCCGGGTCCCAGGTCCCCAATCCCGAGGTGGCCCCTCGAGCTACACCAGCGACGAGCTCCCAAACCTCGGACCCAATCCCAACATCTATACATAATTTCGATTCATACATGCATTTTCTCACACATAATAACATACACACAAACATTCTAACTATAAACTAGGCACCCCATACGCTAAGGGCTTCATGCCATGACAATCCGAAGGAAATTTAAACAAGCATTCTCAAAATAACATAATACAGAGTAAAGTTTAAATCTAAAATACATGAAAAATGCTCCATGATGACATGCTCGGAGGGCCAACCAAAATACTAACTTAATGCAATGATCTTTAACTATTGCGGAGTTCTTCGATGCCTGGCAAGGATCAACTGACGTTGCGAGTTGCACCTGAGGAGTGAAAAGTAATGGGTTGAGCTACACAGCTCAGTGACTAATATAATTATAGCCATCTGTAACTAGCACAAATTCAGGCATAGGTATGTATATATATTATATGTATATATATATACATGCAACAATTCTAACACTCTCATGCTAATCAAGCAATGTACGCATTTAGCACAATTAAATCAACTTACAAAACATGTCACAAATATGCTTCATAATGAACAGATCAAATATGCAATGCACATCATACGGCTCGAGGGTTCCATGAAAACAAAAGGGAGAAACCAAAGTTTACACCCTGAA
The DNA here is from genome assembly GCA_029891385.1 of Erythroxylum novogranatense. Lineage (NCBI taxonomy): Eukaryota > Viridiplantae > Streptophyta > Magnoliopsida > Malpighiales > Erythroxylaceae > Erythroxylum > Erythroxylum novogranatense. The sequence continues at coordinate 91,446,542 of CM057231.1, read as the reverse complement.
CAAAATGAGTTCATTCGGAGCTCATATGCTACAAGTGGGCTGCCGGGAGAAGGCACTTGTCAACGTGCACATGACGAACGAAATGGTTCCACTCTCGCCCAAATAAAAGCACATAATCATGCTCATAATCATTTTATTAGATGGTATGATTTCAAGGTTTCATTTATTCAAAATGCCATGACCAAAGTCGAGGCATAACATGCTCAGAATCAAAATTTACTTATATCAATTCTCATGCTTCTTGACAAATCATTCAAATCTTATAACAATTCATGTTGAAACAATTAACCACGTATTCTATCAAAATGTCATGCATCTCATCATACATAACACAACATATATTCACACATAGGCAAGAATTTACCTAATCACACAATAACTATAATTACATTACCCACCTAATATCGCTCGAGAATCCAAATTCACTGCTGTCCTTCCTCTTGCGATTGGATCAGGTCAGCTTGGTTTCCTATAACAAACCAAGTTCCCAATCAAGTAACACTCAAAGGAAATATTCAAACAGCTTGAAAATCAAAAGTAAAAGCACTAAAATTCTACATCCGACTTCCAACCCAAACTTCCAAATCTTAGAGGCAAATTCTAAACTTCCTTTCTTCATAAAACTTGTATTCCTATTGCTCTAGTCCACAATGAATCTGAAATCACCTCAATTGGACATCCACAACAAAGGATATGTCCAAAATATCAAAATTCACTGCGCTGGAAAACTGGGGCTCGCCGCGGCGAAGGTTACGTTCACCGCGGTGAACAGCCCGAGCGCGCCGCAGCGAAGGCTACGTTCACCGCGGTGAAAGGCCCGTGTGCGCCGCGGCGTGCACATGTACATCCCCCTTAAATGCACGCCGCGACATGCACATCCAGTGCACGCGGCGTGCACAACTTCCCACGTCGAGGCGTGCTCATGAGCACGTCGCGACATGCAGATCTGGGAACTCCTCCCGAACCCGATTTTCCAACTTTTTCTTATCCCCAATCTTCCCATCTTACAAATGCAATACACCTAAACCTTGGTTCAAGTCCTAAACTTCAGTTCTAACTCATTCAAACCTTAAAACAATCATAAGATCATCAAACCAAGAATTTCACCTAGGTTTTTCCGAAAACCCTACATAATCGGTTCTAACCTCATACAAAACGATTCTAGGGTTTAATCCAACTAAAACAAGAAGTAAAGAAGCTTACACTTACTTGGAAGGCTTCAATCCTAAAAAAAAATCAAAGACTCTAGCTTTCCCCTCTTTTTTTCTTCTTCTTCTTCTTCCTACGACACTCTCCCTCTCTTCTCTTCTCTTTTCTTTTCTTTCCTATAATTCTTACTCTTAAGTCTAAATGGGATGGGTAAAGACCATTTTACCCCTCCATACAAAGCCTTAAGTTATCCAACTCTAGCAATCTTCCCAAAATGCCCTCATACATTTTTATCCTTTCAATTCCTATTTAAACCACATTAAACTCAAATAAATCTCAATTATCCACTAATACTCTCAATTCAATCAAACTAAGACATAATCACACAATTAACACAATTCATGCTTAATAACATTAATTAGAAAAATTTTTGGGGTCCAACACATCTTGTCATTCAATATTCTAATTAGACAGAATATGGATACAATGTCTACTTTTATCATCCAATCATGTTTGTTCCTACTAATTAGTAATTGATTTATAATTGAAATTTGAAAAATTCTTTTCAAATATCAATTCACTCTAGCCAGAAAATTCCATAAATCATTATTAATTAAGAATAGTAGAATATTCTCTCCAATTACTTTAGAGTGACAAATCCTATATTGACTTACTCAACTATCTACATATAATTCGTATTGTATCCAATTACTACCGACTGAATTATCATAGGACGATTTATAAGTAGCATCAAAACACAGTAATTCCCATATTAGATACCTTGATAATCTTAAGTCTGAGGATCAATTATACAACCATCATTATGAGATAATCTATAGACGCATAAGTAATATTCCATTCAGAATTCTCATAATTGGGTTAGTTCAATGACTTATTCTCTAATAATCGCCCACACATTAGTTTAAGTATCTCTATACTTTAATTTATGAGATCAATTATTTTCATAAGAAAGAAACATAATGTGTGCTAGTTTTACTGTTTCAACAATATCCAATCTTGATGAAACTACAACTAGGAACATTTAAGAATAACACATAAGTGTAAATTGAATATCATAATTATGATCTCATCATAATTTCAATTACATAGTAATTATTCCAAGGATTTTATCTTTAGTATTAAAACATAAAATATTAACTAAATTAATACATAAAGATAAATAAAGCCTTTTCATTAATTCAAAATAATGTCATACATTAATTTGTATCTAATTGATTGACTGCAAGGGTATAAACTAACAACCCTGAGGTCATAATAGTGGTATATAGGTTATCACATGAAAAGAGAAGTAGAATCTTTGCTCTTTTGGTGAGATGTTGATCTCCTATTGGCGCTCCCAATAGTACCAGCGGTGAGAAAAAAAATGAAAACCTAAAGCTTTGGTGGCTCTTTGTGGGTGAGGTGCTAACCTAACGTGACTACAGAAGGAAACACAACAGATGCTATTGCTACCAAGCTGCAAATAGTGGATGCAAAGAAGAGAATCTAAGCACCTGGAATGGTATTTGTTAACAAACTAAACACCCTAGTGCAAACAAATAGGGTGTTTGGAATGGTATGAATTGAATTCAATTGCAACATCGAATTCAATTCAAGTGTTTGGAAACAAAAAAAGGGATGGGTTCAATTCGTTCAATTCATACATGAATTGAACCCCATCATCCTTTATAAATTGAATTCACCTGCAACAGCATCGGAATTGAATTAAACTGGGGCTTCAATACTTCTTTTGAAAGTTGAAAATATCCTTCCAATAATACCCATCTAACCCTACATATGTCTCTTCACCTCAAGCAGCCCTTCCCACCAAGAAACGGAACAACAATACCTTCTCCACGAATCAACACCTCTCATCATATCCAGATTTTCCCTTTTCCTTATTCATGGTTGTCTTTTCCTTTTTCGTTTTTTTGTCTATGATCATGGTTCTCTTTTAGATCCATCATTTTGCTGTCTGAATTGGTACATACATCCTGAAGTTTGATTGGTTTAATATATCTCTATGCAATAAATTGCCATGTCTTGAAAGCTTTCCGTCTTAATCAGTCCCTTTCTAGTGGACATAATTTAACAACTGCACCCTTTCAATGGCAGTTGCATATACTAGGTAAATTGAGATGTATTCAGGAGAGATTCCTAAGAAAGAACATGTACATTATTTCTACAATTGTAGCATCACATCTTTAAATTTTCATGAGGATCCAAGCTACTATGCTCTTTGAAGAATATGTTTCTCTTGTTTTTGTTCAAACTCCTTGATCAAGGCTTATTAATAGTGATAAGAATTGAACCTATACGCTTTTAGGAATAAAGCGGTAGTAGTGTGAAAGCCAGAAATGACATTAATGCAATTACAACTCCTGTTGGAGAGGGATGGTGAATAATAGTGTTGGAGGTGAAGTGTATTTAGAGATTAGTTTGTGTGTTACAGGTTCCATCCAAAATGTATTCCCATTTGTTAACTAACTTTTTCAAAATGATTAACCTAATCTTAATCTACTTCTTAATACTATTCGAACAGAAAACCCGACCACCTCTTTTCTAGTCATTTTCTTCGAGCAAATTTTCCCATATCTATGAGACATTAGAACCATTTCTAATTAAAAGGTGTGAGGTTTTCTACATAATATTAGTTGGTTTGATTGGTTTCATTTTAATTCAACTTTCAATTTTTAGCCAATGTCAAGATTTTTTTTCCTTGTGACAATAAATAAAATTTAAATGCAGGCGATATGAGTGGATTTGAAAGAAATGCTTTGCTTGCTATGGTAGCTTATGTGGGTTATTTGGTTTGCTTGAGTTATATATATCAATATATTTCTCGGGCTAATAGACAACTATTGCATCCAAGAAGAGGTCATAGAGAGATTGTACGTCAAGAATTACAAACCACAATAGAGATACATTATAATGCACGTAACATTTTACGCATGAGTAATGATGCATTTATTCATGTTCAATTTTTCGTGGGACGGGACTGTTAAGAGATAACCAATATAGTTTAGTTGATGAACAAGTTGGAATACTTTTACATATTTTAAGTGGTAGAGCTAGCATTCGTTCACAAAGTTTCCTTTTCCGACGATCTACTGAAACAATTAGTTGTCACTTCCACCAAGTACTCAAAGCAATACTTACCCTCGAGGATCAATTTTTGGTTCAACCAAATGGTTTAGTTGTCCCTCCCGAAATAATCAATAGCGGAGGAAGATTTTATCCATATTTTTCAGGTATTTTTTAAAAACAATTTATATACAAAAACATACTTTTTATATTAATAAAAAATTCTAATACATTCTATGGACATTTTAGAATTGTATTGATGCTCTTGATGGAACGCATATCAAAGTAAAAGTTTCAAAGGAAAATATATCAAAGTACAGAGGAAGGAAGAGCTATCCTACAATGAATGTCTTAGTTGCATGCACTTTTGACTTGAAATCTACATATGCCCTACTTGGATGGGAAGGTTCAGCCTTAGATTCAAGATTTTAGATAATGCATTAGCTAGAGAAGATAAGCTCATTGTTCCTCAAGGTATCTTTTAGTTGAAGATTCTTAAATTCCATATTATATACAAAAAGTGTTATTGTCAATAAGCATATAAATGGTTTTAATTTTATTTATACGTAAATTCTATTTAGTTGATGATGGATTTATACTGAGTTTTGGATTTATTGCTCCTTATAGAAGCACTCGATATCATTTAAAAAAGTATTCTCAGTAGGCTCCAAATAATGCAAAAGAGTTATTCAACTTAAGACATGCTTCATTATGTAATGCAATTGAAAGGGCATTTGGTATTTTGAAGTCTATATTTCCTATTTTATCTGAGATTTCAAGATATGATGTGAACACATTATTTGAAATTATGTTAGCTTGTTGTATTTTACATAACTTTTTGATACAATATGATTCGGATGAAGAACTTATTGCAAGAGTTGATAGAGAGATATTGAATAGTGATCATGAGGATGATAATGTCTTTGGAGGAATTGCTAGGAATAAAGATGGTAAAAAAGGAGAAATAATAAGAAATATTATAGCTGCGCATATGTGGAATGATTACATTACTCGACATTGATTTGTTGAAAATTTTGTCATTACATTATGTAACTTTGTTTATGTTTTTTTTTATCGTTTTTTTAGGCCACTTGTAAACATGATTGTTCATCCTTTAAATGTGATTGTCTTTAAAAATTTTATGCTTGTTTATGTTGTTGAGAAAAGTAAGATTAATAATAGTATAAGATGGTTTGTGTTGGATTGTGTTTGAAAAAAATGGGTGACATGATGGACGTAGAGATGAATTATGATGAAAAAATGGATATTTTAGGTGGAATTATGAAATGGATAAGTGTATACTTCAAGTTCTTAGGGAGCAAAAAAATAAAGGTCAAAAGGAGGATAGAAATTTAAGTACTGGTGCATATAGAGAGGTAATAAAGGAAATTAATGAAAAGTATGGAGTTAAGATTAATCGAAGCAAAATTGTAAATCGCTTGAGAACTTTAAGGGAAGAAATGCATTTGGCAATATTTCTTGATGGCAAAAATGGAATTGGATGGAATGATGTTACCAAGACATTTGAAGTTGTTCCAGAGCTGTGGCCAAGTTTGATACTGGTATTTTATTTAACACTTACCTAGTTAATTTTTTTATATTTGTATTATTTTTTATGCATGAAGTTTGTTGACATAGTTTCTTGTATTGTGATTGATAGGTTAACGAAAGGGTGAAACATATTTGAGTGAAGCCTTTACCTAATTTGGACCTTGTTCGCGTGATCTATGAGAAAGATAGAGCTACCGGATTTGAAGCTGAAAGTACAAAGGAGAAGGTTCAAAGATAGGAAAAGGAAAGGTGAGATATGAATATTGAAGACATTGATAATATGCAAGCAAATAATGAGGTTCATTTAGAGAGTTTTTAACCATTTGAGAGTGAGGTACTCCAACAACACCAACAACTCAAGCTCCCTCATCATCAACTCCTTCAGTGTCGAAGTCATTCTACACGGGTAAGAAAAGAAAAGTACGAGTGGAAGATAATTTTTTTCCAGAATTACAAGTTATGTCCAATGCAATGAAAGAAATAGCACAAGCTATTGTAACCACAAACTCTCGTGTTAGAAAAGAAGAGAAAATATTTGACGTTATGAAAGAATTAAGATTGGAAGAACGTGTTCTTTTGTATTCAGTTGATTGGCTTGTAGAGTATCCTAACTTTATTGATGTATTTTTTGCATGTCCAGTTAAACTACGTTTAGATTGTCTAGGAAGATGGGTTAGTGTTAGGTTTTTATAGCTTGCTCTATTTAAGTGTGAAACTTTATGGATGATATAACTTGTTTTATGCAAGTATAAAAAATTTTTATTTAATTTTTTGATGTAACGATCTTATGTCTCCTTATCACAGGAAGATATGTTAAACTTGTTATGATATTATATAATTTAGAGTGAAATTTAAAAAATTGATAGTGTCTTGTAGTTGTCAATGCAAAAGAACTACTGCTTGTTCATGCATTTTTAAGCTTCCAAATTATAATAGTTTTCTATTGTCTTCATATCTTGGTCTAGCCTAATGTAATTTGCAATCAATTTTTTCTTTTCATTTTAATAATGAACTTTTTTGATAATCTCACTTATAATGAAATTGATGTTTATAACTTGCTTTATGTAAGTGTAAATGTTTATTATTTAATAAGATTATTTTTTAGTCAAGGGTAAATATGTCATATGAAAGAATTGAATTCATTTTAATTGTGTTCCAAACAGTATAATTGAATTCAATTCTAATATTACTGAGTTTGTTTCAAACGATATAAATTGAATTGAATTCAATCTCATTAATGTAATTGAATCCAATTCGTTAATTTTTTCAATTCGAAGGTTTCCAAACGCCCGAAAGTGTATCAATTACCTTTCACATGATTGACATATTTTATAAGTCAAAGCAACGAGGGTATTATTGACCAAAATAAGCAACTTCATTCAACACCAATTGCTTGCTTATCCTTTGTACTTTACTACATCTCCTTTCTAGCAAACTTTTGATTCCATAATAATTGTCATCATCATAAACCTACATATTAAGACAAAAGAACATGAGATAGTTGTTGTTTCATAATTGTTGTTTCATAATGGCCAAGTGGAAGCAAAAATCAACCACGATTCCAGGATCAGGAACTGTAAGATTTTTTTTCCGATTTCAGTACAATGGCTTTCTTGTTACGTCAGAAAAGAGAAATTTCCTTTAACTGAAATCAACTTAGTGTTGAAGTTGAGTACCCTAACATGTGAGCCCCCTGGAACTAAAAGTAACTGGACTAGGGATGTGTCAAAGACCATTAGGAATAGTTCACGCCTCGATGGGTAATAAAATATAGTTTTTTTAACCGATTTGGGCTGCCTTAAGGCTGAGTTAACATGTGAAGCCTGAGCTCCACCCTAATCGAAAGTTAAAATACAGGAGCAAATTTATTCGAAGAATGAGGACGAGTTTTCAATTTTGCCGAGTTTGAATCCATTTTTCATTGCTTCTCTTTTTTAATTTATTCTAATTAGAAGTATAGATTTAAATCTCATGATAATATTTCATTATGATATTAATGCCTTAGCCTTAAAGTTTTTAAAAATTCGAACCTGACTCGAATCTTGTCAAATCAGGTCTTACTCATTAATTTTGGGTCGGACTCCTGCTGTTTTACCTATTTTCCTATTTCCGACTGAGACGGTACAAATTTTCTTCTGCTCTTGGGATGTATTAGGCTTCACAAAGGCCCTAATGTAATGGCTATGCTCTATTATGTTAACTACTACTTTATAGTGAAGTAGTGGGACGATGTAATTGGAGTTCCTTTGCGCATCGTGTCTTAAATGTTTGGAACTGCTGTTGGATTAGATTAAGGAATTTAAGTTCCAAAACAACCTAGGAATCTGAAATAAGCATGAGGCACAAGTTGTGGAACTTCGTACTCAGGAGAACTGGAACTCTTATTCACTAGTATGCATACATAAGTCATTGATATTTGTAATAGGCTTAGTTATTATCTGCCCACTGTATACACAACAGTGTCACTCATACCTCTGAAAACACCTGGCGATACATGTACAATCAGCCCGCGATGAATCCAGTGAAATCTATCATCTGTTTCTAATTTTCTTCAGCATTTTATGTACACCATCCTAATCACCATTTACGAGACTTCTTCCACAGCTGTTTACATGGTATCACAAGCTCAGAAGCTCGCCAAGATCTCTCAATCCTCCGCAACTACTTCCATTAATATACAACATATATACACACAACCTTTAAAAACCACCGTAGATTCTTGGACAAATCTCTGTAGTTTTAGACCTTCTATGAGTGTTAATCAACACGAGTCTCTGTAAGTTATCTACAGGCCCCCCTTTCGTACTTTCCTCTAATTGCTTTCAGTGAAGTCTAAGTGGTCAAGCTCTTGGTATTGCATCAACGAATTCCATTGAGCAGGACTCAGGTAGCTGCCCTCTGACTGGTCTGTTCCACATAAATTCACATCTGTAGGGTCATTGCTAGTAGAGATATCAACTTCCTCCTTAACCGTTTCTTCTTTTGTTGGCTTCTTGATTGGTAGGATACTGTCCTCCTGATGATTTGTTTCCGCGAACTTCCTTTTCAGTGGGTTTAACAAGTCACTGAAAGGTGTAACCGAGAATTGCAACCTTTTCTCATCCGAATCATTCTGGTAAGTCCAAGCCTTGTCACTACTCTGGAAGCTGAAGTTTGCAATTCCCCGATTAATGCAAGGAAAAGCTTGCGAGGCAAAGATGTAAGGTAACATGGGGCAATCATTTTTTATCCTCTCAACGTTAGAGTTCTTATTGTTGGTCTGCAGTGGCTCATAAGCTTTTGGGAAGAAACCTGCAGGCCGTTCAAAACTAAGGCACTTTTGATGTTCCCAAGCGTTTACAGGAACGTTCTTTTGCCTGACTCGACAAAGCACCCAATCATCCAACTGCAACAAAAGGAAAGGTTTCAAAAAGAAAATAACAAAATCAGGATATCAGATTAGGATCCATTGCTATTTAGTGTACTCGATTGCTTACACACCCTCATAGGTCCTTTTTTCTTGGGATTCAATAACATGGTGTCAAGTTCTAGCAATCTGTACTCGTGCATGATCCAATCTGTCTTAACTCCTTTTGGAGGCCGTCCCTTATAGAAAACAAGAGCCTTCTTGACACCAATATTCAGCTTTCCATTTGAAGAAAAGATTGGCTTATCTGTTCCTGTCGCCTTCCAATAACCTGCAGAAGCTGTCCTGTTCGGTCTTGCTCCATTCGGATACTTTCTATCCCTTGGTGTAAAGAAGTACCACTCCTCTCCTCCAAATAGAGCCTTCTCTACTCAAAATCACAAAAAAGGGAGAGATTGTCACGGTGACAAGTGAAATTTCCTGAAAAGATCAAAGAATAGGAAACCTGAAAGCTAATTACAGGAGGGATATGTGTACAAACTTGGTAGCTCCCATGGGTTGTATTTGTAAAGGTCGATGTCAGCAATAATGGAAGCTGGAAGTGGACGTGAAGTAACTTTGTTCTTCAAGTAGTGGACTATTAGCTCTTCGTCTGACGGGTGGAATCTGAATCCAGGAGGAAGTTGAAACTCTGAACTTACTTTGGTGTCCATGGCAGGGAAGCTTTTGTTTTCCTGGTGACGATGGGATTTAAGGAAAAAAAAAAAAAAAACAGAGAAGGAATCAATTAACCACCGATCTTATCGATCAAAACTGTTTGGGAGTGAAAGGTTATATAGGGTTACAGTCTTCTCTGATTAATTCTGCTTAATTATAAAATTAACTAGATAACAATGTTCTTGAATTTTTCCAAATCTTGACCTTTTGCAGGAACCCATTTGTCCTGATTTTTAACCTTACTTTATACCCTTTTTTTTTCCATGAACTTATCCTGTTTATGGGCATTAGTACCACAATTCTAACTCATTGCCATCTGTTGCTTTGACTCTTAGGTTATTTTTCCTTCTAGATTAAGAGAATGTCAACATCTATGATGACTTAATTTTTACATCTGAAGCTCAAAAGAGAAATGAAAGTTGACCACATGCCTTCTTTTTGTCCCTATGGATATATATTTGTAAAATTTAAGCTATCAAGCTCAATCTTTTCAAAGCCTTGAACAATGTTAAGAAAAGTTAATGGCTTAGATCATTATAAATTTTTTAAAGCGAAAATATAGTTAAATCTTTCGTCGTTTATCTCTTCGTACTTTATGCCCTCTTTATTTAAAAAAAAAACTTACTATTTTCTTTGATCACCAGTCGAAAGAGTTTAGAATTTAAATAGACTTTTTTACTTCTATATTATAACGACATCACTACAACTGTATTGTTGCATTATTTTGGATAAATATATCCTTTTAGTCTTTTGTTAACTAAAATACATTAAATCCCTTTTTTGGTTTTATTTCATTATACTCTTTGTTTCAAAATAAAATTATTTAAGCCTAGATTATATTTTAATCGTTAATAAACAAAAAGAAAAAATAATTAAAATGTCATTGTCTTCACAATTGGACTTTATGATTGTTAATTTACGAAAAATTAAAAAATATATTGAAGGTGCTATTTTTTGTTATAATTATACGTTCAATAATGTGCGAAACTTGTACATTTTTGATATAAAAAAAAGGAAAAAGAAAAAGATTTACATTCTTCTGATTTGGCCATATATTATAAGATGACACAAGAGCAAATAACCTAACCAGGCATCAATCTAAGTACAAAAAGATGTCCATGTCTGCGATAAGGTCTATGAATAGTTGTCTGGAATTGCTTAACAGCTAGCACAATTCGATCCATCTCTGGTTAAGCTTATACGTGATCTTCAAAGACTGCTTCTCTGGCTTCTCTTGGTCATAATAGCTAGTTCTAAAAAAATCAATAACATATATATTTCTCAATTTGGTATATTATCTGTAGTCGATAGAAAGTATACTTAAAAAATTACCTAGATTGTATCCATTCTATTGTTTTCGTAGAAATCATATATCAAACGAAATTGATGAATTATTTAATAGCATTTTATGTATCTTAATAATTGGCACGATAAAATATTAGAATATATGATTATTATAGAATCACCTTTTAAGTCACTTATATATTATGTGGTTAAGTCGGTTGTGCTAGGCCCAGGTCCAGGCCCACGCGTCCACAACTCATTCGCAGAAACCTCCCATACATACGTAAAGACCTAAACTTAACATCTATTTTATATATAAGGTACTACTTTGTCATGATACAGGTACGACGTTAGAACCTTGACATTCTTTGTTTACAGTCACCAAAACCTTCACCAAAAGACTAACTTGAGCGTCGGAGGGGTCTGTCGGCTATCAACCTCTGGCGTGCCTTGTGCTGTTTTGCAGGTATTCTCTTGCTAAAGACAACCAATCTCTGGATCCAAATAGTAGCGTCATGCCTCACCAGAATCAGGCAGAACCAGTTGGCGCCTACCGTGGGGCTCGGCATTAGAGTACCACATCCAGAAACACTCAAATCGGTCGGTGAGCGTGACTAACCTCGATATAGCCGCCGTTCGCGGCACTTGCATACACTTCTGGCGGATGGGTTTGCGATTACTGTCACTCTCCGCCAACACATCATAATTCCCACACAATCTTCGCACCAATGATCAACCACAACCTCGTAACTCGGATCGAAGAAGAGCGAGCGTAGCCCGGAGGACAATCTTTGAGACCAATACGCATTCAAATTTCCAGCACTCCCTAGATGCAAATCCTCCTGCACCACAATAAACCTCCCTCACACCTGAAAACAGATCGAGGAAGCGGTTGATCTATTGATTCGTCAAATTTTATAGTCTTAGCAGGAACAACAACAGACACCCGCACGACAGATTGGTATGATGGCTGATTGCCATTCTGCTGAAGCCCTAGAAAAAATAGTGGACGATCGGATCAATGTGACCATGAATTCTCGTCCGGATCATCCATCAGCACAATATAGCTCTCCCTTCATCCTGGTAATCTTGGATAGCCTCTCAGCGGTTGCCACCAAAATATCGACGCCTGAAAAATATACTGAAAAGACCGATCTCCTAGACTATATGCAGCACTTCCAGTCGATGATAAACCTACATTGCGTCCCCGACGCCATTCAATATAAGGCATTTTGCACCGTCTTTCAAGAAGGAGCCCGGCGATGGTTCAATAGTTTACCCCCATGTTGCATTACTTGCTTCGAGAATTTTAAGCTGCTCTTCCTCAATCAATTTGCTACAAGTAAACGACCAAGCTACAAGTAAACGATCACAGAAGACCGCCTTGGAAATGATGCAGTTGATCCAAGGAAGGAACGAAAGTTTGCGGGAGTTCATCACTCAGTTTAATAATGAAGCTGTTGAAGTCACTGACCTCACTTGCTCGTCCATGTTGGCGGCACTGATGGGCAACACAAGGGATGAAGAGTTTAAGAAGTCAGTGGCCCTCGATCAGCCCAAGTCTATTCAAGAGATAAGAAATCGGGTGGACAAGTATATCCAGCTTGAGGAAGTGTTGAAAAACACAAAACGTAGAGCAGACGACCGCGGGCCGAGTGGCAGAGCGGATGATTCCCATAAGCGACAGAAGGATCAGTCGAGCTGGAGAAAGCCGACCGATCGATAGGGACATCGACGAGAATTCTTCAACCCGCTCAACAGGGGATATGCGGAAGTATTGACGGCCATGAGAGCAGATGGAGAACCCCTCCGAGAACCCAATAAGTTGAAGACTCCCCTCAAGAAGAGGGACCCTGATTTATATTGCCGCTTCCATAGAGACATCGGTCATGACACGGAGGATTGTTGGGACTTGAAAAAAGAAATCGAACTCCTTATCCAAAGGGGAAGGCTGGGTCGATTTTTGAAGTACGGAAAGAATGCTGATCGAGACAATGAGAATAAGAGCGGTGTCCGACAACTGGCGACAGCCTTGGAGGCGAAACGATAGGAATAATGGAGGGAGGCAGAATGAGAATACTGACGATCGACGCAAAGTGAGAGGACAGTCCAGGGCAAGAGGCAACAGAAACACCGGACAACAAGATGACCGATTGGTTAGGGTCATTAATATGATCTTTAGTGATAGTGCAGTAGGCGGGTCCACCGTTAAAGGAAGAAAGAGGTATGCCAGGTAGGTCGGTGAAGACTTGTCGGCCAAGAGAAAGAAGCAGAACGATGGGATGATACCATTCGACGAATCTGATCTAGATGGTGTTAGTTGTCCTCATGATGACGCGCTCGTAGTAAATCTGAACATGGATGGTAACTAGGTGAAACGGGTAATGATCGATACGGGCATCTCGGTCGACCTATTGTATTATGATGCCTTCAAGTAGATGGAGATACCAGAGGATCGACTACTGCCTATAGAAGGACCTATCAAAGGGGTAACTGGAGCATCAACCTACCCATTTATCCGAGTCTTTTTGAAAGTAAAATTCAGACAAAAGCCGTGTCAGATAGAGAAGGACGTTGAGTTCCTGGTTGTGAAGTTTGTAGGGGCGTACAATGCAATAATCGGACCAGCCACTCAAAACGCCCTCAGAGCAGTTGTCTCCATCTACTACCAAGCAATGAAGTTCCCAACGTTCCATGAAATCGATGTTGTTAGGGGTCAGTAGAGAATCGCTAGGGAATGCTACTTAACGGAAACAAAGACACTAGACGGGGCGGTAGTCTTGACAAACTCTCTTGACGTGAGAGCTGATGAAGAAACGAAGAGGATGAACCCCGTAGAAGAAACGCAGCAGGTCATATTGGATGAAGCAGACCGCTCCAAGTTCACAAATCTAGGTTCCGAGCTTCAGAAGGGCCTAGTCAAAGAAATCACGGATTGCTTGGTAGAAAACATATCGGTCTTCGCCTGGGTACCGAGCGATATGCCTGAAATTTCTCGATCAGTTGCATCGCATTCTCTCAGTTTCCGAAAAGATTGCAAGCCAGTTAGACAAAAGAAGCGATGGCAAAGCAAAGAGAGGTAGGAAGTGATTGAGAAAGAAATAGAAAATTTGCTTAGTGCTGGGTTCATTCGAGAAGTCAAATACCCTGAATGGTTGGAAAATGTTGTACTTGTGAAGAAGAAAAACGGAAAGTGGAGAATGTACATTGAATTCAAGGACTTAAACAAAACGTGCCTAAAGGCAACTAGTAGACTCCACGTCAGGGCATGAACTTCTCAGCTTCTTGGATGCTTTCTCGGGCTACCATCAGATTCAAATGAGTCTCGAAGACGAAGAGAAGACAACTTTTATAACTGACCAGGGCACGTATTGCTACCAAGTAATGCCGTTCGGCTTGAAGAATGCAGGGGTCACTTATCAGTGGCTCGTCATGGAGGTTTTTAAGAAACAGATTGGTCGATCAGTTGAGGCCAATGTGGATGATATAGTGGTCAAAAGTAAGATGGCCGCTGAGCATGTGGAAGATCTCAAAAAAGTCTTCCAGACCCTTAATAAATTTCAGATGAAGCTGAACCCGAAAAAATGTGTCTTTAGTGTGGCATCTGGAAAATTCTTGGAGTTTATGATTACTCAGCGGGGGATTGAAGCTAATCCAGAAAAGATCGAAGCTATCGTCCAAATGTCTTCGCCGTGGTGCTCGAAAGATGTTCAGATATTGACCGGGCGGATAGTTTCTTTGAGCAGATTCGTCTCCAGGATGGGGGACAAGTGCCTTCCGTTTTTCAAAATTTTGAGGAAAGCGGATGTGACCCAATTCTAATGGCCGGATGAATGCAAAAGAGCATTTCAACACTTGAAGCAGTATCTGACTAGTCCACCTATTTTGCAGAGCCCCGTTGAGGGGGAGAGTCTGATTATTTATCTGGCAATCACAGAGGGGGTGATCAGCGCAGTTCTAGTCCGATCGGACGGTAGTGAACAATTTCTGATCTACTATGTCAGTAAAGTACTAAATGGACCAGAGACGCGGTATGTATCTATTGAAAAGCTGGCTTTTTCATTGATAATCGCAGCGCGGAAACTCAGGCCCTACTTCCAGAGTCACACCATCGAGGTATGGACCGACCAACCCCTCAGATAGTGCCTTCAGAAGCCTGAAACCTCTGGGCGGCTGGTAAAATGGGCGGTAGAACTGGGAGAGTTTGATATACACTATAAGCCGCGGACGACGATCGAAGCCCAAGTATTGGCGGACTTTGTAACAGAAATGAGTCAACCTACCTCGAATGAACTATATCCTACTTGGAGCTTATTTGTTGATGAATCCTCTAATGCTGAGGGATGCGGGCAGGAGTGGTCTTGATCAGCCCACACCAGGAAGAAAAGATGGAGTACGCTCTCAGATTAGACTTTAAGGCATCCAACAATGAGGCGGAATACGAGGTGCTAATAGTCGGTCTTCAGTTGGCAAGAGAGATGGGGGTGAAACATTTGAAGGTGTATAGCGATAGCCAAATAGTGGTCGGTTATGTTACGGGGCAATACGAGGCCAAAAGGAACAACATGGTCAAATATTTGGAATTGGCGAAGCAAGAGTTCAATAATTTTGAAGACTACTCGGTTAATATGATAGAAAGGATGCAAAATGCTCGGGTAGACGCGCTTTCCAAAATAGATTCCAATCGAGATGCAAAAAATAACGTTTTGGTCGAGCGGCTAGACCGACCCAGCATTCAGAAAGCCAAGTATTGGTGATGAACGCACGCACGTTTCTATCGTCAAGTAGTAAAAATATCGATCCCACAGAGACCAAATTAGTTAAATAGTAATACTCGTAATAACTTCTAATTTAAGGTAATAACATAAAAATTAAAGAAAAGATTGATTGGTTTTGATTTGAAAAATTAAATAAAAAAAACGAGAATTAAAGCAAGATAAAAATATAAAAATTATCAATGAAATGAAAATCTAAGATTTTAACTTCCCCCCTTGATTTTACCTCGGTGTCAAAATTTTCTCAATTTAATTCATATATCGGGTTTGATAACCTAAGATTCAGAATTAATTACTAAGCCCTCCCAGATCATTAGTAATCCTAATCATCGAATCAATTTCCTATATTTCTATGGTAAATTGTGATAATTCGACGATAGCTTTATGAAATCAATCTTGATGTGGTTACTTAGGGTGGATAGGTATCTCCCGATCCTAGACACAAATCACTACGAAAGTGATCCTAAGCTATTGCAATCTTTTTCCAAATCTATTGCTCCCTGTTACGTTACACAAAGATTAAAAGAATCAATTTCATAGGTGATCAAATTATGAAAAGCATTAAGAACAAATTGTAATAATCAAACCTTTAAGTAAAAACGGGCATATAAAATTAAACGGAGAAAATACCAATTAACCGAGATTACATCAAGGGTTCGGTTAAAATCCTAGAATGAAAAGATTAGTTACTCATAATAATAGTAACAATAATGAAAATAATAAAAACAAGCATTATGATAATGAAATAAATAGAAGAAATGGAAGAACAAATGATGATTGCTTGGTCTTGGAGTCCTCCTCAATTCTTGAACTTGACAGCCCCCTTTGGTGTTTGCAACGTTGTTGCTTGTAGAGTATGGAGTAAGTGCTGAAAAATCATAAAATGGAGCCCCCAATTCTGATGTGTAACGTTTATGGTTGTAGAGTGAGTCAAGAAAAAGAATCTCTCCTGTTGATGTTCTGATTTTTGCGTCCGTGGAAAGTGGAGCCTCCCTTGTGTTTTTCAACGTTGATAGCCTCCTGGAGTGAGTAATGAAGTGAGTGCTTGTTGTAGAGTGAATGGAGAATGATGAATAATTAAAAAATCAGTGAATGGAGGCCCCCCAATGTGCGTTAAAGAGCTCTTCCTCTCGTCATGAAGTAGCGTTCCTCCCTTTTAAATGAAGAGTGAGTGTTTTATTTTTTATTGTTTCTTCTTTTCTCAAGTCCACGCCACAAGCCAACTTTTCTATTGTTTTGTGGGTCCAAAGTTGTCCTCTTATGTAATAAAGGTCCATAATATCATGCTATGCTCTCTTTGGTCCCACGCAAATTCATTCTTCATCCCTCTCTGCTTTAACGTTGATGGCTACTCTCTGTAGCTTGTTTTCTCTACTGATTTATTTCCTCTCTCCCCCAATCACGCCCACGCAGCTAGCTTCCCATCTAGCTCTCCTGTCCCTGTCAACGTGAGTTATTTTTGTCCTTGTAAACCCCCAAGCTCACGTAAGTCTTCTCTGGTGATTTTCATTTTGTCCATTCTTTGCTGCTTCCACACGTCTGGGTCCTTCTTGGCTGACATTTCCCTTGTTTTATTCTGCATTTAATTCACTTGCGTATCTTTCTCTGCCCACGCCTAGCATGTGCCGTCTGCATCCTTTTTCTTCATGCATGCTTCAGCTGCCTTCTTGCTTCCTCTTTATTGGTCCACGTCCACCTAAGTTCACACCAGTAGCTGATTTTCTTGATCTTTTTGCTTGCTGATTTATTTCCCTTGGCTGTACGTGCGTGTCTTTGGCTATTTTCACAACTGATTTCCTCCCAAGCACTTAATTCATTTGCGTCATTGTCTTACTTTTCCACGTGTCTCCTTTCTTTAGTGTCTTGGAGGAAAAGAGTGTTTTGCGTTGAGTCCCCAGGATCTAGCCTAAGTGGAGATGATTTGTGATATAACGTTGGTGGAGCCTCCAAGTGAGTGGAGAGAATTTTTTAAAGAAAAGTGGAGCCCCCTTCTATTAATGTACGTGCCCTCTTTGTCAAAATAAGTGGAGAGTCCTTCTTTGTTTTCTTTTAAATCTCCACCAGCTCAACACATCTCTTGTCTAGGATGCTTGCTGCGTGGTGGTCCCTCACCAAACAGCTAACATGTCTTCTCACCAGCTAATGTATATATATATTTTTTATCTCCTTCTTCAGCTGCTTTCCATGACCACGCCTGCTTTGTTTTCTCCTCAGCTTTGCTTCACGCTGTTATGCTGTTACATGGGCATGCTTTGATTTGTTTCACACATGTTCTTCACTGGCTGCTCCCACTTGGCGTGATTTGTGCTATTTAATTTGCTCTGTTTCACGCCATGTTGCCCCTAAAATGCTACCTTCTTTGTTTTATTTCTGTTGGTCTCCTATTTCGCTGGCTTCACTTGAATTAAATCATTTTTGCTCCTATCCCTTGTGCCTCTGTTCCATTGAAGTTGCGCCTGGGTCACATGTCCGTAGCTGCTTTCTTTAATTTGGTCTGCCCAACGCTGGTCCTCCTCTTGTGGACTTGTTTATGTCACTTTTTACAAATTTACTGCTCTCAACTGACAGTTCCAAAAATTCTAAAACTTGGTGGAAACATTCTTCAATGAGTTAAGATGATGCTTGCCAAATCTTAGAATTTTCTAATGCACCAATCCCGAGATAAAAATTCCCAAAGGTCCAAAGGTCAAATCTGTCGAAAAAAACAGTATTAATTTCAACCTATTAAGATCTTTTTGTATTTTATGTGTCTAAAGCTCTAATAATTATAAAACATGATAAAAAGGCCATAGATATCTGTAAAACATATGCAAAATACTAAATATAAAGTCCTAAAAACATATAAAAATATGATTGCATCACCAAGGAAATCCTTGAAGCAAATACCGAGCGATCAAGTTGGATGGAACCGATCAGACAGTACCTCCTCGAGAGAACACAGCTGGAAGAAACCTTGGAGGCAAAGAAACTAAGGATAAAGGCGGCCGAATATGCGATCGTTAATGGCACCTTGTACAAGCGATCTTATGACTGGCCACTATTACGATGCTTGAGCGAAGAAGAGGCAGAGCAGGCAATGGCTGAAGTCCACGAAGGAATGTGCGGAAATCACGTAGGAGGCAGAATGTTGACTCATAGATTGATTAGACAGGGGTATTACTGGCCAACAATGAAGAGAGACTGCCAGGAGAAAGTCAACCGGTGTGAGGCTTGCCATAAAAACAGTAACCTGTCTCACCAGCCGATCGAGAGGATGAAAATCGTGAGCTATCCTATCCCCTTTGCTCAATGGGGAATGGATATACTAGGACCTTTCCCTCTCGGTCCTGGACAGAAGAAGTTTTTGATAGTAGCAGTGGAATACTTCACCAAATGGGTATAAGCGAAAGCGGTTGCTACAATTATTGAGCAGAAGATGAAAAATTTTGTAAGAAGAAACATACTAAGTCGCTTTGGGATGCCTATGGCGCTGGTTACAGACAACGGTCAGCAGTTCGACAACGACAAGTTCAGAGATTTCTGTGAGCGACTAAAGATAAGGCTCCAATTGACTTTAGTAGCTCGCCCTCAAAGCAACGGTCTTGCAGAGAACACTAACAAAAAGATAATGAGTGCCCTCAAGAAGTGCTTAGATGGACGTAAGACTTAGGTAGATGAACTAGATGAAGTATTGTGGGCGTATAGAACTACCCCAAATGGAGGCACAGGGGGAACACCGTTCAGGATGACCTTTGGGGCAGAAGCCCTAGTTCCAGTAGAAGTGGTATTGTACAACCAAAGAGTGTCAAGTTATGAAGAAGAGCGGAATAATGAAGCCCGCCGGGCAGAACTTGTGCTTCTTAGTGAAGACAGGGATAGGGCAGCCACCCGTTCAGAAGCCATCAGACAAAAAGCAACAAGGTTTTACAACGAAAGGGTAAGGCCGAACGACATAAAGATTGGCAGCTATGTTCTACGAAAGGCCGAGGCAGCTGGGAAACATCCTGAAAGTTGGGACAGGGGAAGGACCCTATCAAGTGGTAAAACAAGCTGGACACGACTCTTACATCCTGCGCAGCATTGATGGCAAGATTATACCAAGGCCATAAAACTATCAAAACCTGAAGACATTTTATCAATAGATAAGCTTTGTTTTATTTATTTCTTTATCTTGTACTGTATTGCTGCTTACACATTTGTAGTGGGTACCTTTTTTCTGGTCTTGTCAGTCAGGTTTTTTAACGACCCACCCCCTTATCATCATCAATAAAGGGTTTCAAGTTTCTCGGCAGACAGAGCCTCACCAAAATAAGCTAGAACAACAAAACAGACTGATTATCGTCCACATTGCTCGGCCAGGTTGTCAAGACGAGATCTTTGGAACCAGGCGATGCCGAGAAGATTAATCTCGAATCGCTCAGCCTCGACCACTCTCGGCCAGGTTGCCAAGATAAGATCCTTGGAATCAAGCGATGCCGAGAAGATTAATCTCGGATCGCTCAGCCTCGACCACTCTCGGCCAGGTTGTCAAGACGAGATCCTTAGAACCAGGCGATGCCAAGAAGATTAATCTCGGATTGCTTGGCCTCGACCACTCTCGGCCAAGTTGCCAAGACAAGATCCTTGGAACCAGGCGATGCCGAGAAGATTAATCTCGGATCGCTCAGTCTCGACCACTCTCGGCCAGGTTGCCACGACAAGATCCTTGGAACCAGGCGATGCCGAGAAGATTAATCTCGGATCGCTCAGCCTCGACCACTCTTGGCCAGGTTGTCAAGACAAGATCCTTGGAACCAGGCGATGCCGAGAAGATTAATCTCGGATCGCTCATCCTCGACTACTCTCAGCCAGGTTGCCAAGACAAGATCCTTGGAACCAGGCGATGCCGAGAAGATTAATTTCAGATCGCTCAGCCTCAACCACTCTCGGCTAGGTTGCCAAGACAAGATCCTTGGAGCCAGGCTATACTGAGAAGATTAATATCGGATCGCTCGGCTGGTTTCTTTCGCATCGATCGGTCGAAGGATCTATCAACGCCCCCGCAAAATGAAAAAATAGACCTTTATATGAAACTAATGACAATCTAAGTTACACTTGCAAAATTGAGAATACAGCGAAGGATAAGAATAAAATTTTTTATTTCTTCATATTTTTCCTGGTCACAAGCTCGATCAACTGAGCTTTGAGGTTCCTATAGCACAAGTTAGTGGGGATCTTCAGGATGAGAAGCAGTTGGATCGGCAGAAGGGGAGGTCGGTAAAGTAGCCGAGGCAGGACTAAAGTCTGCAAGAAGAACCGGAGAGACACCCCCGTGAGATCGCTCGTCCTCCTCATCCGAGCTAAGGTCCAGCTCCTTATTCGGAACCGACGTTCGTTCTCCCTCGTCTATCTCCCTCACTTCCTCCAGAGAAAGGCCGAGAATGGTGGGAAGGATCGGCTCGACATAATCCTCGAATGAAGGACCATCCGAACCGTCAGGGATGCAAATGTTGTGGCAATTCTTCAGGATCGAAAGAGCCAAGTCACAAGCGAACTCTAAGCACTCCTCCTGTAAGAACCATCTTTTTCATCGGTTGATCGCCTCAACTCTCTGCTTTTTGATGGAGCCTTGCAACTCCATCAGTCTATCATCGGCCCTCAGTTTATCCCTCACCGCTTCATGACAGTCTTGAAGGAATTTTGATCAAAGCTCCTGCTCCGTCTCCATCTTCCTTTTCAAGTCCTTATATTCCTTGGCTAGCCCGTCCTTCGCCGCAATCACCCTGCTCTTTTCCTCCTCCCCTGTAGCGAGTTGAGCTTTCAAAACGCTCCTCTCCTCCTCCCAAAATTTCTTCTCCTCCTCCAAGTAAGAGAGTTGAGCCTAGAAAACGTCTCTCTCTTCTTTGGCCTCTAAAAGCTCGGCCCTCAAAGTGTTCACTTGCTCAAGAAGATCGCGGACTTCCCGGTCCAGCGTTCGGGCAGTCCCGTCGAGCTGTTTGACACGTTGGTGCATCGCGGAGGCGAACGCCAGATCCCTCACATAGCTACGGACGAGACGGGCCGCTAGCTCTTGATTGCCCAACGAGTCTATAAGCTTCTCGTCTGCAGGGGGAACGACACTCTGAGCAATATGAAGAGCCACATCGAAGTTCCTAAGCGACGTAGCCTTATCTAGACTGATCGCTGGCTCCCACTTCTCGGCTCTTGCGCTCGCACTTTCTCCTTGCCCTTATCCGATCAGGTAACACGCTCTTCACCCTTCTCTCTCCCCTTCTCTTTCTTCTTGCCTTGGTCCGATGGGCAGGGCGGTCGATCAATAACCCGAACGGTCTTTTTCCTCTTAAGAGGTGGCACAACCTCTTCCTCATCCTCTTCTATGACTGCTTGGCCTTCACCAGCCAACCGGGTCATCATATTGACTGCTCGGGTACAGCTGCTAGGGCGAGCGCTGCAGACGGCTCGGGAATAGTAGGACGAGCGACGTCCTGTTCGGAAACAGTAGGCCGAGCGACATCCGCGCTGGCCTCTCCTTTCTTGTCCTGCCCCTTTGTCCTCGAAGAGGGCCTGGTAGCTTTGCGCTAGCCTCTGGTAGGGTTGGAGGACCCGGCGAAATCGTTGAGCCTTGCCATGGCTGCACAACAATAAAAACAGGTTAGAAATCGAAACCAATACTTACAAATACAGTAAATAGTTCAACCACGAGGAGTCAACCGGAGGGGGCAGTTTCTTCTCCTAGCTCGCTAATTCTGGGCAGGGGGTCGATTAGGAATGAATCGACCGAGGCCCCTCCGCGATATCCCAAAATGAGACGATCGAAGTCATACCGACCGAGTCCTTTAATGCGATCGATTACCTCCTACTCCTCTCTAGTAAGAGACAAGCTCGACGCGTCGTTCCATCGCTCGGCTAGAGGATATCTCCACGTCTGGGACTTAAGGGAAGATCCCGGAGGCCTAACGAAAAAGTATTTTGTCCGCCGAGCTTGGATTTTTGAAGCCGTTCTGACCGGGCGATATCGAGCATCTCTGTTGGGACCCGATCTGAAAACTGAATCCCAACCGGAAAAGCAGAATGGAAAACGGAATCGAATGGAAACGGAAATTTCGCATCGAAATTTCGAATCAGAAAACAAAACATAAGAATCGAAAGCGAAACGCATACTCGAAGCAAATGCAAATCGGAATCGAATACCAAATCGACAGAAATCAATAGAATCGACTCATAAGGCGGGGATAAACGAAATAATCAATTAAACTGAAACATATCCGACATCCGAGAACAATAATCAAAGAAAACGATCGAATGAACATAATCGCGTTGGAAACCCTAAGACGTACCATTTCGAAATCCGGTATAATTTTTTTTCTTTCTTATTCCTTGTCTTTTCTTTCTTAATCACTTTATTTCATTACATACAAAATCATCATATGCTTGAATACTCATACAAATCTCAAATCGCACTCAAATCATAATAAACTTCTTAACATTAATACCAATCTCATAAATCCATCTTTCATACATCTAAATTTTATTTTTCTTCTTTTCCAATTTATTTTCTAACGAAAATTCTAAGAAGATAACTACTGCATTTATCCTATCCCAAAAATTCCTGCAAAGCCAAAATACACTTCTAATATCACAAAATCCAGAACCATCGGACTCTCCTGTCCGGAATCCAAACACCAACAACAAACACAATCTTAGTTCTAAACACTTC
This sequence comes from Erythroxylum novogranatense, assembly GCA_029891385.1. Lineage (NCBI taxonomy): Eukaryota > Viridiplantae > Streptophyta > Magnoliopsida > Malpighiales > Erythroxylaceae > Erythroxylum > Erythroxylum novogranatense. Next base: position 91,422,961 of record CM057231.1, on the reverse strand, counting down.
AATCAAATTCCCATATCAATTAACAATATATTTTCCCAAAATCATACACAATTTCATATACAATTTCCAAAATTATTTACAATTACAGATTTTAAATCCGTACATCAACCTCTTCATTCTTTTGCATCAACCCAATATACACAATTACATACAAACTTCATAAATCATATACTTACATGACAATTTAAGCCATCCAATTTTAATACCAAAATCTCATTTTACACAAAAATCCAAATACTACAAAATCGAATCGAATGTCTTGACACTCTTTCATCCGATCTCCCATTTAAACCCGAGATGGGGATGAAAGGGGTGAGCTTCTAAGCTCGTGGGTAACATATTTATAAACCAATAATAAGCAAATCAATTTTCATAAACTTTTGCCAAAAGGCTTAGTTTTCAAACTTTTCAACTTTCAAATATTTTTCTCAAACCCTTTTCAATTTTCCAAAATTTTCATATCAAATTTCTATAATTTCATGGTTGAAAACCCTTTTCTCATTTTTCAAAATTTCATAAACATGAATGCAATCACATCGAGAAATTTCACGCATAATAAACAAAATCAAAATCACATAACATAACAAAATGGTTTGGTTTCGATCTAATGATGACGTCTCGCACATTCCGCATAATGGTCATATGCAACAGTGAACAAATGGGAGTCCAAATCGAACTCCTAAGCCACTCATGCGCGTAGAGAGAAGGCTATCGAGGGAGACAAGGTAATCGACTCTACGGAGGGACTGACCAAACCTATACAATTCACATATTCATGCTTAAAACAAGCAGATTGCGAAGGTACTTTTCAAAATTTCACATTTTCATGTCGTGTCTTACTAGACACGCTTACATTCACTAAGCACATAATTTCATATGTCATCTTTGCAAAATAAAATTCACCAATCAATTTCTTACAAATTCACAATCATTTTATATAACAATCATATTCAATAACTCAATTAATCGATACCATTCAAATGCATAAAAAGATTGTAAGTATTTTTTCAACCCACAATCAATATATATTAATGCATAAACAAGATGATTCACATTTTCAAAATGCGAAACACAATTTTCATAAATCTCAGATTCTCAAAATTTTCTACAATTTTCCCAAATCATTTTCAAACATTTTAACATAAATCTTTGAATAATTATTTTCAAATCCTTTGAAAACATAATTTCAAAAATATTATTCTTTTCTTGATTTTTCAAAATCACATAATTTACTCATGATTCAAAATATAAATACATCACCCACCTCGAATTGACGCTAATACTTTGTTCAAAGCATCGAATCTCCAAATTCCTTCTTCTTTCCTCAACTTTAAAATTCCCTAAGCCATAATTATCCAAAATAAATATCATAATTCACTTAATCCTCAAATTGAACTTAGAAAACATAAATCCCTCATATATTCAAGCTTTCTAAATTACAAATTTCCAAAAACCCCAAATTCCAACTTTGGGTATAAACCCTAATTCTCAAAATCCCAAATTAAACCCATCATACTTAGCAATCATCAAAATTGACTTCATATTCCACAAACCCATACTATTTTCCATATTTCTAAACCATAAATCAAAGAAAAGCTCAAAGCTCAACTTTTTTCTTACCTCAAACTTTTCACCATTTTCGGATTTATTGGGCTTGGAAGGAAGCTCTCTTCTCCTTCCATCTTTTTCCCTCATGAATCAACGAAAAACTGAGCTTGAACCCCCAAAAATCCGAAACCCTAAGCTCTCCCTTCTTTCTTCTCCGAAGTTTGCTCTCCCTTCTCTCTTCTCTCTTCTTATTTTTCTTTTCTTTTGTTCAAGTGTCGTGCCTCAATAAAACAACAGCCCAATCCTTTTTATAGTGCCATATCATTTAATGAATGGGGAATGACCCATAAGCCCCTCCATTTAAGCCTATAAACTTAATCCTTTGAGTAACCTTCCAAAATTGCCCCTTCATTGGTCTTTAAAACTGACATCTTGTCTGCTTATTTCGATTAGGTAAATGAAGTCATTTGATAAAACTTTCTTCTAAAGAAATGTTCCTCTATGTCTTACAAATCCATCGCTTCAAGAATCGGATCGATCGGAGCTCTATAGCTCAAGATATCTCCAAAATACTGAAGTTTGTTCTTCATACCCGAGGCTGAACACTACCCCTAACTTCCGACCCATATTTGGAAGTCTTAGAGGCTAAATTATAGCTCGGCTCCTTCATAACATTTGTATCCCCATGTCTCTATTTTCGTTAACAACAAGAACCAACTCAATCGGAGCTCTATCGGTCGAGATATCTCTAAAATACTGAACATTACTCAGCCATTACAACACCGGGACTGAACACTACACTGAACTTCCGACCGATATTTGAAAGTCTTATAGGTGACATTATCGATCGGCTCCTTCAGATGAATTGTAGATATATGTCTCTAGTTTAATTTCCAAAAAGAATCAACTCAATCCGAGCTCTAGCAACCTATAACACTGAACACTGCTCATACCATTACAAAGCTGAGACTGAACTCTATACCTAACTTCCGACCCGTATTTGAAAGTCTTGGATGCTACATTGTCGATCGGCTCCTTCATAACATTTGTAGCCTCATGTCTCCAGTTTAATTTCCAAAAAGAATCAGATCGATCGGATGTCGGACGAAGAAATTATGCTCAAAAGAGTGAAGGGAGGTCAGAGCTCGGCCAGAAAAATCAAAGCTCGGCCAGAACGAAGATCGGTCGGCCAACAGAGGTCGGCTCGGCCAACAGAGGTCGGTCGGTCATCAGAGGTCGGTCGGCCAACAGAGGTCGGCTCGATCATCAGAGGTCGGTCGGCCAACAGAGGTCGGCTCGGCCATCAGAGGTCGATCGGCCAACAGAGGTCGGTCGGCACCCAATCCGACCTTCAAACTTCAAACCCTCATAACTTTTGACTCTGAGCTCCAAATTAGACACGGTTTGTTTCGTTAGAAAGATAAAAGACAGATCTACAATTTTCAAGAAGGAATCACAAGCAAGCTCAGACTCTAAATGGATCAAAAGTTTACACAAAGATGACTGATCGATAATTTCTCAACAGTACCAAAACTTGCAAACATCATAACTTTTGATCCGGAACTCCAAATTTAACAAACTTGGTGTATATGGAAAGCTTGAAGAAAGATCTACAACTTTCATTAAGGACTTAAAAATCATATCGAACCCTAAATGGGTCAAAAATTCCACACAAACTGACTGGTCGATCAGCTTCACATTAAACAACATCAGAACTTCTAACAATCATAACTTTCTACTCCCTTGTCCAATATTTTCGTGCCTTATATCAATGGAAAGATAAAAACAAGCTCTACAATGTTCATGAAGAACTCCAAAGCAAATTCAACCTCTAGCTAAGTTAATTTTTCAATCGAAGTTTCTACCCTGATAGCCATCACCTAAGCAATATCCAAATTTCACATTATCATATCTTTCAACCTCCACAACCAAGAATCGCATATTATACATCATTTTAAAGCTATTCAAATTCTCTATAACTTTCACGTAACAATTTACTCCAATTCAAACTACATCAGTACAGAAATCGCCTCAAAACACAACATATACAATCCTACACTTAGAGCATTTTCCAAAATCAAGGCAAAATACACTTAACTTTCAAATATCATAACTTTCAATCCCGATATTGAAAAATATCATACTTTATGGCTACGAAAAGCTCTCAACATAATCTACAAATTTTATGTAGATTATTTCCTCAAAATCTGCCTAAATCAAAAGTCAACTCTGTACTCCAAAAAGTCAAACTTTCTAATTTTCTTCAACATATAACACTTTCACTAATCATTTCTTGCTTTTCAACTCCATTTCAATCAACCCATTCACTTTAATTTTCATAACTCATACAAATCTACTCAAATTTTAAAGTCATCAAAACCAATCACTTCATTTGTCATCAATCTCCTTTAAATACAATAACATCTACAACACAATACCTATACAAACACACTCATTGAATTCCATTTTAATAATTCTAATTTCCATCAAAAGATCGGGGTCCAACAATCTCTATACTGTAGATGAGGGACCTCGCCCCAGCGCCTGAACTCTGGTTCATTCTTAAAAAATGGCGTAGGATGCCGAATCAAGGCGACAATGAACTCGATGGCACAACAATGTCAAACCGTTAATGAATCTCCATCCATTCGGAGAAATTTGGCTCGGCCTCAATCGGTAGGTGACGCAAACCTCGTCAATGATCGGGGCATACGGAAGCTTCATGCCACCGACCAAGAAGAAGCTGTCAGAAACAACAAAATACCCTCCCAAATTGCTGTGGATCCGTTCGTCCTCGGAGACCAACCTAGGTCCTCAGGACGAAGGGATATTGTTCCTAATAATCTACCGATTCAACTCCCCCGCGGTCATCGTTGATTCGTCTTTCGGTGGCTCCTCAACGACCAGCCCATCCTTCCGGTCACTCGTCGTGACTCCCTCAATACCTCTCACCCCCGGCACTGCCATTACTTCAAGCGGCCCGACTAGTTGGGAGGCCCTCTCGACGGTTTCATCCTTAGAGCTAACTCCACTTCTAGGACTGGTTGACGACATGCTTACAAAGAGGAAACTTTAGAGAAGAAGCGAGAAAAAAGGACGTACCTAGTTGGTGATTGAAGTTGGGAATTTGAATGGCGGTTGAAAGAAAACTCCCGAGATTGTAGGCAAGAAGGTGCAAATGAAAGCAGAATGAAAGCCGGAGAACAAAACAAGCATGAAGAAAATCTGTAGTCTGTCGATCTTGAGTATTTATAGAAGATCGGCCGAATGGACGTTCTAACCAAAGCTTGACACATGGAGAAAATCCGAGCCAAACTCAGACACGTGGCAGAATCTGAGCTAAGGTGAATTAGGGTTATTAAAAATTCGAAACGGCGCAGTGAGCTAAAGGACACACGGCGATACCTGACAATCAAAAGGATGTACGTGATATGCGTCGAGGCGCGAACCGTCAGCAATGATTACAACTAGTGTTTCATTTAAGCCTTGACGTCCAATCGATCGGCCCTACCACTACACTCGCTTGATTGACCTCATCGTTGCACTCGGTCGACCTACCATATCGTTATAACCGATTGATCGGTTCTTTCATTACCCTTGATCGGTCCGCCGTGTCATTACATCTGATCGGTTGATCACATCACGATAATCGATCAATCGGGCCTAGCACGAGCTGCCTTGGAGACACGCTATATGATCCTTATGTACTCCTTCGACCCTTCTCTTAGGTCAGACTCGAGGAGTAGGGGGGTTATGGTTAGGTCGGCTGTGCTAGGCCCAGGCCCAGGTCCACGCGTCCACGGCCTATTCACAGAAACCTCTCATGCATACGTAAAGACCTAAACCTAGCATATATTCCATATATAAGGTACTACTTTGCCATGATACAGGTACGACATTAGAACCCTGACATTTTTTGTTTACAGCCACCAAAATCCTCACCAAAAGACTAACTTGAGCGTCGGAGGGGCTTGCTGGCTATCAACCCCCGGCGTGCCTTGTGCTGTTTTGTAGGTATTCTCTTGCTAAAGACAACCATTCTCATGGATCCAAACAGTAGCGTCCTGCCTCACCAGAATCAGGCAGAACCACAATGAGATGGCAAGAAAGGTCCAAGTTAATTAGTGAGAAATTTAGGTCATATCATTAAGGTGGTCTAATAGTCCTAGATAATAAAAAAATCAAAAGGATCACAAGTATAACTAAAGCCTATAAGTCTCCCTTTGACTCAATTGTAAAATAAAAAATTAATTAATTGTAATTGATATAGAAAAAATAACATTCACTAACTTGAACGAAACTAATCAATATTTAATGGTTTCTTTGAAATTTTTTTGAAATTGACTTGATTGAGTCAATAACAAATTCAACAAACTTGAGTGTAATTTTTTGAAAAAAAAAGTTTTAGTATGAAGAACTTAATTAAGTAAACTAGCCATATTGGACAATGTTATCAACATACAACTTTCCATATTCACAAACATAAACAGTTCACTAACTGAATTCTTTGGTGTAATGTTAATGTGGTGTGGATTACACATGTGATTCGTAAAATCATAAACCATACATAAACATATCAACTCAGTGTTGAATTGAGACATCAATCTTAAGACATGACTTATGATTCCTAAAAAAGACCATCAACCTTATAAAGAGATCAATTGTCAGAAAGCATCCTGCTCCTTAAAGAACTATTGACCATTAAGGTCCATAACGGAATAAACTCTCCCCTTTCATAAAGAAGTTATAACATCTTTCTAGATAAAAGGAATTACATATACTAAGATTACAACATGCATGCTTTTCAAACATCACAGAGAAATAAATAAGTATAAGACCTACAATTGTATAAATCTTAAATATTTTAATAATCATAAACTCCTACTATAATAAAGTATCATCAGATAACATATTATCCTTATTGCTTACATAATTATGAAATCTATAAGCCTTAGCCTTTTTAACATGTTTGTAGTAGCAATCTACTCATAAAATATATCACCATCATTAACCCATGCCTAACGTTTAAAGTACTTGGCTCTATTAATGCTCTTTGTATTATTGGAAAATAGTATAATGGATGAGTTGTCATAATTAATCATAATATTTTTATTGACCAAATCGATAATCTTAGTCCTTCAAATGAAGTTCTTTAATCACTTAGTATGCACTCCTGCCTCAACACTAGTTATAACCTCAACTTTCATAATTGAGGTTGTCAAAATAAACTGTCTAATGCTCTTGTAAGACACAACTCTTCTTATTATTAGAACACCCACCAAAGTCAGCATCAACATACCCAGTAATATCCAAATTGTCTGATGGGTGTCGAATCCACCAAAAATAAATCCCAAACACCAAACGAAAATAAATTGCGCACAGTGATAAATGGGGTCGATCCACAGAGAATGGAACAATTGATTTTATTCAAATGCCAAAGAACGAATGAAATTAAATAAAAAAGGGGTTTTGAAGTTTTCGACTAAAACTACTAATTGAAATAACACTGATAAAAGATTAACGCAAATTAATAAAACAATAACCAACGAAGAACGCAAATAAAATTGATAAACTCAATAAACGCATACTTAGCCAGAAATTCCTAATTATGCTTGAACCACGATCATCGACTCAAATATTTTCTTTGGTTTAATAATAGGTTAGCTATGGTTACCAACTACCTCTGGCTCCTCGTTTCTTCTTAATTTTAGAATAGTCGCAAACTCCTTTGACTATTCCCTAATTAACTAATAACCCTTCGAGACTCTCTCCGAGATTCAATTAATTAACAAAGATTAAATTCTAAAGAAACACTAACCCTAATCGACTACGACCGACTCATGCTTCATCTAGTTAGATCGCAAGTTCCTCCACACAAAATCGAGAAAGTACTATGCCCTAGTGCCAATTGCCACGACACCAATCACCCAGTTAGACTCCACCAAGTAAATCAGTTGGCTATATGTAAATTAACTAACTCTACAATCAGGCCTCAATCGCAGAATCAATTAATAAACAATGACAGTAAATCAGAAACAGTACGAATATTATAACCAAATAATCAGAACAATAAGGTCTCACGAGTCACCGCATAACAATTGGAATTCCCCGACTAAAACAGATTAGCTACTCATACGGAAATTAAATAAAACAAAATTTTTAATTAACATAATCTGAATAATCAAGAAAAGAAAGAAAACAAAAGATTTCCCAATGTCGCTGCTCCTTGTATCATCACTGTTCCTTGAATTTCAGTCCAAAAGGTCTCTTCCTTGCGTGAACCTATTGGCATGCGTGCTCCTGCGGCTCCTCCTAATTGTTTTAGTACACCCAAAAATTACCCACTCTTGGCTGCCGTCACTTGCCCTTATTCTCCTAGGTTTTGTCTTTTCTTTCAATTGCCGTGGCCCCACTTTTGGCTTGTTTAAAACCTACCTCTATTTCATTCCACGCTGCCTCTCCATTGTCTTGTGCCTCTGCGTTTTTCCCTTTTAATTCCTCTATCACGTGCCTGACTCACCAGCCTCTCTTTTGCTTTGTTACTTGCGTCATTTCCTTTAGTTCCAGCCCTTACACGTTGTCGTTCCCTCTTTGGCTTGTTGTGCCTCACGTGTTGCCTCCCTTCTTTGTTGATTTAATTCCTACATTTCAGCCCATTTTAATTTGACGAACAAAACACTGATTTCTTCCATTAAAATGCAAGTCCACTTAAATCCCTTCAAGAAAATATTAAATCAATTAAGTCCCAACAATTGAATCAACAAGAGGAATAAAAAGGAATAATTAAAACAACAAAACTAGACAAATATGCACTTATCAAATATCCCCACACTTAAACGATGCTTGTCCTCAAGCATAAAAGAAAACCAAGACACAATGAAAAATCTCTCCACTCAACGAAACACGCACAAAGGTAATGTAAACTAGGAATGAGAGCGCAATCTTGTCCCAATGTCAACGAAATGTCAAATAAATGCAACAAATTTCCCATACGAGAAGATACAAGCCTGAACATAAATTGAAGCGCATGCATGAATTACCAAATTTTAATTAAAAACCAATCAAGCCTAGAAAACACACTTCACTTATCAGGTGGTTAGTATATATGAAGAACTCCGAATTTATGTGGTAGTCATGGGAAGATCGGGTTAACCTTAATTACTTAATTAGGTGTTTTTAGCTATAATTTGCTCGGAATTGTCATTGGCCTTTTTACGCGAATGCAAACATTTGTGATGAATGTCATCCGGTTACTCGGTCAATCACAACGCCAAGTGGCTTTAGCCTTACTCGTAATTACTCATATGCTTGCACCCCTTTTTTTTTCTTTTTTTTTTTCGAGTAATCAGAGGAGTAGTTGGTTGCCTCACACGTCATAGTTGTTAGAGACCTTTTTACGCGAGCGCAAACATTTGTGATGAATGTCGCCTACACTCGGTCTCGTCCAACCTTTAGACGGATTTTTGCTTCGCTCACAACCACCTTTGGTGATTGGCAATGAACTAATCTAACACCTTTTTATGTTTATTCCTCATTCCCTTTCTCACCATAATTTCCCACATCAATCCAAAGTTCAACACATATACTAACTCAACTTCTAAGCTTAACATGACTATAGACAAGAAAGGCACCATTAATCACACAATTTTTTTATCGACCAATTAACTCAGCTCGCAACTTCAACATATAGACAAAATCGTTAACATTTAATTAACATTAAGAAACAAGGACTCAATCATACTCACGACTCCTTTAAAATAATCCATCATTACCTAAGGCACAACAATTCATCAAGCAAAATGGAGCAAAGAGGATTTTTTTTAAAGTCCGCCACAAGCATCAACAGCTAAAAGTCCAAAATATCAAAAGGCAACGGAGGGCACATCCCAAAGTAATGCATCAAACAAAAACAGCATGCATCTCAAAAGCTATAAATCACCTCCCCACACTTAAATCATGCGTTGTCCTCAACGTAAAAGTACATGAAAAGGTAAACCGAGGACTTCCACGAATCGGAGAGAAGATGAGGGCTTATACGTGAGCTCGCTTAGGCATCCCGCCAGTAGGGTAGAGCTAGTACAGTGAGGGACGAGAGCCAACATATGATCATATAAAGGACTCCCGCCAGCTGTAATCCAAGAACTCCAAATTGATCCAATGCCGAGCCTTATGAAAGACACAGGGAAGGAAAGGAAAATATCAAAACAAAGAAAGAAGGAAACAAACGAGACAAAAAGAACACAAAATTAAGCAAAAGAAAAGAAAGAAAATAAAATAAAATAAAAATATGGGCTGCCTCCCATTAGCGCCTTGTTTAATCGTCCTAGGCTCGACGCTCCTCGCCTCGATGTTAACCTTGTCTCGATGTTGGAAATCAGCAATGGTCCCACCAATTGCCTCCTGCACTCTCAAGCACTCTAATTAGTTTCTCCTCTTCTAGGCCGTCGAGCATGCTGGATATGATCACAGACGAGTCTCACCGTCACCTAAATATGCGATTTCAAATGCTCGGAAGCATTTTGAACTCCACTTTGGGCCTCATCAAGTATATCATCAGAAACTTCAGAACGATCAGTTAATCTCTTAACTCTATCAACAGACATGCTATGACACAAAGCATAATTCAACTCATCATCATGATTTAAAGTAGAAACCTCATGAGTCAAATCTTCAATGATATCAACCTTATAAACACAAGACACATCTTCAAAGACGTTTCATGGCATCATAAACATTGAATTTCACCACTTCACCATCAAACTCTAAAGTCAATGAACCACTATGCACATCTATCTTTGCTTTAGCCGTGCTAAGGAAAGGCCTACCCAACAAGATATCAGAAGACTCAGATGAACTATCATTTCCCATATCAATAACAAAGAAATCAGCAGGAAAAATTAATCCATTAACTTGAACTAACACATCCTCTAAAACACCTTCAGGATAGACAATCGATCGATCCGCCAATTGAATTATAACTCCAGACTAGTTAACGGACCAAGACCTGTGGAGGTATAAATGATAAAGGCATCACATTAATAAAGCTCCTAGGTCACACATAGCTTTATCGATACCAATGTTCCCAATTTTGCAAGGAATGGAAAACATACCTTGGTCGCGACACTTAGGAGGTAGTTTCCTCTCAGAAGACAATGAAACATTCTCCCCACACTCACCCTTTCATTACCCGTTAACTTACGCTTGTTTGTGCATAATTCCTTAAGGAATTTGGCGAAGCGAACTCCTGCTTAATGGCCTCGAGGAGTGGGATGTTTACTTCAACTTTTGGAACAACTCCACGATGCTCTTATCCTCCTTTTCTTTCTTGTTACGAGCCGTCTCTGCGGGAATGGTGGTGGAACCACTAAAGGTTTGGGTTTCGATAATTTCCAGTTGGACCCGAATCTCATGTGGTCACGTAAGCTCCTTTCACCTCTCCTTACGTCTCTCTGCTGGAACCCCGGACGTGGTCACGTGTAGGGTTCTTGTCGACCGGGAATTGCAATTCCTTACCATTTCTTAAGAAAATCGCGCCACATTATGCCTCGGTCGAGTGTCCGAGAAGGCAACTTGCCTTGAGTCTCCATTCTGCTAACGGAGGATGCTATCTGACTCATTTGAGTCTCTAGGGTCTTCATGCTCTCTTCTATCTTTTGAAATCTGGTTGCAATGTCCTGTTGAAATTTTGCAGTATTAGTAGCTAACATATGGACAATTTCTTCAAGAGGCTTACCTGAGCCCGAAGGTTGTTGCGGTGGTAGTGGTCTTTGATAGTAATTCTGTTGGGTCGGTTGGCTGTTAGCATAACTGAAGTTTGGGTGGCTTCTCCAACCGGGGTTGTAGGTGTTTGAATAGGGATCAAATTGCCTCTGTTGGAACCCAATAGCATTCACATTCGCCGGTATTTCATCGTGGAGTGTTAGGCATGCGTCGGTTGGGTGAGCTAGGCTAGTGCAGATGCCACACGCCCTCGCAGGTGGAGGAGTACCTACATTCAATTTCTCGACCAAAGTTGTTAGCAAAGATTTGACCTCATTGAGAGAAGTAACATTTACCTCATTCACCCTTCGAGGTATATCTTGCCGAGCACCGAATTGCTGAGAGTTTGCTGCCATGGTTGATATCAACTCCCGGGCTTCAGCTGGGGTCTTGCTGACAATGGCCCCACCACTTGCGGCGTCCATCATTCTACGCTCCATTGGAATCAGACCCTCGTAGAAATACTGGATGATCAATTGTTCGGATATGCCATGCTGCGGGCAGCTTGCCAAAATTCTCTTGTACCTTTCCCAGTACTCGTAGAGGTTCTCCAAATCCTTCTGCTTAATGCCACATATTTCACGCCTGATGTTGGCGGCTCGGGATGCTGGGAAATATTTCTCTAGAAATTGTCGGGACATCCCTTCCCAAGTGTTGATTGTCCCCGGAGGTAGATAGTAGAGCCAATGCTTGGCTGCATCCTGTAGCGAGAATGGAAAAGCTCTCAGTTTGATTTGGTCCTCCGTGACATTGCGGGGCTTCATGGAAGTACAAACGAGGTGAAATTCCTTCAGATGTTTATTCGGATCCTCGCTCTCCAATCCACTAAGGTGGGCAGCAAGTGGGTGAGTTCGGATTTCAATTGAACCCTTCTTGAAGTTCTGAAAATCTATGCACAATGGATGCCGTGCTTCATTGGGTCTACCAAGTCCGGAGTGTTCTGCTGAGAGCCATATCTTGCGCGTGGTCACGGTTAAGCTTCCCGTCGGTCTGCTGCTCAACTTCAATCTCCTCTTCGTATTCCGCTTCAAAGATCCGACTCAACCAGTGCATGATCCACTAGTTTTCCTTGCTTCTTCCTTAGCTTGCTCAACTTCCTTAGCCTCTTAGCGGTCTTTTCGATCTCGGGTCGCATAAGATGGAATCTCCGCATTTAATGTTCCTAGGCATAAAACAAAACAAAATCAATTAGTTACCGGTCCCGAAGAATTCGGCGCCAAAATTTGATGGGTGTCGAATCCACCAAAATAAATCCCAAACACCAAACGAAAATAAATTGCATACGATGGGTAAATGGGAATTCGATCCACGAGAATGGAACAATTGATTTTATTCAAATGCCAAAGAACGAATGAAATTAAATAAAAAGGGTTTTGAAGTTTTCAATTAAAACTACTAATTGAAATAACACCGATAAAAGATTAACGCAAATTAATAAAACAATAACCAACGAAGAACGAAATAAAATTGATAAACTCAATAAACGCATACCAGCCAGAAATTCCTAATTATGCTTAGACCACGATCATCGACTCAAATATTTTCTTTGGTTTAATAATAGGTTAGCTATGGTTACCAACTACCTCTGCTCCCTCGTTTCTTCTTAATTTTAGAATAGTCGCGAAACTCCTTTGACTATTCCCTAATTAACTAATAACCCTTCGAGACTCTCTCCGAGATTCAATTAATTAACAAAGATTAAATTCTAAAGAAACACTAACCCTAATCGACCACGACCGACTCATGCTTCATCTAGTTAGATCGCAAGTTCCTCCACACAAAATCGATAAGTACTTATGCCCTAGTGCCAATTGCCACGCAGACACCAATCACCCAGCTAGACTCCACCAAGTAAATCAATTGGCTATATGTAAATTAACTAACTCTACAATCAGCCTCAATCGCAGAATCAATTAATAAACAATGACAGTAAATCAGAAACAGTACGAATATTATAACCAAATAATCAGAACAATAAGGTCTCACGAGTCACCGCATAACAATTGGAATTCCCCGACTAAAACAGATTAGCTACTCATACGGAAATTAAATAAAACAAAATTCTTAATTAACATAATCTGAATAATCAAGAAAAGAAAGAAAACAAAAGATTTCCCAATGTCGCTGCTCCTTGTATCATCACTGTTCCTTGAATTTCAGTCCAAAAGGTCTCTTCCTTGCGTGAACCTATTGGCATGCGTGCTCCTGCGGCTCCTCCTAATTGTTTTAGTACACCCAAAAATTACCCACTCTTGGCTGCCGTCACTTGCCCTTATTCTCCTAGGTTTTTGTCTTTTCTTTCAATTGCCGTGGGCCCCACTTTTGGCTTGTTTAAAAACCTACCTCTATTTCATTCCACGCTGCCTCTCCATTGTCTTGTGCCTCTGCGTTTTTCCCTTTTAATTCCTCTATCACGTGCCTGACTCACCAGCCTCTCTTTTGCTTTGTTACTTGCGTCATTTCCTTTAGTTCCAGCCCTTACACGTTGTCGTTCCCTCTTTGGCTTGTTGTGCCTCACGTGTTGCCTCCCTTCTTTGTTGATTTAATTCCTACATTTCAGCCCATTTTAATTTGACGAACAAAACACTGATTTCTTCCATTAAAATGCAAGTCCACTTAAATCCCTTCAAGAAAATATTAAATCAATTAAGTCCCAACAATTGAATCAACAAGAGGAATAAAAAGGAATAATTAAAACAACAAAACTAGACAAATATGCACTTATCATTGTCTTATATATAATCTATGGTCTTACACATATATCATAACACTATCTTCATTGTAACCGAGTGTTTATGACCAAGATTTGTCAAATAATTGGCAAGAATTGTTGGACCCCACCCCCCACACCTGGGCTAACATTTCCCACCCAGCGTGTGTTTGCGGGTTATACCGCGGCATCCAACTTAATCAGTTTTGTCCTCTTTGGTCATGGGTGAGCCACGGCTCGAACCCATGACCTCAAGGTTTTGTTCCACTTTAAGTGGACGCCTCTCACCATTGAGCCAGTATAACCCGCAAACACCCGCCGTGGTATAACCCGCAAACACACGCCGGTGGGAAATGTTAGCCAGTGTGGGGGTGGGGTCCAACATTAAAAGGCGCCTTTTATGTTGGACCCCACCCTCTGGCTAACATTCTCACCAGCGTGTGTTCTTGAGTTATAGGCAGTGTTTCTTGATTATCATGACATCAACAATCGATTTTGTCCTCTTTGGTGTGGGTGAGCCACGGCTCGAACCCATGACCTCGAAATTTGTTCCACTTTAAGTGGGCGCCTCTCACCGCCTTTTAATGTTGGACCCCACCCCCACTTTTCTAACATTTCCACCAGCGTGTGTTTGCGGGTTATACCACAGCGGGTGTTTGCGGGTTATCACGGCATCAACTGAATCGATTTTGTCCACTTAAAGTGAACAAATTTCGAGGTCACGGGTCGAGCCGTGGCTCACCCACCACCAAAGAGGACAAAACCGATTAAGTTGGATGCCATGCGTGTATAACCCGCAAACACCCGCCAGGTATAACCCGCAAACACACGCCGGTGGAAATGTTAGCCCAAAGGGGGGTGGGGTCCAACATTAAACTCAATGGTGAGAGGCGCCCACTTAAAGTGAACAAATTGAGGTCACGGGTTCGAGCCGTGGCTCACCCATGACCAAAGAGGACAAACTGATTGTTGATGCCGCATGATAACCCGCAAACACCCGCCGTGGTATAACCCGCAAACACACGCTGGGTGGGAAATGTTAGCCCAGGTGTGGGGGGTGGGGTCCAACAAGAATACTAATTGTAAAAGCATTATCTTGCATATTTCATAACTCTTAATACATTAGGCTCCTAGTTATACTAATGTAAGGAATGGAACCTATCCATTCTTTCTCTACCTCATTGCAAGGATTTTGTTCATTTCTTAACTTAAAGGTATGTTGCTTCTTGCTTAACTTATTACCTTTTGATTATAGGTGATATATTGGCTTTATAATCTTGTATGTAGAACCAATGTTAATAGTTTATTGATATAATCCTTTTGACTTAGGCTCAAAACTTTCTTGAATAC
Source organism: Erythroxylum novogranatense (assembly GCA_029891385.1). NCBI lineage: Eukaryota > Viridiplantae > Streptophyta > Magnoliopsida > Malpighiales > Erythroxylaceae > Erythroxylum > Erythroxylum novogranatense. The sequence goes on along the minus strand of CM057231.1, from coordinate 91,407,594 downwards.
ATCCTTATAGATCTCCATTCTAAGAACAAACTATCTCCTTAAGATCTTTCATGTCAAAGTTCTTTGAAAGCATCTTCTCCATATTATATATCAGGGTCAAGTCGTTGTTGACAAGTAATATGACATCCATGTACATGACTAGAAATGCATAAGATTTAAGTGTGTTGTCCTTAAATTGTGACCACTTTATGAAATTTCAACTACCACTTTTGTGATGCTTGCTTCAATCTATAAATATTCTTCTTTAATTTACAAACTTAATGCTTATTGCCCCTTAACCTCGAAACCTTTGAGTTACTATTTATACACCTTCTCTACTAGATCATTATTTTGAAAGGTTATCTTGACATTTACCTAATGAAGTTTAACAATTAAAATGAGTTATTAACATTATAATGATCCAAAATAAGTCCTTGTTTAAAATTGGTAAGAAAGTCTCAATGTAGTGCACTCCTTCTTTTGGAGTGTACTCCTTATATATGAGCTTTTGTTTAAACTTCTCAACTTCACCTTTAACATATCTCTTGGAATTAAACACCCACTTGTAGTCAATAGGTTTCTACCTATCTAGAATGTTAACTAACTGAAAAACATCATTATTTTTCCATAGAATTCTTATCCTCCTTTATAACCATTATCTATGAATCAGAATGATTACTCCTGATTACTTCATCATAAGTAATAGGATTCATAATCTCTCCTAAAAAATAGATGATCTCGCCTATATGAACAAAAAAATTATTAAAGGATGTAGGCCTTTTATCTCTCTATAAACACCTTAATAATGTTTTAGAATCGGGTTGAGGCTCCACCATAGCATGCTCATTGATAGTTGCACTATCTCCAACATCAAGAGCTATATCTTAACCTAAATCATCCTTATGTACCTCTAAGGGTACGTCTAGGATTACCTTAACAACTCTCTCATGCACCATAGAAATATGTATTGCTACTAGCTTAAGCTCCTCAACTCCTTTAACTCTCAAAGATACATCCCCTACATCATACTCCAAAAAAATTATGGCCAACCATTTTACAATTATAGTACAATGAATAAGAAAATAAAATATATAAACTTTCAAACCTTCAAGATAGCTTATAAAGAGCCCAAGAGTTATCTTATAGTCCAACTTCTCTCTCAATGGATTATAATTTTTATCTCTGTTAGACATTCCCAAATCTCAAATGATTCAAACTAAGCTTCCTACTTGTCCATAACCTAGAAGCAGTTTAGGGAACTGTCTTACTAGGAAGACAATTCAGGATGTAGAGTGTTGTCTTTAATACCTCACCATAATATATTTAAAAAGCTTTAATCTAGTCATTATGCTACTCATTATGTCCTTTAGTGTGCAACTGCACTTTTCTACTACTCCATTACACTCAAGTATACTCGACATGGTATATTATAAAGTTATGCTGCATTCCTTTAAAAACTAAAAAAATGGTCTTTTCTCTGGACACGAATCTTTATGTGTATCATAATATTGTCTACTAGGTTTTGACCTAACAATACTAATGAGATATATGTAACCATATCAAGAGTAATCATCAATAAAAGTCAAAAACAACTTATTTCCATCAATGATAGGGTTTAAAGGTCCACTAATATATGTGTGAATAATATCTAAAATCGTACTACTCCTATTGGCATCTTTCTTCATACTTTTAGTGAGTTTATAATACAATCTACACAAGCAAGACTAACATCGTCATAAACAAAATTATGAAGGATCTCATCATTCAATGTCTCACTCTATATACCCCTGAAAAGAAATTATAATAAGATATAGGGTCTATGAGATGGGCGTGTCAGAGTCATGTCCGTATTTATAAAAGTTATAGGAAAATATATGCCTTAAGATAAAGGAATGTTAGATTTATATCACCCTTTAGAAAAGAAGCAATTTGAGATATAGTTTAAGAACCGTTCATGTCCCAAATTATGTTCGAGTTAAACATAACACATGAATTTTTTAGATATAGGTCATATCTTTTCAAATTTTCTTTTATTCTAAACCTAAGGTTAGCCTTCAAGATGAAGGCAACCATCTAGAGATAAACTTCATAGTGGCTTTTGATAAAGAAGAAGATTTGAGATCATCCTATGAAATCAAAGCTATTTAGAATATATAGATTTTTAAAATTCTTTATACCTTGATGTCTTTTATTTTACCACTTATGATTGTCGATACAAGGATGATATATGGCTAATTGCTTTATATGTTTAAAAGGAAAATCATAGTATTGTCTTTGTTAGGATTGATTCAAAATTATTTACAAAGTGACTTTTATTTTTAAAATATCTTTAAATGTTCTTAAAGAATAATTAATTAAAGATAGCAATTATAATGGACCACTACTTAGATATTAGGAGTTTAATAAAGTGCTAGAGATACAACATAATTCCTCTAATGTTAGAGTCAAACCTTCATAAAAATTCATAAACTCAACGCTTTATTGGGGCTTTAATTGGAAATAGATATCAATTTCATAATCTAAAATTTCTATTGGTCTATCTATTAAAAACCTTATAAGTTTATTAAATTATGACTGTAAAGATGATGCTAAGGGAATTTCTTATCTAAACATTACCTATATCTTATTTCTCTATTTGATTACTTGCTTTACTTTGATTTTAGTGCTTTTTCATTTATTTAGATTTCAATTTATTTTGTTATTCAACTTTGTCAATAATCAACCTATTTATATTATTTGATATTTAGTAGGAGGAGATTGATCTAAATTGTTTTAACTTCCTTGTGGAATTAACATTATATTACTTATTAAAATTATGTGAACTTGTCTTAGATAATGAGTATTTATTTTATGATAGAAAACAATTTTAGAGTAGAAATAACACAAATTTCATACAAATATTCATCTAAAGTTCCTTAGGTATAGGTAAAGACATATATAATCCATGTAGTAAAGTTATAACATCCATGTAGTAAAGTTATAAATTTAGTCTTTATATAAGTCATACGCCTACTACACACTCTCTCTACATCATGTCTCTTCTTAAGCCAATAAAAAAATGCGCCCTTAATGTACCTAAGGTCTTTTAAACATCAAAGTGACCAATCAAATCTCCACCAAGTGCATCATGTACAAAAAGCTCGTACATAGGATACATAGGCACATGTAATTTATTTCATAAAATAAATACTCACCGTGCCTATAAAACTTATCAAACACCTTGTTTTCACATGCCAAATATACATTACCAAAGGCATTGTCATTAGTATAAAATTTCCTTGTTCAAATCCTGATAACTTTGCATCTAAAGAAGTGAGAAATATATATCATAAGTCTATATTTTACAAATTATTTGAGGATAAATTACTTCGTATTTGGCATCTCTATAACATGTTTAATATGAAATTTATGATATTTTTCTATGTTTAGTTCATTATCTTGTAAGAGATGATTTTGAGAGGATAACTCGAATTTGAGTGTAACTTTCTCCACTATTTTCTAATAAGAAAATTTAGAGTCATTTAGAGGATAAAAAAATGAACAAAAACTTTGTAGAAGACATCATATATCAACTCTAACTCAAAGATGTTGAAAAATATAGTAGTTAAAAAGGGTATAATGAGCATCAAACATGCTAAAGAAGTACACGCCTGTCTTTAATATATATTTTATTTTATAAGTAATTTTTAAGAAATCCTTAAAGTTTTACCTAACCAAACTTGTATGGAATTAGTGAAGACTTCTCAACTTTAGTTACCCTATTTGATTTAGTTTAATATCTTATTTGTTTGACATTAAGGGTGATACCATGTTTAAGTGTAGGGGTTCAAATTTCTAAGTTTTTCCATTATTTTTTTGTGATTTAACTAACATATTTTCTTTATTAAGTTTTGGTTTGAGAAGTTTTTAGGTTATAGGTTATGCATTATTTTATGTAAGTAGATGCATATATATCATATTTAATGAGTCAAAGGTAATAAGGGAGAAGACTTGGTGGAAAGAAGCTAAAAAAATAAAGTTAAATCATGAATTGAAGGTCGTGGAGGATAATTGGTGTCGGTCTACAAAGCAAGACATAAGTCGATGTCGAAACAATTTAAGAGAGTGCCAGAAAGCAGAACATAACTAGTACTATAATAGAAAGTATGTTTGACACGGGTCTCATAAGCAAGTAACACTTTGAAGAACTAGAATAAAACTGGAGCCAATATTAAAATGTGATTGACATCGGTCTTATTTTGGAACCCAATACTACAAAAGTTAAAACTCTGAGTTTTTCTAACCCAAAATCTTACTTCCTTCTTCTCTACCACCACTTAATGTCTAAATTCCCTTATTTTCATCCAATTATTGACTTCAAATGTAAAATCTAACCCTCCAAACACCAAATCCTTATATAAATCATAAAACACTTAGAATACCAACTTATTCACCTTTTATCATATTTTCTCGTTAAAAGGACGCATATTGGAAATGGTGTTCAGGGATTTAGGAGATATTGGGCACATATTTTAAATTTTATACTATACAGGTCAGTTAATCTCTCTAATTTCGTAGTAGTAGTACATTGAAGTTCAGTAATGAGTTTAAATGGAGAAAAGTTGTGGACAATATTACTATTTTTATGAAATTGTGGAGTTTGTATTGATTATGATATATTTAGACACTATGATTTGTATGATTGTTGGAACTATGAAAGAAGTGTTGTTATGCTGTGAGTTTATAGAGTAGAGTTTGTGAAGCATGATAAAGTGTTAGCATAGTTATTTTAGTGTGTTAAAAGGATGGCTCTTCCCAGATAAAGACCAGGAGGAGTCAAAATCCGTCATCTTCTTTAATACTACCCCTTTAGAGGACATTTTGAGGTTCATAAATTACAAGAACAAGAAATGGTATAATAAGAGGAATAACAACAATATGTTCACGAAAAAGATCATAATTCTAAATATTGATAGGGTTTTTAAGATTTGGAACATGTACTAAAGTTTACAACATGATGACTTGTTGAATTTGTGAGGAGCTATCACCCAAAGAGGGTAAAGAGTTTTATATCAATATAAAGAAGAAGTTTAAGCAGAAACTCTTGTTCTTATACTCTTATTTCCAAACTAAGGAGCATCTTAGGTAGCCATTGGAGGATAAGAGGTTAAGTTTTCATAAAGAAAAGCAATCAGGTCATAATAGGTGGAATTAGAGGGATGCATTGCATAGTTTCGAATTGGGTATCATTTATTTTGCTAGATTGACACACTTCTTATGTGCATTTGGCCATATAACCTCGATTAGTGCACAGGTTATGACTTCAGTCTAATGAGTTAAATCAAATTGTGTTATAGACATGCTCTGTAATAGTTTAGACAAGATACCATTGGTACGATTGTCATCATTAACGCTACACTCCCTCAACAATTGGGTTTGGTATAGGTTATAAGATAAAAATTTGATGAACCCAATGTTAATTAGTTAGCTATTATAGAAATAAGAAGTAAAATTGATGATCTACCTCTTCAATGTTGGAGTTATGAAGATTGGAGAGAAATTATATCAATAATAATTAGATAAAATTATTGGTTATTATTGGAAGAATAATAGGTGGATTAATCTACATAAACTTGATACATTATAAAAAAAATCAAGGTTAAAAAGTGAGATAAGTTGAAGATGTTGATGAACAAGGAGAGGAAATTAGGATAACTATTATGTTAAAAACGGTAACAATGCAAAAAATGACATCATCAATTGATAGACTTTATGGACAAAATACATGTATATGCTGCTTATTGGATCCTATGTGGGCTTATTTATAATGCTTCCCACTATCACCTCGTTCGTCCTCGTGATGTTAGCCCTACACACATGTTTACATGTAGTTAGGTTTATGATGTTTTAAATTATATACCATGGGTGGGTAGAGAGAAGAGAAGGAACCTGACTTCTTTTGGTAAAGGAAGGATTGTGCATATCACTACTAGGTAAATCAATTCATAGGTCATTTAATAGTCTTTTATTTTTATTATTTTGTTTGAAATAAGAATATTGAATATCTAAGTGCAATTTAATTTTTATTACTTATGATCCTCTGCCAATATTGAATGCTGTATAGATTTTAAGTACGGTAGAGCATTTCTTAATGGGAAAGCTCCATTTTAACTATATAGGTGTTTAGGGAGTTTTCTGAATTACATTATTACGTTACTCCAGATGCACAATATTGAGGATAATATTGTTTAAAGTGTGTGTGGAGTTATCGAGTTTGATCTAGTTGCACTAATTTAAAACATAAATATTTTTTTGTTTTTTAGCTTTCATTTTAGATTATGTGTTTAGGTTCTCATTGGTAGCTTTAAGATGATGACATAAGTTTATACGTGATATTGAGTTGAGAAGAATTGGTAAAATTAGAAGTATAATATAATTAAGTGAATAATACGAAAATCATAATTTTATGAACACTACTGAAATTGAATTTGTTAAGTGATTGAACTTTAATTTGAGATGAGTATCCTATGAGAATTAGGACCTTCATGTAAAATTTTTCTTTCTTATGTAGAATCTTTCTTTCTTATATTTTGAATTTCTATAACTTTACTTCCATCTTTTTAGATTACTTGTAAGATGTGTACAAATATTAAAATTTGAGTTTGAATCAAGCTACCTATCCTTTATACATTAATCCATTAGCCATCCATTTTGAGCCTTATATGAAATTTAAGCTTTTTCTTGGTAACTCTTTTTTTAAAAATCTTTAGCCTAAAAAAAAGTATTCACTCCCTAATTCATGGTTAGTAGAGCTATTACTTATGTTTCAATTTTTTGGGAATAGGATATAAGAAAATAAGTGTGGGGGAATTGATAAAATATATGAAAGAGGTAATGTAAAAATGGGAATCTCAAGTCAATTAATTTTTTTTAATGAAAAATAGACAAAAAAGAGGAAAAATGAAAACTTGAAAATTGATTGGCATGGATTATTGTGATTGAAAAGAGTGATGGAAAAGAGGCAGTTGCAAGAATATGGGGAGCTAGTGATGTGAGAATTGATTTTTTTGTTATTGCTCTATTAATTGTGCATATTTTGTTTCTCCTAATCCCTTTGTTTTGTAGTCTACTTAACTCTTTGGCTCCATTACAACTCTATTCAAAGTCATTTTGATCTTTTCTTGTATATATTTATTTAAGTATTAGAGATTAGATGAATATTAACCTTATGGTAAGTTCACTTTCTTAAGAAGAATATGACGATAACAATACCACACAAAAATCTTAAACACTTATGTGAATGAGTGATACCTAGTGAGGCATGTCAAAATGAAGTTTTTAAAGTTGATGAAGGAGGTAGAATAATGTTATCTTGTCTTGTTTGTATAGTGGTCTACTTAAGAAGTATTATGTGTTTAAGTTTTGCCATTCGATTAAAGATTGAATATGTATATCTTTTATTGTTAAATGTTTAGGTTAGTGTTTGTGGGTAATATTTAAGTACATGTTTGTGGGTAATATTTAAGTAAACTCTCAAGACACTATAAATCATCCACTAGGTACACCTAAAGGTTTAAAGGCTTGTGACATATGTTAAATGTCACTGTACATCTACGAAAGTAGAATTGGTTCTTACTTTAGTTGTTAAGTTAGTAGTTAAAGTTTATATGTTGTCGATTAGTTGAAGACAAGATATGTTTAAGCGTGAAGAATTTTAAAGGCTTATAGTTGACATGATTTTTGGGGTTAAATTCCTTAGTATTTGACATCTTTGTAACATGTTTAATATGGATCTTATGATGTTTTCCTATGTTTAGTTCATTATCTATTGAGTGATGATTTTGAAAGGATAACTTAGATTTGGATACAACTTTCCCTATCGTTGTCCAATTGAGCGTATTTTAGAGTCATTCAAAATATAAAAAGAGGGAAAATAACTTTGTAAACGACATAAGGGATAAACTATAGCTTGAAGATGTTGAAAAGTGGAGAAGTTAGTAAACAAGGGCTACTAGATATGCCAAGGAAATAGGATATAGGTCCAAATTTACATATTTGAAAAAGTTAAGTCAGTTGTTACTTAGCACTTCTATGTGAAATTGTATAATATTCTCTTATGTTTGGTTCATTATTTTATAGGTTGTGACTTTGAAGAACAATCACAAATTTAGGCATTTTCTTTATAATTGTCTGATTAAGGTTTTTCTAGAGGCATTTGAAAGATAAGTAAGAGGCTTAGAACTTTATAAAAGAATTATAACTCAAACGACTGCAGACATAAAGTGAAACCAATGCCAAAATCATCATATTTCACTTGAGAATTCTATAATAAAATTTACAACAATCTTGTAGTGTAACAGGTGTCAGTTCTCATAAAAAACACTTTAAGTATATATGAAATTTAAATTTTAATCACCTTATAACTCTTTTATGTGACCTTAGCATATAGGTACTTTCATTAGGGTTTGTTAGAGGGGATTATGGAGGCATATGATAGCATCTTTTATCATTAAGCTTTTACTTTTAGGTTTTCTTTGCATTAATGAGGGATTTAGGACAAGATATGGAGGAGCTTGTAATAATTCTTCTAGTTCCTTCTTCCCTTTCTTTCCTTTATGTTAAGATTGTTTAGTTTTAGTATTATTTAAGGTTAAGGATGTAGCTTGTGATGATTTTGTTAATTATTAGCATATGATTTGATTTTTTTCATTGCATTTATTATCTTTGCTCTTAATCTTTGTTTTATACTTAATTGCCATAGATTCAATCATAAGGACTATATGAACGACCAATAGTTGAAGTATGATTTGTACACTAGGAGAATAAATACTTTATCATTAGAGAATGATAATATCCTAGACTTTAGTGATAACCAAATAGATTAACTATACTTAATGAATTTGATTGGGATGAATTGCAAATCAAAAGGTGATATTAGCTTAATTAGATATATATGTGCGCCTTGATAGAGAGTTTAGATACTTTAGGTTAATTGTTATTTTAACCTATATAATCAATCATATTTGATAATTGAAATTCCATACAAGTAAACTTTGAAGCCCTAACATTTGCCTTCTTGGTTTTCTTGTATTAGTTCAGTTGTCTTGTTTTTGTTAGTTTAATAATTTAATTATATTCCTATATCTTATTTATTTTGTTGTTTTTGTTTAGCTAGGATTAATATACATAGTAATATAGTTCCATATGGGATCAATATTCTGGATTACTCTAGTTTAATAACTTACTATAACTGACTCTGTATATTTACATTTAGTTGATCAAGAGGCACCTATAAGTGCGAAACAAAATAAGACCAGTGTCGATTACAACTTGGTGTTAGATACAGATTACACATTGCCTTACGATGAGTAACAATATCAAAATAAGACCAACGATGGTGTGAATGGTGGTCCAATACTAGTTTTTCTACATAATTTTCAAAAGGACAAGTTAAATCACAATTTCAAACACATTAGGACTCTATTTTGTAATTTTACCTATAAATACTATCATTAAGGTTCGTTGCAAGGGACTTAGGAGGCTAATGACAACCTTCTTTGTTAATATTTTAGTTTTCTATTAGCATCAGGAAAGGATTTGGAGAAAAGTTAGAGCAGACAGTGACAATTCTTCTAGTTCTTTCTACCTTTTTATTATGTTAAGATTGCCTTGTTTTAGTTTTGTTTTCTTTATATTTAGTAGTTAAAACCCTTGTTAGCATTATGAATGTAGCTTAGGATGGATCTTTTGATTATTTAATATCTAATTTGATTATTTGTTTAGTTAAATATATTTTTTTTTCGTTCTTAATTGCTAAGTTTGTGAATGGTCATCATAGATTCATTCTTAAGGATTGTATAAAGTACCAAGAGGCAAAATAGGATATGTGCACTAGGAGAATAAATAGTTTAACTCTAGAAATCATAAGTATCCTACACTATTGTGATAATCAAATAGATTAGCTATCTTTAATGAATTTGAATATTCTAAATTACACCTTAATAGGTGGTAGTTGTTTAATTAGATATACTTGTGTGCCTTTAGAGAGGGCATAAATATTTTAGGTTGATTTTATTTCAATCTAGATAATTAAGAAGCACAATCTTTTCTATACAAAAGTACACTTTTAATGTTAGCTTACAAATATTCTTTTCTTTAACATATTAAGCATGCATCTTAAGTGAAAATGTTCTATTTAAATATTTATTATATACTAGAATGTCAAAGTAAACAATTATAAATTTGGCTTTATATGCATATAGTACGTGATTTATTAATATCATGAAGTGCTAGATATATTAGTAAGATCAAATGTCACAACTAAATATTCATACAACCTTTATTTAGTAATAAATGCAATTTTAATAGATCACCTTCTTTCATCCTAATATGGTGATACCCACCTTTCAAATCAATTTTAAAAAATAGGAAAGAACCATATAATTCATCAAGCATATCATCTAATTTAGGAATGACAAGCTGATACTTTATTGTAATGTTATTAGTACTTTGTAATCAACACAAAATTTTAAGTATCATCCTTTTTAACCACTAGATTTATTAGGACTATATAAGGACTTATGCTTTCTTTCATGTACCCCTTAGCCATCAACTCCTACACTTGTCTTTAAAGCTCTTTTGTCTGTTCAAGATTTTTCCTATAAGAGGGTCTATTAGGAATTACAACCCCAAGTATTAAATTAATTTGATGTTTGATCCCTTTAATGGATGGTAATCCATTAGGTAGATCACCAATTACTACATTCTCATACTCTTAGAAAAATGAAATAACAACACTAGTAAGAGACATGTCAATACAGACCACTTGCTTTCCTAGTTAATATAAAAAGTATTCTTAATATCATTCCTTTTTATATAGCAGACCACTTGCTTTTTTTTCCTCGTTACTAATTCTTTTTATTTTAAGTTATCATTATCTTTTTTGCTACAACCAACTCCCTTTAATTTGAGCTTTCACTCTCATTCTCATTCTCCTTTCATTTCTTTCTTTTTTCTTCATTATGTCTTTTCAACTTTAATTTTTCCTCTTGTATCTATAAAGGTGCAAAAGATACAAAGGTAATGAGTTTATCATCTTTCATAAAGGTATATCTATTTTTTAAACTTTCATATACCACTTTAATCATATTTGTATAATCTTCCTGGTAATATATAACCAACTTATATAGGTGCTTCATCACACAAGACTTCATCTTTATACAATCTAATAAAAAATGAAACCAAAACATGTTTATCCAATTTGATCTCCCCACATTCATTAAGCCACTGAAGTTTATATAGCCTTAGATGCTTAATAATATGCAAATCTAACTTTTTCACAAAAGTAATATTAACTATAATAGCATAGCTCCCTCCATTAATAGTCATATCATATACTTTAATGATGAATATGGTACCTAGTATAAAAGATGTTCTCACTTTTCTACTCTAGCTTATCCTACTAGATTTGAAGCTTTAATGCTCTCTAATTAATAAGCATTTCACCTTCAATAACATATAAAATACCGTCATCACTAGAATATTTAAGTGATGCTGATTTCATTTCATTTGAGTCACATGCAATCTCCAATCTCCATATCTCTATCATCTTTCATAACCATAACCCTTTTATTTGAACATCTCTCCATCATCTCTACATGCATAATGTTGTAACTCTTCCACATTCACTATAACTTTAGTAAACTCATTTAAGAACCTTACCATAGTTGCTTTTTTTTTTTATCCTCCTCTATATTAGCTTGAATCATGATTACAACCTTTGATACAAATCTCTATAATAATGGCTTGGCACAAATACCATTCTCATAAGAGCTTTAAATTTATTTCAAGTTTCTATAGCTCACTTATGATTCCTCCTCCTTTTATTCACTAATAGATCTTAACAAAAAATTCATAACTAATAAATTCTACTACAACCAATTTTACCTTCTTATTTTTAAACTAATTATTGCAATTAAAGATTAATTATATCTTTTTCTCCTACTCTAAAAAAGTTTTAGGATCATTTTCACCTTTAAAAGAGGGTAGTATGGTTATCTTTACAATAGGGTCTTTTTGTAATTACAACCTTGATACGAAATTGAATTTGATGTTTAATTCCTCTAATAAATGGTAACCCATTAGGAACACCCCGTTCAGTATATCCTTATACTCTCACAATAATGAAATAACAATATTGTAAGAGACATATCAAGCTCTTCGACATTGAGATAAGCTTTCTTGGTTAGTATAAAAAGTATTCTTAATATCACTCCTTTTTATATAGCAACCCATTTGCTTTTTTTTTTCTCACTACTTTTTCTTTTTGTTTTGAAATATCATTGTCTTCTCTCTCTTTTTTCTATAACTATCTCCCTCTATTTTGAGCTTTCACTTTCACTCTCCTTTTTTCTCTCTCGTTTTTCTTAATTATCTCTTTTCAACTTTAATAAATCCTCATATACCTATAGAGGTTTAAAAGGTACAAGGTAATGGGTTTATCGTTCTTCATAAAGGTATATCTATTCTTTAAACTTTAGTATACCGCTTTTAATCATATTTCCATAGTCTTCTTAGTAATATGCGACCAACTTACAACAGTAATACATCATATAGGACTTCATCTTTAGACATCTCAATAAAAAATGAAACCAACACATGCCTTTTTGTTATTTTGATCTCCCCATATATATTAAGCCACTAAAGTTTATATGGCTTTAGATGATTGATAGTAGGCGAACCTAACTTTTCCATAAAAGTACTATTAACTACAATAGTATAACTCCCTCCGTATACTATATAATTTGTTATGAATGTGGTATCTAGTATAGAAGATGTTCTCACTTTACTACTCTAGCTCATCCTCCTAAATCTAAAGACTTAATGCTTACTGAATAATAAGCATTTCACCTTTAACAACATACTCGATACCGTCATTACTAGAATATTTAAGTGATGATGTTTTCTTTTCTTTTGAGTCATTTGCAATCTCGATCTCTCCATCTTCGCTCATGACCATAACCCTCTTATTTGAAAATTATGATACAATATGTCCCATTTCCAAATAAAAATATTTAATATCTCTATTTCAAGAGGGTTTAAAATTAATATAATCTTTACCCTTATTGTAAATATCCCTTGCAACTTTAGATGGCTTAACTTTTACATTAAAAGAGACCCTATCATCTTTTTTTTTCCAATTAGACCTCCAAAACTTACTAGTACCAGTGGTGGGACACTTGGATACTCCTTTTTGTTTTAATTGCCTCTCTACTTTCATAGTCATATGCATCATCTCTTCTAACTCTACATAGTGTTATAACTTTACCACATTGTCTATAACTTTATTCAACTTACTTAAGAACCTCAACATAACTGTTTTTCTATCCTCCTCTATATTGGCTTAGGCTTGACACAAATCTCTATAACCAATAAACTTTACTATAAATTTTTTTACCTTCTTATCATTAGAGTAACTATTGCAATTAAAGATTAATTATAGCTTCATCTACTATCATAAATGAGTTTTGAGATCATTTTTACCTTTAAAGGATGGTAATATGGTCATCTTTATATTGACAACATTATCATCCACCCCATCTCAAACTTTAAGCTCCCTCCTAAACTCCTAATCATGTTGAACTCCTCACCTAGGCCAAAATCTACCCCCTTTAAGTCTTAAATGTTAGATCAACATCATCAACACTGAAATCATCATCCTCTTCATCACCTTCCATTGGGGTTATTATGTTACCCATATTATACCTCCCCTCATTGGGAGCTTGGGGTTGCCATCTTCTTTGTAATTTAGCTGCTTCTCTAAAATGTATTCAACCTCATCATACATCATGCTCACCCCTATAAATTGTTGTTGCATAGCCTGCACAAAAGGTGTTTTGTTATTATCTTCCTTGTATATTATCATAACTTTATATTGAAAATCACAAAAAAATAGTAAATTTTTTTTCATACTTCTTCATATGTATACTATCAAAATATGTCCAACCACTCATATTTCACTTTATAATTGGCTTTTCTAAAGACTATCACAATCTCTTGCTTTTTACCACTCTTTGTTTCCTTTACAAGTTCTTTAAGGAACTAAGAAAACTCAAGAAAAGATTTCATCCTTGTACAATCTAAAAACCCAAAGAAATATGGATATAAGGAAGAAATAAATCATGGATTAAACAAAAAACAACAAAAAATGACTTAAACAAGGAAGTAATAGCAAGAATTCAAATTGTATTTGTGGCATTTTTTATGTAATCATACCTATGCAACTTTCTTTCTTTTCCTTTTCTTTTTTTTTTTTTATATTACAACTAAATAGATTTGATTAGAAAATAAACCATATATTGGGGTTTGGATCAATCTAAAGTGAATGTTACAAAATAAGCAATTGGACTAAGAGAAACTATATCACAATAAGAAGAACCCTAAACAAAATGATGAACAATTTTGCTTATCGGTTAAAACTTTAGAATAAGAAGAAAGTGTAATACAAGAATATGATGCCATAAAAATTTGAGATAAAATAAATAAGAATTTCTAAATGATAAGAGAAATAAAAGGACAACTACATCTAATTAGAACCGTACTCTAATAACAATTGATGTAAGCATACCTAAGAATTAAAATTCTAGAGGACTCGTGAACAAGACTTAATCATTCCAAAAAATTAAATAAGATATATAAGGATCGAGTTATTGATTATAAATAATTAATAATCAAGTTCAGAAGGATTTGAGAATGCCACAAGGAAAGATTTTTTTTAATAAATTTAAAGTTCAATGAAGACCAATGGTTAAAAGCACTAATGGCTCTCAATAATCAAAAGTACACAAAACAAAATAAAATTATTTAAAACATTCCTTATTAATCATGAAGATTAGCAGTTTGGTAGAGAACTCGGTTTGGGACATAATTGTGCTTTATAGTAAAACTTTAATATTAACTAACATGAGTTATATTTTGTTATGTCATATTCTATATTCCAATCTTTATTTTTTGGAGCAACACAGGCTGACATATAATAATGCGTCAAGCCATATTTCTTATTAGAACTCTAATTCTTATATTCGAAGAAGAACATGGGCTAAAAAAGAAATATAAGCTATAACATGATCATGTCTATGACTATGTTCAGCCAAGGCGAGTCTTAATCCTTTAACTCTTCCCAACCTTAGCTTGAATTAAATTAACAAAAATCTCATAAATATGAAAAGGTATAGTGAAAGGAGCACAACCATTATAAATTATGAGGGACATCCGACAAATAATACATATATGATTTAATCAATAACTAGTCACACTTTCGGTTAACAACTCACTTTTTATACTTGTTTGGAAATATTGCAACTTATTCACAAGAAAATATGATTTAATCAATAATAAGTCACAAATTTAATTAACATCAGGTGAAGTTAATCAACCAACCTATTGACTTTATGACAAGAAACATCAAACAATTATGGGATTTCATGCAAATAGAATTTAGGAACTTTTCTAAAACCTTAAAATCTTCAATTTACATTTTTTTTAGCTTTTTTAATCTATTTAAACTATTAAGGGCTATATAACCTATTGAAACATGCTCTTATACCACCTATATAAAACAATAGTGATTATAGGAACATTTAATAGCATTCTATACACCTTATTATTTGATACACGAATAATAAAATGGTATTACAAATGCTTGAATTTGAAGACATATTGTTCTTTTTGAACTTTGTGGAATCACCTTTGTGCAATACTTGCAAAGTAGAAAACATCTTATGTCTTTTTCCTACCTCTTCCACTAGTTTAATTTAAATGATAACAAGAGAAACATAAATTAATTAGTCAAAAGTTTGGGGTCCTATCATCAAGATGCTCTTATAACCCTACATAATAGTCATACCAATATACCATAAGCAATAAACCTTTTGAAAATATCAAGCACATAAAATAATATCAAATATAACTAAGGGTTTATAGATCTCCATTTGACCGTATTATGAAATAAAAGAAGTAATTAGTTGTACTAAAAAATCTAGCATTTTTCTTAATAACCCTTGAAATATGTAAAGATATGTGGTAACATATATTTAAATCAATCTTCTGTATCTGTAAATATAATTGTAAAGTAGCAGTCTAATGACAAGCTGAGTCTTCTCGAGGACTAGTGTATGATATCATTAGTATATCAATAAAAGATCTCCAATCAAACTACAGCTTGATTGATGTGCAAACAATATTTTAATTTTACAAGTTTATGTAAATTACATTACATTGATTTAATCAATTAGGCATCCTGATTATAATATCATATAGAGAAGATGGTGAATATTTTGGTATAGATGCTTTTGTTGGGTTCTTTTGATCCTTACCTGACTGATTCTTCCGTGCTAGACTCCAAGAACATAATAAGGCCGACGTGTTATGCGGGATTCGGCTGCATGTTGTTTTGTTGTTGAGATTGCATCTTAATTAATTACATATAAATAGTATTTACTTATAAAATATATACATCTGCATCTCTCCCTCTCTCTCTCTCTCTATATATATATCAACTTCAATTATTATTTCTTTTTTCTCCTAAAATTCTATATATATATATATATATATGTTCATGAAACTCACTTGTATTATTGAAAATTATTTGTTTAAGTAAGGCAGCTTAAACAAATAATTGAAAACTCATGAGTGGGGATTGATTAGTTAACTAGACATTCGCATTATCTGCTAATCAATAATGCCCACTGCCAATTCATTCCCAACGTCCATTATGGGGGAAAGATGAAGCATATAGGAATGTACCATGTTGTTTCAGGTCGGACACAATGTATACTATGAACTCGCTATAATTCTCTACCTCACCTGGGAATTTGCTAGCTACCTAAGGGCTTCCATTAAGACATATGTGTCCAACGCCACACATGATGTTCTGTGACAACACGCAAGAGCATGTTTGTGTGTAACGGGCACACAATTTTGTATCTGTTCGTGTGATGTGTGTTTGAGGGAGAGAGATCAAGCTTTGGATACCCAATTGGGTAACGAATAAGAAAAGGCACCAATTGCCTTGAAGGAAACTCCGAATGCATGAAGCCAAAACTAGAAAATTAGTATATTGTGTTAGATTATGACCTTTTCTTTATCATTATTGAATGAATTATATATGGAAGATGAAAATGAAACCATATGAGTATGATCAAAGTCAAGTTAATTAGACTAAGACATCAACAAACAAACGTGTGGGGTCTCTTCACACAATTTTTTAAATAATTTTTATTTATGTTCATCTTTTTCTTATAATTAAGATTTTAAATTATAAATTGCGGGTTATACATCGTAATCATAAATTACAATATAATTATGATAAATTTACGATAATATTTAATATCATAATTACAATATTAATTTCTCAGTAAAGGTGGGTCAGAATTTGAAACCAGACAGCAAAGAATGGCAATTGCATCATGTCAGCCGACTATAACCAGGGCCGTTCCTATCGTTTTATAGGCCCGGGGCGAAATAAAAAAATGATTCTAATAAATTGAACGAAATAAAAAAAAGACCCTAATAAATCGACGGTATACTTAAGTTTACATGTTTATATAAAACGTAAATGACTCAATTTATAAGTTACATATTGAACCAAATATTAAATGATCATAACATTTAATTTTCTTCTAGGAACGTGACATCTTTACAAAATCTATTCAGTTGATAGGAAATGGGCTAGCATATATATGTTATTGAATGAGTCTCTCACCATGATAAAGGGATGAGAATGGGGGCCCTTTTCAGTACTGAATATGTTAATAGTTCCGAAAGGAAGGACATGATAAATGCATCATTAATGGGCTTGCATGTTATTTAATTATTGGGTTTGTGTTGTTGTCTTGTGGACAATTCTTTTGGAGTTTAATTTTATGACTGATTAATATTCTTTTATTTATATCTAAAAAAAAATTTTACCATAAAATTAGGGACCCCTCCTCGTCATGGGCCCTGGGTAGGTGCCCTGCTGGCCCTTGCCCAGGGCCGGCATTGACTATAACTTGTCTAAGTACTATTCTTATATCCTTATATTATGCCACATATATAATTGCAAAAATCTTCCATTGACATTTTCCTTGGCACGAGGAGGAATCATGTTAATTAGTTCGAAGACAAGGTAGTCCTATGACGGTGGCTTGTCGATGAACGATGACAACAATAATCATAAATTGTGATAAAGACTAGATTAATTCATAAGTTGATGTCATTAAGAATGGACATGCATGCTAGTTAGAGCTAGCTGTCATAATTGAGTTCTGTTTGTGCAGTATTGGAAAACAGCTTCAAGGTGCAGAAAGCAAGCAAGCATATTATTCAGCATTCACGTAATCGCCGTCTCCATGGATTGATATCATGAAATATTGGCTGAGCTCTGCCGTGATGATATGACTTTATAATAATTATTTGTTTCAGCAATTTTTCAGGCCAGTGAAGTGATGGTACCCTAATGATTTATTCGAAGAAAGAAGAATAGCTTATGCTCGATGAAACCAAAGCTCCTAAGCCTCTTCTCTTCGGTTCAATAATTGAATGATGTATGTGTAGGCCGAAATAACCTTCTTCCCATTTTCAGTATTTACTATCGAGAGTCTTACAGATATTTAGTACTCCATCCGTTTCATAATAAGAGTCGTTTTATATACATTTTAATTATTCAAAATAAGTGTCATTCTTGACTTTGTATGCATATTTATAACTTTTCTTTCAAAATTAACCTTTCATTTCTCTTTCATCTTAATTATACAGATCACAATTTTAAGACAATTTCTCTCACAATTTCATTTAAGATGCTGATTATCGAGATAATTTTATAAAAGTATTAATAAGGGTATATCTATAATTTTATTAACTTTCTTAATAAGCGTGTATTTTTCTAAAACGACTCTTATTATGAAACAGAGAGAGTAACTACTTATTTCGAGGGTTGTCTTCAGTGTTATATATGATTCTTTCTTTTTTTAATCAGGTCAAAGTGCTGCCTCCAACATGTGAAATGGGTCCATAAATATGTTGTTCTTACCATAAATTTAGTAGTACTAGAGATTAGTTCATCAGCAAAGTTTACTTGACCAATTAGATAGCTCAGTAGCTACAACAAGAGCTAAACAATCAATTTACTATAATCAGAATTCGTTATTGAAATCATAGAAATCGTACTTAATTAGATGAGAATTCTTAATTTTCTCATGTTTTATAAATCCTTTAATTCTAAGTATAGGGGCTTGGTATTAAGACGGGTTTAAGTCAATTATTTCATAATTAATTTAATACAGAATATAATCAAGCTGGATTAAGAAAATTAAGGTGCAAATGTGCTTAGTTAATTATACGAAAAAACCGACAAAGGTGGTAGGACTCAGTACCAAAAACCTGTACCGCACATATGTAAATCTGATTTTTAGCTTTTTCAATAGCTAGGTATTCACGTGAGGAAGAAAGTACAGCAGGGTCCTGTATAATGATTTTACGGTTAGATTCCCACATATACTTACCTGGTAAGCATTCAAAGTATATGTCTTGTTATTAAGAAGATTAGATACAATAGCCCTTTTTATCAAAAGAATTTAAGAAACTGGAAATATATTAGTAAAATAAATGGTTAAGAGTGAACAAAGCTACTACGAAAAAAGAAAAACATGGCATTTTTTAAGCTTTGGCTAGACCCCCATGAATGGGTAGAAATCAAGATGATGCTTGAGGACTAAGTCGATATTATGAGTTTTAGCAGATTCTTAGTTAAGTGCACCATTTAAAGATTTTCCAAGATCCAGGCCACTGTATAAGAACATGAAATTACTGAAGTACTAGCTTGGTTCTAAGATTCTATGAGGATACTGAATTAATATGGTGAAAACAACAAAACCCTGTTAAGAGGATTTCCACTGGAAAATGGGATCAGAGTTTCCTGTCCAACAATTGCCTTTTCCCCATTCCTTTGTAATCGAAGAAAATGACCACACACATACCCGGCATGCCGGAGCTATATTACCTAATCGGGGTAAGCATCTCATAACATGCATAATGCATTATTGGAGGGTCACAGGAAAAACTCTTCAATGGTAGTAATTATAAAGAAAAGAATCAGAAATCAAATCACAGACCAAAGTGTTTGGGTCCCATATTCATACTCAGCTTCAAGACAGTGTATCACGGACGGTCCTATCAATTGCCTCGGGAAACGTAATCAACTTCTCTCTCACTCTTACTCTCCATCACAGACTCACTGCTACCCCTCTGACTATTGCAGCTACTGCATGCTAAATTGGGTCTAACTTTAATTATGGTATAATCATTCAACACCTGATCAAATGGCTATAAAGGCAAGTAACTTTCCAGATGAAGCTGTTTCTTTCTAGATCGTCAATTACCTACTTATGTTACACATGCAAGAGGTTAGCTTGGTGTTTTTTAATCCCTTCATTCTTTAATGGTTTTGTTTAATGTACTGAGTACGTCGAAAGGGTACAAAAGACATACACAAACCTACACATTCCGGTTACAAAGCTGCACAGTATCCCATACAAAATAACTTTTTGATCGCCTGTGTATGTGCGTGCGTGTGTTTGTGTGAGAGGAGTGGTTAATTCAAATCTAATGGATGACCAAGCTTGATGATGCTAGTACGATAAAAAAGAGGGTGAGTGAGACCGTAGAGAATAAAGAGGAGAGACGGGTTAGGGAATAAGATGAGATATTCTTTTTAGCCATCATGGATTTTGGTGTTTTCCTTTGAAACCAAACAAAGAGAAAACCAGATCTCTGTAAGAAAAGTCCGAAGTTTTGGAGTGTATTTTTTAGTGGGTTGTTCTTAGGTTGAAGGTTAAGCTGTGTTTTTCTTGTCTTTTCGCAGAATTTACTATGAGATAGTATAGTCAGGATCTGGATACACCAAGCTGTTTGTTTCTGAAGAAAGTCTTGTTGTTATTTTGTTTTTGTACGGTCTTTATCCTTTCTGAAACCTTGTTCCGTAAGTGTGAAACCAGCTCACTTGGCTCCTTTCAGACCAAAATGATGTCCGGGAATGCTTTTCCGATGCCTTCTTCTTTACCAGCAGGGTTTGCTCAAGAACAGAATGCAAACCCTAACCCTAAACCTAATTCTAATCCAGCTGCCAAGAAGAAGAGAAACTTACCAGGAACACCAGGTAACAGTAAGACCAATGTTTCTTTTCTCCTTTCCTTTGTTTGATACCCTAGTACCCATTTCTTTAGTTCTTTGTTTTTGAAGCTCTCAAGTCTGTGACTTCACTTAATTTTCGATTCAACAGTAACATAATTGTTAGTTTTTTTTTTCCATGACTAAACAGATCCAGATGCAGAGGTTATTGCTCTCTCTCCAAAGACTCTCATGGCTACCAACAGATTCATATGCGAAATATGTAACAAAGGGTTTCAAAGAGACCAAAACTTGCAGCTTCACCGTAGAGGTCACAACCTCCCATGGAAGCTACGGCAAAGAACCAACAAAGAGGTTAGAAAGAAGGTCTATATATGTCCCGAAAAGACCTGCGTTCACCACGATCCTTCAAGAGCTCTCGGAGACCTCACCGGAATAAAGAAACACTTTAGCAGAAAACATGGAGAGAAGAAGTGGAAGTGTGAGAAGTGCTCAAAGAAGTATGCAGTTCAATCAGATTGGAAAGCTCACTCCAAGACTTGTGGGACTCGAGAGTATAAATGCGATTGTGGGACTTTATTTTCCAGGTATATATTAGTGTATAAACTTTGTTCTTTTCTCATTCCAAATCCTTTTCGATTTTACAATCCTTGGCTCGCAGTAGGAGATAATAAATGCTGACATAGAGGTCTTCATGGCTTTTTGGATTGAAATTAATGCTCAAGTTCATTTAATACTTCTTAGAAGGAGTAATAATCTGTGCAGTTAGTTCATCAGGTTCTCAGCTTTGTTTCCAATTGTATATTCATACAGGAAAGATAGTTTTATCACCCACAGAGCCTTTTGTGATGCTTTAGCTGAAGAAAGTGCGAGAATCAGCTCTGTAGCAAATCTTAATTTCAGTAATGATGCAGTAAACTTGCATCCTGGATTTCCTAGACGAGGGGTACAAGATGTTTCGACAATTTCCCAATTCGGTGGAAGCTTTAGACCAGATTTTAATGACATAGGAGCTCCTGGAAACTCACTTACCACAGATCAACAGCGGCCCGGATTGTCACTGTGGGTAAATCAGGCAAATTCGCATATTAATCCCGCTGGTCTCATGTCAAGTTCTGATCTTTACGTGTCTTCGAGTTCTAATACTGGTTTGCCTGAGATGGTACAAATGGGATCGGCCAATCTCTACGGTTCATCATCCACCACCAACTATGGGAATTTAAGCTTATCAGGATTGCCTCAGACGTTAAAAGAAGAAGGTGGTAATAAAGGGAATAACAGAGTGGATTTACTGCCGACTCTCTATTCCGATAACCAAAATAAGCAGTCAAAACCAGCAGCACCAATGTCAGCTACTGCACTTCTCCAAAAAGCAGCCCAAATGGGTTCGACAAGAAGCAACCAATCATTCTTTGGAAGCAATTATGGACTTATGGGCTCTTCTTCTTCTTCTTCCTCGACTCCAAATCTCAACACTGCTCTCAATTCTAGCAGCAACGAGCTACAACAGGTTCTTCAGAATGTTAATAAACAAGCAGAGAGTTTAACACCAAGAAGCAGTACTGTCGATGCAATGATGGGCACTTCAATAAGTCTCGACCAACTTGTGATGCGAAATACTGGAAAACAAAACGAGCCATCTCAATGCAACCGAGTACAGCCAAATAATCCCAGTCGCATTGAGAACGGTTTAACAAGAGATTTCCTTGGCATGACTAATGAGTCTGATCGTCCATTTTTCTCACCAGAACTAGCCAAGTTCGCTTCAATGAGCTCAGCCATGGGACTTGACCAATACGCTACTAATCATTAAAAACCCCGGTTGCTGCTTACTACACGCACCCATTCATTGATGTGGTGATCAAATTGTGAAAACAAGCCAAAACGGTAACCAAAAGCTGAGTTGGAGCGGACTGAGCTCGGTGGGAATCGGTGTGTGCAGAGAAGGACGGCTTGTGAATGGTCAGCGAGAGGTGGGGACCGTCCATCGGAGAAAAGTGGGCCAGTTACATTGTCTGAAATGACTAAACAATGAGAGAACTCCTAGTCCATGCATGTTCTCGTTGTTTTTATTGTTGTTTCGTTTCTCTTGTTGTTTTATCGCCTGTCTGAACTCTCTTATCGTATATCTGGATCTCTGCCCTTTTTGAAATCCAACGAGGCAGAAAGACTGAGCTCTCTCTCACTCTCTCCTTCTTCTTCTCCATGGTTGACTCATCGTCAAACTAATCCTGCTGTCTTGTCAACCTTGGTGGGTATTTCCTAGAAATAAAAAATGAAGAAGCATGTCATTGGTCTTCCATGAAATCGACCCTAATACCAAAGAACAATAATTTCAAGATAAAAGTATACAATAATGGGTCATCGGCATGCAAGTTGAGCCATTAGGCTTTTTAATTTACTTTTCACGTGTCAATCAACGTTTGATTGTTCAACATTAGGCCTTAAAGTTCCATTTTTGGCTTAAGTCAAATTATCTTTATTTTTATATTAATCAACTTTCTCATAGCAATTTCAACTAGAAGATTCATCCTCCCCTTTAGTGTGATATCTATTAAAGACTAATGTTATATAGGTACTAGCCTTTTGCCAACAAATTTATTAAAAAAATAATGTACATCAACAAATTTCCTTTGCATGCACCTTAATTATAAGTTTAGTCAATGTTTTAAAATTGAACTGAAAATTAAACTAATAAAATAAGAGAGTTTAGGTTTTAAAAGTTCAACTGATATTAGACCATCATAAAATCGATTAGATATTGAATAAAATTAACAATTTTAAAATATAATTGAAGGACACCGTCTTTGACAATCGAAGAATTTGAATTTTAATTGAAAAAATTGTTAATGAAAATTAACTTATTTATTTTATTTTATAAAATTGATTAATTTATGAAACTAAATTAAGATTTTTACGGTTAAATCGGTTAAACTTATTGGATTTTTAATCACTGAGTTTAGTAATAACCAATTAAATGTTGTCATATTTTTTCAAATTTTTAAAAGGAAATATGATGATATTTTTAGATATTAATATAACGAATTTCCCCAGACTTTATGACTTGTAAATTAAGAAGTGTTGAATTTTATATGTTGTCTTTTGCACTACTTGATCATCCACTGGTATGGCCAACTCGAGGAACTTTGACAATAAGGTTTTATATTCAGAGCTTCCAATATAGTACTGAAAGCCTGCAGGCAAGTGAGGGCATCGAGTAGAAAACAAGAAGCAAGTCTCCCAGAAAAAAAGTTTTTATGGAGTTGCTCAAATTCTGTAATTAAAAAATGAAGCATTAACATATGTTCAACTCCAAATTCAGACAATATGTTATTCATTCAAACACTTCCCACCAGTTTCTTACATGCATGTCGTTTTACAGTATATTCAAAGTTCTGGTAATAACTTGCGAACTATCAGGGAATGTCTGTGGATCCAATGCTTCGATATGGGAAGCTTCAATAGACGCCATTTTGGATTATTTTCTTTAACTACCTCCACCAACCTAGTATAAGTTAGGTGAATGCTATAAATGGTCTAAATCGTTGCAAGCCAATCTTAATTAGAATAAAGGTCAAATCGAGTTGACCCTAAGATTCCAATTACTGATTGTATTACGTGGCTTTTTTAATGGTAAAATTTGGTAATTATTAACTTTTAAAATATATATTAAATAAAATTTTAAGAATATATAATAATATGTTAATTATGTGCGCTAAATAAATTATTTAAAATTTAAAATTAGATGAATTTTAATATACAATATAATAGACCTTGGTTAGAATTAAATTAAATCTTTGAATTCTAGATATAACAACTTAAGGGTTGATCGGTCCATTTTTCAGAGATCAGTCTCATACCTACACCAGGCCCAGTCCACGCGTCCATGGCTCATCCGCATATGGAAGCCTCCCATGCATACGTAAAGACTTAAACCTAACATATGCACCATATATAAGGTATAATTATGCCATAACAGAGATACGCGTGATAATAACCCTAGTTCTTCCTGCTTACAACGAACCTACTTTCACCAAAAAACTGATTTGAGCGTCAAAGGGGCTTATCGGAAAACAACTCCCGACGTGTCTTCTTTGTTTTACAGGAACCTTCACACCGAAACTCCCACGAGAAGCAATGTGCTACCTCGCGAGAACCAGGCTGAACCAGACCTAAACCAACTATTTTATGATACGGTAATGTTAACGGTCAGACCATTCTTTTTTACTTTTGCAATCAAATTCGAGACTCCCCGTGAAAACTTTCCAAGACATGAAACATGGAGCCAAGAGAAGTCATACTCTGACTACAGTTTCTTAGAGGACCCTTATTTTTGGGCACACCTCCAAGTGTAAGGCACTGTAAAACACCAAACCACCCTCGTTGCTGCGTCATATATAAAAGCTTTGACTTTCCAATGACCCTTTTGTTGCTTTCTTTTATAGAGATTGTGTATGGAGAGGAGAAAAAAAAAATGTTGGGGAAACACTATTGCTGTAATCTAGGAGTCCCTTGGATGAAAAAGCTGTTGTAAGATGAACTTTTTGGTAATGAGTATTGCCTTTTTATTGGAACTTGGCACGACCAGCTCTTTTTGAGACCTGGGTTAGGGTTACATTCTTGGACTTCCAACTTGTTTCCTGAAACAATTCTCTCGTTCTTTGCAAGACATATGTTACAGCAATGTCAAACATATATGAATGTAGAGTTTATTAATAAGAATTGAGCTTGGGCAAGTTTAAGACCACGAGTGTTGCTGTACATAGGATTCTATGGTGATTCTAATAGTAAAGTCTCATCATTATTTATATTAGGACGGTGTTCTCTATAACTCCTTTGATTTAAAAAAAATGCAT
Organism: Erythroxylum novogranatense; assembly: GCA_029891385.1. NCBI lineage: Eukaryota > Viridiplantae > Streptophyta > Magnoliopsida > Malpighiales > Erythroxylaceae > Erythroxylum > Erythroxylum novogranatense. The sequence goes on along the minus strand of CM057231.1, from coordinate 91,381,615 downwards.
TTCTATCTTATACCTTGTCTTTTTCACTTTAACTAAATAACACAAGCTCGTTCTATAAGAATTGGAAATTGGGTGATTTAGGCTTATATTATATATGATTGTGTTTTGTATAAAAAAACCAAACTGTTCAAACCATGTTGTTCTTGTTTTCACTGGACATATATATAATTCATTGAAATCGTCCAAAGTTATGGATTAAACAACATATGATTTGTTCTTAAACATTAACATATAAAATGGAGAATGTCACTTGTCAAGCATTGTTTACTGTCTTACTTAACACTTCCCCAATCACTATTTTGCTGGGAAATGGAATGCAGAACCCATTCGTTATTCCATAAGCATAAGTCTTTACGGAGTTACTGATCTTCGTTGTCCATTTGTGTTTTTGTAAAATTATCTGTCTCTGTTTTCGAATAAACCTTGAACATATATTTATCATTCATACCTTATGAATAAGCTTTATGAATAATTAATAATTAACTTAATCATTTTACTGTTAATAATGTAATTTTATTTAAGATTTTCATATTTTCATATTAGTAAATTAAAATTATTTTATAAAAATAATAATTTATTAATATTTACTAATACATTAATCAATTTAATATGCAGATAAATTATTAATTTTATTACAAATCATTAATAATTTAATAAATAAGATTATCACCCTAGACTCCGCACCTCAGTGGGGCTTCAACTAGGTATTGATGATGATGATGAATAAATAAAATTATCAATTTTAGTTATGATTTATTTTCTATAAGTAAATAATAATAATATGATTATTTTTTGTTATTAATAAAATTTATAAACTTTAGTTTTCATTATTTTCCATGCTTATATTAATTATATTAAATAATATAATACAATTAATATATAATAAAATTTTATTTTATCAGTAATTAATGAACACTGTTTATCATATTTTATTAATAGTTATAATATATTTACTAGTTTTATATAATAGTAAATTATATATTCATGAAAATTTTATTTATTATCTAATAATAGTAATAATAAGTTAGAAGATTAATTTTTTATATTTTTATAGTTTATAATAATGTTTATTTTATTGCTAATTTATAATCATTAATTATTTTTCTTATCTTATCAATTGGTATACACAGTACTAATGATGATACTTTTTTCTTCTATAATATAGGTTTGTTGAACTTAATATCAATGTAATTTTTATATTTTATCAATCTACTATACTTAATACTAGTGCTGGTTAATTTTTCTTTTATATCGACTTGCAAGACTCATCATAAGTACCGAGTAATTTTTCCTATCTCATTAATTTTTAGATTCAATGCTACTATTGAATATCTATGATTATATTATTTATAAATTTATGTTTTATAAATATATAGAATAATTATTTATAAAGTAAAATAAGCATAAATAATTAAAAAATGTAATACTTTAAGTCCTTATTGGTCCAACAATGACTCCAAATTGAACTTAAGAGAACCACAAGGTTAAAAATATCAAGCTATAAATTTAATTAATATTCTTTTCAATAAGCTTATAAAAGCTTTCATCTATCCTTTTCTTTCTAATATGAGATTGTAAATTTGTAATACTCTTTTTCCATTTGAGATCTTACGATCTCTCTCTTTAAGTCATCGCAATAAGTCTGTACTAGTATGACAAGGATTTCAAATTGAACTTAAGATAACCACAAGATCGGGAATAGCTTACGATAAATTTAATTAGTAGTTTTTAAAATAGGCTTATAAAAGCTTTCATCTATCCTCTTCTGACCGATATGACTTATGAGATTGTGATACTCTTCTCTCATTTGAGATCCTACAGTCTCCCTCTTTGAACTCTTGATGTCCTTATCAAGGTTCAATCACAAATCTTATTCTCCCCTCCTCTTTTGATATTAAATCAGACTAAAAGCCTACTATAAGCTATCTATTAATCACAATCTTATAAGTTTTGAAGATAAATTTTGTTTTAATGTGAGAGAATGTAAGACATTAAAATTTTAAGTGATCGATATTTATGATTTAATGGATTTTAAAAGCTTAAAATAGTTTTAATGTTGTTAAATTTTGTTGGATATTAATATTAGATAGTTAGAAGGTTTATGATTAACTAGTTATGGTGATAACATTTAAAAAAGAAAGAAAATTTTGATGAAAAGGCATATTACTTTAATTTGTTGTCACCACTGTACATTATTCCACATTTTAGGCATTACTTTTGACTAAAAAAGATTAACATGATCTAAAAAGTTGTTAAAATTTAAGAGCAATATATACATTGTATAACAAGACATCAAGAGGAGATTTTAAACTCAAATAGGTGTAAAGAGAGTGTGGGTTCAAATAGGAGAATTTGGTAAACTCAAGTTGTTGACACCTTGAACTTTTTTCACATAAGTTGGGAGCCCTGAAAACCTAACAAATCTCCCCCCTCCCGATTATAAGGAGGAACTTCTCATCCAAGCAACTGAGCAACATATTTCAAACTTCCATCTTGGCTATGACTTGGTCAACATATTAGCACTGTTAACATCTGTATGTACCTTCTCAAGTTCAATCAACTTCTCATCCAACACATCATGTATCCAATGATACCTCACATCAATATGCTTAGACTTGGAGTGAAAATTTGGATGTTTTTTAAGATGCATCGCACTTTAATTGTCACAAAGCAACAAATACCTCTCTTCAGAGCGACCAAGTTCCCTTAGAAACTTCCTCAACCACAACAACTCCTTGCATGCCTCAAGAGTTGCAATATACTCTGCTTTAGTGGTTGATGATGCAACATATTGTTGCAACTTAGATTGTCATGAAATAGCTCCCCCTGCAAAGGTAATCAAGTAACTAAAACTAGATCTCATTGTATCAACATCTCCAGCCATATCAGCATCGATATAACTAATGAGAACTAACTTTCCACCTCCAAAACAAAGCTTCAAGCTTGAAGTAAGATATCTCCAAAACCATGAGAGAAACTAACTCATGGTACCGACCACATGAGCTATATCAAGTCTCGTGCACATCATTGCATACATCAGACTACCAACAGTAGATGAATAAGGAACCTTCATCACATCTTCTTCTCTTCATCAGTAGAGGGACTCTGCTTAATATGTTGCAAGAGGAGTGCTAACCTTTTTAGCCTTCTTCATTTGAAATATTTGAAGCACCTTTTCAATGTACTTCTTTTGTGATAACCAAAGTTTTATTGCTTTTCTGTCATTTAAAATTATTATACCAAAAAATTTCCTTGTTGGTCCCAAATCCTTTATAAAGAATGACTTGCTAAATTCCTGCTTGAATCTGACGATTCTAGAAGCAATTGACCAATAATAAGCATGTCATCAACATAAAGCAACAAAATAATGAAATCATCATGTGCAAACCTTTATACAAACACAAAATGATTAGCGGTGGTCTTCTTGTAGCCTTGTTGCATAACATACTCAAACTTTTTATACCACTATCTCGGAGTTTATTTCAAGTCATACAAGCTCTTCTTTAACTTGCACACATAATCCTCTTTACCTTTTACCCAAAAATCCTTCAGGTTTTTCTATATAAATTTCTTCATTTAAATCACCATGAAGAAATGTAGTCTTTAGATCCACTTGCTCAATATTTAAGTCAAGGCTTGCAGTTAACCCCAACACAGTACGTATTGAAGACATATTAACCATAGGTGAAAAGATCTCTTTACCTATATTTTGACCGAAATCTTTAACAACCAACCTTGCTTTGTATCTTGGTTTTAAGAAACCCTCCTCCTGCTTCAGTCTATAAATCCACTTATTCTTCAAAGCCCTTTTACCTTTTGGTAACTTCACCAACTCAAAGGTGTTATTATCATGCAAAGACTTCATCTCATCCTCCATAGCACTAACCCATTGCTGATTGTCTACACTTTGCATAGCTTCTTCAAAGCATTTAGGCTTTCCCCTGTCATTCAAGAGCACATACTCATCTAGAGAATATCTAGTAGGCTGTTGTCTAACTCTTGTAGACATTCTAAGTGTGGCTTTTTGTGGATATGTTGTAGTGGGTTGACCACTATAAGCATCATTTGTAGAATTATGCAAGTCACCATCATATTGGTCATCAATAACATCATCATACTGCATATTAGTCTCAACTAATCCACCAACTATAGTAGGCAATTATGACATACGAACTAGATCAAAATCTGTGAGGTCACTCTGAATGTGAGAATCAAACTTCTCTGGCTTCTCAATATCATCAAGGGTTTGGTCTTCGTGAATCATAATGTCATGATTTCTCATAAGCTTATTCTCAGTAGGATCATAAAGCCTGTAACCAAACTCATTATGGCCATAGCCAATAAAGATGCATTGTTTAGCTTTAACATCTATAACTCTCATCTTTTGGAAAATGAACATGAGCCTTGCAACTAAATATCCTTAAATGATCATAAGAAGTAATTTTACCAATCTAGACATTTTCTGAAACATCACCTTGCAAAGCAATAGTAGGAGTTAGATTAATCACGTAAGTGCAGTGTGCAAAGCCTCATCCCAAAAGGATTTTAGCTGCTTCAAAATTTCAAGCATGCATCTTACTTGCTCCATCAATGTTCTATTCATTCTCTCAACCAACCCATTTAGTTGAGGTGTCTTTGGAGGTGTCTTCTGACGTTGAATTCCCTGTTGCCTACAATACTCTTCAAATGGTCCTCGATACGCGTCTTCATTATCAGTCCAGATACACTTTAACTTCTTTCCATTTTGCCTTTCAACCAAAACTTAAAACTTTTTAAACTTATCAAGCACTACATCCTTTGTTTCAAAGAATAAGTCCATAATTTCTCAAAATGGTCATTAATAAAAGTGACAAAATAAGATGAACCAGAAATTGAATGTACCTTCAATAGACCACAAACATTTGAATGCACAAATCTAACACATTTGAAATTCGGTAAGGAGGATTAATCTTAAAAGGCACTCAATTCTACTTTCCTTTAAGACATTGAGAGCACTTCTCCGAACAAACAGTCTTTAACTCTAGAATAACATTCTTCTTCGTCAAATTTTCAAGTCCCTTTGCACTAACGTGATTTATCCTTTTGTGCCATAACTCCGATCAATTCCATTTCTCCACTAGATTCATAGTGCCATTTGAAATAGAAGTTTGTATCCAATGCAAATTTTTCCTCAACTTCTTTCCTCGAGCTATTACCGGGGACCCTCTGTTAAACTTCCAATAACCATCACCAAAGAAGTTATTGTAATCATCATCATCAAGTTTTCCAATGGAAATCAAGTTCAAGCAGACATCCAGAGCAAACAAACGTATCACCTTGATTTCAAACGTTTGACATCTCTAAGGAGTACTCATCTTCAAACAAACGTCACTTACGCCAACTAATTTCAAACTCACCTGCAGTGTTGGTAGCAAAGAGTTCCTTCCTGGAAGTAACATGGACCGCATCACCAGTATCAATCACCCAACTAGTATCAGAAGAAACTAGATTAATGTCAAAATCATCAAAAATAATAACTAGATCTTCATTTGTAACAATGGCAACTTGATCAACACTACCATCTTTAGACTTTCTTGATTTGTTACCACTTCTTTCATTCTCATTCTTCCACTTGTAATAGTTCCTCTTAATGTGACCTTTCTTATGACAATGATGACACTCAACATCCTTATATTTTGACCTGGACTTGCTTATACTTTTGTCTCTATCATAATGACTTCTATTTTTTTGTCTCCCCCTTTGCTCTGCAACCAAAACCTCAATCTGCAATGACGATGAACCCTGAGTTTTCTTCTCACTTCCTCATTGAGAATTCCACTCTTCGCATAGTCCATAGACATAACACCATTAGGGGTAGAATTAGTGTCTAAGACCAGAAATGTCTCCTATGAATTAGGCTAAGTATTCAACAACCACAGTCCAAGAATCTTATCATCAAATCTTATCCCCACCTTAGACAGCTAATCTAAAATACCTTGAAACTCATTCACATGGTTAGAGATAGGCATACCTTTAGTGTATCTCTATTGCATCAGCTACTTAAGTAAAAACAATTTATTATTCCCAGTCTTGGAAGCATACAACTGTTTAAATTTATTCCACAGTGTTCTAACATGTGTTTCATTAGCAACATGATTTAAAACATTATCTTCCACCCTTTGTCTAATATAACCACAAACCTATTCATGCTCAAATTGCCAATATTCATCAGATTTGGAATTCGACTTCAAACCCAACATTATATTATAAATCACCCGACAGTTCAAACCATGTTGTTCTTTTTCACACTAGACATATAATTTATTGAAATCATCTAAAGTTCATGTGAACGTATGTAGTAAAACAATGGGTTAATTACCAAATAACCTAAACTTTCGCCAATTTTTCAATTATATTTCGAACTTTAAAAAGTAGCAATAAAATGCTCAAACCTTAAAAAATTTTCAATTCTAGCCCAAACTTCAAAAAGTGGTAATAAAAATTTTCTTTAATTCTAGCCTGACGTTATCTATTGTTATCCGGATCCCTTTATCCTTTTATTTTTATGTTTGTTCTTTTTACACCCTAAACTACTCTCACATTACAACGTACTGCAACAGTAAGCTCTTCATTTTTTGTTCTTTTGATGCCCCTAGTGTGAGGGCGTCGGGGCTGTGTAATCCAAAAATCGAAGGGTGAGGGTTTCGAGAAAACAAACTGAAAATAAAGGAAAAAATTGAAATCAAAGCGTGAGGTCATCGGGGCTATGCAATCTGATTTATGTCATTTTTAAACAACTTCATTTAGTTACATGATTAATCAATGTCGTTTCATTAATCTTCATTTGTTATGTTAATTTTGGCTTAAGTGTATTAATAATTAAGGTTTCTGAAACACGTAGCAAGTCATGTTAGCAAACTTAAAGAAAATACTAACGTCGGGTTAAAATTGAAAATGTTTTGAAAGTTTGAGCATTTTATTGCTATTTTATTAAATTCAGGCTATAATTGAAAAAATTGAAAGTTTGAGTATTTTATTGCTATTTTTAAAGTTTGGGCTATAATTGAAAATTTGACAAAAGTTTGGACATTTTTTGGTAATTAACCCTAAAACAATATATGATTTATTCACATTTAAAATGGAGAATGCCACTTATTAAGCATTATTTATGTCTTAATTAACACTTCCCTAATTACTATTTTGTGTGATATTTTTATAGTCTTACAGTGTTTGATTAGCATAAATAGATAAGAAATGGAATGATGATTTTTAGAAGAATATATATAATATGTATTATTAAGTTTAGTTAATTCTTAAGAATTTTTAATGATAATAACATAAATTTAAAATAACAAAAGAATAACTAACAAAAATACTAAAGTATTCTTAAGCCCTTTCATCCCCCTATCCTCTAAATGAAAAACTACTTTGTTTGCTATCTCCGTCGATAAATGTCCCCTTTCAACTTTCTTGTTGGAAGCTAATGGAAAGATAAAGACTTTATGAAGTGAATGACGAAAAGTAACTAGAATGAAGTATAAAATGTGAACCTTTTACTTTTCCAGCTTCTAAATCTTATCGTTTCATATTGTTTTGGTTTTAGTTAATGATGTTGGACGATTATGGTTCTTTTTCTATCATTTTGAACACGGTCAACTTATTCATATAGCATGGAGATTTGTCTTGATACAAACAGCGAAAAAAAGTTACGATATTTGGACTATTTCATGTACCAAATCAATCTCTTTAAACATTACAACATAACCCCAGTTGTTGTCTTCGATGGTGGGAGTATTCCCTGTAAAGCTGCAAGAAAATATGAAAGACACAGGTAAGTTACTGTTCCTAGGCCTTAGAGCATCTGGAACTTCAGTAGGACGTTAATTTCAATTGTTGGACCCCGATCCTTAATTGAAATGTAAAATTATTAAATGACAATTAAAGGAGAATTTTGGGGTGAATTATGCATGTACAAAGGAAAGAAAATGCAAGAATTGAAATGATTGTGTTTAATGTGCTATTTGAGCAAGGTTAGTTTGAGAAAATTGGATTGATATGATTAGGGTTGCATGAAATTAGTGTTTTTGGGTATATGGATATGTTATGGGTGGTTTTGAGCTTTAATAGAAATGATGTGAAAAGAGTGATTTTTGGGTTTTTGATGATTTTGAGGTTTTGAGGAAATATGTATGTGTTATGAAATTTTGTAACATCTCATTACCGATGTGAAGGGCATATCGGTAATTTGGATTGGGTTAGGATCGAGTGCATCCATAGTATTGAATTGCACATGCATTTGCTTTTATATTATTGATAAATGATTATGATTGCACTAGCATATATTGGTACATGCATGTATGACATATTCCCGGTATAATTGTGTGAATTGGTAATTTTGTGATTATTGTACAGATTGAGCTTTGAATATTGAATTGGAGTGAAAATTGAATGCTAGAGGTTTGGGGAATGAATTTGGAGTGTAGAATCATGTGTTTTATATTTTTGAGGATTTATATAAATTTTTTTGAAATTTTTAGAGTTTTGAGTCCGGACCGGGAAAAAATGGCTTGATGACTGATTAATTGGATTCTGGTTCTGAAAGTGATTGACAATTGGCATGAGATAAATTGAGTTATGATTTTAGGATTTATTATTCATAGTCATTGTGAGATTGGGAGAAAATTTGAATAAGAATTGGATTTCTAGACATTAAGAATTTGGCATGTGGCGAATGGGATTGCCAAACATGCCCTAGCTTTTAACCTTTGGTTTATAAACCCTTCTCATTCAAATTTGCTTCCCGGACACCCTTGCTCTTTTGAAAGAAAACTTGAATTTCTCTTGGCTTTTCTTCTCTTCTCCATCGTGGGTCTCCATCTTTGTTCTTTCCTTCCATTTTCTTCTTGCAAATTGCCCCATTCTTCATCATCAATCTTTGCCTTAAGCCTTAGAATGGAGAAATTGAATTTTGGTGTTGATAGAGGTGAAAACCGTGGGTGCGTATGAGATTGGGGATTTGAGGATCTTGGGTGATTTTGAAGGATTGAAAGCTTAAATCAAGTAAGTTCTTACTTCTCTATGCTTTAAGTTGTTTGATTGATCATTGAATTAAGTTATTAATTGTTTAGGAATTTATAAGTTTCGGGAGATGAGTTTTAGGGTTATTTGATTTTGATTTGGGTAATTGAGGGATAATTGATTTTGGATGGATTTGAGGTTAAGGGTTAGTAGTTTAGAGTGTATGGAGTTGTTTTGGAGTGATTTTAAAGAGAAAGGTTGAGTTATGGATGTATTTTAGACAAAGAAATGAAAATGGGAAATCGGAGAAGATGAACCAGAGCTTGCACGTCGCGACGTGAAATTAATTAGACGTCGCAACGAGCATTCGCCGCGACGAGCGAGACGTCGGGACGAGCGGAGAGTTGGACGTCGCGACGAGTGTGTAATTCCACGTTGCGACGAGCAAAAGTGAGGACGCCTGTTTCCTAAAATGATTTTGAGGATTAATTCCTAATGAGTTGATTATTGATTGAGTGTAATTAGAGATTAAGAGTTGTGAATTGATTAGATGGAATCTCGAAATTGAATTTGATGGTTCACGGAAATCGGATGACGATTAATGTAGCGCCCCCTCACCGTAGGGTACACATCGGGACGCCCGAAGATCGCTCCGACACGTATCCCGCGATAAAGGTGCACTACCAGAAAATTTCCACTAAGATCCACATGGCATCACAATAATTAAAACCATAATATATCAGAAATCAATCAATTGTAAAATCCAAAATAATCTTGATACAGTCATCTAATAGCAGAATAGACAAGTCTATCAGTCCCCTAAACAACACCAAAAAGGAAATTGATACAAGCATCTATCCTAAGATCATCCGCAAAAGTTCAACCCAGCTGACCGACCTGTGTGCCATCGCTTCTCTTGCCAGCACGCTCGCACGGCAGGAAAAGACTATTTCCGGAGCTAGGAGTCTACTCTATCGATCTTAAAAAAATTAGATGCAATTTTGGGTGAGTTTGTGAACTCAGTGAGAAACCATCATTGATGGTTCACTCAAATCATGCATTACGCAGATTGCGTACAGCACGGCACAGTAAGATACAATTAGTATATAACAATTTGTAGTAGCCTATAACAGTTTGCAGTATCAAATAACAATTTACAGTAAATCAGGTCATCACGTAATTCAGTAATCGTCACAAAACAATCATTCATGTGCATACAATACATATGTGACTCTTTTCCAGTTATTCAGTATTGTGCCCAAGTGCTCAATCAAGATTCGGGGGGGCGATCGAGATTTCTCCCTCGGGCTCGAGGCGGTCAATCTGATGTTAGAGCTCGAGGCTCTTTCCAGTGATAATAGCAACTTGGGTCACATATCTATTATCTGATCATGCATTTATGCATGTAATGCAGTGTTCAGTAATTCAGTGTATGGCTATAAAAGCCCAGTATTGCATTTCTCAGTGTCATGCAGTAGTCCAATCCAATACAGTAAAAGCATGTCATTCGATCATGTACATTTCAGTAATCATGTAATTCTCATTGGCAAGTAATTCACATAGAGCATTTAGACAATCAGGAATTTGAGAAACCAACTAGGTTACTCACCTGTAACTTCCGAGCTACTGCCTGGAAGATCCAACAATGTCCGTGGAATGACGATCCAACGGCGCCTCTATAGCAGTAAAATACAGTCCCATTACTAGATGCTCAATTAAACAATTCAGTGATGCATATATCTCAATGGAATTATGTACAATGCATATTCACGATTTTCCCGGCCCTAAAACCCAATTTAAAACTCTTATGCCCCATTGTAACTCTTCGCTCAATTGATCGACAATAATTGATCCAATCCTAAAATTCAGTTCAATTTCCTCAATTCATATTTCCTATAACAATTCCCTATTCATTGGATCAAAACCTCTATTGAAAATCCCAATTAAAACTCCAATTGTCTCAATTCAATACTTAGGTCACTATGAACCGTAATTGACCTTATTCTCTATGAATCAATACCATTTAAATTAAATTCTAACTTCCATAAAAATCCTCAATTGTAGACCTCTTTCCCTAGTTCACAACGAATCAGGAATCACCTTAATCGAAGATCTATACCATGAGTTACGCCCCATAAACTAACACTCATCAATTCAGAATTTCTATCCCTCGCCGCGACGTGGGAAGCTCGTTCATCGCGACGTGGAGACCGTTCGCCGTGGCACACAAATCCACGTTCGTCGTGACGTCCACCCGAGCTCGTTGCGACGAATAAATTAATTACTCGTCGCGACGTAGCCCTCTCGCCTCTACGCTCGTCGTGACGTGCGAAGGCCCGATCGTCTCCTCTGATCGATTTCCGCCATTAATGCTCTTTAAGCTCAACATTTAACACCCTAACTACTCAATCTTTCACCATAAATGCCATAAATGCATGGAACAACCATTAATAACAACATTAAAGCCATAAATACTTACCAATCGACGATCAAGTTCCACAAATCCCTCAAATCTCTGTAAACCCTAAAATCTTTTAAACTCAACGATAAACCACTCTCAAACCTTCTCAACCTTCATCAATCACAGTAAACAAGTTAGCCTATAACAATGCGAAGAAACCATAAGGAAAGATCGAAGAATCCTCACCTATGAGAGGAATCGATGAACACCGCGGGAGAAGAGAAGAAGAAATGATTTTTGCCTTAGGATAAAATCCCCAATTTCAAACCTAAGCTATTTATAGACATAGGTCTCCAAATCAGTTCAAATTTTAGTCTCTAAATTTCAATGGCTTAACATTTTTATTTCCTAACAGTATAACTCTAATTTTTTCCTTTGCCATTGGACAATTCTTTCAATCTCATAAGGTTAATTGGTCTGTCACTCAAAATTTCCGGTCCGGACATTTTCTCCCGAATCTTCCGAAAATTTCCTACAAGCCACTATCAATAGCCAATCACTCTTAAACTATTCTAAATCAGTCATTCGAGCCCACTTACTCTTAATTTCTCAATCAATCATAATCCAGTCAGTTTCCAGTTCACAATCCAATCAATTCATACTCACAATTAAAATGCCGGAAAATCATGAATGCATGTACCTATGCATAAATGCATATGCAATAAACCTATTTCTCTATGATCAGAGGCCAGTAACATGCTCAATCAGTGAATGCAATGAAATCGATCAGTCTGACCCAATATTACCAAAATACCCTTGCTAACAGTAACGGGATGTTACAATTAATTAGTGAATTTGATATCGATTTAAGGATAATTCTTGTGTCTTGAAATTGACTTTAGAGAAGGCGGATCTTAGTTAATTGAATGATGATATTAGGAATTTCTATTAATTAGAGTGAAAGGTCGAATTGAGATGATTCGGGAATAGAATCGGGAATGTCATAAACATGTATAGTACATAATTCAATCGCTGCATGTGCATTACTGAATATTGGAAATTGTATAATTAGTAATGTGTGATTATTCTGATTGTTATAGAGGCTCAAGTGGAGCGTCGATCCTCCGACGTAGCAGAGACTTCCCGGCAGTAGCTTGAAAGTTCAGAGGTGAGTAACCTAGTTGGTTCCTCAATCTCTGATTTGTTAAATGCTTTGTATGAATGGTCTGCGAATATGAATTGAATGAACTGTATGACTTCAATGAATACTGTTGTATGAGATGTGTTATTGTGAAATGTGTTATTGTGTAATTATGAACGCATGCTAGGCATGATCAGAATTGGTAATTAACAGTTGTGACTGGAGCAATTACTGATAGCAGCTGTAAGCTCAACCACTGTGAAAAAGGGCCTAAGGCCGAAAAGGGAATAGTGCATACCCAGAGGGCTCTCCTACCCCTAAAACGCGATTACTATTTAATGTGCCCAAAAAAATGGGATAATACTGACGCTCAGTCACAACACTGAAATGAAATGAAAAACATCATGCATTCAGTATCTGATTGTGCTGTGAATTTGGAAATGGGTTAAATGCGTATGTGTGAAAACTGTTTAGTGAAGTTTCTGATTGTTGTTCTGAATGTGTTATTGTGTTCATCTGTGCGCAATTTTTCGTAATGCATGAATTGGGTGAACCATCGATGATGGTTACTTATTGAGTTCGCAAACTCACCCAACATTGCATATATATTTTTTAGGACAGAGATAGTCGACTCCTAGCTCCAGTTAGTGTGACTTTTCCTGCTGTGTGAGTGCTGGCAAGCGAAGTATGGCTCACAGGTCGATCAGCTGGGATCTTTTGGGGATGACCTAGTTAGGAGTGATTTCAGTTCCTTTTGGATTTGTACAGTATGTTATTATGACAGAATAGTGTATTATGGTTTTTAAGAAATGGAATGAGAAGTATCTTTTGGGTTTTAAAATTTAGTGATTTTGATATTACATCTTTATTGTATTGATGCCATGTGGTTTATAAAAATGATCGTTCGTAGTGCACCCTCATCGTAGGTTATGTATCGGAATGACCTACGGGCGTCCCAGTGCGTACTCTACGATAAGAGGGCGCTACAAATTTAGAGTGAATATTTTGATTTAATGGAAGTTAAAAAGCAAGAAATAAATAATGAAAGTGCTAAAGTATAGGGAATTGAAAGTTTGACTTTGTGAGATGAATAGTAACAAAAAATTGACTTTTTGGTCTGAAACCTTTTTGAATTTTTCTAGATTGATCTAGAGAGATTTTGATAAAATAATCTTCATGAAACTTGTAGCTTATATTGAGAGCTTTCTATCTCCATAAATTATGATATTTTTCGATATCAGGATTGAAAGTTATGATCATTCAAATTTAAGTGTATTTTGCTTTGTTTTTGAAAAATGTTATTAAGGGTAAGTTATGTGTACTGTGTTTTGAGGCAAATTTTGTACTGATGTTGTTTGAATTGGAGCAAGTAGCATTATTGAAAGTTGTAGAGGAAGTTTATAGCTTTTCAATGATGTATAATATGTTATTTTTGGTTATGGAAATTGGAAGATATGAAATTTGGAAGTTTGGATGTTGTTTTAGGATAACAAATTTCTGGCAGAAACTTTGATTGAACAATTGACCTAGATAGAGGTTGAAATTGCTTTTAACTGTTTCATTAAAGTTTTAGATTATGTTTTTATCTTTCCATGGATGTAAAGTATGGAAATTTTGGACCATGAAATGTGAAGTTATGATTTTTAGAAGTTTCTGTTACTGTTTGGCATGATCATTAGTGGACAGAAACTTTGAGTGGCTTTTTGACTCCCTTAGGAGCCAAATTGATTTTTTTTCCCTCATAAAAGTTGTAGGTGACATTTTGATATTTTCATTGATATAAAGTATGACATTTTTGGATCTTGGAGCTGAAAGATAGAAATTTTAGAAGTTGTGATACTGTTTAGGGTGACATAAATGTGGACAAAAACTGAGTAGATGTATAGGAGTTGGTTGTTTCCATTTGAGAGTACATATATATGGATTGGTTTGGAGTTGGGAGATTGAGGATTATGGGGATTGAAGTTTTTCTGTGCAGGTGATGGAGATTGGGTTGAAGATTTAGCTAGAACAATTTTCGGGGAGGTGCTGTTAAATTTTACTTAACAGGCTGAAACTTCGACTAAGATTTTGACCCCCTTAGAGTGTAATTTGGATTTGAGGTTCTTTTTGAAAATTTTAGTTCATGTTTAGAGATTTACAATGGTATATAATGTGCCTTATTTGGAGTTAGGAGTGGAAACTTATGAGGTTTGGACATAATTCAATTACTGTTCATGGTCAATTTTAGGCAGAATCTTTGGAAGGGTTTTTCACCCCATTAGAGCCTTCATTTATTTTTGCATCCTTCATATAAGATGTAGATTATCTTTTACCCTTTCCATTGAGGTATCATATGCAATTTTATGGATTTCGAGTAAGAAGTTATGAGGATTGGAAGAACACAGTTACTGTTCCTATGGTTATTTTTACTGTTTCATTGGTCATTTTACAGGCAGTACTTTTGAGTGAGTTTTTACCTCTTTTAATGACTGAATCAATTTTTTCTTCCTTCATGAAATTTGTAAATCATCTTTTAATCTTTCCATGGAGATATGATATGCCATTTTTTGAGTTAGGAGTAAGAAGTTATGAGGGTTGGAATTTTTCAGTTACTGTTAATATGGTCATTTTATAGGCAGTAACTTTGAAGTAGTTTTTGACTCCCTTAGAGGCCATATTGTTTTTTAAACCCTTCATAAAAGTTGTAGAGTTTTCTTTGAGCTTTTTATTGATACCAAATTGGCGAACTTTGGAGTTCGGTGTGAAGAGTTATGAAATTTCATTTTAGTTTAAGAATAGGATTTCTGATTGGGCCCTAAACGTTTTATATTTCAGGAGAGAAATTAAGGTGAATTTTTCAAGACCTAATTGAAAGTAAATAGATTAAGTTCATTTTTTAGGGTTGAGAGAAATGTCTTCAATTGATCATTTCATTGGTTTTGAATGATTGTGAAATTGCCATATAAATTTTAGATGATGAATGTGCAATGTGAATTAGAATTTGTGTAAATTATGATTGAGTTTTGATATGTGTATGAAAATCAAGTTTCGAAATATGCTTTCGGGCAATCCGATTTTCATGTATGAATTATATGTTATGTGGGTTTGGTTAGGTCCCATAAGCTTGAGTCAGTGCACTGTCTCTTTTTAAAGGCTTCTCCCGCCTACCCGCTAGTGGCACTGGAGCTCCGATTTCGGACTCCTATAAGTTCACGGCTACACTGGACCGCTATGATGGAAAGTGTAGTACGTTCTGTTCATGGCTGCACAGCACCGCTATGCGGGAATGTACAGTACGTTCCGTTTTGGATCGACCCAAACCATTCTGATGTGTTTGTGCATTTTTGATTTTGTTTATATTTGTGATGCATACATGTGTTCAATTTGTTCGTGAACTGTGAAAATTTTGAGGATTTTGAGAAAAGATCAATTGAGGCTTTTCTGCCATGAAATTATTTTGAAATTAATTATGATTGATTTAAAAAGTTTGAAAATGAGTCTTTGTTAAATTTTCGAATGTAAAATGTTTATAAATGGAAAACTGCTTGAAAAATGATTTTTGCTTATTTTTTTATTTTTAAACATGTTATACACGAGCTATAAGCTCACCCCCCTTTCATCCCCATCTCCAGGTACCGAGCAGGAGATCGGATGAAAGAAAGCCAAGGTTTTTGTTCGATTTTGTTTAGTTTGTGTTTTTGTGTATTTTGGAATTTGGTATTGGCTTTGTAAATGACTTGGAATGCCATTAAGGTTTGTAAGCAATTATTTATGATATGTATGAATTATGATTTTGTATAAGGACTTGAATGGTAAAGTAGTGTATGATGGTTTATGAATTTGTGGATGGTTATGAAATCATGTATTGAATTGATTTATGAATGTGATTTGGATATGTATAGATATGGATGAATGTGTATGATGATGGGATATGAATTGTGATTGTGTATAAATATGATCGGTTTGGGTTTTGGATTGAATTGTGAAATTGTATATGGAATTGAGAAATATGATTGTGTTTTGGATTCCGGACGGGAGGTTCGATGATTCTGAGTTTTGACTGGAAATTATAGAAGTGAGTTTTAAAACCATTTGCAGGTTTGAGTTTCGTAAAATACAGTCGTTATGCTGCCCAAATTTTGTTATATGGCTAGGTGTGAGAGTTTTTATGGCAAAAAGAAAGAATAAGAATAAGATAGATGTTTGTTTTAAAGATGAGATTGAGATATTGCATGATTAAGAAGAATCGAACGCATTGAGTTTTGGTTGAGGATGAATTTCCCTAATGGGAAAGTATATTGCTTTGTATGAGATTGAAAAAAAAAATTCCGGATTGGATTAGTTTAGTCTTAAGGTTTCCAATGCTAATTTAGTTTTCTAAGATTTACGCTTCGGATGTCGGGAATTTGTTTCAGTTTCGATTGAACCTTTTGTTTGCTTTAATTCCGAACCAAATTCGATTTTCACTTTCGATTCGTTTGTTTCCGATTCCGCTTCCGATTCTTCAGTTGTATTATTTGATTCGCTTCGATATTTTCGTTTTCGATTTAGTTTTTTGTTTTTTCGGTTGGGGTCCAGTCTCAAGATCGGGTCCCAATATTTATAATATCAGAGCCCAATATTAGGATCTTACTTGGGCAATATGTTTGTTAAGATTAAATTTGTGAAAATGTGATGAACATGGAAATGTATTTTCATGAATTATGTGGAGAACCAAAGTGATTGTTTGATTTAGGTTAAGAATTATGATTGATTTTAGGTTTCTGATTATGAAATTGAGATTAGAATTTCTTAATGAATTGGGATGATTTGGTTTTGAATATACAATTGTGAGATGATAGAGATAGATGTGTAGAATTCAATAGGTTGATTTTGAATGATGATTGGTCCATATAGGGTTCCTTAAGAAATGGGACCATTGACTTGTGCCAATGTGTAAGGAAATATTTGATTTGTGGATATAGTGTTTGGATATGATATTGGTGGTATTTGATACAAGAAGTTAAAAACATTATGAATATGTGTGATGAGAAATTTAATAAGAAAGTGAGTGACTAGGATCATTGGAAGAAATTAGTTACGAGAATGTTATTTGGTGAATTCTTAAGTTAGAATTTCGAGGACGAAATTCTTTTAAGATGGGGAGAAATGTTGGACCCTAAATTTTCTTGAAATTTTTTAATTATAAAGTGGCATTAAATGAGGAAACTTATGGTAACTTTTTAGTGTGCAAAGAAAAAGAAGAGTCAACAATATGAACTGTTATATGAGATTAAGATAGGTTATTAATGATTATGATTAATTATGGTCTAAAGTGTTGTTTTTGAGTTTAAATGAAATTGATAGTGAATACATTTTTTAAATGGAAGTTAAAAAGCAAGAAGTAATTAGTGAAAGTGTTAAATTTTGGAGAATTAAGAAAAGTTTGACTTTTTGGTCATAGAGAGTTGACTTTTTGATTTAAGCAGAATTTGAGAAATTGATCTTCATGAAACTTGTAGAATATGTTGAAAGCTTTCTATCGCTATAAAGTTTGATATTTTTCGATATCGGGATGGAAAGTTATGATTTTCTAAAGTTAATGCTATGTTACTTTGTTTTTAAAAGTGTTAGTTAAGGGTAATTTTGTGTGTACTGCTTTGAGGCCAGTTTCTGTACTGATGTATTTGAATTGGATTAAGTGGCCTACATGAAATTCATAGAAGATTTTTCTAGCTTTTCAATGAGGTATCATATGTTAATTGTGGATGTGAGAATTGGAAGATATGGGTTTATGAAGTTTGGATTTGGTATAGAATGACACACTATTCTGGTAGAAACTTTGACTGAAGAATTAACCTAGTTAGAGGTTGAATTTATGATTAAGTTCTTCATAAAAGTGTTAGATTATGTTTTAATCTTTCCATTGATGTTTAGTATGCAATTTTTGGACCATGGTATGTGAAGTTATGTTTTTGGAAGTTTCTGTTATTGTTTAGCATGATTATTAGTGGACAGAATCTTTGATTGGAAATTTGACTTCCTTAGAGGCAAAATTGAATTTTCTGTCCTTTATGAAAGTTGTAGGTGTCTTTTTGATCTTTACATTGATATAAAATATGACATGTTTGGACCTAGGAGTTGAAATATAAAAATTTTGGAAGTTATGTGATTGTTTAGGAAGATATTCATATAGACAAAAAGTTTGATTGGTTTTGACCCCTTTAGAGATGGAATTGATTTTTGAGTTCTTCATGGAAGTTGTAGAAATTCCTTTAAGCTTTCTATTGATATCAAATTTGTTAATTTTGGAGTTTGGGAGCAAAAGATATGATTTTTGAAAATTCTGGAATTTTCTGCAGCTCCAGATTTCATCCTTAGGCGTGCCCACGCCTAGTCTCTGAATTTCTTAGGTATGCCCACGTCTAATATTTGAATTTCACCCCGCAGGCGCCCTCGCCCTACGAGAGCCTCGCCTTCGCTTATAAAGTTTTTCGTTTGACCTCCAATTGACTTGGTTTTCGAAACGTTGGATTCCTAAGATAATTATCTACATCCTCAGGGAAAATTTGTGATTTTTTAAGATTAAATTGAATGAGATTGATTTAATCAAAGTGAGTTGGATGGTTCATTCTTTTGCGAAATTCGAGATCTGTGGAGATCCGATTGAACTAATCCTTCAGGCAAAATAAAATAGAGACATGGAGCTACAAGTCATATGAAGGAATTGAATTTCAATTTAGCCCCTAAAATTTTCAATTTCTGAATTGAAGTCGGTATTAGTGTTCAGTCTAGGATTAGTAAGATCTGAAAGTATTTTGGCCATAACTTTTGCTCTAGTAATCTAAATGGGGTAATTCTTAATTTGGATTAAACTAGAGAAATTGATCTACAAATGTTGTGAAGGAAGTGAATTTTAATTTAGTCTTTAAGACTGTCAATTGTTGGAGGGAAGTAAATCGCTAGAAAATATTTTAGCATAAGACAAGTCCGGAATGTTTGGACTATAACTTTTGGAGTAGTGCACCAAATTAAATGATTTTTGTGGCGTTATGAAATTGAGATAATAAGGAACATTTCTCTAGAAGGAAGTTTTGGCAAATTTCTTCAATTTGATGTTGAGAAAAATGTCCTAAAGTAAGCATGAATTAAAAAGAATTTTAGGGGCAAATTTGAAAGTTTACTTAAAGAGTTAAGTTAGTAGGCATACATGGAAGGGCATTTTGGTCAATTGGCTCTCATTAAATGACATGGCATTATGGTGGTCGTTTTTAAAGAAGGGAACCCGAAACTTAAGAAGAAAAGAAGGAAAGAAAATGAAAGAAAGGAGAAGAGAGCATTTCGGTGGGAGAAGAAGAAGAAGAAGAAAACGTTAGCTAGGGGTGTCGATTTTTGTGTGTTTCCAAGGGGGTTTTGATGCTTTCATGAAGGAAAATGGTGGAAGAAGACAAGAGCTTCCTTCCAACCTAAGGAAATTTCAAAAATGAAGAAGATGAAGGTAAGTGATGATTCTTAAGCTTTGAATTTTTAGTGATATTTTGGTTTATTTGGCTTAAGATTGATATGGGTTTGTGAATTATAAAGTTAATTTTGGTGATTATGCCTTAGGTGAGGTTTAATTTGGGTGTTTATTGATTAGAGAATTTCAATATGGATGAAGGAAAGGAATGACGAAATTGAGGCTTTAAACAAGTTTCTAGCAAGGATTTGAAGTGGGTACCGTGTTTATATTTCGAATTATAAGCTAATTGTGGGTTTTTGAAAAATCAAGAAAAGAGAAGATTTCTGAATTTTATTGTTTCCGATTGATTTTTGTAAAATTGTTTCAAGGTTAAATTCATTGTTTACGATGATTTGATAAATTAAAAAATATAAATTCTGAATTTTGTTATTTATAAATAAATTTGATAATTTATGGAAAATTTTGAATTCATTGTGTTGAATTTTTTTGATAATTGTTATAAGTGTTGCATTTTTTGTTATGAATGATTGTTATGTGATTTTTTTTTATTGATCATGTGAATTCGAAATTGTGGATTTGAGAATGTAAATGAGTAGATGTATAGGAGTTGGTTGTTTCCATTTGAGAGTACATATATATGGATTGGTTTGGAGTTGGGAGATTGAGGATTATGGGGATTGAAGTTTTTCTGTGCAAGTGATGGAGATTGGGTTGAAGATTTAGCTAGAACAATTTTAGGGGAGGTGTTGTTAAATTTTACTCAACAGGCTGAAACTTCGACTGAGATTTTGACCCCCTTAGAGTGTGATTTGGATTTGAGGGTCTTCTAGAAAATTTTAGTTCATGTTTAGAGCTTTCCAATGGTATATAATGTGTCTTATTTGAAGTTATGAGTGAAAACTTATGAGGTTTGGACATAGTTCAGTTACTGTTCATCGTCAATTTTAGGCAGAATCTTTGGAGGGGTTTTTCACCCCTTTAGAGCCTTCATTGATTTTTGCATCCTTCATAGAAGATGTATATTATCTTTTACCCTTTCCATTGAAGTATCATATGCAATTTTATGGACTTGGAGTAAGAAGTTATGAGGATTGGAAGAACACAGTTACTGTTCCTATGGTTATTTTTATTGTTTCATTGGTCATTTTATAGGCAGTACCTTTGAGTGAGTTTTTACCTCTTTTAATGACTGAATTGATTTTTGCTTCCTTCATAAAATTTGTAAATCATCTTTTAATTTTTCCATGGAGATATGATATGCCATTTTTGGAGTTAGAAGTAAGAAGTTATGAGGGTTGGAAATTTTCAGTTATTGTTCATATGATCATTTTATGGGCAGTACCTTTGAAGTAGTTTTGACTCCCTTAGAGGTCATATTTGTAACACCCCACTCCTGTAACACCCGAACCCGACATCGATGGTGATATCTGAGTCCGTGCTCTACGAGGGTGGCGTGCTACATCACTCGATCAAACCTCAATATACATATTTTTTTGACTCTAACACAGACGCAACTGATCCCGACATCTTCTATCACTCACCAGCGATCGCTATACGCCCGTTGATTTACGGGATATTCTTTTCAGTCCTAAAAAGTAAGTGCAAATTTTTGGTGAGTTTTGTGAACTCAATGAGTGACCATCATCGATGGTCCTCTCAATCTTTACAATAACATCAATTTACCATTATATAATCGCATCGTTACATATTGGATCACATTTCACAATTTGCATACGTTTAGCTTTATTTCATAAAGTACTTTCACAAAATTTCACATTTCACATTCTCCGAAGTTCACATTCATACATTTCATATCGATACATGCATATGAGACTCACTTCCCATTTGTTATTAATTGGCTATGAGTGCCTAACTGTCCCTTTATAGGGCTCATTAATATATGTCCCTTACCCGATGATGGATATAGGGCCCCTTATACGTTAAGCCTGAGGCTCTGAATCACTTATGAGCTTAAAGGTCATTTTCACACGTTGAGCTAAAAGCTCTGATTGGTGGCGATTCTAATCATAACAGCGATTATCATACAACACTCAGGCATATAACAATTATTTCATTATTTCACATTTATGCTTATTGTCACATCAATATAAGGTATTTTGCTTTTCATGCAATCAAAAGCATTTCAAATCAAATGCATAAGACGTGTGCATGTAACATTTTCCTTATTTATTTCGGTGTTGTGACCAAGCGCCTGAAACTGTCCCAATAAAGGCTCATTAATCGTTGAGCCAGAGGCTCTGAAACTGTCCCAATAAGGGCTCATTAATTGTTGAGCCAGAGGCTCTGAAACTGTCCCAATAAGGGCTCATTAATCGTTGAGCCAGAGGCTCTAAATTACTATAGGCTCGGGCCCAAATATAAACGTTGAGCTAAAAGCTCTGATCAGTGGCTGCTCCGATCACAACTGTCATTTTCTGTTCATGCGTTAACGTATGAACTGTCTATGCCACAATTTATCACATCATTTATGCACGTATGCATATAACACAATCAATTTGCCTATAGTTGGCACAATTTACGTTTATGTATCACAATCAATCACATGATTTTAATTTTCAAATGCATATGACCCTTGAATGTAACACTTTTCCAATTATTTCGTTGTTGTGACCGAGCGCCTAAAACTGTCCTAATAAGGGCTCATTAATTGTTGAGCCCGAGGCTTTGAATCACTTCTGGGCTCGAGGTCCATATAAGTTGAGCCTTAAGCTCTTGGTGGCTGCTCCGGTCATAACTGTCATTAACTGATCATGCATTCATGCATAGAATGCATATGCCACAATGAAACAATGTCAACAACACACTCAATCCCAAATAAGCACATTCGGATACATAGTTCAAAATTAATCACACTGAAATCGCATACATCACTTCTATTCATATTTCAAAGATGATGCTCAGACAATATTGCACTTCTATGTCATGTTTCTCCAATACACCGGACCTTCCGTCTGGAATCCACAGTCAAATGCAATCCCACCATTATTCTCCAAAGAATTATAAGCACAGAATTATAACACATAATAAGTGGAGAACCGTCTAGGTCACTCACCGTAGCTTCCGTGCTAATGCCTGGAAGTCCCGGCAACGTCGGTGGGCTGACATTCTAAAAGCGCCTCTATCACAATTCAAACACTCGAATTATTACACATTTCCCAATCAAAGCTATTTAATAATGCACATGTAGCAATTTAAAGATATGTACTATGCACTTTCGTGACATTCCCGGTACTATACCATAACCTCCCGTCACAGCCTTTCCTCAAAATCAGAAACTCAAATAGACACTAAAATCATTTAATCTGTTTCAGAAATCCAAAAGTTACTCTCCAAGCATACATGAACTATCCTTATCTCGAAACCCTATTTTACACTCCACTTCTATCCAAAAACTTGTAGACCTATGACTCTAGTTTACACCAAATCATAAATCACCTTAATTGAATATCTGTACAAAGAGTTATGTTTTAAAAACCAAAACATATCCGTCAGGGAACAGTAGCTCGCCGCGGCGAAGTCCACTAGCTCGCCGAGGCGAGGGCTTTCGCACACGCCGCATCGTGGGCGCATGCGCTCACCGTGACGTGCACCCTCACTTGTATGTCGTGACGTGCACGCTTGCGTGCGCCGTGGTGTGCATATTCGCGTGCGCCGCGACGTGCATATGAGCACGTCGCGACGTGCAATCCCATATTCCTCTCGGCAACTGATTTTTCAACACTTTCAATCAAATTCTTCCCATCTTTCAAAACATAATTCATCTTAACACTAAATCATCACTCACATATCATTTTCCAACTTATTTCAAACCAATATCAATCACAAACATCAAAATTTATGCTTGCTCATAAACCTAAAAACCACACATTTTCGTTAACCCATTTTACCACTTCTAACACATAATCCTCTCTTAACTAATCATCAAAACATGCTTTATTCAATTGATCAAGAGGGAAGATATTTATACTTATTGGATTGGCTTTAAAAACTTCAAAGATCTCCCAAAAACCCAAATTTTTTCTTCTCTTCTTCCTCTCCCACGGTTTCCTCCTCTTTTCTAATTCACAACCCTAATTTCTCCTTTTTATACCCTTAAAAAGGGTGAAAACCCCATCCTACCCCTTTCTTTAAACCCCAAGTCTTAAAACCTTAAGCATCATGCCCAATTTGCCCTTATACCTATTCTTATAACCTTTCTACTTCAATTCAAAAATTTAAACTCTTAGGGACTGAATTGAGATTCAAATCCTTCAGATATACACACTTTCATTGTTTCTTTCATGCCTATCAATTCTCATTTCAATCAATTCATATACTTTGACTTTCATAAATCTCTTCAAATTTCAATGACTCCAGATAGAAAAATTCCTCAATCATGGTGTTAATCTATGGTGACAATTCAATAGTCATTTCTAGTACCGGAAATCTCATCGGTACCCACTTAAACAATTTTATGCAAGAAAACACATAACTCACTCCAATTAAATTTTCCAAACCCAAAATTCCCATTTTTCACCAACATTACACCGATAGACACATATGCCGGGAATAAGTGTTAATAGCTAATAAGTGTTATTAGCTATTAAAATTTCAACTAAGTTGTGTGTAAAAGGATTGGCAAAGTTTAAATTGAGGATTTAGAAATTGGGAACCTTATCGGGGAATTGAAAACGGATCCAACTATCGAGTAAATGATATTGATGATTGGATTAAGAAGTATGTGTAATACCTGATAAAGGGACTATTAGATATATATATATATATATAAAGAAACAATCGAAGCTATATGTCCCAGTCGGAATGCGTTGACAAAGCAATTGATGGCTAAGAATGTAAAACCGAGTGAATGATACGTTTGAGTTACCAATATTCTTGACTAATGGAGACATGGGTAAAGCTTATATTTTTGGGGTTCGCAGGAATATGAGATTAATGCACAGTTCAAATTAACTGCAGATAGATCAATTATTATCCTGGTGATACCATTAGAATCGTGTATAGGTTGTGATACAACAAAAAGGAGTCCTTCACCCCTGCATTGGAATGATCAGGGCCTAAAAATGGTTGAAGGCCATAATTGATGGGAGATAACATTGATGAGCGAAAGGAATTTGTAATAAGGGTTAAGTGATCTTAGTTAATGACGAATGAGTTAAGTGGATCAACATCGAGGTTATGGAATATCGTGAGATGAATATCAGAACTAAGAGTTATGACACTAAAGAAATGTAAAATAGTAAGCTAAAGAGGTAATACTTCGAAGAGTATCACCTCTGCTAAGGTGCACTTAGATGGGGATAAAGGTGTAAATAGGGAAAAACTAAGTTTGACATAAATTGGTCTATACCAAACTATGGCGAGAATAAAATTAAAGTGTTATTAGCTATTAAAATTTCAACTAAGTTGTGTGTAAAAGGATTGGCAAAGTTTAAATTGAGGATTTGGAAATTGGGAACCTTATCGGGGAATTGAAAATGGATCCAACTATCGAGTAAATGATATTGATGATTGGATTAAGAAGTATGTAATACGATAAAGGGACTATTAGAAATATATATATATATATATATATATATATATATATATATATATATATATATATATATATATATATATATATATATATATATATATATATATATATATATAAAGAAACAATCAAGCTATATGTCCCAGTCGGAATGCGTTGACAGAGCAATCGATGGCTAAGAATGTAAAACCGAGTGAATGATACGTTTGAGTTACCAATATTCTTGACTAATGGAGACATGGGTAAAGCTTATATTTTTGGGGTTCGCAGGAATATGAGATTAATGCACAGTTCAAATTAACTGCAGATAGATCAATTATTATCCTGGTGATACCATTAGAATCGTGTATAGGTTGTGATACAACAAAAAGGAGTCCTTCACCCCTGCATTGGAATGATCAGGGCCTAAAAATGGTTGAAGGCCATAATTGATGGGAGATAACATTGATGAGCGAAAGGAATTTGTAATAAGGGTTAAGTGATCTTAGTTAATGACGAATGAGTTAAGTAGATCAACATCGAGGTTATGGAATATCGTGAGATGAATATCAGAACTAAGATTTATGACACTAAAGAAATGTAAAATAGTAAGCTAAAGAGGTAATACTTCGAAGAGTATCACCTCTGCTAAGGTGCACTTAGATGGAGATAAAGGTGTAAATAGGGAAAAACTAAGTTTGACATAAATTGGTCTATACCAAACTATGGTGAGAATAGGACTATGGATTTGAGAGTTAATCTTAATCATAAAGGAGGTTTCGGATCCACACAGTATTATATGGATATGGTTAGAAAGCATTGTTATGATCCGAGATATATGTGTTTTTGAAACTGGAAGTGAAATTTTGAGTAATTTGAATATGGATATAAGGATATGGTTAGAAAGCATTGTTAGATGTGATTTTTGAATGGGGTATTGAAGTGCTACTTGTATGTGAATGAGCTGAACTAAGTGTACTTAATGTGATTGTTAATGTGATCTGAATGCACATTTGCATATGACTGAAAGTATGATTTTTCAACTTTAATGTTGAATGCTGGACTAAGGTCCGATGACATGGAAAAATGATTGAATGTGTTTATGCAAATGTGAGTGATGCATTCCATACCATGAGTGCATGAAATATAATGGTAGTTGTGACCAGAGTAGCCAACGATTAGAGCTTAAAGCTCAACGTGTTGAATCAGAGCCTCAAGCTCAAAGTTTAATGAGCCCTATATGAGATAGTTATTAATGAGCCCTACAAGGGATAGTTTAGGCACTCGATCATAACAAAATAACAAATGGGAAGTGAGTCTCATGTAAACTGCATCTGCATATAATAAGGGATTATATTGTATTGAATGAGAAGTGCAAAATGTGTAATGTTGTGATATGTATTATGTGATTGGGTGAGTCATCGATGATAGTCACTAATTGAGTTTGCAAAACTCACCCAAAACTTACAATTATTTTTCAGGACTCAGAAGAATACCCCATTAGGCAACGGGCGTATAGCATCTGTTGATGAGAGAAAGATAGAGGTTGGGATCAGTTGTGTCTGCATTTAGTATTTTAGTATTTTGTGTAAATTTGTATTCCGCAATTTCTGAAAAATAGTGTTTTGTAATTATAGTGGGCCCCAAATGGGCTATTGAAATTCTATTGATTGTAGTGTGTGATTGAAGATATTCTGAATGAAAATGGGCCACCCTAAATGATTTCTGATTTTGGCATATTATAATTGTGATCCTAGTTTTTTTTTTTAATATACTGAGTTTTGACTAAGTGAGTGCAGTAGCAAGCCACCCTCGCAGGGCACAGACTCGGATATCACCATCGATGTCAGGTTTGGGTCTTGCGGGAGTGGGGTGTTACACATTTAATTTGTAATTATTTTCTAACTTGTGCTAAATTATTTAAAAAGCCTTGATCCGATATATAGCTTAATAAACCTAAAAAGCATTGAACTTCTGTTACATTTTTTAATTTGTCAGAAATTTGATGTAATTTTTCAAGGATATTTGGTTGTAATTTTAAAAATCCATTGGTATATTCTATTCCTAAGTATTTAATTTTTTGGGCTACATTTATCTTCTTTTACTTAATATTAATCCTTTGTTTTACATTTTAATAATACTTATTTGACTTTTTGTAAATGGTCTTCTTTAGTTTTATTTGAAAAATAATTATATCATTTATGTATGCTAACAAAATTCTTCTAATCTTTCTAAATTATTATCCATAAATCATTGGTAAATTCAGGGGCTTGTTTTAGTCCGAATGGTAATACATTCCACTGATAGTGTTTTTGTGGGGGACATGTAAAAGCAGTTAATAGTTTGGTATTTTCATGCAATCTTAGTTGCCAATTTCTAGATTTTGCATCTAAAGTAGTAAACCAAATATATCCTTTTAATTTATTAAAGATGTAATCTTTCTGAGGTAATTTATAAGCATCTCCTATGGTTGCATTATTTAATTCTTTATAATTAATTACCATCCTTCCTTTTCCTCATTTTTGTTTAGAATGATTGTTGACATAAAATGTTGGGGCTAAATGTTTACTAGTACTTAGGAAAATTAATTGTTTTTAATAACTTAGAACATTCGTAATAAATTCTTGTGATCTTGTTGAGTATATGGTATGTTATTTTAATATATATTTCCTTTAAAGGGTCTTTTAATTTTATTTCTATTAATTTGTTATTAGTATTTTTAAAAGGATCTAATGAATTTTCATTACAAACTTCATTAATTAATGTTTCAATTTCATTTTGTATTGTAAGATTGTTTTCAATAAAAGATGTAATTGATCTAGTTTTTCTGTAATAAACTTTAAAGTTTGATAATAACTAGTATGATATATAGGAAATTTTAGGATAATCGATTTTTGATTCAATGAATTGCTTATTGTAGTTTTTAATGTTATATAATATAAATATTGATGTAATGGATTATATAATTTTAAAAGTTGTTTCCTAAAACTAAGGGTAATCCGATTCTTGCGATATATTGATAATCTTGTAAATGTATAATTTTCTATGATAATATTATTATAATAACTTACATACCAAATTTATTTTATACTTCCATCACTATTCTAACTTGTAGAGCTTTAGTTAATTTTTCCACTTAATAAAGTTTTTGTAGCTATACAAATAGTAGTATTGTTGTATCTATATCTACATTAACTTTTTATTCTGAATTATCACTTAAATAAAAGTTGTGTTCGGATCCATCTGTTGATTTTGAATTTTGAAGTTCATAGAGGTATAATGAAGAAATTGTTGAATATGTTTCATAATCTGATTCGATAGGTTCAAGTTTATATTGTAAAGCAGAGTTTAGAATATTGATTTTTTGTTATATTTATTTTGGTTTCATTTTGGACAATTATTTACATTATGACTTTCTTCTTTACACAACCAACATCTACATTGTTTTTTTATTTTTGGGACAATTATTCATTTTTGGTTTGTATTTTCTATAAGCTTGTTTTCTAAAAAACTTTTTATAAGGTTTAAAGGTTTATATTTATTTTTAGGATATTTTTTCTATCTATAGTTTTTAAATTTTGGGTGTTTTGATCGGGGATGTTTATAAGTAGTAAAGTCAACCATATTGTTGTGGGACTTCTGGATATTTAGAGCAACATAGTTGAGTTTCTTTATGCCTCAATCTTTTATGTAATTTTGCTTCTAAACATTTTTGGGGATAATACTTCTTTAGTAGTAAAAATAGCTCCTCCGAAATTATAAGCAACTAAATTAGTAGCTTGCTTCCTTAAAATGTTTCTTCTACAATTCAGTTTATTGGATAAGGTAATTTTTAATAAATATTTGGATATATATTTCTTGTTCAGACAAGTTAGTTTATAATAATATCTTTTAAATTTACAAATATATTCTTCTAAATAACAAATATTGCATATTCTTATATTGTTTAAATGCTAAAGGCGTTTGCCTTTCTTTATTTTCGATTTCTTATTTATATGAAGCTATATCTTTTCCTATAAATTCTTTGTAAATTCGTAGTAACTACTTGAAATGCTTTGATAGGTTCAAGTGCATTAAGGAATTCTGTAGTATTTTTTATTTGAACTTCATTATGTAATAAAAATTTAGTACTACTCTAGTAGTTTTATAAGTAATAAAATTCCATAAAGTACTGAGATTAGTTAGTCCTTCAAATGGCTTTTTAATTGTATGACTAAAGCTAATTTATTAGACCATTTTAATAATAACTTTTAGGTGAAATTAAACAATCTAGATTTAGATTTCCATCTGGTCCTAAAGTTATATGTTTTGGTGTATATTCAATAGGAAATTTTCTTATTTTGTTATCTTTTCGATAATAGCTAAATCTATTTAATTCTTCTGTTTCAATTAGTTTTGATTCCCAATTATATGTTGTTATTTGATTTCTTTTTGTTTTCTCCACTTTGACTACTTTCGGGTTGATCTTCATTGCATTTTTGTTGTTGATCTACTAAAATTTCTTTATCAGATTCATATCCATAAATAATTTCATCTTGATCTGTAATTGATTTCATCTTGATCTGTAATTGATTTTATCAATTCATTTTTAAAGAATAATTTTCTAAAGTTAATTTATTAACAACTTGAGTAATTTCATCCAACCGAGTTTTATATCTTTTCTATATCTTCCATGGTTTTATTAAAGTAATTTCTTTGGTTGTCTCTGATACCACTCTTGGATCGTTTTCTAGTTTTCTTTTTGTTTGTATTATTTTTAATCTTATCTAGTATTTGTAGTGTTTTACTATTTTAAAATTTTGTATTACGGTAGAATGCTAGCGATTATTTCTTTTAATTGATTTTCAATATTTACTTGTTTTTCAATTACTTTAGATAATTGTTTGCTAATACTCATAACGTGTTTTTAATATGTTTCGCTAATTCTTGGAGTCGAGTTTTTATGGTTACTATATCTTGGTTTAAACTTTGTTCAAGTTAGATTCTTCTTTTTTAATAGCAAGTTTTGGTTCGGTAATTTTAATTGGTTGATTATATGTTATTCCTGATTCAGTAAATCTAATAGGTTTTTCTAACCGTAAAGATTGTGAATGAAAAAGAGTTCTTTTATCTAAAGGAGTATTATTAGTAGAAAAAGATAACCTAGGTGCAGATGTATCTAATAATTTTATTGGGCATTTTATTTTAGGTATTTCTCGTAATGTTGTTTGTAAATTAGTTCCTACTTTTGCTACCTCTTTAAATAGTTGGTCAATATAAATTTTGTCAAGATTTTAAATTCAATACTATGATGTGAGTTTATTAAAGCATAACTAATTTGATAAGTTATTGAAAATAGATATTGTCCTATATTCATTAGATTTTCTTTATAAAATTTATAAGCAATTGTAATTGTTTCGCTTAAGTTATATGATTTTAAAGGCATACCTATTTTTAAACGAGTGTTAAATTTAATTTTTTCATAAGCTAAATTTCCATTCATAATTCCAATGATTTGATTATTTAAATATGTCATTCTTTCATCTATGATGGCCATTCGTATAGGAGAATCAATTCCTTCTTGAAAAGTATATTTTAATAAGATTTGAATTCTAGATAAATGAATATAGCCTATTTTTGTCTCTTTTCTTTATGAATTTTTGTAATTGTTTTGTAAGTTTGTTCTTGATCTATTAAATTAATTGAATATGTCCATTACATTGATTTATACATATTAGTATTTTCAATTGTAGATAAATGAATATAGCTTACTTTTTTGTCTCTTTTCTTCATGGATTTTTGTAATTATTTTGTAAATTTGTTCTTGATCTATTAAATTAATTCAATATGTCCATTACATTGATCTATATGTTTTGGTATTTCGTGAACTAATTTTTGTAATAAATAATGTTCTTTCTATTTATAAGATTTTAATAAGTAAATTATTTATATCTTGGCCTGCTTTAAGATTCAATAGAGTTTTGCAATTTTTTATATGAAAGATTCAGTTGATTCAGTTAATTCCAAGGTATCAATGTCCAATGTATTTTCTTCATTATTTTTATTGTTATTATGAGCTATTGATTCAGTTATCTCAGACATATTAATAATGAATAATTTGCTTATGATTAATTAACTGATCCTCAACTTCTAGTTTATATTTAGTATAAAGATTATTAGCTGTGTCTAAACAATCTTTAATAGATTTTAATCCATGGTTGTTGGTTATAAAAGCTATAAATAATTATAATGTTATTCTTTTCTTCTTTATATTGAAGTACAATGCCACGAGTTTCTAAATTTTGGCTAGTTAAATTTTTACAGATACTAAAATTCAAAGTAGAATTATTCATTTATATGAGTAAGATAATGTTCTTTAAAACATTCATCTAGTTGTTTACTTTCGGTTTTTTCTTGATTATATAGTTCAGTATTTCGATAACTGAATTAAAAAACCTAAAATCACGGGAAAAAACATCGTTACTTCGTATAGAAAATCCAGAAGATCATATCTTTAACATCCTTGAAGATATACGTCTATTTCCTGACAAAATAGCAGATAAAAAGCAACTTCAAAGATTTCTGGGTTGTTTGAATTATGCTAAATAGTTTGTAAAAAATTGTGCTCAATTACGAAGCCCACTTCAAAAGCTTTTAAAGAAAAAAGAGTTATTTTATTTTGATGACTCTTTGATTTTACAGGTACAAAAGATAAAGCAAGTTTGTAAAAATCTCCCAAGACTAGAGCTACCTCTAGATGAAGATGACCTTATCCTTGAAACTGACGCTTTAGAATTATATTGGGGAGCAATTTTAAAGAAAAAGACTTTTGCAAAAGAATCTGTTCGCAGATATACGTCTGGAACTTTTAAAGATTCTGAAAAGAATTATCATATTAATGAAAAAGAGCTTTTAGCTGCTAAAAATGGGAATAAGAAATTTTCTTATTTCTTATTACCAAAAAAGTTTATTCTTCGAACGAATAATAAACAAATAAAAGCATTTATTCGTAATAATTATCCGTCTACTCCTGAAAATAAGAGGATTTTGCAATGGCAAACCTTTTTTTGCTGAATATCAATTTAATATAATCAATATTCGTTCTAATGAAAATTTGTTGGCTGATATTTTGACCAGGGAAAATTATGGAGCAAATGTTGGGACCGAAACTCAACTGCTTAAACTAAACCATAACGTTTTCACTCTTGCTTTGATACCATAAATGTTGGGACCCGATTTTAAAACCGGACCCCAACTGAAAAAACAAAAAACGAAAACGAAAAGTGAAACAAATGAACAGATAAAATCAATTGTGAAGCATAAATCGAAACGAATCGCATAAAGCGGAAACCAAATCAAATCGCGAAATCAAAGGAACGGATTACAAAGTGAAACAATTCCAAAGCGAAAATTGAATTGGTTCGGAATCAACGCAAACAGATGGTTCAAGCAAATGAAAGTCAAATTTCCGACATCCGATAACATACACTTTAGAAAAATTAGCGTTGAAAACCTTAATCCTAACTCGGTCTTAATAATAAATCAATCCGAAACCGGTATAAATTTTTTTTTCTTTCTTTTTTTCATTCTATATTCGATCTCATACAAAGAAAATCCATTTCTCATTTTGAAAATTCATCCTCAATCGAAATTCATAATATTTTTCTTATCCAATCATATCCCATCATGTTGAACAAAAATCTTATTATTCTATTTATTTTGCCATAAAAACAATCACACAAATCTATATCCGCAATTCACACACAATAAGCACTTCAATATCTCAATTCCAGCAACACAATTCATCGGACTTCCTGTCCGAAATCTCAGCATAAACAAACACATTCATATACCTATTCATATACCTATAATACTTCAATAATTCTCAATCAATAATCAGTATCATCGGACCTCCCGTCCGGAATCCATATCACAATCAAACACATTCATATATCATAACTATACAAATTATTATCACAAATTCCATACGCAAATCCATAATTCCTTTACATCATGGAATAAATGCTTATAAAACTATATACAATACTCATATCAAATTTCAAATTACACGAAATATAAGGTATGCAAATTCGAACAAAAGTCTTGACTTTCTTTCATCTAATCTCCTGCTTGAAACCTGAAGATGGGGATGAAAGGGGGTGAGCTTGACAACTCGCGGATAACATGTTTATAAATTAAAAAATAAGCAAAAATTATATTTTTTCCAAACTTTTGCCATTTTATGAAAATCTCACAATAGAAAATTTATCAAATAAACTTCTTTCAAAAATTTCTTAATTTATCAATGAATTTACGAACAAAATCATAAACATGAATGCATCACATATAAACAAAATCCAAAAACACAAACACATCAGAATGGTTTGGGTCGGTCCAAAACAGAACGTACTGCATATTTTCGCATAGCGGTCCTGTGCAGCCGTGAACAGAACGTACTATATTTTTTCGTATAGCGGTCCAGTGTAGCCGTGAACTTATGGGAGTCCGTAACGGAGCTCTAATGCCACTAGCGGGCAGGCGGGCGAAGCCTATAAAAAGAAGACAAGTACACTTGACTCAACTTATGGGATTTAACCAAACCCACATAACATATTTCACACTTGAAAAATCGGATTGCCCGAAGGCATATTTTGAAAAATCCAGTTTTCATATTATGTCAAATCAGACACATTAACATTCACAATTTCTCATAAATTCATATAGCAATTTTCAATCATTCGCAACACAGAATGCAACACTTATAGCAATTATCAAATCATTAAACACAATGAATGCGAAAATCGTATCAATTTTTGATCAAAATCATTCAAAACAATTTTAGCAATTTATCCAATCATTCGAAAACAATCCATTATCAATTTCTTATATCATTACAAAACCAACGAATTTAATCATTTGAAAATAATAATTTTTAAAACATTTCTCTTCTTGATTTTTCAAAATCACATAATTGGTTTATAAATCAAAATATAAACATGGTACCCACCTCAATTCCATGCTTAAAACTTGTCCTGAGCATCAATTTCTCCAAAATTTCACTTCAATACCCTAATCCAAGACAAAAACCCTAATTAATAACCATCCAAAATTGAGTAATATAAACCATGCAATCACCAAAATTGACTTTATAAGTCACAAACCCATAACATTCTTAAGCTATCTAAACCAAAATCTCATTAAAATTTAACAAATCAAAATCTTCCTCTTACCTTAATCTTCCCCATTTTCAGAATTTCTTAGCTCCATAGGAAGCTCTCATCATCCTTTACCTTTTTCCTCTTGGATCATTTTCGAAATCTCTCCTGAAAACCCATAAAAAAATCGAAACTTAGCTATTTTTCCTCTTCTCCTTTCTTTCACCCGAAACTTACCTATCATTTTCTCTTCTTCCTTTCTTTTCTTTCCTTTCTTTCTTCCCATTTCGTGCCTTACTCCTTCTTAAATGACAGCCCATCTACTAGCCCTTTAAATGAATGTAAAAGGACCATTATGCCCTTCCTTAAAAGCCTAGAAATTTAAAAGCTTAAGTACCCTTCCAATTTTGCCCTTATACATTTCTAATACTTTAATTTCTAACACTTTAATTCATTTAATCCAATTAATTTATCTCGTATGCTCTTACTCAAATTAACATGCTAATTATTCATATTAACATGCTAATTAAGTCCTCAAAATCATAAATTAAAACAAAGTCTCAAATAACATTAAATCATGTTCTGCTTAGAACATTTTTCAAATCATCAAATTGAAGGAATTTGCCAAAACTTCCTTATAGAGAAATGTTCCTCATTGTCTCAATTTCATAACGCCTCCAAAATTATTTAATTTGGTTCACTACTCCAAAAGTTATACTCCAAACATTTCGGACTTGTCTTATGCTAAAATATTTTCCAGCGATTTACTTCCATCCAAAAATTGTCATTCTTAAAGACTAAATTGAAACTCAAATCCTTCATAACATTTGTATCCCTATTTCTCTAGTTTAATCCAAATCAAGAATCACCTCAGTTGGATGACTAGAGAAAAAGTTATGGCCAAAATACTTTCAGCTCTTACTAATCCAAGACTGAACACTAAACCCGAATTCCATTCAGAAATTGAAAGTCTTAGGGGCTAAATTGAAATTCAAGTCCTTCATATAACTTGTAGCTCCATGTCTCTATTTTATTTTGCAATAAGAATCAGATCAATCGGATCTCCACATATCAAGAATTTCTCATAAGACTGAACCATGTTCAGAAAATTATCCAACTTACTTTGATAAAATCCATCATCCTCAATTTAATCTAAAAAATCTACAATTTTTCATGGACAGATGGAGGGATGTATTAGGATTCCAACGCTTCAAAAACCAAATTAATCGGATGTCGAACGAAAAAGATATAAGCAAAAGATTGAAGAGGAGTCGGATTTGGAAGCAAATAACACAAATAGAGGAAATCCAAAACGGCGTCGCAGGAGGGAGGGAAAACGGCGTCGCATGAGGAAGAGGAGCAAACGAAACGGCGTCGCACTGGACAAAATGGCCACCCACTGGCGAGCGCATAAATACATCTTTAACACAATACATATACTAACACACTCATTCAAGTTCATTTAATATTTCTAAATTACACTCAAAGATCGGGGTCCAACACTTCGACAACCATACATTTGCGGTTCACGAACAAGTTTTTTGGCACCGTTGCCGGGGATTAATGTTTGAATTTTTTTGTTTCTATAGCTATTTTGAAATTTACTTGTTAGTTTTCTTTTTATCCCTAGAGTAAATTATTTGTTTCTTTTTGTTTTTGCATTTTTATTTTCTTACGCAACTTTTGTGTTAGAGGATTGTATGCCCCGAACCATTAAAGGACAAGAAAGATAGTTTGACCCATAGTTGGAAAGAACAGTAAAGTAAATTTGTCGAAAAAAGAAAATGAAAAATCAAGCAGAAGAACTTCAGAGAATTCAAAGAGAGAGAGATGAAATGGCACAAAGATTAGCTCAGTTAGAGGCCAGACTTGGTGTAGCTAATTTGACCGAAGGAAATGGAAGAGGAGATAATAGAAATGAACAGGAATAGTTACAACAAAGTCCTATCAGGGAATACTTCCAGCCTACAGTGGTAGACAATTATCACGATATCCAAAGACCTAATATTCGTGCTCAGAACTTTCATATTTCACCTGGACTCATCAATTTGGTTGAGACAAATCAATTTGGAGGGGCACCAATGGAGGATCCAAATGATCATCTTGCAAGTTTCCAGGAATTATTTGACACTATCAAGATTGAAGGGGCAACGCAAGATGACATTAGGCTCACTTTGTTCCCATTTTCTCTTCGGGACAAAGCAAAGAATTGGCTTCATTCAATTTCTGCTGATAGAATGCGAACTTGGAAAGAAGTGGCACAATAGTTCTTGATTAAATTTTTCCTACCGAAAAAAGCTACAAAGTTAAGAGCAGAAATTAGTACATTTAGACATCATGACTTTGACTTGGAACCATTGCATGAAGCTTGGGAGAGGTACAAAGACCTTTTGAGGAAGTGTCCACATCACAGATACCAAGAGTGGGTACAAGTGGAAATGTTCTACAACGATTTGAATGGCCAGATTCGAACCATTATGGATGCAGCAGCAGGTGGTACTCTGATGAGAAAAACATCTCAAGAAGCATGTGCATTGCTAGAAAATATGGCTTCAAACAGTTACCAGTGGCCTTCCAAGAGAAATACTGGAAAGAGAGGAATTCTAGAAGTGGACTAAGTGACTCAATTATCTACTCAATTGGCAGTGTTATCCAATCAATTTTCAAAATTCATGTCAAAGGAAAGACAGAATGAGCAGGTGGCAGCTACTAGTCATTCATTCTACACCAATGATGAGGGGGTAGAACAAGCTCAGTTTGTTAACCAAAGGAACTTGGGATTTAAGTCACAGCCAATGGGAAATCAATATGGTCAAGGCTACAACTCTAAGGAGAAATATAACTATGGTATTCAAAGGAACATGTCTCACCCACCTGGATATGGACCACCATTGGCAGAACGGAGACCTTCCTTGGAAGAAATGATTGGCAGTTTTGTAACTGAGACAAGAAACCGTTTTCACAAGAATGAGAAGGAGATGGAGGAGTTAAAGATATAAGTCACCAGTATGGGGACTTCAGTGAAGGGTTTGGAAGTTCAATTGGGACAACTTGCAAATATTATTGAGAATTTGAATCATATGACATTCCAAGTAATACTGAAACTAACCCAAGAGAGCAGTGCAAGGCCATCACTCTGTGTAATGGAAAAGAATTGGAAGAGGTGAAATCTAAAGAAAAAAAATCCACTCAGTCCAATGATAATGAAGGAAAGAATACTTGTGAAGAAGCAAGTGCACCTACACAAGTTGAGAAGGAAATTAGTTCAGAAAAGAAATTCGAAGGAGAAGTGCAAACAAAAATCATCCCCAAGTTGCCATATCCTCAAAGATTTCAAAGAAAGAAAATCAATGATCAATTTGCAAAATTCCGTGAAGTATTTAAGAAAATTGAAATCAACATTCCCTTCATCGAAGCGATTGAGCAAGTACCGAATTACGCAAAATTCATCAAGGACATTGTTACCAAAAAGAGGAGATTTGGAGATTATGAGACTATATTGATGACTGAGGAGTATAGTGCGGTCTTGCAAAAAAAGTTACCACAGAAACTGAAAGATCCGAGAAGCTTCACAATTCTGTGTGAGATCAGCAACACACATTTTGGTAAAGTGTTTTGCAATTTGGGGGCAAGCATAAATCTCATGCCTCTTTCCATCTTCCAAAAGCTGGGATTAGGAGAAGTCAAGTCATCGACAATTTGCCTCCAACTAGCCGACCGTTCTCTCACTTATCCTCGTGGTATTGTAGAAGATGTTTTTGTTCGTGTTGACAAATTTATTCTCCCTGCAGACTTTGTGGTACTTGATATGAAAGAAGATAAGGAGATCCCGATCATACTTGGGTGACCATTCTTGGCTACCGGAGGCGCAGTAATTGATGTGCAACAAAGGGAACTAACCTTGCATGTAAATGGCAAGAAGGTGAAGTTCCAGATCGCTCAAACATCCAAGTGATACACAGACTTGCAATCGAGTGGATGTCATATCCTCTTATGTGGTAACATCTTTTCCTTTCATTATCTCTAAAGACCCATTACTAACATGTTTGGAAGGCATGTTTGCCAAAGATGATATGAATGATGATGATGCTGGTTTTATGAAGGTATTGAAAATGTCATGAGTGAGTGGAGTATTTTGCTTTGGAGGCTTGCTTTGTTAAGTTGAGAGAATGAAATAAGAAGACTTGTGTTGGTTGAGGGTTGTGGAGGCTTCTTGGTGGAATGGTGAGTGGAAGTGTTGGTTTCAAGGCTTGGGTGTAGCCTTGTATTTTGAGGTGTTGAGTTTATGGAGAGTTGGTGATGAAGGCTTGCGTGAGTGAGAGGATGGAGGGCTACATATATTGCTTGGATGTTTGTTGCTTTGGTTAGTAAAATGGAAATATTGGCTGGAGCTTTTATGAAGTGGTGAAGTGGTGAAGTGCGTGAAGTATGTAGGCTGCTCGACATTAATGTGCACGAAAATAACAAAAATAATGGAGGCTTGCATTGGTTGGTGGAGATACCGTGATTGCTTGCTAGAAGAGTGGGTAGGGCTGCTCTTTTAGTCCAAAATGGAGGCTTGAAATGAGTGTAGCGTGAATGAATTTTGAGGCTGTTTTTGTTGGCTGGTGGATGTGTGGATGCTGCAGTCGAAAATGGTGGTTGTGGCGTGATGAAGAGGAGCTATCAACCCTTAGCTGTGTTGGTGGAGTAATTCAAGCAAAAGAAAGTTGCTGCTGTGTGATTCATCTTTTAGTGGATTGGGTTCTAGTTTGTTGCTGGAAAGTCAAGGAAGGAGGCTTTTTGTGAATGGAGAGTGCATGTACATGGGTTGGTTGGAATGAGTTTTTAAAGGCCAATTTCGATAATGTATAAAAATTAAACGGTGACGAATTAGAAGCTTAAATTTTATCAGTATCTTTGTCTTTGAGTTAGCTTCGATATGAGACTTAAATCACGGGATTTCACCACCTGAGTCAAAAGTCATGGCCGAAACATCGTCGATAGGTCATTCTGGCGCTCCAAAATATGACGTGAATTTCGTTAATTTATTTCTCCTTAATTCTAGCTCAAAAAAATCTGCAATTGGTTCCAAAAAATCCTTCAATGAGTCAAGCATTTAAATATGAAATTTCAGAATTTTTAGCTAAACCAATCTCGAGATAAAAATTTCACAATGACTAGAGGTCAAGTCTGCCAGAAACTCAAAAGCAGTGCAATTCAAGTCTATTTGTTTCATTTATGCATTTTATTGTGTGCATTCTTTCAACGGTATAATTCTCTAGAACTTGCTTAATATCTTGACTTCTGATTTGAATGCTGCATACTTAAATATTTTTCTTCGCATTACATGTTTTTGTTTTTCTGCACTTTGTTTTTCAGGTCTTTTGTAAGTCTACTTTCTGTTCTTTTTCTTACTTAAGGACAAGCAAGAGCTAAGTGTGGGGGAATTTGATACACTCATATTTTTATATATGTTTAGGACTTAATTCAGAGTCATTTACATTCATTTTATGTTCATCTATGATTAGTTTATCATGATTTAGCATTGTTTGAGGTCCGTTGATATAAAATGCATAAATGAAACAAATAGACTTGAATTGCACTGCTTTTGAGTTTCTGGCAAACTTAACCTCTGGTCATTGTGGGATTTTTATCTCGAGATTGGTTTAGCCAAAAATTGACTCATTGACAGATTTTTTTGAAACCAATTGTAGATTTTTCTGAGCTGGAATTAAGGAAAAATAAATTAACGAAATTCACGTCATATTTTGGAGCGCCAGAATGACCTATCGACGATGTTTCGGCCATAACTTTTGACTCAGATGGTGAAATCCCATTATTCAAGTCTCATATCGAAGCTAACTCAAAGACAAAGATACTGATAAACTTTGAGCTTCTAATCCGTCACCGTTTAATTTTTATGCATTGTTGAAATTGACCTTAAAAAATTCATTCCAACCAGCCCATGTACGTGTACTCTCTATTCAAAAAAAGCCTCCATCCTTGACTTTCTAGCAACAAACTAGCACCTAATCCACCGAAAGATGACTCACACAACAGCAACTTTCTTTTGCTTGAATTACTCCACCAACACAGCCAAGGATTGATAGCTCCTCTTCACCACGCCACAGCCACCATTTTTGACTGCAGCCTCCACACATCCACAACCCAATAAAAACAGCCACAAAATTCATTCACGCTACACTCATTTCAAGCCTCCATTTTGGACTAAAAGAGCAGCCTCACCCACTCTTCTAGCAAGCAATCACGACATCTCTACCAACCAATGCAAGCCTCTATTATTTTTGTTATTTTCGTGCACATTAATCTCGAGCAGCCTACACACTTCACGCACTTCACCACTTCACAAAAGCTCCAACTAATATTTCCATTTCACTCACCAAAGCAACACACATCCAAGTAACATATGCAGCCCTCCATCCTTTCACTCACGCAAGCCTTCATCACCAACTCTCCATAAACTCCAACACCTCAAAACACAAGGCTACACCCAAGTTTTGAAACCAACACCTCCACTCACCATTCCACCAAGAAGCCTCCACAACCCTCAACCAACACAAGTCTTCTTATTTCATTCTCTCAACTCAACAAAGCAAGCCTCCAAAGCAAAATACTACACTCACTCAAGGCAGATATTTGTTCAAGAGAGATTTGTTGGTCCAAAGACCGTTGAGAACGAGTCTCTTGTTCAGTTTTTCATATTGTTGAAGATGATCTTCAACTTCTTTTAAGAGTAATCTTGCTTGATCAATTGTGTCTAGTCCTGTAATCAGGATGTCTATGGCTTTACTCTGTTTTTCATACAGAGACCGCAAAATTTCATAATTTTGCTTGTTTGGACCTGAGTCCATTTTTATCATTGGATCTGAATCCATTGTTCTAGCTGGCCTTTGCTCCATAATTTTCCCTGGTCAAAATATCAACCATAAAATTTTCATTAGAATGAATATTGATAATATCAAACTAATATTCAGCAAAAAAAAGGCTTGTCATTGCAAAATCCTCTTATTTTCAAGAGTAGACAGATAATTATTACGAATAAATGCTTTTATTTGTGTATTATTCGTTCGAAGAATAAACTTTTTTGGTAATAAGAAATTTTTTTTTCTTAATTCCATTTTTAGCAGCTAAAAGTTTTTTTATTAATATGATAATTCTTTTCAGAATCTTTAAAAATTCCAAACGTATATCTGCAAACAGATTCTTTTTCAAAAGTCTTTTTCTTTAAAATTGCTCTCCAATATAATTATGAAGCGTCAGTTTCAAGGATAAGGTCTTCATCTAGAGGTAGCTCTAATCTTGGGAGATTTTTACAAACCTGCTTTATCTTTTGTACCTGTAAAATCAAAGAGTCATCAAAATAAAATAACTCATTTTTCTTTAAAAGCTTTTGAAGTGGGCTTCGTAATTGAGCACAATTTTTTACAAACTGTTCAGCATAATTCAAACAACCCAACAATCTTTGAAGTTGCTTTTTATCTTCTATTTTGTCAGGA
Organism: Erythroxylum novogranatense; assembly: GCA_029891385.1. Taxonomy (NCBI): domain Eukaryota; kingdom Viridiplantae; phylum Streptophyta; class Magnoliopsida; order Malpighiales; family Erythroxylaceae; genus Erythroxylum; species Erythroxylum novogranatense. The sequence continues at coordinate 91,339,490 of CM057231.1, read as the reverse complement.
AATTGACAGATTTTTTCAGAGATATGATCTTGTAGTTTTAAAGAACCTTGATCAATAATTAAACCAAGAAAATTAATTCTTGTTTTAAAAACCTCTTGACTTTTTCTTAGAAAGTGCAATACCTTCTTTTTCACAAAGTAAAGAAAATATCTTAATTTGCTTTAAGTGCTCTGAAAGAGAATTTGAATCAATTAAAATATCATCTACAAAAACATGACATCATGAAGAATATGGTTCAAATACTTTGTCCATACGCCTTTGATAAATTTGAGGGGCGTTTTTTAATTCAAAAGGCATTACAAGCCATTCGTAGTGTCCTTGAGGGGTAGAGAAAGCTGTTAAATAAATTGATTCCTCGTCAAGCTTAATCTGCCAAAAACCAGATTTACAATCAAACTTACTGTAAATCTTTTTTCCACGGACCATATTTATAAGTGTTTCTTTGTGCGGAAGAAAGTATCCGTCAAACTTGGTGTACTGATTCAGCTGTTTATAATTTACTAACATACGAGCTTTTCCTCTTTTTACTTCTGCATGGTTTCGAGCCATAAAGGCTGGACTTAAGTGTGAGCTTTGACTCTTTCGAATCATTTTTCCTTTTAATAATTCGAGTAGTTGGACTCGAAATTCTTCTTGATCTTCAGCAGACTTTTAATAATTGATGTTCAGAGTAATCCATACCTCATTATTCATGATATCATAAGGAATGACTTTGTTGAAAAAGCTCATACCTAATAATATTTCAATGTTGTCTTCTTCCGTTTCTTTTAAAACTAAAAGATTCGTTGTAATGACATGGTCATTTATTTTAAACGATACTTCACAACCTTCATCTGTCGAACATCCTTGTCCTGTAAGGACTGTATAATGATATCTTTCTATCTTTCTTTTTAGTAGATAGCGGACCATATTGTGACTGACGAAATTGCCACTAGCTCCAGTATCTATCAAGATGTTACAATTCTTCCATTCTACCCCATCGTAGTATTGTCCTTGTCGGGAAATGTTACGTCGATTAGTGTGATAATTGATGTCAACTTTATCACTTTCCGTAGCTAGACGGCCACGTTCTCTATTATTCCTTGAGCTGTCACCGATTGTCAATTGATTCCCACTCATGACTGATTCAAATATCTTTGGAAAAGATATATATTCGTCCTGAGTAAACTTGTCACTATGATGACTATTGCTTAACGCAAAAGAAACCATATAGGTTAGGGTAAACGGAAAGCTTCCTTCCTTCATCAAACTTTTGTTCTTGAAATCAATAACTAAACTTAACGTAGAGTTAAAGATTTCTATCGTTCAAACTTGCAGAGTATTTTGGATGTATATCAAAAAGTAACTTTTGATAGCATAGATTTGCTTGTATGATGCCAGTTGTAGCATCTTTTCTATCCTGAATCCTATTATCCATCAGAACCAATGTGATTGGTGTATTTATTCCTTCACGATACAGGGCTTTTATAAGGATTTGTATTTTTCCAATATGGGTAATACCAATCTTTTTCCTACAACACAGTCCTTGCTTATATGCCTTTTTTGACTTATAGTATAATACTGCTGTATTACACCATGCTTCAATCTTTCTTCGAATAAACATTACTCGTCCTCCTAAGGTATCTTTACCTTCAACAACGTATTCCATTTTCAACCTAGATCCCCAAGAGTAAGGTATCTTTGCAAAAAAGATATCCAAATACATATTTAATTCTCCTTGATTTTGCATAGACAGTTTATAAAAATATCTCGAAAAATATTTAATATATGTCTCTAGAAGACACATATCACAGAACTGTAATTGCTTTAGCAAGAAAGAATATCTTGCTCCTTTTTTTTTTTGCTACTTCTTTAGCTTTATTCACATCCCATTCTTTAGCTTTATAAAAATATCTCGAAAAATATTTAATATATGTCGCATAAACAAACATTCTTCAACAAATCTTTGAAAGAGATCTGGGATCTAAATAATTAAAACAGACAGCTAAAAATGTAAAAGTAGGCATACAAGCATGAATAATAAGTTGTAAAGAACTCATGTTAAATTATTTAAGAGGTGATGAAAAGATAAAATCATAAATTAACATACCTTCTGAACTCGTTTTCTCTTGACCTACGCTAAGCGAGAATTGTAGAGAGAAGTATGAATTTTTATTTTTTCACACCGGAGCAGAGCTCACCATGTTACATTATATAGGCGCTGGATGAAGGTTCTCGTATAGGTAAAAGACAAACGAAAAAAGAATATGTGCTTAACAGGTGGCTTATTCTTCAATAATGATGTCTTGTCTTCTGATGAGATGTCATGTCTTCCTTTTCTTTATCTTGTTTGGATGTTAAAGGGGACTGACTCCACTGATGTTGTGGATATGACTTTGTTGTTGATAGATGGCTTTCGTCCATTGATCAGATAAGTCAGAGAAGCTGGCGGAAAATGCTCTCTGTTTGTTTGATGAGTTGAAATGCTTCCGGAGAAATTGCTGATTTGTATGCAGAGGTCATCAAAGTATTTGGTCACGATAATTAATCTTGATCAATGATTCCGTGTTAATTTTTAAGTACTGTTGATAAACTCTTAAGATTAAACCGATTGAGATCCCAATAAAATTCATACTTTGGCGATGTATTTATCAGTGGGTATATCCTATTGCTGATTCCAATTTGTATGTAAGCAATTCTAAATAATTGGATTTCTTTTCCTTCAAACTTCTGAATACTTTGAGAAATATGTCACATTCTTTTGCAAACCGTTATTTATAATTTTTTACGGCTAAAGTGAAGTTAGCAGGAAAATCATTAATAATATTTAAATTGGTATGGTTGATAGTGTCATTCAAACCAATTTGAAAAAAGTGACATGTAGTCCATATCGTCATCTATTTTGTAGACAATATTGAAAAACTTCTTAGGCTTCAGTCCATTCATTTAATGCTTGAAAATAATCATAAAAATTTTCAGAAGTAATTTTATTCATTTCTATCTTAAGGGCTGAGTTGATAATGAATTGATTTTATCAAGGTTCATGGGTTTTTCTAAAGAGGTCATTTTTTATGTAGAGGGTTGTTTTTCAAGAGCAGTTTTGTATTGTGGCTTTAAAGAGAGTTCTGGTGCTCGAAATTCCTGTAATGCTTTTCCTACTTCGGTCTGGGTTTTATAACTTTGGTGAATAATGGAAGGTTTGTTAGTAATATGAATAGTGACATCTTTTACCGGGTGATTCATATTCCGTCGCTATATTTCGTCGCAAAAATTAGAGGGACAATTTTTCATCCAACTTTACCGACGAATATTTTTTCAATCTATATTACGACAATTTTACCGACAAAATGTGACTTTCCGTTGCTAATTGGCGATAGTATTATTTCCATCTGTAAGTTACCGTCGAAAATCGGTAATCTTCTTGTAGTGAAAGCGCCACTGAGATGGATACAAAGAACTAGTAATCAAGATTCGTAAACTTACTTGTGGGAGTAAGTACAGAAAAATGGAAAGAGCATAAAATGATACAAGTAAAAATATAGATAGGTGAAAAGTGCGGGCGCAGTAATATCAAAATATTACATAGAGACAAGATACCTGACTCAAGACAGGCATCCAAAAAAGCAGTAGGGAAGATTTTTTAGGCAAGAGACAGGAAGGGCATTAGATGCAACCTTGGAAAGGTCAGCATAAGTTTTGCATTACCACAACAAGCCCATAAAGATAAAATTGGCAACCATTTCTACAAAAGACACTTGCGAAGGAGTGAGTTATTAGCTTAAATAACCTATGGCAACAAAATTTAACATCAGATTTACCCGACCCAAGCAAAATTCTCAAAGCTTCAATTTTCCTACATGCTTTGTTTAGAAGACCAACAAAAAAAGAGAAACAAGGGAGAAAAGGATTACCTGTGGCCCAACTGAGCGTTTGCAGACAATTGGAAGATCAGGAGGCAAGAGAGAGAACAAGAACCCGGATGGTCTTTGAACACGAACCGCTAAGTGAAACTAACAAAGACCCCCTCAGAACTTGATAAATCCAAGAAGAAACGGGAAGATTGACTGAACGAAACAAGGAAGAACCAAATACAGATAATTGAAATGAAGAGAAGTAAAGAGAGAAACTTTGAGGTATGACTCATACAACGGAGTTGGTCCGATGACTAGGAGCAGAAGACTCATGGGAAAGGCCTTACCTTTGATCCTTCCTTCGTCTCTCTAGAATTCTCTCTTTCCTTCTCTCCGTTGATTGAGAAAAGATAAAATAGGAATTAGTTTTTTATTTTTATAATTAAATATTTTTATGCAATGTTTCTTTTATTTTTATTCTCAACTTCATTAATAAATAAGATAAAAATTCATACATTTATTTATTTATTAAGTTTAAGAAATAGAAATTATGGATTTAAGCTATATTAACAGTGTCAAAATGCAAGGCATCATATAAAAAAGATGGTGAGCATACCCCCCAATTTGCCATCTTGTACAATTGCACCAAAATAAGAGAAGTCAATAGTAGCAGATTGTAAAGCATTTATTAAAAGTAAAGAATCAAACTTTATAATATCACACTTCGCCTGAATTCTTTTCAGCCAACTAAGACCTTCTCGGAATATCATTGCTTCTCCCAAAGTGGGATCCCCCATACCTGGAAATTTCATCATCTTCCCCATAATACATTTTCCATTTGAATCCCTCAAAATCATACCCATACTATATAGCTGCTACCCAGAGACTACGGAGACATCAACATTACATTTAAAACACCCCGCTTGAGGAGGGCCCCATATAGTAATAGGTTTTATTAAAGTCGTAGTTGCATTAAGAACATGAGCAGCCTTCCACTCCTGTAGGTGTTGTCTACTTTGTTGTAGGATATGTTATGGAGATGAAGAAATTTTTTTTCCAAACCACTTGATTTTTATTTAACCATAACCCATAAATCACCATCGAAGCTTCGTTCCGAAAATCCTCTTGTAGCGTTTTCACCCATCCAAACCATTCCGCTACTGTGTTGATCTGTCTCCAACCAACCAACGATAATACCCAAGTATGATGAGCCACAGTACAAGTTAAAAAAATATGTTGTTCCGTTTCGTTATGAATACCACAAACCGGACAAATACTTGAAACAATCCCATTTTTCTGTTGCCAATTTACCATACATGGCAGTAGATCCAAAGTTGCTCTCCAACACATATGCTTAACTTTCTCAGGGATGTTGGCTTTCCAAATTAAGCTCCAAATATCACCATTAATGTTGATGGGTATATTTGGTACATGAAAATATGTCTATATCCACTCTTAACAGTATATTATCCTCTCTGTTATGTTTCCAAGCCCAAACATCACTTTGCTTTTATTGAGGCAAAGGTATTTGTTTAATTAACATGACATCCCGTTGCTGGAAAAAGTTGTTTATCTGCATATCATCCCATTTGTGAAGACTTGGGATAATAAAAGAAGCAACTTTGCATTGATCTAAACCTGAAGCCATAGGAGACACCATATACGGTTGAGCAAGATCAGGCAACCATGGTTGATGCCACACCAAAGTATCTTCATCATCTCCAATGCGCCTATAGTAGCCTTCCGTTAACCCATTTCAAGCTTCTAAAATGTTGCGCCATATATAGGAAGGATTATTACCAAGTTATGCTTCCCAAAATGAAGAGTCTTGGTAATACCGCCCCTTTAGAACTCTAGCAACTAAGGAAAATTGATTTTGTAATAAATGCCATCCCTGCTTGGCCAAAAAAGCAAGGTTAAAATCGTGGATATGTCTATATGCAAGACCACCCCTTTCCTTTGGAATACACAAACATTCCCATTTCCTCCATCAAATTCCAGTTGATTCCACACCACTCGAGGTCCAATAAAAAGCATTAATGAAATATTCAATTTTCTTGCAAATATTCAAAGGAAGTAGAAACAAAGACATTAAATAATTAGGAATGGTTTGGGCAACCATTCGAATAAGGATGTCTTAGCCTGCTCTTGAGAGAACTTTTGTTTTCCATCTCGCTAGTCTTTTAGCCACTTTATCCATAATACATTGGAACACATGCTGCTTATCTCTTCCAATAACTATTGGCATTCACAAATAGGAATCATATTGGATCACTTCCTTAATACCCAAGTTTTGACAAATAAGTTGTCTTCCTGCACAACTAACATTAGGAATAAAAGATACTGCAGACTTTAATTTGCTGCTTGTATATTCATGCAATCTTAGTTGTCAATGTCTAGATTTTGCATCTAAAGTAGTAAACCAAATATGTCTTTTAATTTATTAAAGATGTAATCTTTCCGAGGTCATTTATAAGCATCTCCTATGGTTGCATTATTTAATTCTTTATAATTAATTACCATCCTTCTTTTTCCTCATTTTTGTTCAGAATGATTGTTGACATAAAATGTTGGGGCTGAATGTTTATTAGTATTTGGAGAAATTAATTGTTTTTTAATAACTCTAACATTCTGTAATAAATTCTTGTATATCTTGTTGAGTATATGGTATATTATTTTAATATTTATTTCCTTTAAAGGGTCTTTTAATTTTATTTCTATTAATTAGTTATTAGTATTTTTAAAAGGATCTAATGGTTTTTCACTACAAACTTCGTTAATTAATGTTTCAATTTCATTTTGTATTGTAAGATTATTTTGAATAAAAAGTTGTATTTGATCTAGTTTTTTTGTAATAAGCTTTAAAGTTTGATAATAACTAGTACTGGTCGGGTCGGCCGTGTTGGGCCCGAATCCAGTCAAAACGACCCGTAGGCCGATCGATTCATTCTTCAGAGATTAGTTTTATGCCTAAGCCCATGCCCTCCTTGGCCTATCCGTAGAAGGAAGTCTCCCATACAAACATGTAAAGACTTAAACTTAACTGCAAAATCATATATAAGGTATAATTCTCTCATAATTGAGGTACGCAATTCATAACCTAGTTGGTTCTCTGTATTCATCAACCTCACCTTCACCAAAAGACTAACTTGAGCGTCGGAGGGGCTAATCGGGACACAACCCCCGACAAGCCTTCTTTGTTTTGCAGGTATCTTCACGTCGGATTCATCACGGAAAGCAGCAGACTTATGGATCCGAACGGCAACGTACAGTTCAGCCAAAATCCTGCAGAACCAATTGGCGCCCATCGTGGGGCCCGACTTTCGGGTACCACGTCCAGAACCACGCAGATCAGTCAGGCGGCGGCAGCTAATCCCGATGTAGTCGCAGTCGCGGCTCTGGCATTGCAGCGGATAGGCTTACCGCTACCTGCAACTCTGCCGCCTGCACCCCATGTTTCTCGTACGGAGTCTTCAGACCCGAACGTTCAACCGCAGCCTCAAACCGTGGAACAAGAAGAACAAAGTGTCGCTTTAGAGGATAGCTCTGCACTCGATATGCACCCGAATCTCCAACACCGATCGGAGGCAGACCCTCTTCCGCCTACACGGACCTCCCCCACCTGAAAACAGATCAAGGAAGCGGCTAATCTATTGATTTACCAGGTTTTACAATCTCAGCCAGCACAACAGCAGCCACCTGCACGGCAAGCCGCTCAACAAGACAATCGACGCGAAGGAAGAGAGCAATCAGGGGACAGAGACGGTAGAAACGCTGAACAGCGTGATGACCAACCGTCTGGGGTCATTAACATGATGTTTGGTGGAAACGCAGTAGGGGGATTCACTACTAAAGGGAGAAAAAGATATGCTAAACAGGTCGGCAGAGACTCATCAACCAAAAAGCCGAGGGAGAACGATGGGATGATATCGTTCGATGAGTCCGACCTTTATGGAGTAAGTTGCCCTCATGATGACGCCCTCGTGGTAAATTTGAACATGGACAGTTACGAGGTGAAACGGGTGATGATTGATACGGGCAGCTCGGTCGACTTGTTGTACTATGAGGCCTTCAAGCAGATGAAGGTACCCAAAGGTCGACTGCTGCCCATAGACGGACCTATCAAGGGGGTAACTGGAGCATCAGCCTACCCGTTCGCCCGAGTCTATTTAAAGGTGAAGTTCGGGAAAAAGCCGTGTCACATAGAGAGGGATGTTGAATTCCTGGTGGTGAAGTTTCGAGGGGCGTACAACGCAATTATCGGACGAGCTACCCAGAATGCCCTTAGAATGGTCGTCTCTACATACTACCAGGCGATGAAGTTCCCAACGCCTCATAGGATCGGTACTGTCAGGGGTCAGCAGAGAATCGCAAGGGAGTGCTATTTAGCGGAAACAAAAACACTGGACGGGGTGGTGGTCTTGACGAGCTCTCTTGATGTGAGAGCTAATGAGGAGATAGATAGGATGAACCCAGTGGAAGATATGCAATGGGTCATACTGGACGAGGCCGACCCCTCTAAATTCACAAACCTAGGTTCCGAACTGCGGAAGGACCTAGTTAAAGAAATCACAGACTGTTTGGTAGAAAATAGATCAGTCTTTGCTTGGGTACCGAGCGATATGCCTGGAATTTCTCGATCGGTCGCCTTGCATTCATTTGGCATTCGACAAGACTACAAGCCAGTCAGGCAAAAGAAGCGATCGCACTGCAAGGAGCGACAGGAAGTGATAAGGAAAGAAATAAAGAAACTACTCGAAGCCGGGTTCATCCGGGAAGTCAAGTATCCCGAATAGCTTGCCAATGTGGTGCTGGTAAAGAAGAAGAATGGGAAGTGGAGAATGTGTGTCAACTTCACTGACCTGAATAAGACATATCCAAAGTGTAACACCCCACACCCGCAAGATTTGAACCCGACATCCCTAGTGATATCCGAGTCCGTGCCCCGCGAGGGTGGCGTACTAACCACTCGCTTAGAAATCAATACATTACTTTTTATAACAAATGCACGGAATTCTATGCTCAAATTTGGGTACTCCCTCAATCACGTCTAATAGGATACACTCATTTTCAAAAGCCACTTAGGTCAATTTTTACAAATACAAAATAAACACTTTAGTACAAAAGTAAAGACATGAAATGCGCATACCTAACCGATCCCGACTTGACCTTCACTAATCTCGCAACATACTCGCTTTGCTAACGGGTACTCTTCTTCTGAAAAATAATTGCAATGTTGGGTGAGTTTATGAACTCGGTGAAAACCATCATCGATGGTTCACTCAAATCATGCATTACGCAAATCACGTGACAAGACGACACAAGAATATTAATTAACAAAGATTATATAACAAAGGTACGAGTCTATATCGATTATGCGGATCGGTAATAATATTACAAGAGCTTAATACATTCACGAGATCACATCACACTTTACAATAAATCATGGCATCACACGCTTCAAGAATCGTCACACAATTTAGCAATTCAATCACCATGTATATGATGCATATGAGACTCTTTCCAGCTTATTCAAGATTGTGCCCAAGTGCTCACCGATGTTCGATGGGGGCGCGTCAAATTTCTCCCTGCCAGGCCCGACAAGATGCGATGTTCGAGCTCGAGGCTCTTTTCGATGATATTAGCAACTTGGGACACGCCCATTATCGATCATGCATTTATGCATGCGAAGCAATGTTCAATATTCAAAGATTCAAGATTTACAGATGTATGGCTATAAAGCCCAAAGATATCAAGAATCAAGAATCTCGGTGATATGGCTATAAAAGCCCATGTAGCGAGAAGACTCGATGATTCAATAATCTCATCCAATACAAATAAACACATACAATTCGATCGCACCTTTTCAAGAGTCATGCAATCATACAAAGGCAATTCACATGGTTCGATTACATATAGTAAGAGCATGCAACTCGGTCCATATACATTTCAAGAATAATACTGATGTAATCCAATCACATATAATTCAAGAATCATGTAATTCACGTTATCAAGTAATTTATGTGAATATTTAGACACTCAAGAATTTGAGAAACCATCTAGGTTACTCACCTGTTACTTCCGAGTGATTGCCTGGAAGTCCCAGCAATGTCCGTGGAACGACGATCCAATGGTGCCTCTATAACAGTACAATACAGTCCATTACTAATCACTCAATTAAACAGTACAGTAATGCATATGTCTCTATGAAATTATATCCAATGTATGATCACGATTTTCGGTGCTAAAACCCCATTTCGTTATCCTATGATCGATCTCAACTCTTCACTCAATTGGATCAACACTGATTTAGTTCAATCCTCAGTTCAGTTCAATTTTCTCAAGTCATACTTCACTCCAATTGTCTCAATTTAGTACTTAGATCACACTATAACCCATAATTAACCGTAATCTCAAGAATCAGTGCCATTTCAATTAAATTCCAACTCTCAATATCTCCTCGAGTAGACCTCTTTCCATAGTTCACAAATAATCGAGAATCACCTCAATCTAAGTCCACACCATAAACTATGCCCAATTAAGTAAGATAGAACCACAATTAAATCAATGAATCGCCATCTCGCGCGACCTTGCGGCCTTCGCGTCTTGAAGAAACATGCTCGCCGCGGCGTGAAGCATGCTCGCCCATGGCGCGTTTCCTTCTTGCTCGCCGCGACGTTAGCCAGAGACTCGTCGCGACGTGGCCTTTTTCTCGCGTCATGTCGCGACGCTGCTGATCGTCGCGACCAATACATTTAATTTAAATCAACTTATTCATCGCGACGAAGCCCAAAGGCTTCTGTGATCGTCGCGACGTGCGGCGGTCCGATCATCTTCTCCGATCGATTTCCGCCATAAAAGCCAGTAAAAATCTCCATTATCACTCAAACTACTCAATCTTACCCAATCAATGCCATAAATGTTAAGAACAACCATTAAAGACAACATTAAAGCCTTAAAAACTCACCAAATCACAGATCGAAACCCAAATCGTCGAAACCCTAAAATCCGTCGAAACCCACAATCCTCAAATCTCAAAGCCTCTAACCTTCACCAATTACCATAAATCACTTAGCCTAGCACAATGAGAAGAAAATTCATAAGAAAGAATCAAGAAATCCTTAACTATGGAGGAAATCGAAATCGTCGCAGAGGGAAGAAGGAGAAACGAAGAGCCTTAGGTGATTTTCCCAAATTTCTCAAACCTAGGCTATTTATGACAAACGCTCCAACTCAAATCAAATTTCGTCTCTAAATTTCAATGGCTCAATATATTTATTTCCCATCAAGAAATCCTAATTTTCCCATCACCATTGACAGTTCTTTCAAGATTATACAATCGATCGGTCGATCTCTCAAATATTTCCTAGACGAAGCTTTTCTCCCGAATTTCTGGAAATTTCCTATAAGCCACTATAAACTACCAACACTCAGAATCAATATAAAATCACCAATTGAACCCAATAACTCTAATTTCAATTAACCACGATTCGACCCCCAAATACCATACTCACAATCAAATCCCGAAAATCATGAATGCATATACCTATGAATAAACGATATGCAATAAGCCTATTCCTCCATAATTAGAGGCCAAGAATATGCTCAATCAATGAATGCGGTAATCCTATCATCATCCCAATGACCAAAATACCCTTGCTATCAGTAACGGGATGTTACAATTCACCCCTCCTAATTAAAATTTCGTCCTCGAAATTTCATATACGATTGATCAAGAAGATAGGGGAATTGATCCGCTCCTTTCTATTCTGATTCATGCTCAATTCCTTATATGACCAGATTCTGTCAATTTACAGACATCAACACAATCAATTACTCTTTTTTTCCTTTCTCAGTTTCTATACCGCCTTAACTGTTTCCTCCTACGTTCGGTACCATTAACACATTCTTTAGGTTTTTAACATTGTTCATTAATCCAGTCCATAACACATTTTACCGATCTATTTACACCTTTTGTCACTTAACTGCATTCATTCTCAATTTTCACAACACAGTCACAGTACACAATCGGAACACTATCAGACAATTTCACGTTTCACTATAATCACAAATTAAATATATCACTGAGCACTCATCACATAATACACGAAGTCTCACTGTTCTCATGTATTGCCAATTTTACACATATAAGGCGTATCGCCTTTCACACTATTCACAATTTATCACACATACGCATTCTCAAATTTCACAACACAGTCCGATGCTTAATATAAGCAAATTCTCATTTATGTCGCTGTTGTGACTGAGCATTTCCACTGTCCCGATTCGGGCACTTTTCACACTGAACACATTTTCGGCGAGTAGGAGAGCCCTCAGGGTATGCACTACTGCCCACTCACATAAGGGATAGGAGAGCCATCTGGGTATGCACTACTCCCTTTTACAATAATCGCATTTTAGGCAAGTAGGAGAGCCCTCTGGGTATGCACTACTGCCGTTTTGGCCTTAGGCCCTTTCACTGATATCGAGCTCAAAGCTCCGATCACTAAGCTCCAGTCACAACAGTTTAATTACCACTTATAAACATGCTTAGCATGCACTAACACTTGCACAGTCTCTAGCACATTTATCTCACTTCACTCGCTTATCACAATCAAAACACTTACTCACAATTATATACACTGATTCTCAATCACAGGTATTCACATTTATATATATATATATATCGCAATAGTCATTTAACACATTCAGAACACAGTACATCAATTTACGCAAGGGTTAACTTCAACCGAAACTCAACATCTACAAGTCCTCAAATCTCTTAATTTCTCCACAAATCCAATTCATTTCCATCATTACAATTCTGGGTTAATAACTCATTTATCAAATCACTTTTATACTTTCAAAACACAACACAAAACATATACAACTCTATTTTCTTCTCACATCCGCGGTTAACATTCCCTTGATATTCAGTAATTTTCTCACACAATCGGAGTCATCTCATCCACTAATGTGCACTTTTTCAGAATATATTTTATCTCTTACACTCGAGTATCCGTTAGGATTAGACTCAAAATTAACCTTTACTCCATTTCAAAGTTTTACCTCTTCAATGATCACTCTCAAATCAAATTATCTGATCAAACCTTATCATTCATTAACACTGCTCATAAAATCTTATAAATCAACTATCTCTCCTCACTATCGATCAGTCACTCTTATTCCAATAGAGCGTTCATGCCATGCCTTACAAGATTATAACATTCCTTATAATGAAGCTCATGAGCATTTAAACAATGTCATTTACTTTAATATTTTGTATGCATCGCTATAGTCATCGCATCTTATCTATAAATACATTCACATCATTTAACCCATTAGTAGCCTATACTACTAAGAACACTTTAATCCTATTTAATTCTCGATAACCTTTCTCTTTTTGGTACCAGCTCTCGATCATTAATAGTCTCACTTCTTTCTCAATTGATCGCCATGTGGCGTTCTCATGTCTTGCTCTAACTCATCTCGAACTCGGGGCCACTTGGAATTATAATCTAACTTATTTAATAGGCCACCGATTTTCCTCCTATAACATATTTACACATATTATTCACTTATACTCAATCATTTCACCCATAAGGGTGATCCCATTATCAAATGTACACTTACAAAGACAATCAAATTTGAGCTCAACAACTTTCCTTTTTGCCTGGCCCTCCCATGAGAGGATCAAATACAATCTCTATTCATTCCTATTGATCACTATAAACACTACTATGAACACTTTCATTCTATAAGAATTGAACGGCAATTTTCCACTAACTTATTAGTTGCTTCCCATGCCTTCTCCACAAATAAGACAATTACGCTTAATATTTTCGTCAGAACGGAGTTCCCACAATCAGGTGTGTATTCACTTAGGCAAATCAACGGAACCTTAATCACTTTTTCATCTACCATTATCAGTATTTTATATTTTAATCTTTTCATACTTGTCTCATACCCACGAACTTTTCACACTCAAATCAATATCGTTGATATACAATCACTCTTGAATTCTCACTAACATAATTGATTCTCACCATAAATCATGATTCATAACTCTCGTCACGATAATCAATCCCAATTGTAACTTCTCTATAACATAGAACACTTTATTTTCATTCACAATATACACTTGACCTCTTGCCATTTCTATCATATTTCTATTCTCATTTTCCTCTCTCAATCCATAACTATCACGTTATTTCTATTTCACATTCCAAAAGTATACTCAGCAAAACTCTCATATTGCATTTCATAATATAACCGCTGATACCAGTACACTAATCTTCACTTATCAAATCAAACCATATACTCTTTTCGGGTTTCATGTTGTCCACAACTTCCTTTTGTCACATTCTCACACATTGTCATTTTCCTCACTGTTTCTAACCGCTTAAACGACTGATACATGCTCATGCATGTGACTCATATGCTAGACCGGGATCGCTTGTCACGTCGTCACGTGACATGACTTAAATGCATGTACTCGACACATTTTTCTCAGAATGCCCATGTAAGATTGTACTTCTGGGCTCTGATACCACAAATGTAACACCCCACACCCGCAAGATTCGAACCCGAGATCCCTAGTGATATCCGAGTCCGCGTTCTCGAGGGTGGCGACTAACCACTCGCCGTAAATCAATACATTACTTTTTATAACAAATGCACGGAATTCTATGCTCAAATTTGGGTACTCACTCAATCACGCCCAATAGGATACACTCATTTTCAAAAGCCACTTAGGTCAATTTTACAAATACAAAATAAACACTTTAGTACAAAAGTAAAGACATGAAATGCGTATACCTAACCGATCCCGACTTCGACCTTCACTTGAATCTCGCAACATACTCCGCTTTGCTAATCGGGTACTCTTCTGCCTGAAAAATAATTGCAATGTTGGGTGAGTTTATGAACTCAAGAGAAACCATCATCGATGGTTCACTCAAATCATGCATTACGCAAATTGCGTCTGATGACGACACATAATATTAATTAACAAAGATTATATAACGAACGTATGAGTCTATATCGATTATACGGTATCAAGAATAATATTACGAGCTTAGTATGCGAGTTCAAGATCACATCACACTTTACAAGAATCATGGCATCACACAGCTTCAAGAATCGTCACACAATTTAGCAATTCAATCACCATGTATATGATGCATATGAGACTCTTTCCGCTTATTCAAGATTGCCCAAGTGCTCGATCGGTGTTCAGATGGGGGCGCGCGTGTGATTTCTCCCTCGGGCTAGGCCCGACAAGATGCGATGTTCGAGCTCGAGGCTCTTTTCAGTGATATTAGCAACTTGGGACACGTCCATTATCTGATCATGCATTTATGCATGCAGTGCAATGTTCAATATTCAGTGATTCAGTAATTTACAGTGTATGGCTATAAAGCCCAGTATATCAGTAATCAGTAACTCAGTGATATGGCTATAAAAGCCCAGTGTAGCAGTACTCAGTGATTCAGTAATCTCATCCAATATAGTAAACACATACAATTCGATCGTACGCTTTTCAGTAGTCATGTAGTCATACAGTGCAATTCACATGGTTCAGTTCTATATAGTAAGAGCATGCAACTCACCATATACATTTCAAGAATAATACAAAGGTAATCCAATCACATATAATTCAAGAATCATGTAATTCACGCTATCAAGTAATTTACAAGTGAATATTTAGACACTCAAGAATTTGAGAAACCATCTAGGTTACTCACCTGTTACTTCCGAGTGATTGCTTGGAAGTCCCAGCAATGTCCGTGGAACGACGATCCAATGGTGCCTCTATAACAGTACAATACACCATTACTAATCACCAATTAAACAATGCAAGAATGCATATGTCTCTATGAAATTATATCCAATGTATGATCACGATTTCCGGTGCTAAAACCCCATTTCGTTATCCTATGATCGATCTCAACTCTTCACTCAATTGGATCAACACTGATTTAGTTCAATCCTCAGTTCAGTTCAATTTTCTCAAGTCATACTTCACTCCAATTGTCTCAATTTAGTACTTAGATCACACTATAACCCATAATTAACCGTAATCTCAAGAATCAGTGCCATTTCAATTAAATTCCAACTCTCAATATCTCCTCAGAGGTAGACCTCTTTCCATAGTTCACAGTCAATCGAGAATCACCTCAATCGGAAGTCCACACCATAAACTATGCCCAATTAAGTAAGATAGAACCACAATTAAATCAATGAATCAGTTACTCGCCGCGACCTTGCGGCCTTCGCCGTGCGAAGAAACATGCTCGCCGCGGCGTGAAGCATGCTCGCCGCGGCGTGCGTTTCCTTGCGGCTCGCCGCGACGTTAGCCAGAGACTCGTCGCGACGTGGCCTTTTTCCCTGCTCGTCGCGACGCCTGCTGCATACGTCGCGACCAATACATTTAATTTAAATCAACTTATTCGTCGCGACGAAGCCCAAAGGCTTCTGTGATCGTCGAGACGTGCGGCGGTCCGATCGTCTTCTCCGATCGATTTCCGCCATAAAAGCCAGTAAAAATCTCCATTATCACTCAAACTACTCAATCTTACCCAATCAATGCCATGAATGTTAAGAACAACCATTAAAGACAACATTAAAGCCTTAAAAACTCACCAAATCACAGATCGAAACCCAAATCGTCGAAACCCTAAAATCCGTCGAAACCCACGATCCTCAAATCTCAAAGCCTCTAACCTTCACCAATTACCATAAATCACTTAGCCTAGCACAATGAGAAGAAAATCCATAAGAAAGAATCAAGAAATCCTTACCTATGGAGGAAATCGAAATCGTCGCAGAGGGAAGAAGGAGAAACGAAGAGCCTTAGGTGATTTTCCCCAAATTTCTCAAACCTAGGCTATTTATAGACAAACGTCTCCAACTCAGTCCAAATTTCAGTCTCTAAATTTCAATGGCTCAACATATTTATTTCCCATCAGTAAAATCCTAATTTTCCCATCACCATTGGATAGTTCTTTCAGTACTATACAGTCAATCGGTCAGTCTCTCAAATATTTTCGGTCCGAGCGTTTTCTCCCGAATTTCCTGGAAATTTCCTATAAGCCACTATAAACTACCAACACTCAGAATCAATATAAAATCACCAATTGAACCCAATAACTCTAATTTCTCAATTAACCACGATTGATCGACCCATCGACCATACTCACAATCAAATCCGAAAATCATGAATGCATATACCTATGAATAAACGCATATGCAATAAGCCTATTCCTCCATAATTAGAGGCCAGTAACATGCTCAGTCAATGAATGCGGTGCAATCCTATCAGTCTGTCCCAATGACCAAAATACCCTTGCTATCAATAACGGGATGTTACACAAAGGATAGTTTTTCCCTACCCAAGATCGACCAGCTAGTAGACTCCACCTCCGGACATGAACTTCTGAGCTTCTTGGATGCTTTCTCGGGCTACCATCAAATCCAGATGAGCCCCGAAGACGAGGAAAAGACCGCCTTCATAACCGACCAAGGCACATATTGCTACCAAGTAATGCCTTTTGGTTTGAAGAACGCGGGGGCGACCTATCAGCGACTCGTCACGGAGGTCTTTAAGAAATAGATCGGCCGGTCGGTGGAAGCTTATGTGGATGATATGGTGGTCAAGAGTAAGACGGCCACGGAGCATGTGGAAGATCTCAAGGAAGTCTTCCAGACCCTGAATAAATTTCAGATGAAGCTGAACCTGGAAAAATGCGTCTTTGGGGTGGCATCTGAAAAATTCCTAGGGTTTATGATCACTCAACGGGGGATTGAGGCTAATCCAGAGAAGATTGAAGCCATCATCCAAATGTCCTCACCCCAATGCTTAAAAGAAGTGCAGATATTGACCGGTCAGATAGTCTCTCTGAGCAGGTTCATTTCCAGATTGGGAGACAAGTGCCTCCCATTTTTCAAAATCTTGAGGAAAGCGAACGTGACCCAATTCCAATGGTCGGACGAATGCGAGAAAGCTTTTCAACACTTAAAGCAATACTTGTCCAGCCCGCCTATCCTGCAAAGCCCGGTAAAGGGAGAGAACCTGATTTTGTACTTGGCAATCACCGAGGGGTCGATCAGCGCGGTACTTATTCGATTGAAGGGAAGCGAACAACACCCTGTCTACTACGTCAGCAAAGTGCTGACCGGACCAGAAACATGATATACACCCATAGAGAAACTAGCCCTCTCCTTGATAACGGCAGCTCGAAAGCTAAGGTCCTACTTCCAAAGTCATACCATCGATGTATGGACCGACCAACCCCTCAGGCAGTGCCTCCAAAAGCCCAAAATTTCAGGTCGACTAATAAAGTGGGTGGTAGAGCTTGGAGAGTTCGATATACAATACAAACCTCGCACGACCATTAAAGCGCAGGTGTTGGCAGATTCATCGCAGAAATGAACCAACCCAGCTCGAAGGACGAGCAGTTCCCTGCCTGGAGCTTGTTCGTCGACGGGTCGTCTAACGCTGAGGGATGCGGAGCGGGAGTAGTGCTGATCAGCCCGCACAATGAAGAAAAGGTAGAATATGCCCTTCGGCTTGAGTTCAAGGCCTCCAATAACGAGGCAGAATATGAGGCTCTGATAGTCGGCCTCCAACTGGCTAAGGAAATGGAGATAAAGCACCTAAAGATATACAGTGATAGCCAAGTAGTGGTCAGCCAAGTCACCGGGCAGTATGAGGCCAAGAGGAACAGCATGATCAAGTACCTGGAGCTGGTAAAGCAGGAGTTGAGCAATTTCGAACAGTACTCAATCAGCAGAATAGAACAAGCTCAAAATGCAAAAGCGGATGCGCTCTCCAAAATGGCTTCCGACCGCGATGCCATAAACAATGTTCTGGTCGAACAACTAGACCGACCTAGTATTCAGAAAGTCGAGGATGTTCTCAACATGAGCACTGGTCGGTCGAGTTGGATGGAACCGATCGCGCAGTATCTTTTAGAAGGAAAACAATCGGAAGAAGCATTGGAGGCCAAGAAACTAATAATAAAGGCGGTCGAGTACACGGTCATTAATGGCACTCTATACAAGCGATCTTACGACTGGTCGCTGCTTCGATGCTTGAATGAAGAAGAAGCCGAGCAGGCAATGGCCGAGGTCCACGAAGGAATGTGCGGAAACCATGTCGGAGGCAAAATGCTAGCTCATAGGCTGATCAAACAGGGGTACTACTGGCCGACAATGAGAAGAAACTGTCAGGAGAAGGTCGACCGATGCGAGGCATGCCAGAGAAACAGCAGCCTGTCTCACCAGCCGACCGAGAGGATGAAAATTATGAGTCATCCTATCCCGTTCGCTCAATGGGGAATGGATATACTAGGCCCTTTCCCTCTCGGTCCCGGGCAGAAGAAGTTCTTAATAGTAGCGGTGGAATACTTCACCAAATGGGCAGAAGCGGAAGCGGTCGCTACAATTTCCGAGCAGAAGGTGGAGAACTTCATAATGAAAAACATACTAACCTGCTTCGGGATGTCTATGGTGTTGGTTACGGATAACGGTCGACAGTTCGATAACGATAGGTTCAGAGACTTTTGCGATCGACTGAAAATCAAGCTACAGTTGACTTCGGCAGCCCATCCCCAAAGCAACGGTCTCGCGAAGAACACCAATAAAAAGATAATGAGCGCTCTCAAGAAGCGCCTGGATGACCAAAAGACCTGGGTGGAAGAATTAGACGAAGTATTGTAGGCATACAGAACAACACCAAACGGAGTCACAGGGAAAACACCGTTCAGGATGACCTTTGGGGCAGAAGCCCTGGTTTCAGTAGAAGTGGCATTGCATAATCAAATGATGTTGGGCTATGAAGAAGAGCGAAACGATGAAGCCCGCAGAGCGGAACTCGTTCTCCTCAGCGAGGACAGAGAAAGAGCAGCCGCTCGTTCGGCAGCAATCAGACAAAAGGCGACCAAATTCTACAACAAAAGAGTAAAGCTGAGTGATGTAAAGGTCAGGGGATACGTCCTACGAAAAACCGAGGCGGCTGGGAAATACCCTAGAAAACTCAGACAGGCATGAGAAGGACCCTACCAGGTCGTCAAGCAAGTCGGCATGGCTCTTACATTCTACGCAATACAAACGGGAAAATTCTACCAAGGTCATGGAACTCTCGAAATTTGAAGACATTCTACCAATAGATAAGTTTTATTTTAATTAGTATTCGTTTGTTACTATTTTTGTTTACAACATGTGGGAACCTTTTTTCTGTCCCTGCCAGATAGGTTTTTTAACGGCTCACGCCCTCATTATCGTCAATAAAGGGGTTTTCAAGTTTCTTGGCAATCAAAAGTTCCATTATACGTGGCAAAAAGTAAAAATTCCAATCAACCACCGCCTGGCATCTCTATAGATCGACCACGGTCGGTCGGGTCGTCAAGACAAGATCCTTGGGACCCTCGTTCGCCATCGCTCGGCATCTCCACCGATCGACTACGGTCGGTTGGGTCGCCAAGACAAGATCCTTGGGACCCTCGCTCGTCATCGCTCGGCATCTCCATAAATCGACCACGGTCGGTCAGGTCGCCAAGACAAGATCCTTGGGACCCTCACTCGCCATAGCTCGCCATCTCCATAGATCGACTACGGTCGGTCGGGTCGCCAAGACAAGATCCTTGAGACCCTAGTTCGTCATCGTCATAGATCAACCATGATCGATCGGTTACCAAGACAAGATCCTTGGAATCTCAACTCGGACTCAACTACAAGTCGACCTCGTTATCGGTCAACCATGAGCAACTTCATCTAATCCTACTATACATCCAAAACAAAGAACATAAACATGAAAATTGGCTTCGAAAAAATGACTTCGAAAAAATGAAACACAAAGAGATTTTCATTCATTTAAATTTGCCCTGGCCACAAGCCCAACCAGGTGGGATTCAGAATTCAGCAGAAGGAGAAGCATCGGAAGTCGGCGGACGCACAGGGGAATCCTCGAAAGCGGGCGGTAAAATTGAAAAGGGAACGGGGTCCAAGGGAGCGGCCGGAGAAGTATCCTCATCAGGAAACTCGTCCTCCTCAGTCGAACTCAGGTCCAGCTCCTCATCCGGGACTGACCCTCGATCCTCCAGGGCCTTCTCCCTTACCTCCTCCAGAGAAAGGCCAAGGACGGCAGGAAGCATCGACTCAGCGAATTCATCAAACGAAGGACCGTCCGAACCCTCAGGGACGCTAAAGCCGTAGCAATTCTTCAGGATCATGAGGGCTAGGTCGCACGAATACTCCAAGCACTCCTCCTGCAAGAACCGCCTCTGCCATCGCCTGATTGCCTCGATTCTTTGCTCTCTTATGGAGGCTCGCTCCCTCCTCAGCTCATTCTCGGCTCTCGACTGGCCGCTCACCGCTGCATGACAATCTTCAAGGAATTTGGCCTTCAGCTCTCTCTCCGACTCCAGCCTCCCCTGCAACGTCGCGCATTCCTCAGACAGCTTGTTCCTAGCCGCCATCGCCTTTACCCTCTCGACCTCCTCCGCAGTGAGTCGGGTTTTCAAGGCGCTCCTCTTTTCCTCTCCCGAAGTGAGCTGAGCCCTCAGAGTGTCGCGCTCCTCCTCCCACAGTTTCTTCTCCTCCTCCCAGGAAGAGAGTTGAGCCCGGGCAAAGTCTCTTTCCTCTTGGGCCTCCGAGAGCTCGTTCTTCAACTTATCCCCCTGCTCAAGGAGGGACTAAACCTCCCGGTCCAAAGCCTCCAGATGCTGCACCGCCGCGAAGGACATCACCGAGCTCCGTATACAACTACGAAGGAGTTGAGACCCCACCTCCTAATTACTCTTATGAGCCAATCTCTGCTCGTCCGCGGGAGGAGTAATCCTTTCGAAAATGTGACGGGACACGTCGAGGTCCCCAATTGAGGAGTCTACGGGGAGCTTGATCAAAGACTCCCACTGCCCGGCGTCAGCCACTTGCCTCTTCCCTGTACCCTTAGCCGACGGGGTAGCCCGATCCCCAACTTTCTCCTTCCCCTTGCTCTGACCTGAAGGATGAGGAGATTGGTCGGCTGCTGAAGGACGAGGGGATTGATCAGAGACTCTGACGGCCCTTCTCCTTTTAAGAGGTCGCTCAGGCTCCTCCTCCTCCTCAATGATCACTAGGGCCTCACCAAGCGGGGCGACCATAGCAGGAGCCGCAGATGGCTCGGAAACGGTGGGAGGGACACTCTGCTGCGCAGAAACAATGGGACGAACAACAATTAAACTGGCCTCTCCCCTACCCTCCTGTCCTTTGGCCTCCAAAGGCCCGACGACCTTGCGCTTACCCCTGGCAGACTTGGGTGGGCCGAGGAAAGCATGAACTTTGACCATGGCTGCACAAACAACGAAAGCAGGTTAGAAATCGAACGAAAACCTACAAACATGGAAAATAACGCAACCACGAGGGGTCAACCAGGCGGGGCGGTTCCCTCTCCTAGCCCGCTAACTTGAGGCGGGGGGTCAATTAGAAGAGAGTTGGCCGAGCCCCCCCCACCGTATCCCGAAATAAGCGGAGCGAAGTTATATTGGCCGAGCCCCTTTATACGGCCGACCACCTCCCGCTCTTCCCTAGAAAGGAATAGACTTGACGGGTCATTCCATCGCTCGGCTAGGGGATACCTCCACGGCTGGGACTCGGAGGAAGACCCCGGAGGCTTCACGAAGAAATATTTCATTCGTCAGTCGGTAATTTTGCCAGTCGTCCCTGCTGGGCGATACTGGGCATCCTTATACATCAGGGAAGGGATCCCACCCGCAGAGCTCGGACTTTGGCTCATTCTCAAGAAGTGGCGCAAGATATTGACCGAAGGCAGACAGCCAAATTGGTGGCACAGCAAAGCAAGTCCGTTGATGAACCTCCACCCATTCGAAGGAATCTGACTCGGCCTTAACTGATAGTCAGCGCACACTTAATCCATGATCGGCACGTACGGTAGCCTCAAACCACCGACCGACAAGAAATACTCCGAGACTGCAAACCACCCACCTGTGCTGTTGTTGATTCTTTCATCCCCCGAGGCCAGCCTAGGCTCCCAGGACCGAGGGATACCATTCCTAACAATTGACCGACTTAACTCCGCCGTGGACATCTTCGATTTGCCTTTGGGCAGTTCCTTTACTACCAGCCCATCTTTTCGCTCCCTTGTCGTAATTTCTTCAACATCTCCCAACCTCGACATTGCCGTCGCCTCAGCCATAACTTCCAACGACCTCTCGTCATCATCATCCATTGGAGAAACCCCACTCCGAGAACTGGTGGACGACATGCTCACTAAGAGGAAATTTAGAAAAAGAAAATGAGGGAAAGGGACGTACCTATTTAGTGGTAAGAGATTGGAAATTTGTGCAATGCCGAAGAAAACTTCCGGAAACTGAGAATAAGAAAGAGCAGAGGAAAGCAAGATGAAAGCAAGAATGAAATGAGCGTGAAGAAAACCTAACCGTCTGTCGACCCTGGACATTTATAGGGAAACGTCTGAATTGCGATCCAGCCAAAACTCGACGCGTGGAGAAAATCCAAGCCATGCCTGGACACGCGGCGTGATCCAAGCCAAGAAGAATTAGGGTTATTAAAAATCTGGAGCGGCGCGAACAATTGAAAGGACACGCATGATAGCTATACGACGGTCATAAGGACGATACGTTTTCGATTCTGAAAATTGTCAGACAGCGAGCGCCGTCGACAATAAATGCTTCGCATGCCCACCAACGATAACCACCCGGACTGCTTTAGCGTGAGCTGTCATGCAATAAGTGCCGAGGCCGACCAGTTGGGGCACTCAACCAACCGGGCGACAACAACAATGCCCGACCGATCGATTACTTCATTTAGCTGACCTACAGATGAGCTACATCTCAATGCTCAACCGATCGCCCCAATCACGAGTCGTTTTATGTACGAGCTATAAAACCTCTACATACTCCTTTGACCCTTCTCTTCGCTCAGACTCGAGGAGTAGGGGGGCTTATGGTCGGGTCGGCCGTGTTGGGCCCGGATCCAGTCAAAACGACCCGTGGGCCGATCGGTCCATTCTTCAGAGATTAGTTTTATGCCTAAGCCCATGCCCTCCTTGGCCCATCCGTAGAAGGAAGTCTCCCATACAAACACGTAAAGACCTAAACCTAACTGCAAAATCATACATAAGGTATAATTCTCCCATAATTGAGGTACGCAATTCATAACCTAGTTGGTTCTCTGTATTCATCAACCTCACCTTCACTAAAAGACTAACTTGAGCGTCGGAGGGGCTAATCAGGACACAACCCCCGACAAGCCTTCTTTGTTTTGCAGGTATCTTCACGCCGGATTCATCACGGAAAGCAGCAGACTTATGGATCCGAACAGCAACGTACAGTTCAGCCAAAATCCGGCAGAACCAAGTACGATATATAGGAATTTTTAGGATAATTGATTTTTGAATTAATGAATTGATTATTAGAGTTTTTAATGTTATAAAATGTAAATATTGACAGAATGAATTATATAATTTTAAAAAGTTGTTTCCTAAAATTAAAGGTAATCTGGATTCTTGTTGATATATTGATCGTAATGTAAATGTATAATTTTCTATGATGACATTATTATAATAACTTACATACCAAATGTATTTTATACTTCCATAAGCTATTCTAATTTGTAGAGATTTAGTTAATTTTTCACTTAATAAAATTTTTGTAGCTATAATAAAGTTTTGTAGCTATACAAATAGTAGCTCCTATATCTAGATCTACATTAACTTCTTTATTCGAATTATCGGAAGAAATTGTTAAATATGTTTCATAATATGATTCAATAGGTTCAAGTTTATATTGTAAAGCAAAGTTTAGAATATTGATCTTTTCGTTATATTTATTTTGGTTTCAATATGGACAATTATTTACATTATGACCTTCTTTACATAACCAATATCTACATTGTTTTTTATTTTGGGACAATTATATTTTTGGTTTGTATTTTCTATAAGCTTGTTTTCTAAAAACTGTTTATAAGGTTTAAAAGTTTATATAATTATATTTATTTTTAGGATATGTTTTCCATCTATAGTTTTGAATTGATGAGGATGTTTATAAGTAGTAAAGTCGCAATCATATTGTTGTGGGACTTCTGGATATTTAGAACAACATATTTGAGTTTCTTTATGCCTCAATCTTTTATGTAATTTTACTTCTAAACATACATTTTGAAGATAATACTTCTTTAGTAGTAAAAATAGCTCCTCCGAAATGATAAGGAACTAAAATAGCAGCTTGCTTTCTTAGAAGTGTTTCAACAATTTGGTTTATTAGATAAGGTAAATTTTGTACAGTAGAGGTATCCTCTAGAATCCAAGTCCATTAATTTTTAGTGCTACATTTTAATTGTCAAAGTTTTCTTTTACCAAGTATATAATTAAGAAGTCCAAAAATTGTTGGACATAAGTTTTACTGATTAATTAATCTGAAAATTGTAAATTTTACTTAATATATTTAATTGTAATTTTAAATATCCATTATTAAATCTGATATCTAAATATTCAATATTTTGGTGAGCTATTTTAACCTTCCTTTTACTTAAAATTAACCATTTTTCTTTACATCTTTCTAATACAATTTGTGCCGACGATTTACATCTAGTCTTCTTCAATTATTGGTCCATCTGAGTCATCGTCATCTGCTTTGAAAAGATAGTAGGGATATTGTGATATGGGTTGGTTTAGTTTTGGAGGAGTAACTAAAGGAATGGAGTGGGTTGGTTTTATTGGTGTAGAAGAAGTAGGTTCGGTTTGAGTTTGGATTTGAATAAAGGCAATGATCTTTTTCAAAAGGTTTATATCTTGGGTGGTTTTTTGTAGCTTCATTTGAAGATCAATGAATTCTTTTTCTTCGGCTCGTAGTGCTTCTTCCAGAATGGCTAAAGCTCTTTCCATTATACCTGCAAGAAAATTATTAGAAGATTTTATATGCTTAATAGCATATTTTTAAATGATCTACTTTTATCCTGATTATTATAAATAATGATATCATCAATATATACGAAGGTAAAATTTTGAGTCCTCAATTTTCTTAAAAATATTTCTTCTAATACAAGCATGAATAATAAGTAAATAAATATAGCTAATAATGACTGAAAAGATAAATACTAAACAACTCATGTTAAATTATATAAGAGGTGATGAAAAAGATAAAATCATAAATTAGCATACCTTCTGAACTCGACTTCTCTTGAACGCCAATTTCGTAGGCTAAGCGAGAATTGTAGAGAGAAGTATTAATTTTTATTTTTTCACACCGGAGCTGAGCTCACTAAGTTACATTATATAGGCGCTGGATGAAGGTTCTCGTATAGGTAAAACTGTAAAAGACGAACGAAAAAAGAAATAAAGCAAAAGAGAAGATGCTAAAAGTAAAAGTAAAAAGAGTACTAGTTAGGTGCCTGACGGGAGAGAGGCCTATAGGGCCTGCATGGTTTAATAAGTGCTTAACAGGTGGCTTATTCTTTAATAATGATGTCTTGTCTTCTTATGAGATGTCATGTCTTCCTTTTCTTTATCTTGTTTAGATGTTGAAGCGCACTACCGTGCTGATATTGTGAATAATAGCCTTGTTTGACAATTAGCTGATTGTATCAGCTGTTAGTTGAGCTGATATTATCCGCTGATAGCTGATAGCTGATAGCTGATTCTATTAGCTGATTTGATCAGCTGATTGTATTAGCTATTTGTTATTTGATGTTTGGTAAAATTAGCTGTTTAGTATTAACTGTTTATGTGTAAAATAACTTATGAGGGCATGACTTTAAAAATATTATAAAGATATAAATATTATATTTTAGTATTTCGTTCAATATTCTTATAAAATTTAGATTTTAAATATTAAATTCTACAAAATTGTGTTTATAATAATAATAATAATAATAATAATAATAATAATAATAAATTGTAATATATTTTATTTAAAATATTATATTTTAAAACATTTTTATTAAATTACTATTTGTTTATATATGACAATTTAAGAAAATTATACTTCTTTTGGTAACAAAATAACTATTAAATAATTAAATAATATTAAAAAAGATAAACATGAAAATAAAGAAGGAACAAAATAATTGCAAGCTAGATTTTAATACCTTATAATTAAATTTTAAATTTATTCATTAATACATGATTAAAAGTTATGTTTTAATGCCGTATTAATTCAAGTCTAAATTTTAAGTATTTTAATAATTTTAAATACAAAATTATAATAAGTCTTGACAATTTTATTATAAAATCAATTTAAAATTTAATTGAAAAATTATGATGTCTTTAATTGACATTAGTCATTATATATAGTTTGAAATTTATGTTTTCATACAAGATCAATTTACACAATTTTATATTAAATTTATAACAACTCTTGACATATTTAATCACAAATTTGATATATCTAAACAATAATATTAGAAAATGATAAACATAAACAAACATAAATTTTATAACATTTCATAAACATAAATTTATAAACGAGGTTATGATTACATATGCTTGTATAAAATATCATAATCTGATCAGTATCCTTTCACTGGAATATTCAAACACATAAATGCTTCAAAATTTACAAGCCTTCATGTCAGATTGTGCAGTTTTCAAATACCTCCTCATAAACACATATGGCGTAGGGATAGATAGATTAAACTTCAAGGTGTTAATCGTTAGCTTCTCCTGCAGTTATTGAATAACCATCAACCTCTCAAATTCTTTTACGAAATTGCAAGGGAAATATAATTCACTACTTTGGTCGTGTTTTACCATGTCAAGTACTTCTTGCCGGCTATATGCTTTGTTAGAAATCAACGTGAGATCGTCCACAACAGGAACTGATGCTTCTTCGTATTTGCATGCAAGCAGCATGGCTCTTACAACAACCAGTTGGGGTTTCTTTCTAGATTAGCAGCTAAAAATCTATTTATGAGGTTCACAGTAAGATACAAGGTTTCCTCGATCAATTCAAACCACCTGCTAATCACAGTAATTTGTTAGTCATCCAGATAAAAATCGAGTAACTTATCTTTGCACTTGGAATGAGAATATATCTGAATTTGCATACTTCTATCAGCCAGTCAATAAGGATACCTCTCATTCTCTTTTTAATGTCAAATTGTTGTGTTAAGTAGCTTGGAGGTACACAATGCGATCTTTGAGACCAAATATAATAGGACAAATTCATTCCAGCAAAAACTTAACCACAAAAGGATGTCAAAGATTAGGTATTTAAGCATTGGGAAACTTCTAACGTAGAAGATGGATTTAACATGACTTACAAAGAACACAATCATAAAGATTCAATTTCACCTCTGTTTTCCTGTAGAAGTTATACTTGGCATCCATAAAGTTACCTCTGGTTTAGTTTGGTGCTTATTAGCTAGCTGGGCAGTGAATTTCCTGAAAAATAACAGGAATCAATCCCAAACAAATCCTTTTATCAATACTTTAATCTTATGAAATAACATATCCAAACTTAAAATTCGAAGGATTAGCTTCTCAAACCACGTGACTGGTCAATGCACTAGATGGCAGCATTCTTACTGCAGTTAGCTTCGCTTCTGTTCTCATCAAGAACAATGGAAGAAATATTAGTAAGTGGGCTCAATGGAAGACGATAAACAATATAATAATGAACAAAGATTTGCAGTTGAAACAGCACAGTAAAAACCCATAACCAATGTAATAATAAACAGAGATTCATATTAGAAAACCATAAACATCAGAGAAAAGGGAGAATTTGGATTCGACTGACTACCTTGGACATCAGCGGGTTCGATCACACCTAGACTGTTCTCGTCAAGATCACAAAAATAACAATATAAGACATAATCAGAGCACATCTCAGATCAATGAGTTTCAGTAAATTGCTCTTATATAGTACCTACCCACATAGGAGTTAGATAAGATGATAGCTCATTAGAGAAAGGCAAGAATGAAACTTCTGAGAAGCAAAATGGAGATAGTAGTGGTCGGCGACAACCCAAATGAAACTTTTGAGAAGCAGCGCATAACAAAGAGATGACTTTTGATGGAAGTGAGCTGAAGATATTACCAGGAAAATTTTGTGACGAAGGTGAGAAAGTGAAGATCGTTTTTAGCTCCATCGCCATGACACTTTCGCCAAAACCCTAGAAAGAAAGCACACAGAAGCGAAGAGATTAGAGTGTAAAATTCATATCAAAACCAGTGAAAAAAAGAGAGGAAGGAAGCGATCAGAGAGAAAGAGATCAGAGGCAACGAGAGAGACGAGCGAGGTATGGGCAAACTTGACTTTTTAGATTTGGGATTATCCCAAACGCTGGTATGGAGAGCTGGTTGGTTTTAGCTGGTTGGAATAGCTGATTCAACCAACCAGCCGATTAACCAAACATATATATCAGCTGTTTGACTTAGTCAAAAAGTTGATTTTGGCTGATCAGCTAATTTTTTAGCTGATGTTGTTCTCCAAACACCCCCTAAGTTGTTGATAGATGGCTTTCGTCCATTGATCAGATAAGTCGGAGAATATGGTGGAAAATGTTGCCTCTGTTTGTTTGATGAGTTGAAATGCTTCGGGAGAAATTGTTGATTTGTATGCAGAGATCATCAAAGTATTTGGTCACGATAATTAATCTTAATCAATGATTCCATGTTAATTTTTAAGTATTGTTGATAAGCTCTGAAAATTAAACTGATTGATGAGATCCCAATGAAATTCATACTTTGGCGGTGTATCTATTAATGGATATAAACTGATTCTAATTTATATATAAGCAATTCTAGATAATTGGATTTCTTTTCCTTCAAACTTTCTGGTTGTTTAAAAATAAGATAGGTGCTCAATACTTTGAGAAACATGTCACACTCTTTTGCAAATGGTTATTTATAATTTTTACACCTAAAGTGAAGCTAGCAGGAAAATCATTAAAATATTTAAATTGGTATGGTAGATAGTGTCATTCAAACCATTTTGAAAAAAGTGGCATGTAATAAGTGGATCACATCTAGAAAAGATAATAACTTTAGTCCATATCATCATCTATTTTGTAGATAATATTGAAAAACTTTTTAAGCTTTAATCCATTCATGTAATGCTTGAAAATAATCATAAAAAGTTTCAAAAATTATTTTCTTCATTTATTTCTTGAGGGCTGTGTTGGTAATGAATTGATTTTATCATCAAGGTTCATGGGTTTTCCTAAAAATGTCGTTTTTTATGTTGAGGGTTGTTTTTCAAGAGCAGTTTTGTGTTGTGGTTTTAAAAAGAGGTCATTTTTTATGTTGAGAGTTGTTTTTCAAGAGCAGTTTTGTATTGTGGTTTTAAAGAGAGTTCTGGTGCTCGGAATTCTTGTAATGCTTTTTCTACTTCGGTCTGGGTTTTAAAACATTGGTGAATAATGGAAGGTTTGTTAGTAATATGAACAGTGGCATCTTTTATCACGTGATTCCTATTCCATCGTTATATTCCATCGCAAAAATCAGAGGGATAATTTTTCATCCAACTTTACCGACGAATATTTTGTCAGTCGTAAATTACCATATATTATAACAATTTTACCAACAGAATGTGACTTTCCGTCGCTAATTGGCGACAATATTATTTCCATCGGTAAGTTTCCGTCAAAAATCGGTAATCTTCTTGTAGTGAAAGCGCCACTGAGATGGAAACAAAGAACTAGTAATCAAGACTCGTAAACTTACTTGTGGGAGTAAGTACAGAAAAATGGAAAGAGCATAAAATGATACAAGTCAAAATATAGATAGGTGAAGAGTGGGGGGCAGTAATATCATAATATTACATAGAGACAAGATACCTGAATCAAGACTGGCATCCAAAAGAGCAGTACGGAAGATTTTTAAGGAAAGAGACAGGAAAGGCATCTGATGTAACCTTGGAAAGGTCAGCATAAGTTTTGCATTACCACAAAAAGCCCATAAAAGATAAAATTGGCAACCATTTCTACAGAAGACACTTGTAGAGGAGCGAGTTATTAGCTTAAATATCATATGGCAACAAATTTAACATTAGATTTACCCGACCCAAGCAAAATTCTCAAAGTTTCAATTTTCCTATATGCTTTGTTTAGATGAACAACAAAAAAAGAGAGACAAGGGAGAAAAGGATTACCTGTGGCCCAACTGAGCGTCCGCAGACAGTTGGAAGATCAGGAGGCAAGAGAGAGAACAAGAACCCAGATGGTATTTGAACATGAACCGCTAAGCGAAACTAACAAATACCCCATCAAAACTTGATAAATCCAAAAAGAAACGGGAAGATTGACTGAACGAAACAAGGAAGAACCAGATACATATACTTGAAATGAAGAGAAGTAAAGTGAGAAACTTTGAGGTATGATTCATACAATGGAGTTGGTCCGATGACTAGGAGCAGAAGACTCATGGTAAAGACCTTACCTTTGATCCTTCCTTCGTCTCGCTAGAATTCTCTCTCTTTCCTTCTCTCCGTTGATTGCTTAGAATAGAAACCGTGGGTAGGCGAGAAGTGAGAAAAAATAAAATAGGAATTAGTTTTTTATTTATATAATTAAATATTTTTATGCAATGTTTCTTGTATTTTATTCTCAAGCACATGAATAAATAAGATAGAAATTCATATATTTATTTATTTACTAAATTTAAGAAATAGAAATGATGCATTTAAGCTATATTAATAGTGTCGAAATACAAGGCATCATACAAAAAAGATGTTGAGCATACCCCCCTTTTCTAAATTAGGCATAGAACCAACAGCACGTGCAATACTATGATTCGACTGGTTCGTTGATTTTCAAACATACTAAATAGTTATTGCTGGCAACAAAGAAAAAAGATATTTGCAATCTTGTACAATTGCACCAATATAAGAGAAGTCAATAGTAGCAGATTGTAAAGCATTTATTAAAAGTAAAGAATCAGATTCTATAATATCACACTTCGCCTAAGTTCTTTTCAGCCAATTAAGAGCTTCTCGAAATGTCAATACTTCTCCTAAAGTGGGACCCCCTATACCTGGAATTTTCATCATCTTCCCCATAATACATCTTCCATTTGAATCCCTCAAAATTATACCCATACCATACAACTGCTACCCAGAGACTACGGAGACATCAACATTACATTTAAAACACTCCGCTTGAGGAGGGCCCCATATAGTAATAGGTTTTGTTAAAGTCGTAGTTGAGTTAAGAATATGAGCCGCCTTCCACTCCTGTAGGTGTTGTCTACTTTGTTGTAGGCTATGTTGTGGAGATGAAGAAAATTTGTTCCAAACCACTTGATTTCTATTTAACCATAACCCATAAATCACCATCAAAGCTTCATTCCGAAAATCCTCTTGTAGCGTTTTCACCCATCCAAACCATTCCGCTACTGTGTTCATCTGTCTCCAACCAACCAACGATAATACCCAAGTCTGCTGAGCCACAGTACAAGTTAAAAAAATATGTTGTTCCGTTTCGTCATGAATACCACAAACCGGACAAATACTTGAAACAATCCCATTTTTCTGTTTCCAATTTACCATACATGGCAGTAGATCCAAACTTGCTCTCCAACACATATGCTTAACTTTCTCAGGAATGTTGGCTTTTCAAATTAAGCTCCAAATATCACCATTAATGTTGATGGGTATATTTGGTACATGAAAAATATGTCTATATCCACTCTTAACAGTATATTGTCCTCGTCTGTCATGTTTCCAAGCCCAAACATCACTTTGCTTTTGTTGAGGCAAAGGTATTTGTTTAATTAACATGACGTCCCGTTGCCGAAAAAAGTTGTTTATCTGCTTATCATCCCATTTGTGAAGACTTGGGATAATAAAAGAAGCAACTTTGAATTGATCTAAACCTGAAGCCATAGGAGACACCACATATGGTTGAGCAAGATCAGGCAACCATGGTTGATGCCACATCAAAGTATCTTCATCATCTCCAATACGCCTATAGCAGCCTTCCGTTAACCCATTTCAAGCTTCTAAAATGTTGCGCCATATGTAAGAAAGACTATTACCAAGTTTTGCTTCCCAAAATGAAGAGTCTTGGTAATCCCGTCCCTTTAAAACTCTAGCAGCTAAGGAATATTGATTTTGTAATAAATGCCATCCCTGCTTGGCCAAAAAAGCAAGGTTAAAATCGTAGATACTTCTATATGCAAGACCACCCCTTTCCTTCGGAATACACAAATATTCCCATTTCCTCCATCAGATTCCAGTTGATTCCACACCGCTCAAGGTCCAATAAAAAGCATTCATCAGATATTCAATTTTCCTGCAGACATTCAAAGGAAGTAGAAACAAAGACATTAAATAATTAGGAATGGTTTGGGCAACCATTCGAATAAGGATGTCTTTGCCTGCTCTTGAGAGAACTTTCGATTTCCATCCTGCTAGTCTTTTAGCCACTTTATCCACAATATACTGGAACACATGCTGCTTATCTCTTCCAATAACTGTTGGCATTCCCAAATAGGAATTATGTTAGATCACTTCCTTAATACCCAGGTTTTGACAAATAAGTTGTCTTCCTGCACAACTAACATTAGGACTAAAAGATACTGCCGACTTTGTTAAATTGATCTTTTGTCCAGAAGTGTCTTCATATATTCTAAAACACTGCTTCAAATTTGTTGCTTCAATAATAGAGGCTCGCATAAAAAATAAACTGTCGTCAGCAAATATTAAGTGTGATACAGATAAACCTCCTTGGCCAAGTTTTATGCCATGTAACCGTCCCTAAGCCACATATCCCGATAAGATAGCAGATAGTCCCTCTGCACAAATAATAAATAAGTACGGAGATAGCGGATCAACTTGTCACAACCCACGTGATGGAACAATCGGCCCAATTCTTGTCCATTATGTGCAATATAATAAACTACCGATGAAACCACCTTCATAATCTTTTGTATCCATTGGGATGCAAAACCCAACTTCGTCATCATAACTCTCAGAAATCCCCATTCCATATAGTCATACGCTTTTTTCATATCCGTTTTTATTACCATATACCCGTTCTTTCCTTGTGTCTTCCGTTTCATTACATGAAAACACTCATAGGCAGTTATAATACAATCAATAATTAATCTATTCGGAATGAAAGCACTTTGTGTTTCAGAAATAATGGAGTCCAGTACGCACTTCAACCTGTTTGCCATCATTTTAAAAACCACTCTATTTATAACATTCGTCAAAGATATTGATCGTAAATCAGAACCACTTCAGGATTATTCTTCTAAGGTAACAGAATGATATTTGTCCAATTTGTACCAAGTAAACCAGTATCATTATGAAGGAACGCGAAACAAGCTTGACAGACCTCATTCTTAACTATTAACCAATGCATCTTTAAAAAACCTGGATTAAAATCATCCGGTCCTGGAGATTTATCGGAATGCATTGAAAATAAAGCCACTTTCACATCCTCCTCCGTGTAAGGTATATGAAGCATGTCATTCTGCTCACCAGTTACCTTCGGAATTACCCACCTCAAAATCAAATCAGCAGTCCCCATACTAGAAATAAATAAATTTTGATATAATTGAAGGACAACTTCTTCCATACCCGAATTCCAGGTTTTCCAAACTCCCATATCGTCTTTTAGTCAATCGATTTTATTCTTTCATTTTCTATGTGCTGCCATAACATAGAAAAACCTAGTGTTAGCATTATTGAATTTTTAATATGGGCAGAGTGTAGAGTCCACTTACAGGAATTGGGCTTGGGTCAACTATTGTCCAAATAACTAGAACTAGTTGTTTGGATAGTTGATCTTTACCACTTATAAATCCTTTAACATTTTCATGTCTATGCAATATGGGACACTCTAACACTTCCCCTCAAGTGCAATTGGGGCTGGACATCCAGTTGTCACTTGAAATATACACAATGGTAACCGCACCGGGCCGCTGGGACTGAACATCCAGACGGACAACTGGGAAATTAATAATCCGAACCAAACCTGCTCTGATACCATATTAAATTTTTAATATGGGCAGAGTGTAGAGTCCACTTACAAGAATTGGGCTTGGGTCAACTATTGTCCAAATAACTAGAACTAGTTGTTTGGATAGTTGATCTTTACCACTTATAAACCCTTTAACATTTTCATGTCTATGCAATATGAGACACTCTAACAAGCATCACCATTCTTAAGCCATACCTGCTTTGCATGTTGACTCCAATATAGTTCCTGTTGTGCCAACAAAGCTCCATATGTTTCCTCTACCTTCGTTAATTCTACATTTTCATCTGACAACGCATGTCTACGTAAGAAGAATAAATGTGCTCTACATTCTTTGAGGGTTCGTGTGAATTTTTGATGAAACGTGGCTGCCCATCTTGAAATAGATGTTGTGCAGAATTAACTGATCTGCCATTGCTAAGTGAGAACTACCACTCCAACAATCACGCACTACATCCTTACATTCCATCTCTAAACTCAAGGAATTTTCATACTTGATTTTTTTTTGTTATATAGCGTGGTTCATCAATTCCCAATGATAAAAACAACGGTTTATGATCAGACTAAATCGAATCTAATACGTATAAAATCGCATTAGGAAATCGTTTTAACCACTCCCCAGTCGTCACTGCTCGATCCAACCTTTCCTTCGTATCATTCGTTCCGATTTGACCATTTCAACTTGGCCCTGTGACATCCGATATCCATAAGATGATAGTTATCCAGGGTCTGTTTAAAGCCTTCCAAAGCCCATTGTGGGTGTGGTGTTCTACCTTCCTTTTCAAAGTTGTACATAAGGTCATTAAAGTCTCCAATTACAGCCCAGGGTAAATTGGATATGGATGCTAAGGAAAGTAATAAAGTCCAACTCCGTCTTCTATTTTGCAAGCCCGGAAAACCATAAAAACCCGTTAATCTCCACCAAGGCCCTGAGCCTATTTGACATTGGACATCTACATGCCTAGCTGAATAACTAAGAAGACTCACATATTCCAAACCTTTCCAGAATAAAGCAACCCCACCACTCAAACCAATAGGATCCGCAATAAAAGAACTAGTATAGCCCAATTTATCTCTTATTTTAAAAACTCTATCTTTCATAATCATAGTTTCAATTAGAAAAACAAAGGTAGGTTTCCTAACATTTAATAGGTCCCTAAGGGCCCGAACTATCCGTTGGTTCCCAAGCCCCCAACAGTTCCAACATATTGTACCCATCGCTCTAGGTGGGCCTGGAAACTAAAACCTACCCCATCCTCGTTTTTTGAATTAGGTGCTACCGAGGCAAGCACAACATCCTCCTCATATCCATCGTCAACAAAATCCATATACTCATATGAATTTGAAACCATATCCTACCGCCTCCTTTTTGAATCAAGAATCAATCTATTGACTTCATTAATTTCCACGATAGGGTTTATCTCAAGAGTAGTACCCACTATTTTTTGAGTGCATCCATTCAGATCATCCTCATCCAGATTAACCACCTTCTTCCCATCTGCATTTGAAACCGAAAGGATTCTCCTATACCTGCCACCATCATATCGTTTGTCACCCTTATCCAATCCCCATGTGCCATAGTCATGAAGCACGAGTTACCATGTTGGGACCCAATCTCGGAACCGGATCCCAACCAAAAAACGCAAGCGAAAGAAGCGGAGAACAGAGCGAAATGCAAAACAAAAGCGGAATCGAATGCGAAAGTCAAGGAAATCGAATCGAATACGAATGTAATCGAAAAATTCAAATCGAAATCAAAAGCGGAAACATAACATATCATAAGCGAATTGAAATCGAAAAGCAAAAACAAAATTAAAAACGAAACAAACAAAGGCGGAACAAAAACTGAATCCGACATACGAACACAAAACTTTCTTAGAAAGCTATCGCATTGGAAACCTTAGACTAAAACTATTCGAATCCGGTATAATTTTCTTTTCTCATTCTTTTCATCATTATTCAATCTTATAAAAAGTTTTTATCCGCAAATCATGAATCATAAGAATCAAATTAATCGAAATCTTGTTTCTTTTCCTTTGCCATAAATACTCCCACATGTCAACATAAGCACACATCATACACATATTATTTATTTAACAAAATTTCGGCAACATAACAGCTGCATTTAAACAAACCCAAAACCTGCAAAGGGTTTCAAAACACACTTTTAAATTCTCAAACAAAACTCAGAATCATCGGACCCTCCCGTCTGAAAATTCAGTATAAATAAACACAATCATATTTCTAAAACACTTCAATACATCTCAATCCACAATCAGAAATCATACCTGAATACAATATACAAATCCATAATTTAATTCGAACACAACCCAATTGTAATCACAAACAATTCCATAACTCAAAAGCCATATACAAATATCATAATCCATACATACCATAAATTAATTACTTACAAACCCTTAATGGCTTTTCAAGCCATTTACAAACCAAACACCAAGATCCAAAAATATACGAATTACAAACGTATGCAAAATCGGATAGATAGCTTGACTCTCTTTCATCCGATCTCCTGCTTGAAACCTGGAGATGGGGATAAAAGGGAGGTGAGCTAGACAGCTCGTGGATAATATGTTTATAAATTGAAACATAAGCAAAAACATTTGCTAAAACTCTTTTTCCATTGTTTAAAACATTTCACAATAAAAAGTTCATCAAAAGCTTATTTCTGAAACTTTCAATCTTTCAAATCATTCATAATAACTTTCAAAATTGCATAATTGAAAACTCAAGTCCGCATTTCACAAATTTCTCAAAAGATTCACAATTCATACACCAATTCATAAATCACGAAACAAATTCAAAAACATGAATACATCACAAATATACACAAATCAAAACACATAACACATCAAACAGTTTGGGTATGTCCAAAATGGAACGTACTGCACATTCCCGCATAGCGGTCCTGTACAGTCGTGAATGGAACGTACTACACCTTCTCGCATAGCGGTCCGGTGTAGTCGTGACTTATGGGAGTCCAAAATTGAAACTCCAGTGCCACTAGTGGACAGGCGGGAGAACACATCAAACGGTTTGGGTCGGTCCAAAACGAAACGTACTGCACATTCCCGCATAGCGGTCCTGTGCAGTCGTGAACGGAACGTACTACACCTTCCCGCATAGCGATCCGGTGTAGCCGTGACTTATGAAAATCCAAAATCGAAACTCTATTGCCACTAGCAGGCAGGCGGAAGAAGCCTTTAAAAATAGACAAGTGCGCACTTGTCCCACTTATGGGACCTGACCAAACCCACATAAAATATAAATCGAAACCGAAAAATTCGGATTGCTCGAAGGCACATTTTGAAATCTTGATTTTTCATATAGTGTTGTGCTCAACACAAATCACATAAAGTCATATAGTAATATACATGCAATCTCAATTCATCACAAAGAAGGCAATCAATTTCTTTAAATCAGAATTCAAACACACACAACACATTTTTCATCCAAAATTTCATGTTATTCAATTTAATAAATCATAGCAATATCATCAAATTATCCAAAATTTCATGTTATCCAAAATTTAATAAATCATAGCAATATCATCAAATTATTCGAACAATTCGAAAACAAGAAATTTCATAAATCTTGCAATTTCTTAAAATCATTCCTAAAGTAAGGAATTTAGTCCTTCAAAAATCATAATTTTTAAACATTATCATAAACATAATTTATAAAAGTTTTGCTTCTTGATTTTTCAAAAATACATACTTAGCTTAAAATTCAATAGATAAACATACTACTCACCTCGAATCGATGCCAGAAGCTTGTCCCTAGCTTCAATTTGACCATTGCTTCTTTCTTTCTTCCAATTTAAAATTTTCTAAACCAATTTCCCCCAAATTCAATATCATAAAAAGCATAAATACTCAAATTGAGCTTAGAAAACACAAATCCCTCATATATTCAAGCTATCTAAATCAAAAACTTCAAAAATCCCCAAACCACAAAAATTGGGCATAACCCTAATTCACAATTATCCAAAATTGAACCAATAATACTAAGCAATCACCAAAATTGACTTGATAAATCACAAACTCACAAACTCATGTCATTTATAAGAGATCTAAACCAAAACCTCATAAAAATCCAAAGTTCAAAAGTTTTCTCTTACCTCATTTCTTCTCCAATTTCGAATTTATTGGGCTTGAAAGGAAGCTTTCACCTTCTTCCATCCTTTTTCCTTTGAATCCATATAAAAATCATGCTAGAAGCCTTAAAAAATTCGAAATCCCTAAGCTTCTCCCTTTCTTCTCTCTTCTTCCCCTCATCCGAAGCCCACCTCACTCTCTCTTCTTATTTGTTCTTTCATTTTTTGTCTTATTTCTCTCTTAAGTTTCAGCTCCCAACACTTAAAAATGACAGCCACTTTTGTTCCTTCATTTAATGAATGATAATAGACCAAATTGCCCTTATTTATAAGCCTAAAACCTTAACTCTTTAAGTGATGTTCCACATTTACCTCGAAACTTTATTTCAAGTCATGCTTACATTAGGACATTTTTCTTACCATCAAATTGAAGGAATTTGCCAAAACTTCATTCTAGAGAAATGTTCCTCATTATCTTAGTTTCATAACGCCACCAAAATCATTTAATTTGGTGGACTACACCAAAATTTATGCTCCAAATAGTTTGGACATGTCTTATGTTAAATCATTTTCCAGCGCGTTATTTCCATCCAAAAATTGACATTCTTAAACCCCAAATTGAAACTTGATGTCTTCATAACAATTGTAGCCTTATTTCTCTAGTTTAATTCAAAACAAGACTCTCCTCATTTGGATTACTAGAGCAAAAGTTATGACCAAAATAAGTTCAGATGTTCCTAATCCAAGACTGCGCACGAATCCGAACTTCAATTCAGAAATTGAAAGTCTTAGGAGCTAAATTGAAATTCAATTCCTTCTTATGATTTGTAGCCCCATGTCTCAATTTTATTTTGCCTAAAGAATCAAGTCAATCAAATCACCACTGATCCCAAATTTTGCAAAAGACTGAACCATGCTTCAGAAATTTATCCAACTCACTTTGATTAAATTAATATAAAAATACAAATTTCTCTTGAGAATGTAGATAATTGTCTTAGAAATCCAATGCTTCAAAAACCAAGTCAATCGGATGTCGGACGGAAAAGATATAAGCAAAAGATTGAATAAGGGTTGGATCAGGAAGGGAAATAGCATATCAAAAGAAGTTCAAAAACGGTGTCGTATGCGCCTGGCGTGCACCAAAACAACGTCGCACGCAAGGAAACATCAGCGCACAGAAAATGACAAACAAAACGACGTAGCGTAACGGAGGGAAGAAATGGTGTCGTATCGGGTTGGAACAGGCGCGCGCAGAGAAGAAAACGCGAAACGACGTTGCATGGATGAAGTGAAACGACGTCGCGTGAAGGCAAAACATGTGCGTGCTGCGGAGGAAAGTATAAAATGACGTCGCAACAAAATTGGAAAACGACGTCGCATCCGGGCCCTCACTCGCCTCGGAAATTTTCTTTTTCTTTTTTTTTTCACATATATAAAACCAAAACTTCTAAAATTTATAACTCTTGATTCCAAACTTTAAATTTCACAAATTTAGTCTCTATAGAAAGCTTGAAGGAAGCTCTACAACTTCCATGTAGAACTCCACAACTAATTCAGCCTCTAATATGGTCAAATTTCTAATCAAAGATTTTGTCCACTTAATAAATCCCTAAACAAAGACTCAACTTTGAAAATTTCTATCTTTCAACACCAAAGTACAAATATGTCATATTTTATATCAATGCAAAGATCAAAAAGTCACCTACAACTTTCATGTAGGAAAGAAAAATCAATTTGACCTCTAAGGAAGTCACTTTTCCAATCAAAAGTTCTGTCCTCTAATAGTCATGCTAAAACTAATACAGAAGCTTGTAAAAATCATAACTTATTATTCCATGATCCAAAAATTCTATACTTTATATCAAAATAAAGATCAAATCAAAATCTTCAACTTTCATGAAGAACTTAAAGGCTAATTCAACCTCTAAATAGGTCAATTTCTCAGTCAAAGATTCTACCATAACATAGGTCAACCTATAACACGTCCAAACTTCCAAATTTCATATCTCCCAATTCTCTCATCCACTAATTGCATAATATACATCATTGTAAAGCTTGGAAAATCTTATATGACTTTTATGAAGACCACTTAACTTAATTCAGATGACATCAGTACAGAATTTGTCTCAAAGCACAGTATACACAATCTTACACTTAAGAACATTTACAAAAGCAAAGTCAAATAACCTTAACTTTGACTGATCATAACTTTTACTCCCGATATCGAAAAACATCAAACTTTATGGCGACATAAAGCTTTCAACATAATCTACAAGTTTTATGTAGATCATTTTCTCAAATTCTGCCTAAATCAAAAAGTCAACTCTCTATGACCAAAAAGACAACCTTTCTTAAATTTCTCCAAATTCTCACTCTTTTTCACTTTATTTCTTGCTTTTCAACGCTATTTCAATCAACTCATTCACTTTTAATTATTTCTAATTTTCAATAAAATTAGGGGTCTAACATTTCTCCCCTCTTAAAAGAATTTCGTCCTCGAAATTTATACTTGATTTAAACACCAAGTAACTTACTCTTTTACCTACTTTCTTTTCAAAAGAAACTAGTCACACACTTCTTAACTAATTTATCGTCATACATATTTCTCACTTATTCGGTTACTTGCGTCAAAAGTCAATATCATATCAAACACTATTTCAGTTCATCTCATCTCCAAGTAGTCATTCTTTCATCTCACATAAGTATAGACAACCTCAATTTATCCCAAATCCATCATGCAATTTTAATATCAATTTTCATCATCGCAAACTTAAAATCCATCAAAATTCTTAATCTTAATCAAACAATCACTAGGTTCTTCACATAATTTATAGAAATACATTTCCATATTCATCACACTCTCATAAATTCAATCTTAACAAACATATAGCCCAAGTAAGATCCTAATACTGGGCTCTGATATCATAAATGTTGAGACCTGATCTCGAAACCGGATCCCAACCGGAAAACGGAAGCGAAAGAAGCGAAAAACAGAGCGAAACACAAAACAAAAGCAGAATCGAATGCGAAAGTCAAGGAAATCGAATCGAATACGAATGTAATTGAAAAATTCGAATCGAAATCAAAAGCAAAAACATAACATATCGGAAGCGAATCGAAATCGGAGAGCGATAACGAAATCAAAAACGGAACAAACAAAGGCGGAACAAAAACTGAATCTGACATACGAACACAAAACTTTCTTGGAAAGCTATCGCGTTGGAAACCTTAGACTAAAACTATCCGAATCCGGTATAATTTTTTTTCTCATTCTTTTCATCATTATTCAATCTTATACAAAGTTTCTATCCGCCAAACACGAATCATAAGAATCAAATTAATCGAAATCTTGTTTCTTTTCCTTTGCCATAAATACTCCCACATGTCAACATAAGCACACATCATACACATATTCTTTATTTAAAAAAATTTCGGCAACATAACGGCTGCATTTAAACAAACCCAAAACCTGCAAAGGGTTTCAAAACATACTTCTAAATTTCCAAACAAAACTCAGAATTATCGGACCCTCCCGTCCGGAAATTCAGCATAAACAAACATAATCCTATTTCTAAAACACTTCAATACATCTCAATCCACAATCAGAAATCATACCTCAATACAATATACAAATCCATAATTTAATCCGAACACAACCCAATTGTAATCATAAACAATTCCATAACTCAAAAGCCATATACAAATATCATAATCCATACATACCATAAATTAATTACTTACAAACCCTTAATGGCTTTTCAAGCCATTTACAAACCAAATACCAAAATCCAAAAATATATGAATTACAAACGTATGCAAAATCGGATAGATAGCTTGACTCTCTTTCATCCGATCTCCTGCCTGGAGATGGGGATGAAATGGGGGTGAGCTAGACAGATCGTGGATAATATGTTTATAAATTGAAACATAAGCAAAAACATTTGCCAAAACTCTTTTCCATTGTTTAAAACATTTCACAATAAAAAGTTCATCAAAAGCTTATTTTTGAAACTTCCGACCTTTCAAATCATTCATAATAACTTTCCAAAATTGCATAATTGAAAAACTCAAGTCCGCATTTCACAAATTTCTCAAAAGATTCACAATTCATACACCAATTCATAAATCACGAAACAAATTCAAAAACACGAATACATCACAAATATACACAAATCAAAACACATAACACATCAAACGGTTTGGGTCGGTCTAAAACGGAACGTCTTCGCACATTCCATATAATGGTTATCAGGCAAATGAACTGAGTGTACTACATCTTCCGCAAGATAATGGTCCGGGTAGTAGTGACTTATGGAGTCCAAATCGAACTCCAAAGCCTACTAGCAAAGAAGCGGGAAAAATCTTTAAAAATAGACAAGTGCGCACTTGTCCTACTTATGGGACCTGACCAAACCCACATAACACATAAATCGAAACGGAAAAATTCGGATTGCCCGAAGGCACATTTTGAAATCTTGATTTTTCATATAGTGTCGTGCTCGACACAAATCACATAAAGTCATATAACAATATACATGCAATCTCAATTCATCACAAAGAAGGCAATCAATTTCTTTAAATCATAATTCAAACACACACAACACATTTTTCATCCAAAATTTCATGTAGCAATTTCATCTTTTATTCAAAACAATAAAATCCATCAATTATTTCAATGTAATAAATCATAGCAATATCATCAAATTATTCGAATAATTCGAAAACAAGAAATTTCATAAATCTTGCAATTTCTTAAAATCATTCC
This sequence comes from Erythroxylum novogranatense, assembly GCA_029891385.1. NCBI lineage: Eukaryota > Viridiplantae > Streptophyta > Magnoliopsida > Malpighiales > Erythroxylaceae > Erythroxylum > Erythroxylum novogranatense. The sequence goes on along the minus strand of CM057231.1, from coordinate 91,295,836 downwards.
TAAAGTAAGGAATTTAGTCCTTCAAAAATCATAATTTTTAAACATTATCATAAACCTAATTTGTAAAAGTTTTGCTTCTTGATTTTTCAAAAATACATATTTAGCTTAAAATTCAATAAATAAACATACTACCCACCTCGAATCGATGCCAGAAGCTTGTCCCTAGTTTCAATTTAACCATTGCTTCTTTCTTTCTTCCAATTTAAATTTTCCTAAACCAATTTCACCCAAATTCAATATCATAAAAAGCATAAATACTCAAATTGAGCTTAGAAAACACAAATCCCTCATATATTCAAGCTATCTAAATCAAAAACTTCAAAAATCCCCAAACCACAAAATTGGGCATAACCCTAATTCACAATTATCCAAAATTGAACCAATAATACTAAGCAATCACCAAAATTGACTTGATAAATCACAAACTCATATCATTTATAAGAGATCTAAACCAAAACCTCATAAAAATCCAAAGTTCAAAAGTTTTCTCTTACCTCATTTCTTCTCCAATTTCGAATTTATTAGGCTTGAAAGGAAGCGTTCACCTTCTTCCATCCTTTTTTCTTTGAATCCATATAAAAATCATGCTAGAAGCCTTAAAAAATTCGAAATCCCTAAGCTTCTCCCTTTCTTCTCTCTTCTTCCCCTCATTCGAAACCCACCTCACTCTCTCTTCTTATTTGTTCTTTCATTTTTTGTCTTATTTCTCTCTTAAGTTTCGGCTCCCAACACTTAAAAATGACAGCCACTTTTGTTCCTTCATTTAATGAATGATAATAGACCAAATTGCCCTTATTCATAAGCGTAAAACCTTAACTCTTTAAGTGATATTCCACATTTACCCCTAAACTTTATTTCAAGTAATGCTTACATTAGGACATTTTTTTCACCATCAAATTGAAGGAATTTGTCAAAACTTTATCCTAGAGAAATGTTCCTCATTATCTTAGTTTCATAACACCACCAAAATCATTTAATTTGGTGGACTACACCAAAATTTATGCTCCAAACAGTTCGAACATGTCTTATGTTAAATCATTTTCCAGTACGTTATTTCCATCCAAAAATTGACATTCTTAAACCCAAAATTGAAACTTGATGTCTTCATAACAATTGTAGCCCTATTTCTCTAGTTTAATTCAAAATAAGAATCTCCTCATTTGGATTACTAGAGCAAAAGTTATGACCAAAATACGTTCAGATGTTCCTAATCTAAGACTACACACGAATCCGAACTTCAATTCAGAAATTGAAAGTCTTAGGAGCTAAATTGAAATTCAATTCCTTCTTATGATTTGTAGCCCCATGTCTCAATTTTATTTTTCCTAAAGAATCAAGTCAATCAGATCGCCACAAATCCTGAAATTTGCAAAAGATTGAACCATGTTCAGAAAATTTATCCAACTCACTTTGATTAAATTAATCATCCTTAATTTAATCTCATAAAAATACAAATTTCTCCTAAGAATGTAGATAATTGTCTTAGGAATCCAACACTTCGAAAACCAAGTCAATCGGATGTCGGACGAAAAAGATATAAGCAAAAGATTGAACAAGGGTCAGATGAGGAAGGGAAATAGCATATCAGAAAAAGTTCAAAAACGGCGTCGTATGCGCCTGGCGTGCGCCAAAACGGCATCGCCCGCAAGGAAACGTCAGCGTACAGAGAATGATAAACAAAACGACGTCGCGTAATGGAGGGAAGAAACGGTGTCGTATCTGGCTGGAACGGGCGCGCGCAGAGGAGAAAACGCGAAACGACGTCGTATGGAGGAAGCAAAACGATGTCGCGTGGAGGCAAAACGTGCGTGTACTGCGAAGGAAAGTATAAAACAGCATTGCAGCAAAACTGGGAAATGACGTCGCATCCGGACGTCATTGGTGAGCTCGCTAAGGCCATGAGACTAGCGGCTCGCACCCAAAGAAGCCTCGCTCTCCTCGCTCGAGGCGGCAGATCTTATTCGCCGCCTCGAAATTTTCTTTTTCTTTTTTTCACATATATAAAATCAAAACTTCCAAAATTTATAACTCTTGATTCCAAACTCCAAATTTCACTAATTTGGTCTCTATAGAAAGCTTGAAGGAAACTCTAAAACTTCTATGTAGAACTCCACAGTTAATTCAGCCTCTAATGTGGTCAAATTTTTAATCAAAGATTCTTCCCACTTAATAAATCCCTAAACAAATACTCAACTTTGAAAATTTCTATCTTTCAACATCAAAGTCCAAATATGTCATATTTTATATCAATGCAAAGATTAGAAAGTCATCTACAACTTTCATGTAGGACAGAAAAATCAATTTGACCTCTAAGGAAGTCAATTTTCTAATCAAAAGTTCTGTCCTCTAATAGTCTTGCTAAAACTAATACAGAAGCTTGTAAAAATCATAACTTATTATTCCATGATCCAAAAATTCTATACTTTATATCAAAATAAAGATCAAATCAAAATATTCAACTTTCATGGAAAACTTAAAAGCTAATTCAACCTCTAACTAGGTCAATTTCTCAATCAAATATTCTGCCATAACATATGTCAACCTATAGCACGTCCAAACTTTCAAATTTCATATATCTCAATTCTCTCATCCACTAATTGCATAATATACATCATTGTAAAGCTTGTAAAATCTTATATGACTTTCATGAAGACCACTTAACTCAATTCAGACCACATCAATACATAATTTGTCTCAAAGCACAACATACACAATCCTACACTTAAGAACATTTACAAAAACAAAGTCAAATAACCTTAACTTTGACTGATCATAACTTTTACTCCCGATATCGAAAAACATCAAACGTTATGGCGACAGAAAGCTTTCAACATAATCTACAAGTTTCATGTAGATCATTTTCTCAAATTCTTCCTAAATCAAAAAGTCAACTCTCTATGACCAAAAAGTCAACATTTCTTAAATTTCTCCAAATACTCACTCTTTTTTACTTTATTTCTTGCTTTTTAACACTATTTCAATCAACTTATTCACTTTTGAGTATTTCTAATTTTCAATAAAATTCAGGGTCCAACATACCACCCTCCTTAGCAGTAGCATTTTCCTTGTTTTGTGAAGGATACCGTACTTCATTTTCAGATCGCAGCCATTTCTCACCAATTCGATTTGGCCTTCTAAATGGGGCTTTCAACTAGGGACCATAAGGGACAAAATTGAATAATCCTCTCATACTTAAAATATGCCCGGAACCAATCAACTACAGGTTTGGATAATTGCATTCTCTGTTTGATTGGAATACGAACATCCATACGAACTCTTACCCTCATGTATTCCACCCATAAATTAGAGTAATTTCTTGGATCAGACTCCAAGTATTCACCAATATAATTGCCTACATCCATAGCCACAATTTCTGACATAAAACCATTCTTCAGATTGTGTACCTGAACCCATATTTCATCATAAGTGAGCTGTACTTTTTTCGGATGTTCACCAGACAGTAATTCCTTAACCATCACCAGGTTCTGTGAAAAGCTCCATGGGCCTCCTTTCATAACACGTTCCACATCAAATTCATGAAAGAATTGAAAAGTAAATACATTATTACCTAGCTCCTTAACAACAACCCCCTTAACAGGTCTCCATATGTTAGCCATAGTTTGCTTAAAAGTTGGAACATTTATGGATCTATCGGTGAGACTCCATATGTTAGCCATAGTTTGCTTAAAAGTTGGAACATTTATGGATCTATCGGTGAGAATACGACCAACCACACAATGTTTCCATTCCGCAATATTATGAGCATAAATATTTTGACCATTGTCACAAATTTGTATACAGCCTTCCGTTTCCTGTAATTCCAGCTGTTCGTTGATCTGAACAATCAGTGTAGTAGCATCAACAAGATCACCCATAGCCCCATAAGAGAAGAAGAACCGGGAACAGAATCGAAGAACAGTAGAAAAATGCAGAAAAGAAAAGAAAATATAAAAAGAGAAAAGAGGGGAATAACGTATTATTAAGAATATATTAATAATGGAAGGATCATTTTAATATGATAAATATTAAAATAAAATATTTTATTCATAATTAATAATTTGTTATAATTTATTAATATTTACTATTACATTAATCAATTTAATATGGGGATAAATTAATTATTTTGTTAAAATATTATTTTATTATGTAATAATTTAATAAAAATATTAACCATTTTGGTTATGATTTATTTTCTATAATTAAATAACAATAATAATGTGATTTTTGTTATTATTAATGAAATTTATAAATTTTAGTTATTATTAATTTACCATATTTATAATAATTATATTTAATATATAATAGAAATTAATATATAATAATAATTTATTTTATTAATAATTAATGGATATTATTTATCATAATTTATTAATAGTTATAATATATTTACTAGTTTTATATAATGGTAAACTATATATTTATGAAAATTTTATTTATTATCTGATATTAGTAATAATAAGCAAGAACATTAATTTTATATTTTATTATAGTTTACAATTGATTGTTTATTTTATTGTTAATCAATATTTGTTAATTATTTTTCTTATCTTTTCTACTGCTATACACAATGCTAATAATGATACTTCTTTTATAATATAGGTCTGTTAAACTTAATATCAATGTTGTTTAATTTTTATATTTTATGATCTACTATACTTAATACTAGTGCTAATTAATTTTCTTTTATATCTACTCAATTACTCATCGCAAGTACTAAGTAATTTCAATTCTACTGCTGAATATTTATTACCATTAATATATTGTTTGTAAATTAATATTTTATAAATATATGGAATAATTATTTATAAAGTAAAATAAGCATAAATAATAAATAAAATGTAAAGCAATGACTCCAAATTAATAGTCTTTCTACAGGCTTATTAATAATATTACAATAAAAGAGAACGGGTACAAATGACGTGGAAGCTACTTTAGGCATTTACAAGACAAGATGTCTAAGTGGGCCATTACAGAGATTCATGTGCAAGCTTATGCTTGGCAACGAGTTCGGCTCGGTAGCGATGACAGCTAGGCCTACGTCTAAACCCTAGATTTTTATATTTTGTTAAATACAATATTTTTTATTTTTTTATTTATAGTTTTTAATACAAATAAATCAAGATCTTGACTTATTATTATGCAAGTAATTTTGATTTTGAGCGTTTGTAAAAATCTACTCTTTATATTTTCTATTTAGAATTTATATTTTTATGTGTTATACAACCCGATGAATATTCAAAAATCTGAACAACCAAATAGATTTAAATATGGGTAATAAATCGTAAAAATCGATAAATATAGATATGGATATGGATTGAGTCATAAAAAATAGATATGAATATGGGTAGAGTAAAACTCAAACCGAACCCTACCTATTGTCATCCTTATAGTTGATGCTCAGGTTTCTCATTTTATCTAATTGTAGCAAGTCATGACAATAACATATTCTAAGGATGTAATGGAAATCAATAATAAGAAACAAATGATATTATTTTAAATAAATAATTAGGTTCTCTAAATTTTCAAATTATATTACGAGTTAATCATTTAAGTTCAAACCTAATTAAATTAAATCAAATCAAACATATTAACTTTAAAATGAGTTAAAAACAAAATAATTCTAAATGTCATACTTAATCGAAAGGGTGTGTCATGTTTTGTTTTACTTTTTTTGTTTGTTTTAGTGTTACTTTTTTCTATGGCCAAATCATATATCAAATGTCAATGCAATAGACACCTGTTAATGTTTTAAACCTCTGATTTCACTTCTCTAATTGCCAACCACTGGCCCTCTCCTTCTTCAAAATACTGATTAAATGTATTTATGGTTACTTATTCAGTTTGCTGGAATTCAGTGCTTTGGCCGTATTTTTTTAACTTGAATTGAAATTCTTGACATCAAGTCCTGCATTAACCATTAGTACCATCTCCTACTGAGTTTTAACTTGGGACTTCACAAGGATCTTGTGGATTTTGATGTTAGTTTCCTCATTAAACATGCATATCTAGCCGTCTGCATATCATCCCATAGCTGTGAGCATTATTTGAATTTTATTATATTCAACTTCACTCTTGAACGGAAAATCTCAAATTCTACTTGGTACAAAAACATGGATCAAACTCCAACCAGGCAATCACGGTGCATTATACATTGAATTTGGAAGAGAGAAAAATATGGAAAGAATGGTTCAATTCAGTACAGATAATAACAGTCTAATGAACAAGACCTCCTCGTGGTTGTCCTTATAGCTTCAAGGAAATTGCTGCTATAAGAACAACACCGAAGGATATCACAGTGGTTGCTGCACCTGAATTGTCAACAGCGGCATCATCTGAGGAACCTGTTGGAGCTTTGGTAGTGATATCCTTCTCAGGCTTTGAAGGTGCCGGAGCCGGTGATGAAGAACTGAAGATGTCTAATGGAAGAAGAACCTGATCCACCTGATACACAGCCAACTGGCTGTCAGTATATATAGTATTAGCTACTGTTGCTTGATCGACCCCTGTTGTAATGTTCACTTGATTTCCTGAAGTTGTTACATTTAATGGGAACTCGCCGTTGGCACTGTTTCCAGCTTGTGTACGCAGGGGATTGCTTACTGTTTGGAACTGTGACATGGAAAGGAAATTGGGAACAATGTGGAATTGAACAAGCTGGACTTTTTGCTGATCGGTAAGTGAGTTCAATGTGCCCGCTTTGAGGTTGGCAAAGGCATTATCAGGTGGCGCAAAGACTGTTAGGCCTTGGTTTGAGTTGTTGAGTTGTGTGTTGATTTGGTCAGCTTCTTGTGTTGTTTTCATTAGCTTGATAAGCGTTGTGAATTGACCACCTTTCTCAAGGATCGCCGTGATGTTGGTCGGACCAGATGGTGCTGGTGATGGGGCTTGAGCTAAAGTGGTGGAGAAGTAGAAGAAGAACATGAACAAGAGGGTGAGCGTGGAAGCAAGTTGCTTTCTCATTGTCACGTAGGCTGTGTGATAAGGTCCGATTACTTACTATTTGATTGTAATAGTAGTATTCATGAAATGTTTGAGGAGTTTGGAAAAGAGAGGAGTATATATATGAAGAGAAGTGAAGGGTAATCAAGTCGGTGTTGTAGTTAGGTGGAGTCGTCCGAATGAAAGGTGACATGAGAACCTCAAGTCTAGTAGTAATCTTGATTGTTAAGGTAGAGAAAACAAGTGATGTTGCTTTGCAAGGCAGGAAATAGGAAAGGGTATGAGTAAGTGGGCCGAGTTCTTCTATCAAATCATGGCCATGGTGGTGGTTGCTTGTATTTGGGGGTATCTTTTAAGAAAGCTACCTTCAAGTCCAAGTTTTCAATATAGTTTTCTTACTAAAACTAGTCAAGGTTGTTAGTGTGAAATGAGGCTCTCGGATGGATTTGATCGAACTGGGTCTTTCCTTGGCTTTCTGGGTATGGCTGTTGCGAGGTTGCTTTACTTAAAGTCTTTAGGACAACTCAGATTTACATGACTAGAATGTGATGTACAAACTAAAAGACGTAATGGGGATGCCATGAAAGATAATTGGACTCTCAAATTATGAAAAACGTTAGGCTTATTGACTTCTATCTTCGTGTGGGGCATCAATTTTGGTTTTGTGTGCAATGGGATACAACATAGAGGCCAACTATTCGAACGACTACCGTGTCATTGAATATCGTTACACAAATGATTAACCAGTCCAGTCCAAATTGATTTGGTGGAGTTGCCTAATCAATTAGCTGTCCAGTCAATCTAATGCATAAAGATTTTATTTTGGGTAATAGACAAGACACTTTTTATTGTAATGAACTAATTTTAATTATTTTAAATTATTAATAAATAATTTTAATATTAAAATTTTTAAAAAAGATTCTTTTTCTGTACTTGGAATAAGTGGCATAAATCATATATTCTATTTATTAATAGTTTCTACTAAATTAAAATTTCAAAATACTATATTAAAACCAATGTTATTAAAACCGGACCGGACCGGGAGGTCCGGCCGGAATTTGTCCGAACCGGCCCGCTGACCGGTTCGGTTTTAATGTATAACCGTTGGAAATCAAAACCGGCCGGTTTATCAGAGAACTGGCCGGTTTTCTTAGGAACCGATTATTTGATTCGTCAGATGATAACCGGTTCCCTTCTCCATCGTTTTGGTACAGGAAGATGAGAGTGCCGCCGGCGACTTCACCCTGTTTGTCCACTCCAGAAGCTGCGAAGAAAAGGTTGGAAGACAGAAAACGAAGGAGAAGGTCTACATCTGACGAATCAACTAAAGAAACATGAAAGGAGGGCAACAATCTTCAATCTTCAGGACCCTAACATCTGCGGGACGAACTTGATCAGATCGTAAACAACCCAGATCCAGAGCATTTTCCTGGTGTTGTGGCCACACTTCGAAAGAAAGTCATGAACTTGGACACCTTCCGTTTCTCCTTTGTGGTTCAGAAGGGAGAGCATCTCGAAGAAGCTATCTTTGGGTCAACTATTCCAACCATCCATATACCTCCAGCGAAGCCTTTCCTGATAATAAAAGCAAGAAGGAATTCATCAGCAAGGAGAAACAGAAGGAAAAACCTGCTACATAAGCTCCAGAAGAAAAAAATGGAGGAGGGCACCGTCATCCCAAAAAACAGAAGGAAGAAACATGAAAGGAGTATGCGTGTGGTTGAGTTTGAGTATGCGTGCGGTATAGGTAATAGACGTTTTAGATTTGCGTGAGGATGAGTTTGAAGGAGGACACCGTTTCCTAAGCTCATCCTCACGCATCTAATAGTCCAATTTTAAGTTAAGAATGGACTTTAAGTTAAGAATGAACTATTAACTAAAAAAAGGATTTTTTAATTAAGAATGGACTATTAGAGTTGCATTAGGATGGAGTTTAGTTATACACTTATAATCTGAAACAATTACAGGGTAGGTTTAGTTAATAATTAATTCTCCACTATGCTACAAATTTATGTCTGATTTTAACTTTTTATTAGAATTCTTGCAACAATCGGTTTTGTTACTAGCATTCCATCGTTAACAAAACTGATTATCTAAATTAATTTAGCTTAACTTCTCTATGGTATTGTAGACGTTTGTAACATTTAGAATTCTATTTTATATTAATTTCTATAATATTTAGAACTTTATTTTATATCAATTTATGGTAGTGATAAGTTTTATAATATTTAGAACTCTATTTTATATCTATTTTTTTAACATTTAGAACTTTATTTCATATCAATTTCGTAACATTTAAACCTCTATTTCATTTCAATTTCGTAATATTTAGAACTCTATTTCGTATCAATTTCGACTTTGATAGTTCAGTTATATATCTTGTTTTAACTATTCAATTTGTTGATCTAAAGTAGCAATATTGAAAACTATCAATATTTCGATTAGGCTATTTAAAGTGGAGTAATTCTTTGGAGCAAAGTTTAACAAGTAAGTAATATCTGTTGATCTTTTGTGTATCTATTTTGCTGTTGTTGGTCTTCTTTATTACAATTAATAATGAGAAATATTTAGATGCATACTTTTGCCCTAAAAGTAGTATACCCAATTATTTTTTTTACTTTTTAGGTTAAATCATAATGGAAAATATAGAGTCATCCTCTACTCGTGGTAAGTCCGATCCAGCATGGAATTATTTTTCTTCCTCTCAAGCATCTGATGGGAATGTCCAATATAATTGTATGTTTTGCGGTAGAATATTTAAAGGGGGAGGAATTTTTAGAATGAAAGAACATCTTGCTGGTGTTAAGGGTAATATTGCTCCTTGCAAAAAAGTGCCAATTGATGTGCGTGATACGATTGGAAAATATTTGCAGCAACAAGTTAAAAAGAAAAAAGAAAATAAAGAGGCTCATGATATATCTTTTGGAGATGATGAAACACCACAAGCATTAGATAAAGGAAAAAGAAAAGCTACTATTGACATAGATTCATATTTTTCTCCAAGAACTACTTCTGATTCTCAACCTAGTCTAAAAGGTTTGATGGTTGATAAGGATGTTGTTTTGAGATGTAAAAGAGCATGGGCTAGATGGTTCTATCATTCATGTATTCCTTTAAATGCTTTAAATTCACCATATTTTCAAGAAGCAATTGATGCTACAACAATGAATAGGCCCGAGATTTAAGGCACCATGTTATTATGAGTTGCGTGTGCCTTTGCTTCAAGATTTAAAAAAAGAATGTCAGTTAATTGTGGATACATATAAATCTTGTTGGGAATCAACGGGATGCACTATTATGGCAGATGGGTGGACTGATCAAAGACAAAGAACCTTGATTAATTTCTTGGTTTATTGTAATATGGGAACAACTTTTATCAAGTCTGTTGATGCTTCTGACATGGTAAAAAGTGGTAATGCTTTATCTGAATTATTCTATGAAATTGTCGAGTTGGTTGGACCAAAGAATGTTGCGCATTTTGTAACAGATAATGCAGTTAATTATGTATCAGCTGGGCACTTATTACAATTAAAGTATGGGCATATTTATTGGTCTCCATGTGCTGCTCATTGTATAAATCTTATTTTAAAAGATATTGGTGGTATGGATCATATTTCTAGTCTTGCTTCACGTGCATCTAAGATCACAATTTTTGTGTATAATCATGTCACATTTTTTTCTTGGTTAAGAAAGCAAGAAGATTGGGTTGAGATCGTGCGTCCCGCTGCTACCAGGTTTGCAACTACATTTATTACTTTGAAAAGTATTTATCAACATAAGCATCAACTTCAAAATTTGGTGACAAGTAAACGCTTTTCAAGTCATAAATTATCAAAGAGTGAAAAAGGAAAAGAAGTTTGAGCCATTATTCTAGATAATAAATTTTGGGATGCTTGCTTGATCATTGTGAAGATTGTGGCTCCGCTTATAAGGCTATTGAGGATTGTTGACTCAGATGAGAAGCCATCTTTGGGGTATATATATGATGGTATGTATAGAGCTCGCAAAACAATTACAGATCTTTTTAAAGGGAATGAGAGATTATACAAGCCTTATATAGATATTATTGATCGACGATGGGATAAGCATCTTACTCAAAGGATCCACTTAGTAGCTTATTTTCTCAATCCTTATTGCTTTTATAGTGGAGAAGTATGTACAAGTAATATTATGGGAGGTTTGTTTGGGGTGATTGAATGCAAAGGTATTTTTTCTAGTGAAGAACAATCACAAGCGATAAATGAAATTAAGATATATCGTGAAGGTTTAGAGAGTTTTGCTAGATCATCAGCGAAGAGAGAACTGATGATGAAAAAAATGCAGCCAGGTAAGTTTTATACTTTTAAATTTTAATTCATTAATATATATTTTTATCATAAATATTAATTTAAAATGCAGATGAGTGGTGGAGATTATTCGGTGACAGTGCTCCAACATTGAGAAAACTCGCTATTAGGTTACTCAGTCAAACAGCTTCTGCATCAGGTTGTGAACGTAATTAGAGTGTTTTTGAACATATTCATACAAAGAAACGTAATCGTTTGGAACATCAAAGACTTAATGACCTTGTTTACGTTACTTATAATCTGCGAATGAAGAACATGTATTTTATATTTTTGTTTTTATTTCAATAATTTTATTTTTGTTATTGACTTTATAATTGCTCTATTATGTGTTCAGAGCGCTTAATAAGAAGAGAACGTATGATCCAATTGATATTGATTGTATTGAACATACTGATTTTTGGATCGAAGAAGAAGAACCATCGCTTGATCTTGATTATAATGAACTTGAAATGACCATTTATGAAGAACATGCATTCGTCACAATAAATGAATTAAGAACATCTACTGATGGTCAGTTTATATCTTATTTTGATTATATTTAAGTTAAAATTATAATGTATTATAAGTTTACAATTGAGAATAATTTCATCGTTACTAATTTGTAATTTATTTTAATGCGATGAAGAAGTGGATGCAAATACTTTGGATGAAAGCGTAGTTTACGAATTTTTAAATAGCGTTGGAGAATTTGGAGCTTTTGACGATGATGAGACCCAACCTCCTTCAGAAATACAGTTTTTCTCTTAAATGTTATTTTAAGTTTTATATTGGACTCATATTTATTTATTTTAGTTCATTAGATAATAATAAACATTGGTGTATTTTCATTTCAATAAAATATTTTATTTTATTTATTCTTATAAAATTTTCATCTTATTTATTATATTAGGTTTCATAGCGGTTCACTACCGGTTGAACCTCTAAACCTTAAATCTTTCCTTCGACCAGTTCGATGTCCGGTCCGGTTTTTAAAACATTGATTAAAACTTATAAGTATTGGTACGATATTATATCTTTCAATATTAAATAGTATTTTAGATAAGATTTTGAAATTATAAAATAATATCTCAATTTTATGTAATAAAAATTTAGTTTTAAAAGTGTATTAAAATTTCACCACTCTTAATTATATACTTTTTGAAATTCTATATTTTTTAACAGAAAAAGGCGTAACGATCTGGACACTGTCTCGGAGAGAGGTTCGGTAAAATAGACATGTCTATGAAGTTGCAGACTATCTGCACTGGACAAAAAGACCCTATGAAACTTCACTGTTCTATGGGATTGGCTTTGATATTTTCCTGTGTAGCTTAGGTGGAAGGCGAAGGAGGCCCCCTTCCGAGGAAGTCCAAGCCATCGATGAGATGAAAGCATCACAACAATAAAAGATTATCGCCTCAACACAATAAAATGGAAGTAAAAATCTCGAATAAAAGCATTTATAGTTTATATCTTTATATCACATATTTAGCTTTAATAGATACATCAAATATAACTAAAAATAAAAATAAAAATAAAAGATGGAAAAACTATAATTTAATTACACAACATATACACTTAAATCATATTGGCCATAACTTTCATTTAGTATATAGTCATTATCAATAACATCATTTAAATTTAATGCGATAAATGATAACTCAATAATTTTCTATCGGGACCATCTTTTAATTCACTCTCATCTATAAAATTTGGTTCTTTTAAAACTCAATCTAGTTGGAGAACAATATGATCAATATAACTAATTGCTCTATTAAGAATCATAGTAAACAAGTAAAATTAAATAATTAAATTCTTAAATTTTATAAGAAATTATATTCAATTTAATAATAATATCAATATATCTCTCTCAAAACATCAAATTATATCGAGCAAACACCAAATCATTTAATCCTATATTTTCTAATATATTTTGATTTTTGAATGGATAACATTAAATATGCTTTAATTCCTTTCACAACTTGCACTCGTACATTGATTAAGAATTTAAATTTAAAAAAATTACAATTCTAAAGCACTACTTTTAAATTAGACCAACCATGCAAGTATAAGACAACAAAAGTAATATCATAACTGGAATAGTGATGATTTTTTTTCAAATAAGTAGCATAAGTAAAGAAATGTAAACTTGGATTAAGTGTGTCTCATTGAAGAATTACAATGGACATTTTAAAATTACCATACGCATCGTTGTGCATCCATTTAGGAGTTAAGCAAGTCTTACAACATCTCACTTGAAATAATTGTTGAAATAGTTAAAAACATTCCCTCGCTAACTTCAAATATCTTTGTGAAACTTGGTTTGATATAAACAGTTAGATTAAAAATTGAACAAAACAAAAAAGGTCAGTTGTCTATAAAGTTGTCTATCTCCACCTCTTATTAATGACAGTTAAATAATGCAAGTATAAGAAATTTTACTTTTCAAATTAGTCTGGATTGTTTCCTTAGCCCTTTCTATAATATTATAAAAGTAACTTATTGTTAAATTTTTTAATCATTATTAGCCAAACAAAGAACTTTCAATAGAGGCTCACAAACTCAAATGACAAGCTAACATTGAGACAAAAATTCATAACACTCAAATATAATTATGTAAACCTCAATCTGACATTAGCTCAATACGTTGAGACACAATTCATTTATTGCTAGTAAGTATTTGCCTAAGCTCCTTTAATTGAATAAAATATTAATGTTGTAAAAAATTTGTTGCAAATAAAAAAATATCATTATGAGACAAATACCTACAATTTATGAAATCTTTCCTTATAAAATTCCAAACTCATCCACGATCATGGATGGACTTAACGATTTTTTTTTTGCTTTCTACTCAATTCAATAATGATAGGGAATTATTTATTTATTTTATATTTCTCAACATAAAGTTAATACATACATGAATAAATGGAGTTCAATAACAAAGATTCTACCTATATTACAACATATTTATATCTACTTTATAAGAAACATCATTTTAATGATAAATTGAAAAATATTATAAGGCCTAAATTCATTCACAATTTTATCAAAAGCGTTTCTAACATAATATTAACTCATTTATAAGGTTCAATGTATCAATTGACTTTAAAATATTGATCCCTTAATAGAATAAATCCAAAATTTATAATTGGCTCATGCTTTTATTTATTCAACCATTACATATGATTGAATACCTATAGGTTATTCAACGCTTTCTTCTTTCATTAAGATAAATTGTTATTTTAACTTATTCAAAAGTTTACTTCTATAGTTATTAATTTAAGAAGCTTTAAATCCTAGACTAATTGAAGCAATAACATTCATGACAAGCTGACAATCGTAAAATTGGATAAAGGACAAACTCGTATCATACCATTATCTAGAGATTGTCATTTTTGTATTATGAACTTCTTTTTAGATTTCAATGCACTACATATGGAAGGTTAACTTCTATGACTTATTCGTGGAGAAAAAAATTAGACAATTGTCTTATTCTCTTCCTCCCATAAGTTAGGATTGTATATATACCTTTTTTTAGGTGCACTACCTTCAATATTATCAATAGTATCATCATTAGTGTCAATGAACTACTACTATCATTTTCATAGTTAATTATTTTCCTTCTTTCCTTTTTATTCTTGTATTCTTCAAGTAAAATTATTATTTATGATATATATTTTGTATGTTTTCACATCACTTTTTAACCCCCACTAAACGTTTGGTAACCTTGTGATTATCTCACCTTTTACATGTTTGTCATAATACAAACAAATAGTGTGGTTTCTCATACTAGGAATCAATCTTTCATTATCCTAAGTTATATCATCAAAATTTCCTAAAGAGACTATAATGTCATGAGCACTTGAACTTTCCTCTACTTATCTATAAAAATAAATGCAAACATATGTAAGTTAAAATTTAATTCGCTCTTTACTTTGAATTTGTTGCTCTAAAGCTTAATTTTTTTAAGAATACTACTAAGTTCATCACATAAAATAAAAGATTTTCTAAGTGGGGCATTTATATGGACTCATTAGAGCGAAGGTAGCCATGAAAGGCAACAAAGACTTTAAGTTGGGTATGACAATGCCCAACTCATACTATCTACGGAAAAGAAGTAATGAAGCTAGGGATGATAATAGGTCGGGTTCATTCAGGTGTGAAAATTAGTGTTCGGGCTTAGTTATGATACATATTGTCCAAAACTTGACCAAACTTGGTCTTAACTCAATTATTATTTTTATTTAAAATTTAAAAAATAACATTATTTTTCTTAAAATTCTCAAGTCTCAAATTGGATTGAACTAAACAGTTTAAGCTTGAGCTCGAGACCTATTTGAAGTTTGATCAAAATGAGTCGAGTCTCTTGAATTTGAGGCCTGGACTTAATTATCAAGCCAACTTTAAGCTTGAAAAACACGTACTATGTCCAAACCACAAAGACAAACAAATAAACATTTTATAAGGATCCATGAAGCTACAAGCAACGAGATCGATGCAGTATAGGATTGGCATGTCATGGAATGTAGCGCAGTTTACAGGATGATGAAATTAGGGATTGAATGTCGAGATAAAAACTTTTTTTTTTCAATTTAGCCCTTTAGTTTTTTCTTAATTTATAATTACTATTTAATATTTTTTTGGTATTTCTTCCTCCATCTTTGTATGGTCCGATACTGTAGAAGAAAATAATAAGGATCGAAATTTGTGAGAAAGGAATGAATTTTATTCATGATTTTTGAAGATATATATACACTTGATTTCATACTCTCTGTCTCTTTTGTTACTCTTTCGTAACAAAACCTAGCAATTTCCAACCTATAGTACCTAAATAAGGACAAAGAATAATGATGAACAAGAAAAAAAAGAACAAAATAGAATTAATGAGGTGTCTTGCTATATTTTCTATGTAGTGTCATTTGCTGGCGTTGACTTTTCCTGTAAGTCTAATAACTCCTCCTCAAGTTGGAGGTTAAGTAAACCTAACTTGTCCAACACTGTGTGAAATGCTGGTGCTAGTAAAGCCTTTGTGAATGCATCGGCCAATTGAAACCTCGAAGATAAGTGACTTGTTCAGAGAAAACCATCGTGGACTACATTACGTGCCAAGTGGCAATTGATATCTAGATGCTTGGTACGCTCGTGAAACACAGGATTGTCGGAGATATGGATTGCTGCCATGTTATCGCATCTTAATGGAATTGGCAATGGAACCTTCACTTGCAGATTTCTTAATATGTAATTTAGCCACTTTATTTCACAGAGAGTATTGGCCATACTCCTGTATTTGGCTTAAGTGGAAGATCTGTTGACCGTTTGCTACTTTTTTGTCTTCCAAGAAATTAAGGATGAACCCAAAAATATGCAAAAGTCTGTAATGGATTTTCAGGTGACTAAGCTTCCTGCCTAGCCTGCATCAGAATAAGCTAACAGTTTGTTTGTAGAGTTTGTTGAGTAAAATAGTGCCTTTTAAACACTCCCTGCGAGATACCTTAACACATAAGTTAGGGCCTTCTAACGTAGTTCTCTTGGGGCATCAGTGTATTGGCTTAATTGTTATGTTGCATATGTGATATCAGGTGACATAAAATTTGGATACAAAAGCTACCTAACGATTCTCCTATACTTCTCAACATCGATTAATAAAGCATCATCATCAAAATTCAATTTCAGTCCTAGAACCATAGGCACATCAGCGCTTTTCAAATCCCCTAAATTCAAATAAGCCAATATATTACGTATGTACTTCTGTTGAGATAATATCATACCACACTTTGATCTAGCTATTTAGATACCAAAATAATACTTTACGTATCCCATATCCTTTATGGTGAATAAATCATTCAAGACACACTTTGCATCACTTATCAGGGATTTATTAGAACTGGTGATAGCACATCATCTACATAGATAACTAAGGCTATAAAGTCAGTATTGTTATCTTTTGTAACAAACAAGGATCTGAGTCTGCTTGGACAAACTTGTAAATAGTCAAATTTATCGTGATTTCCTTATTACATTGCCTTCCTGCCTGTTTTAGGTCATATAGAGATTTCTGAAGTCTTAGTATCTCGCATTTGTTATTTAATTTTAATTACATGTTTAAATTATTATTCAAAGCATTAACATAGAGTATTTCTGATATAAATTTTGCAACATTCAATTCTATTGCTATCCAATCGGAATCTTCATCTATTATATTTCTGATATAACTTCATCTATTATATCCCTTGAGGGTTGACTTTTTTTTTGAGACAAAATTTGAGAAAATAGTCTTCTGTAAACTTATAGCTTATGTTAAGAGCTTTTTGTCACCATAAAGTTTGTAATTTTTCGATATCGGGAGTGAAAGTTATGGTCAGTCAAAGTTTAGGTGTGTTATAGGTTGACCATTATTTAGCTGAAAATTTGACTGAGAAATTGACCTAATTAGTGGTTGATTTTGCTTTGGATTTCTTCATTAAAGATTTAGATAATGTTCTGATCTTTATTTTGATATAAAGTATGTAATTTTTCGATCAAGGAATAATAAGTTATGATTTTTACAAGTTTATGTTATGGTTTTAGCATGATTATTAGAGGACAGAATGTTTGATTGAAAAATTGACTTCCTTAGAGGTCAAATTGATTTTTATGTCCTTCATGAAAGTTGTAAGTGATTTTCTGATCTTCTCATTGATATAAAATATGACATGACTGAATTTTGGAGTTGAAAGATAGAAATTTTCAAAGTTGAGTTATGTTTTAGGGCATATTAATTTGGACAAAATCTTTGATGAGAAAATTGACCTCTTTAGAGACAAAATTGATTTTTGAGATCTACATGGAAGTTGTAGAGATTCCTTCAAGATTTTCATAGAGACAAAATTTGTCAAATTTGGAATTCGAAATCAAGAGCTACGATTTTTGAAAAATTCGGATATATATATATATAATCATTTTTTTTGAAAAAAAAAACGGAAGCTCTCTCGCAAGGGCAACGTATTGCCCTAGCGAGGATGGTTCTTGTTTATTTTTATTTTTATTTTTTATTTTTTAATTATTATTTCCAGATTATAGGAAATATGATCCCTCTTTAATCTTTCGTTCATATATTTTCCGTCCAAAATCCGATTGACTTGGTTTTCAAAGCGTTGGATTCCTAAGACAGTGAATTACATTTTTATGAGAAATTTGTGAATTTTTTAGATTAAATTAAGATTGATTAAATTAATCAAAGTGAGTCGGAAAATTTTCTGAACATAGTTCAGTATTTTGAGAAATTTAGGATCTGTGGTGATCCAATTGAAGTGATTCTTGAGGCAAAATAAAATTAAGACATGGAGCTACAAGTCATATGAAGAAATGAAATTTCAATTTTGCCCCTAAGACTTTCAATTTCTGAATTGAAGTTCGGATTAGTGTGCAGTTTTGGGATTAGGAACATCTGAAAGTATTTTGAGCATAACTTTTGTTTTGGTAATCAAAATGATGTGATTCTTATTTTGGATTAAACTAGAGCCATAAGGCTACAATTGTTATGAAGACATCTAGTTTTAATTTTGTGATTAAAAATGTCAATTTCTGGATGGAAATAACATGTTGGAAAATATTCTAGCGTAAGACATATCTGAAATGTTTTGCGCATAACTTTTGATGTAGTACTCCAAATTAGATGATTCTTATGGCATTATGAAATTAATTCATAGAGGAACATTTCTCTAGAAGAAAGTTTTGACAAATTCCTTCAAATTGATAGTGCGAATCAGATCCGAAAGTAAGCCTGACTTAAAGTAAAGTGTAGGGGCATTTTGGTCATTTATCTTTTATTTAAATGACATGGCAACTTATAAAAGGAATGACTGTTGTTTTTGAGAAGCCACTTACGACACTTAGGCTTAAAGAGGAGAAATAAAAGAAGAATGAAGAGAGAGGCTTTCGGTGGTGTTGGAGGAAGAAGAAAAGTAAGGAAGTTTTTGATTTTTATGAGTCTTATAGCAAGATTTTGAAGTTGTTCCAAGAGAGAAAAAGATAGAGGAGCACAAGAGCTTCCTTCCAAGCCAAGAAATTTCGGATTTTAGTGAAGAATGAGGTAAGTTCGAAAATTTGATAAGTGATTTTTGATGAGTTCTTGGTTTAGAAACATGTAAAAGGATATGAGTGTTAATTCCATGATTTATTTTGGGAGATTTCATGATAAATTGATTTAATTTTAGATTTATGTGAGTTAGGATTTAGGTAAATTTTGAGAATTGGAGATTTTAGAAATTCTTGCTTTAGAAAGCTTGGAAAAATGATGATTATGAGTTTTCTATAGTTAATTTTGATAATTATGCAAATTATGATGTTGAATTTGATTGATTATGGCTTAGGTAATTCTAAATTGGGAGAAAGAAAGAGACTATGTTCAAATTGACGATTTGGACAAGTTTCTGGCATTAATTCGAGGTGGGTAACATGTTTATTATTTGAATTATAAGCTAATTTTAAGTTTTCAAAAAATTTAAAATAGGAATGTTTTAAAACAAATTTATTGTTTGTGTTTTCGAAAAAAAATCAAGAAGTGATATGATTTGAAAAGTTATTGTTAGGTTTTGTTTTCGAATGATTGGAAATGGCTACAATTGTTTCGGACTTTTTAATCAAATGGTTCAATTGTTACATTCTTTGATTTCAAATGATTTGATAAAAATTGAAATAATCGTTAAAGCCATTGTGTTTGAATATATTAATGTTTTCTAAGATTGTTGCATTCTTGAATGATAAAGGATGTGTTATGTGATTTGCATATACATTGTAAATTTGAAGTTGTGTGACTTTGAGTTTTTGAGTTGTAAAGCATTCTTGTATATATTGCTTTCAAATGTGTTGCCTTATAGTTTGGAAGTGATTAGAATGCTAGGAGTGTATGGCTGCCATTTTGAGTGAATTGATGGGATTGTTGGATGAGTATGGACTTGGAAGATTGAGGATGGTGGAGATTGAAGTGGTTTTGTGCAGGTATTGGAGTTTGGATTGAAATTGAAGAAGTTGGCTAGATGATATTTTAGGAGAGGTGTTGTCAAATTTTTCACAAATTTGGCAGCAGCTTCGATTGTGCTTTTGACCTCCTTAATGGTTGAATTGGATTAGGAGGTCTTCTGGAAGATTCTAGTTTAGGTTTTTATCTTTTTATAGATGTATAATATGTCATTTTTCGGCTTAGGAGTAAGGAGATATAAGAGTTGAAAGAAAACAGCTACGGTTTACCATAATGTTTGGACTGTTTTTGTGCAGTATCTTTGGAAGGGTTTTTCACCCCTTTGAGGCCTTCATTGATTGTTGAATCCTTCATAAGAGATGTAGAATGTCTTTTTATCTTTTCATTGAAGTATAATATGTAATGTTTAGAGTTAGGAGTAAGAAGTTATGAGTTTCGGAAAATTGCTGCTACTATTTACCTTCACTGTTTGAACAACAACTTTGGTTGATTGTTTGACACTCTTAGAATTAGAATTTGACAAGAGGGTCTTTTTGAAGATTGTAGTGTAGGTTTTTATCTTTTTATTGGTATATAATATGCTATGATTGAGTTTTGGAGTAAGAAGTTATGAGGATTGGAAGAAGATGGTTACTGTTTATAGGGTCAGTTTTATGGGCAGTAACTTGAAGTAGTGTTTGACTCCCTTAGAGGCCATATGGGTTTTTAAACTCTTCATGAAAGTTGTAGAGTTTTCTTTGAGCTTTTTATTGATACCAAATTTGTGAACTTTGGTGTTCGGTGTGAAGAGTTATGAAATTACATTTTTAGTTGAAGAATATTATTTTTGAGTGAGTCCTAAGCCTTTATACTTCATGAGGGAAATTAAGGTAAATTTTTTCAAGAACTTTTCGAAGGTAAATAGTTTAAGTTCGTTTTTGAAGTTTCTCCTTTCTAAGGTGGTTGATTTCATTGTGTATGAATGATTTGAAAATTTCTAAAGTATTGCATTCTTTGATTCTGATGTATGAGAATCCTTTGGTTTTTGAATGATTGAAATATGGTAATGGGTTTTGTGTGACTCTTTGTTCGATTATGACATGTCACGAAAAGCAAGATTTCGAAATGTGCCTTCGGGTAATCCAAATTTTCGTTTTCGATTATGTGTTATGTGAGTTTGGTCAGGTCCCATAAGTGGGACAAGTGCGCACTTGTCTGTTTTAAAGCGTTCTCCCGGCTGCCCGCTAAAGACACTGGAGTTTCGATTTCGGACTCCCTTCATGGCTACACTGGACCGCTATGCGAGAAAGTGTAGTACATTCTGTTCACGACTGCTCAGGACCGCTTTGCGGGAATGTGCAGTACGTTCCGTTTTTGGACCGACCCAAACCGTTTGTTATGTTTTATGTGTTTGATTTGTGATTTTTGTGATTTGTGCTTTTATGTGTGCATTCATGCTTATGAAAAATAGGAGACAATTGAGAAATGAACAGTGGAATTTATTATGAAAAGTTTGAAAAAAAAATTAAAAGATTTGAGGAAAATGTTTGAAAAGTTGAAATGTTTGAAAAGTTGCAAAGTTTGAAAATTAAGCCTTTTGGCAAAAGCTTATGAAAAATGATTTTTGCTTATTTTTCAATTTATAAATGTGTTATCCACTAAGCCATCGAGCTCACCCCCCTTTCATCCCCCAATCTCTAGGTATTCGAGCAGGAGATCAAATGAAAGAGCGTCAAGTTGGATTTTGCAGCATTTGTATTTTTGTGTAACTTGAGATTTGGCTATTAATATTGTTTTGGGCTTGATTTGCCTTTTGTGTATATCAAGCATTTATTACGGGATATATATGAATTCGAGACTTGGATATTGATTTTATGATTATAATTGGTTAGGTTTTGGATTGATTTCTGACATTGTTTATGGAATTGAGATATGGTTGTTGATTTGGCTATGGATGAGATGATTTATGAGTTTGTGTAGGGTTGTGAATTATGTATGTAATTGGTTATAAATAGGGATTGTATATTGATTAGAAATGTGATGATTGCGATTTGGATATGGATAATGAGATTGTTTGTGTTGGTTGATTGAGAATTATGGAAGTGTTAGGTATAGGTTTGCGTTTGCTAGTGTTTGGATTCCGGACGGGAGAGACTGATGATTTTGGTTTTTGTGTGAAAATTTTAGAAGTGTTTTTAAACCCTTGCAGGTTTTGGATTTTATGAAAGGCAGTCGTTATGCTGCCGAAATTCTGAGAGATAATAAGTTGAAAAAGAATAAAAATAAGAATTAGATGGTTTCAGATGAGATTTATGATTTGTATGAAAGATGATTAAAGTGTGTAAGATGTAAGAAATGAGAAAAAGAAAGAAAAAAAAAAGAAAAAAAACCATACCGGATTTGGAATGTCTTAGTGTTTCCAACGCCATAAGTTGTCTAACATATTTGTTACAGATGTCGGAATTTGCTTCAGGTTAACATGATCTGCTTGTTTGCTTTGCTTGCGATCGGTATTCGATTTACATTCGATTTAATTCCGCGTTCGCTTTGTTTGTCTTTATCGACTTCGTCTCGTTCGTCGTATCCATGTCTGTTTTCCGGTTGGGATCCGGTTCCCAGATCGGGTCCCAACAGTTCTCATACTATGCATGAGCATGTTATTGAAATGATAAATACAGCAGCAAGATTAAGATCCATGGGAATGGAAGTGAGTGAAAATTTCCTTGCGCAATTTATTATTAATTCCTTACCTCCTGAATATGGTCCATTCCAAATGAGTTACAATATTATTAAAGACAAATATAATGTGAATGAATTGCAAAGCTTATTCAAGAGGAAACAAGACTTAAGAAACAAGGGATTCACTCAATTAATCTTGTGGTGGGTAATCAAGGAGCTAGAAAGAAATTCAAAAAGGAGAAAAAGAAAGGGAAAGGATGCATTATATAAGGGTAATGCATCAACTTCAATCTCTAAGAAGGAACCAAGGAACGATAGGTGTCATTTCTGTAAGAAAATTGGACAGTATCATAAGGATTGTCTTAAATGTAAGGCATGGTTCAAAAAGAAAGGTAAGCCTAGTGCTTTAGTATGTTTCGAATCTAATTTAGCAGAAATTCCTTATAATATTTGGTGGATTGATTCTAGATGTACCACTCATTTTATTAATACGATGTAGGGATTCCTTACGATCTAAACCGTAAACCTAAATGAAAATTTTGTCTTCATAGGAAATTGAGCCAAAGCTACAGTTGAAGCCATTGGAACTTACTATTTGATTTTAGACACGGGACATCATTTAGATCTTTTCGAGACCCTTTATATTCCTACAATTTCTTGAAACTTAGTTTCTTTGTCAAAACTTGATACTATTGGATATTCCTTCAAATTTGGTAATGGATGTTTTAGTTTGTTCAAACATAATTGCCTTATTAGTTCTGGTATACTCTGTGATGGTTTGTATAAATTAAAACTTGGTAACCTTTTTATTGAAACCCTGTTGACCTTACATCATAATGTTGGTACGAAAAGACGTTTTATAAATGAAACTTCAACTTACTTATGGCATAAACATTTGGGTCATCTATTGAAAGATAGAATGACCATATTAGGAAAGAATGAAATTCT
Organism: Erythroxylum novogranatense; assembly: GCA_029891385.1. NCBI lineage: Eukaryota > Viridiplantae > Streptophyta > Magnoliopsida > Malpighiales > Erythroxylaceae > Erythroxylum > Erythroxylum novogranatense. Next base: position 91,272,007 of record CM057231.1, on the reverse strand, counting down.
TCCAGAACTAGATTTTACTGATCTTGAAAATTGTGTGAATTGTATTTAGGGAAAACACACAAAACACATAACTAAGAAAGAAATCACAAGAAGTACACAACTCCTTGAAATTATACACATTGATATATGTGGGCCTTTTGATGTTCCATTATTTAATGAAGAAAAGTTTTCATCACTTTCATTGATGATTTTTCACGTTATGGATATATTATTTACTTTATGAAAAGTCTCAGTTAGTAAATGCTTTATAAGTATTTATAAATGAGGTATAAAGTCAATTAGATATAAAAATGAAAATTGTCTGATCTAATGGAGGTGGTGAATATTATGGAAGATATAGTGAAAGTGGACAATGTCCTCGCCTATTTGCTAAATTTCTTGAAAAATGTGATATATGTGCTCAATATATAATGCAAAGTACACTATAACAAAATGATGTAGCAAAAAGGCACAATCGTACATTAATGGATATGGTTAGGAGTATGATGAGTCATTGTTCTCTACCATCATCATTATGGATGTATACATTAAAAAACTGATATGTATTTATTAAATAGGGTTCCTAGTAAAGCAGTTCCGAATACACCTTTTGAACTGTGGACATAAAGGAAATCTAGTTTAAGACACCTACAAATTTGGGATTGTCCAACAAAAGTATGGATATACAATCCACATAAAAGGAAGTTGGATTCAAGAACAACCAGTGGTTTTTTTCATTGGTTATCCAAAAAAGTCTAAAGGATATATATTCTATTGTCCTAATCATAGTACAAGAATTGTTGAAATTGAAAATGTTAGATTTATCGAAAATGGAGAAATTAGTGGGAGTTTAGAGTTATAGAAAGTGAATATTCAAGAAGTTAAAGCACAAGTTTTCTTGCCTATAACTTCTTCTCAAATGTTTGTTCCTAGAGTTGTTGAAAATTTTAACAACTTACAATAACAACAAATGCATGATCAAGAACCGCAAATGCATAACCAAGCTCCAAATAATGAAGTCACCGTTAATGAACCTGTTGTAAATGAGCCACATGAAGTTGCATTAAGAAGATCTTAAATACAAAAGAGATCAACAATTTCATATGATTATGTAGTTTATTTACAAGAAGTAGAAGGTGATTTAGGTATTGATAACGATCCAGTTTCGTCTTCACAAGCCATTGAAAGTGAAAAATTCTAATAAATGGTTAGACGCCATGAAAGAAGAGATAAAATCTATGGATGACAATCAAGTTTGAGATCTTGTTGAATTACCATAAGGTTGTAAAAGAGTCAGATGTAAATGGGTCTTTAAGACCAAACATAACTCTAATGATAATGCTGAGAGAAATAAAGCTAGACTTGTCACCAACGGTTATACTCAAAAGGATGATGTTGATTATAATGAGATATTTTCTCTTGTTTCTAAAAAGGATTCATTTAGAATTATTATGGGAATATTAGCTCATTATAATTTACAGCTCCATCAGATGAATGTGAAAACTGCCTTTCTGAATGAAAATTTAGAGGAAGAGATCTATATGGATCAACCTGAGGGTTTCCTAGTTGAAGGAAAACAAAACGTTGTATGTAAACTTAAGAAATCAATATATGGACTAAAGCAAGTTTCTCAAAAACGGTATCTCAAATTTAATGATACCATTACTTTTTTTGGTTTTAAAAAAAACATTGTTGTTGGGTGTATATATTTGAAGATCAGTGGAAGCAAATTCATATTTCTAGTCCTATATGTTGATGATATCTTACTTGCTGCTAATGATCTTGGATTGTTACATGAGAAAAGATGTTTCTCTCTAAAAATTTCGAAATGAAAGATATGGGTGAGGTATCTTATGTGATAGGAATTGAAATATTCCGTAATCGATCACAAGGAATGTTAGGGTTGTCTCATAAAGCATATATCAAAAAGATTTTAGAGAGAATCAATATAGACAAATACTCCGCAAGTGCTGTTCCAATTCAAAAAGGAGAAAAATTTAGTCTTAAGCAATGCCCAAAGAATGAATTGAAACGCACAGAAATGGAAATAATTCCTTATGCATTTATTGTTGGGAATTTAATGTATGCTCAAACCTATACTAAGCCAGACATCAGTTTTGGCATTGGAATGCTAGGCAGATACAAGAGTAATCCTGGATTGGAACACTGGAAAGCTGCAAAGAAAGTTTTGAGACACTTACAAGGAACAAAAGATCATATGCTCACTTATAAAAGACCCGATCATCTTGAAGTGATTGGATATTCTGATTCTGATTATGTTGGATGTGTTGACACGAGAAAATCAACAATTGGCTATCTGTTTCTTCTAATTGGAGGAGCAATCTCGTGGAAGAGTGTAAAGTAATATGTCATTGTTGCATCTACTATGGAAGTTGAATCTGTGGCATGCTTTGAAGCCACGGTTCATGGTTTATGGTTGTAAAACTTTATTTTAAGACTTAGAATTGTTGACAGTTTTGCCAAGCCGCTGAAAATTTATTGTGATAATTCTGTAACAGTCTTCTTTTCAAAAAACGACAAGTATTCATATGGTGCTAAACATATAAAAATCAAATATTTTGCCATTAAAGAAGAATTTCATAAACAAAGAGTGTCAATAGAACATATTAGCACTGATTTTATGATAGCAAATCCATTAACAAAAGGATTGCCACTGAAGACATTTAATAAACATGTCGAAAGAATGGGCATCATTTAGTACCATGATTGAACAAAATGTTATGTATTTTATGTGTTTGACACTCTGAGCTCATTTATATATATTGCTTATGATATTGTATCCTGTTATTTATTGTTAGTATATATACATGAATTGTTATGTGAATGTCAACAACTTTTACAAAGACATTGTTGTTGAACCATTAAGATATATCTCATAATAGATCATACTAAGTTATGAACTAGCTTTGTGATGCATAGAAGGAAGTATGCCACGTTAAAAGATGTATAACTGCTATGATCGTTTCTAGTTTTTTACTTAATTATGATTAATGGTGCGCCTAAAGAAAATAAAGGGGATTTAAGTTTTATTATATGTATATTATATTAAATTGTTAAACCATGATTAAGTTATATGGGCCAAGTGGGAGACTGTTAGATAATTTCATTATGTGGCCTATATATTTTGGTTTAATAATTTAAGTATATTAAATCCCATTAGTTTTTTGAATAAGAGATATTAGGTTTGATTAAAATAGATAATGTGATGTATTTACATTGATGGAACATAAAAATAAAGATAATAAAAAGAGGTATCGTTTGAATTTTAAACTGATAACTACTTCCTCTCTTTCTCTACCTATTAAGTCTTTCATGTATCTCTCCATCAGGCAATATACGAAAAATAACGAAACAAAGGTCAAGAGAGAGAACAAAATCTAAGAATATCTTATTGAAGATTATTGGAGATTATCTGTTCAGAACATTTCAAAAATACGATGGATCAAGTTACGCTTATACTATTTTGAAAAATTATTAGATTCTAAAATCCTACAATTTATGGGTTTAAATGTACATGATAAAGTTTTCATGTAAGAAAGATTATACTGTTCTGTTATAGCCTTGAGGTGGTGAGATGTAAATTTCTTCGTCGATTTTTCCGTGTAGATAAGCGTTGTTTATATCCACGTGGTGTATAGGCCACCAATGATTATGGAAACAATAAGAATAGTGCAAATTGTAGTAATCTTCGCAACATAAGAGAATACATCAAAGTAGTCAATGCCCAAGGTCTGTTTGAATCCCTTCACAACCAAACGTGCTTTTTGTCTTTTAATCTATCCGTCTAGTTTTCTTTTGATTTTGTATACCCACTTTGTGGTTAATGCCTTCTTTCCCGCTGGTAACGTAGATGATACCCAGGTTTCGTTTCTTTCTAAAGCTTCAAACTCCACCTCCATTATTTCAATCCACAATGGGTCATGTTTAGCACTTTCATAAGAAAACGATTTATAGTCAGTAGACAAGTTAGCCAGGAAGGTTTTATGGGAAGTGGAGAAGACGAGCTTGTCATGATTCGTGAAGAGCTACTAGGAAGCATTGAGAGCTCGATTTGGTAGGGTAGAATATAATCATTAAAGTATGGTGGTAGTTTTTGGTGTCGGGTACTGAATCGGGTAGGTATAGTGATGTTATCAGAAGTCAATTAGGGATTTGATGGATGTAGGGTTTCAGTTTGGGGATTTTGAATGTCGGTAGGAATTGGTGACAGTAATGGTGTAGGTTGGTCTATCAGGTTAGGTATAGGGGAATCCGTCAATGAGGTTTGGGTAGCTAGGTTTTGGTAATTGGGTAGCTGGGTTTGGGTATAGGTATTTGGGCTGGATGGCCCAACAATGGGTCAAACACTAGGTCAGTGTTGTGTTCAGATTCTTTGGTTTGTTTATATGAAAATAAGGTTTCGTAAAAAGCAACATGTCGACTAAAAATTACTTCTTTTGTATCGACTGCTCGTAATTTGTAAGCCTTTTGATCGATCGAGTATCCAAGGAATAAACATTTCGTTGCTCGTGGTTCGAGTTTTTCTTTATGGGGAGTGGTGTTAATAGTGTAACATAGACACGTAAAGGTGCAGAGATGGTTGTAGGTTGACTCTTTTTGATGTAATTTTTTGTAAGATGTGTCACATGATAACACTTTCGTTGGTAGGCAATTGATTATGTGAGTAGTGGTTAAAGAGCTTCCCCCCAAAATTCTTCTGGTAAATTCACTTAGAACATAAGCACTCAGGTGATTTGAATGAGGTGTTTGTGTTTTCGTTCAATAATCTCATTTTGTTGGGGCGTATGAACGCAGGTTTTTTGGTGAAAAATCCTTTGTTTCCAAATAATTGTTGGTTCAAATGGTTCACAAACTCGGTTATGTTATCCATTCATGTAGTCGTAATGGTTTGTTTAAAATGATTTTCAATCATGGTGATGAATATAGTAAGAGTTTTGTGAACTTGTTCTTTGGTGCTTAATAAAAAGGTCCATATGACTCTACTATGTTCATTAACAATTGTAAGGAAATTTGTTGAACCATCAATATTTTTTGTTTTAAAGGGACCCCAAAGGTCTAAATGTAGTAACTCAAAAGCTTTTGTAGTTATGATATTATGCTTACCAAAAGGTTTTCTAGTTTGTTTTTCCAAAGGGCATGTTTCGCAAAAGAAATTTTTAGGTAATTCTGAGCAACGAAAGTTTAAATGTTTTAAAACCTTAGAGGATATATGACTAAATCTAGAGTGTAATAAGCCATAATCATAAATCACATTACAGGCAAAATTTTCATCGAGATAGAATTTAAAGGAAGGACCTTTCTTGGTTTTCGGTGATAAAAAAGGGCGTGGTTCGAGCCTATATACACCTCCAATTCCTTCGCAACTGGCCACATCATAATCAGTAATGAGGTCCTGTAAAAACACCTTGTTGGACAAAAAAATTAAAGCTAAGTTGTTTTGTTGTACAAGTTTACAAATAGACAACAAATTATGGTGAAATCTAGGGATATAAAGGACATTTTCCAACGTTATTCCCTTAGTTAAGTCTACGTTTCCTACTTGATTAACAGGGGTCTTTGAAGAGTCACAGGTGTAAGGTAATGTGTGTTTACGGGGGTTTTGAGTTTGGTTTTATCGAAGGTCATATAGTTGAAGGCCCCCGAGTCTACTATCCACGAACCATGATCATAATCAGTGCAAACATTATCATTGCGAAAAGAATTCATACCTACGTAGCTATTGAATGCTACATGGTTTGCCTTAGTCATACCTTTTCCTTTTACCAGCTTCATCAGCTCCTGTACTTGTCGCGATAATATACTAAGTTCAGTTTCAGCTTCAATTGTCCCAACATTTTGGCTCCCCTATCCGATATCAAGAGGACTCTCAACTGCAGCTGCTACATAGAGCCCCCTTTCTATTGCCCTTTTTTATTTTAACTCCTTAAACTAATCCGGCTCTCTGTGGATTTTGAAAAATGTCTCTACCGTGTGACCCCTTTCGTGATAGTAGGTGTAGTATTTATCATCCCTTTTAAGAAATCTCCTCTTTCCAGTAGCTGATCCAGACACGAAGCTACTCTCCTTTGCATCTCCCTTTCTATTTCCACTAGATTTTACACTAAGAGCAACATTTAATTGACCAGTTTCATTTGAATTCCTAGATAAACTAGAAACTGTTAGAGTAGTGCCCTAAAGGCAATCGCCTTTAGCGCGTTTTGTACAAAGTTGTGTACATACTTTATGAATAAATAAAGAAAGACATATTTCATTAATTTGATGTTCATTATTTATGAATTGATATTGATCTATGATCAAATTAATGAAGTCCATGATATATGACATAGCATGAAGGAAATTATGATGTGATCATACTACTGAGATTCCTATCATGTGCAATTATGTCAGTATCTAAATTATCCCTAGTCGTAGGATTACTGAAACTGGACATCGGTAATCCAGAGAGACTAGCATATCTCAAGCTCCTTGAGTTGATCAAGCAGTGGATCTCAGAAACTGTAAATATGAGATGTTTAGGGTTGAGATGTGAATGCTTACTAGAGGTAGTAAGTACATTGGATGACCTGCTATGAGATCATCACATGGATGTCCTATTCTAATGTCAGTGATAATCTCATCATAGCAATGGCGCAAATATCCTTAGACTTGAGGTACTCAAGGATATTTTGGATACTGATTCTGTGCTTTGACTCCATTCCTTGTTGCCTTACACAGGTCGCTCATAGGGTGGTGATTGGGTACAGTTTGATGTATTCGAAGGTAAATGAGTAGCCAATAAAGGATTCACCACTTCTGTGATAGCAGAAGATGATACCCATGACTCTTGTCAGGGTCATTACTTGGAAATCTCTAGCCGGAGTTAATATGTCATGAAGAGTGTCTTCAGTGACATATAAAGTAATGAGTCCCAGGACGAGAACTGATATCACTTGGACTAGATTTGACGTAGTCAGTCTAGTAAGAGTTGACACTTTGCCCATACTCATAACCAAGTGGGGTATAGCATGGTGAAAGGACGAATTGCACAGTAATTATCTATGAAAAGGTTCGTGATATGGTTCATGATGAATATAGATTCATTTGTCAAACCAATTACTTTACGGTCAATTGGAGGTCATGATGTGTTGCTAGATACCGCTCATGACTTGCTCAGATTAAGTGTTAATCTAAGTGGCCAACATAACCGGGAACCTAATGGGTCACACGCATAAAAGTGATTCGGAGAATTCGTAAAAATTTTTTAGACAGAGATCCAATATATAGAGAGCAATAGAATTAAATGGATCCCGATGAGATCGAGATATGTCCCGATGAGATCGCGACATCGATATTGCTGAGACAGGTCTTCGGTGTTTTTTCCATACCGGACCCGGTAGGACCGACCCCAATGTGACTGGACCACTTCAACATTTATATATATATATATATATATATATATATCTTATTAATTAATTAAGTAATTAATATATATATATATATATGTGTGTGTGTGTGTGTGTGTGTGTTTATGTGGAAAGATGAGAAGGAGCATTAGAAGCTTCTTTTATGCTTTGTCAAAAGTTACATTTAATGACATTAAATGACTAGAAGACAAAAACAATGAAAGATAGAGATGAAGATGTTCGTTGGTTTTGTGAGAATGAAAAAAGTAGAAAGGGTTTTGAGAAAATCCTAAGCTCTTCTCTTCATCAACGATCTTCAAGCTCTCTTCTTCTCCAAGCTTCATCTTCCTCCATCGTTTTCTCCATAGCTCTCTAAGAATAAAGGTAATATCTAGCAGTCTTTACTTTATTCTAGCTATTCCGGAGTCAAAGGGTTTGTCCCGATTAGGTTCTCCGATCTCTGCGTGGATACCGTTAGAGACGGTCTCTTTTGGTCGTTATGGTTTGACATTGTTATATAGACACATGGATCCTGACTTTCGGAAAGGACCCGGAATAAAAAATTTTGTTTTCCGCACCGTGTGCATGTGATGTACACACCGGGATTTTCCTACAGTGGTATCAGAGCCACTTGTGTTGTATATATCGAAGAAATCATAACAAGGTCGGAGCTGCCTATTGCTTGTGACGATGATGCATGTTGACTATGTTAAATTCGAAATCAGTATGGCAAACTTGTTTTCGAAATTTTCTTACTCAGATATGCTCATAAGATGTTGTTGAATATGTCTGTGGAAGGAAAGAATTTTTCAATGTGATTTGATATGGTTTTGCTAATTTATTCCCTAATGTTCTGGTTGCTGTGTTTATGCACATTCCTTGAACGGGCATGCTTATAAATTCGAGAATAAATTATAGATTTTTTTTTTCAGATTTTTTTTCACCGACATGTCTCTAAGATGTTTATGAATGTCTATGAGGATGGAAAAATGTTTTCGAGGTGATTTACTATTTATTTGAGAATTTATTGTGTGCTGCTGGGAATAACTGTGTTGAGGAACACAAATTCTACATTGGCTTTGTTGCTGAGATTGGTTGAATTTTTATTGGAAATAAATCCTAAAAAACTTCATGGAGTATTTTGTGAACATGTTGTAACCTCGGTAATTTTCTCAGAATTTATTGAAATTGTTTCAATGAGTTTTTCAAGTAAAAGACAGAGCATGGCAGTTTTGAGAAAGTTGCTGGAGCTGTTTTGTTTGGAATGATTGATTGTGTATTTCTCAATTCCAATGCCTTGGATTATTTTTAATGTGATTAAAAATATGTTACATTGATGTTGTATGCTTTCCAAACTGATTTTCTTGAAATTGGGTTTCCAAAAATTTTCGGATGTCAAATGTGTCACATTAGCGTCTCGTTAGTATATTTCGTTGTCTTGATTGTTTTGGTCGTCACCAATTCTGTGACCAGTGCCGAAGTAGTCTTGATAAAGTGTCGACTACCTAGAGATACTTAGGGTGATAGTTTGATATTCGCAAAATTATTTTAAAATCTAAGTGAATAATATTGTATTCATCGATTTCAAGTATTTCATATATAGTATAACTATATATGGTAAGCATGATACAATGAAAGTGTTTCATTAGTACATCAAAGTAAAGTATATTACACTTGGTATTGTGAATTTGAACTACACGGATTGAGAAATTAGCCGATTAGAGTGCATTCCAAATATAAGTCGACTTACACATGCATAAGTCGACTTGCATACTCAAGTAGTCGACTTATACATGCACTAGTCGACTTGTTCGTGCACAGTAGTCAAGATTAGTCGACTAACACATGCACTAGTCGACTAGTTCGTGCACAGTAGTCAAAAGTAGTCGACTAACAAATGCACAAGTCGACTAATACATGCAAAGGTAGGATGATGGATGATTATAGGTATAGATTCAATGTGATTGATGAAATGCCCTAAATCATTCCATATAGTCATGGTGACTATAATCCTACAGCTTGGAGAAGAAGAAGTGTGAAGAAAGATGAAATCCCTCACACATAATATGAAAACTAACGCCTTCCATTAATATGGGGAAAACCAGAGTTCTTATAGAGTTCGGATTGTTGGGTAAACCCAAGCTCACTCTATACGGATATGTTCGAACCATGGAAATAAGATTTTCGGATTAATGGGTCGGTTTTCACTAGAAGCGTTGATTTGTTGAGTAAACTCAAGGTTAACGTAGACAGAGGCGAAATTGGGTAGTGTACATCAGATGTACGCAAATCAAGAGTTGAAAACCCAATGTGTGTGCATACATCACGAGTTGATAGCACTAGTCGATAATTGCACCTGTGATGTAACTGGTATGACCAATACCTGCCGATTGATCTAAGGTGGCTTGTTGGGTAAACCCAAGGTCATTTTAGTAATGTCGGATATCTATGATGCAATTGGTATGACCGATACCTACCGATTGACCTAAGGTGGCTTGTTGGGTAAACCCAAGGTCATTTTTAGTAATGTCGGATATCGACCCACTAGGACATTTTGTCATAATGTTTCTTGGATTCGTAATGAGGGTTATGGATTCTTTGAAACTAGTGGGAGCCATATGTATGTCATGTAAGTCCTTATGATCATGCATGTAATTCTATTCTAACATTCTTTCTCTCTTTCTCTTTAGGTTGATTGAAGATGACTTCCAGTGTGAATTTGCGCTCACTAATGGATTCTAATAAATTAATTGGACCCAATTTTCTCGATTGGCTGAGAAATCTGAGAATTGTTCTCAGATATGAGGAACTGGGCTATGTCCTAGATGTTCCACTTCCTGATCCACCTGCTGTTGATGCTTCTGATGAGGATCAGAAAGCTTATCGTAAGCATCTCAAAGACAGTGACATGGCTACCTGCATTATGCTCGCATCTATGTCACCAGAGCTGCAGAAGCAGCATGAGTCTATGGATGCTAATACCATAGTGTTTCATCTTAGAGAGCTTTTCGATGAGCAAGCTCAGTTTGAAAGATTTGAGACCTCGAGGCTACTCTTCACTACTAAGATGACTCCATGTTCATCTGCAGTGCAGTATGCACTGAAGATGAATGGGTATATTGAGAGCTTGGCCTTCTTAGGTTTTGTTATGGATTATGAATTAAGTGTTGACTTAATTCTAGTTGGATTGTCTGATAGCTATTCACAATTTGTGTTGAACTATCGGATGAACCAAATATCTACGACAATCCCAGAGTTGATCAATCTGCTCAAAACAGCAGAGCAATCTATCAAGAAGGATAGCAAGTCAGTGCTCGTGGTGGACTCTTCCTCTTCTGGTTCAAAGAAAAAGAAACTGAAGAAGAAAAGGTCTAAGAAACCAAAAGGAAGTGCAGCCAAAAAGAAAACCAAAGAAACTGCACCAAAAGGAACTTGCTTCTATTGTGGCAAGACTGGCCACTGGAAGCGAAACTGTAAAGTCTATCTGGAAGAATTGAAGCAGAAGAAGGCATCAAATGCCTCGGCTCCTTCAGGTATGTTTGTCATTGAGGTTAATACTGTTTCTGACCATAACATATGAGTATTAGATACCGGTTATGGCTCACACATATGCAATGATATCACAGGCCTCGGGGACGATGAGCGGCTCATGAAGGAGAACTAGACACATGTGTAGGAAATGGAGCAAGAGTTGCTGCATTAGCCATAGGCACTTATCTTTGTCACTCCCAGTGGGCTTGTAATTAAACCGGATGAATGCTATTTTGTACCTGTTTTAACAAAGAACATATTATCATTTCTTGTTTAAATAGAATTTGGTTTCTATTTGACTTTTAGTAACAATGGTTGTTCTATTAGTTTGAATGGAATGCTTTATGGTACTGGTATATTATGCAATGGAATTTACATATTAGATATGTCACATCCAATTATGAATGTCAATGACACGAAAAAACGTAAACGAGATAATTTAAAATCAACTTACTTATGGCATTGTCGCCTTGGCCATATAAATGAGAGACGCATAGCTAAGCTCTATAAAAGTGGTAGTTTAGGGTCATTTGATTATGAATCATATGACACATGTGAATCTTATTTATTAGGCAAGATGACTAAGTTACCCTTTAAGGGAAAGGGTGAACGAGCGACTGGAGTATTAGACCTAATACATTCAGATGTATGTGGTCCGATGTCCATCCATGCTAGAAGTGGTTGTCTTTACTTCATTACCTTTATCGATGATTATTCTCGATATGGGTACTTGTATCTGATGAGATACAAATCTGAAGCATTTGAAAAGTTCAAACAATTCAGAAATGAAGTAGAAAACCAACTTGGGAAAAGTATCAAGACATTACGATCCGATCGTGGTGGGGAATACTTAGACCAACAGTTTTTAGATTATCTCAGAGATAATAGGATTTTATCTCAATGGACTCCTCCGTACACACCACAGCATAATGGTGTGGCAGAAAGGAGAAATCGAACCTTGTTAGACATAGTACGATCGATGATGGGCTTTGCAAAGTTACCGAAATCCTTTTGGGGGTATGCACTTGAGACAGCTGTTTACTTGCTAAACAGAGTTCCATCAAAGACAGTTGATGTTACTCCATATGAGATGTGGACTAACAAAAGACCCTACCTTACTCATTTGAAAGTTTGGGGTTGTCCTGCTTATGTGAAGCGGATACAGTCAGATAAACTTGATGCAAAGTCTGACAAGTGTTTGTTTGTAGAATATCCTAAAGAAACAATGGGATATCAATTCTACCTTGCTGAGGAACAAAAGGTGCTTGTTTCAAAGCATGCTGTCTTTTTAGAGAAAGAGTTTCTTTTACAAGAAGACAGTGGGAGCAAAATTAAACTTGAAGAAGTTCAAGATGCTCAAACAGACGTAGATCAACTGCCTGAACCTGAAACTGTGACTCATACAGATGAAGAACAGTTCAACCTTCTACTACACATGAAGTTCGTAGGTCACGTAGGATACGCTCTGTTCCCGAGAGATATGGATTTCTCGTGAATGAACAGAATGACGTATTGCTCATAGAAGATGATGAGCCTACCACCTATGAAGAGATTCTAAAGAGTTCAGAGTCTGAGAAATGGCTTCGTGCCATGTAGGCTGAAATGAATTCTATGTATGAAAACCAAGTATGGACTTTGGTTGAGGCACCCGAAGGAATAAAACCCATAGGGTGTAAATGGGTTTTCAAAAAGAAAACCGACATGGATGGTAATGTGATTACCTATAAAGCAAGGCTTGTGGCTAAAGGTTTTCGTCAAAGACAAGGAGTTGACTACGACGAGACCTTCAGCCCAGTAGCAATGCTTAAATCCATTAGGATACTCCTAGCCATTGTCACTCATTATGATTATGAGATATGGCAAATAGATGTGAAGACAGCTTTCCTAAATGAAAATCTAGCTGAGGATGTGTATATGACACAACCTGAGGGCTTCACCTCCTATGATGGCGAAAAGGTATGCAAGCTTCAGAAATCTATCTATGGATTGAAACAAGCATCCAGGAGTTGGAATATCCGTTTTGATGAGGTAATCAAAGAGTTTAGTTTCTCACAAAATCCGAATGAACACTGTGTGTATAAGAAGGTTAGTGGGACTGCAATCGTATTCATTGTGTTGTATGTAGATGACATATTATTACTAGGAAACGATGTCTGTATGCTACAATCTGTGAAGATTTGGTTGTCCAAACAATCTGCCATGAAAGACCTTGGTGAAGCAACTTATATCCTTGGGATAAAGATTTATAGAGATAGATCAAAAAGATTGCTTGGTCTTTCACAATCAACGTACATAGACAAGATGCTAAAGAGGTTTAGCATGAAACAATCCAAGAGAGGGTACCTTCCCGTGACTCATGGGATAACGCTCTGAAAATCAATGTGTCCTAAGACACAAGATGAGAGGATGCGCATGAATATGATCCCGTATGCATCTGCAGTAGGATCTATCATGTATGCTATGTTATGTACGAGACCCGATGTATCATATGCTCTAAGTGTTACGAGCAGATACCAATCGGATCCTAGTGAGGGTCACTGGGTGGCTGTCAAGAATACCCTCAAGTACTTGCGAAGGACTAAGGATGTTTTCTTGATATATGGAGATGGAGATCTCAAAGTGAGTGGGTATCAGATGCCAGTTTTCAATCTGATAAGGATGATTCTAAATCCTAATCAGGTTATATATTCGCACTGAACAGCGGGGCAATCAGTTGGAAGAGTTCCAAACAAGAGACAACTGTCGATTCAACAACCGAGGCAGAGTACATTGCCGCTTCAGACGCAGCAAAGGAAGCAGTTTGGATCAAAAAGTTCATTACTGAACTTGGTGTGGTTCCCAGCTGTGATGGGCCCATACAGTTGTATTGTGACAACAATGGGGTTATTACGCAGGCGAAGGAACCAAGGTCTCATCAACGATCCAAACATGTACTTCGCAGATATCACCTGATTAGGGAGATCATTGGTCGAGGTGATGTCCAGATAGAGAGAATTCCCACAGAGCAGAATATTGCTGATCCATTGACAAAGTCATTATCACAAAAAAGTTTTGATTCTCATGTACTCGCCTATGGTATTAGATATCAAGGCGATTGGCTTTAGGTCAAGTGGGAGATTTTGTTAGAGTAGTGCCCTAAAGGCAATCGCCTTTAACGCGTTTTGTACAAAATTGTGTACATACTTTATGAATAAATAAAGAAAGGCATATTTCATTAATTTGATGTTCATTATTTATGAATTGATATTGATCTATGATCAAATTAATGAAGTCCATGATATATGACATAGCATGAAGGAAATTATGATGTGATCATACTCTCGAGATTCCTATCATGTGCAATTATGTCGATATCTAAATTATCCCTAGTCGTAGGATTACTGAAACTGGACATCGATAATCCGGAGAGACTAGCACATCTCAAGCTCCTTGAGTTGATCAAGCAGTGGATCTCAGAAACTGTAAATATGAGATGTTTAGGGTTGAGATGTGAATGCTTACTAGAGGTAGTAAGTACATTGGATGACCTGCTATGAGATCATCACATGGATGTCCTATTCTAATGTCAGTGATAATCTCATCATAGCAATGGTGCAAATATCCTTAGACTTGAGGTACTCAAGGATATTTTGGATACTGATTCTGTGCTTTGACTCCATTCCTTGTTGCCTTACACAAGTCGCTCATAGGGTGGTGATTGGGTACAGTTTGATGTATTCGAAGGTAACTGAGTAGCCAATAGAGGATTCATCACTTCTGTGATAGCAGAAGATGATACCCATGACTCTTGTCAGGGTCATTACTTGGAAATCTCTGGCCGGAGTTAATATGTCATGAAGAGTGTCTTCAGTGACATATAAAGTAATGAGTCCCAGGACGAGAACTGATATCACTTGGACTAGATTTGACGTAGTCAATCTAGTAAGAGTTGACACTTTGCTCATACTCATAACCAAGTGGGGTATAGCATGGTGAAAGGACGAATTGCACGGTAATTGTCTATGGAAAGGTTCGTGATATGGTTCATGATGAATATAGGTTCATTCGTCAAACCAATTACTTTCCGGTCAATTGGGGGTCATGATGTATTGCTAGATACCACTCATGACTTACTCAGATTAAGTGTTAATCTAAGTGGCCAATATAACTGGGAACCTAATGGGTCACACGCATAAGAGTGATTCGGAGAATTCGTAAAATAGTTTTGGACAGAGATCCAATATATGGATCGCAATGGAATTAAATGGATCCCGATGAAATCGAGATATGTCCCGATGAGATCGCGACATCGATATTGCTGAGACAGGTCTTCGGTGTTTTTTCCATACCGGACCTGGTAGGACCGACCCCAGTGTGACTGGACCACTTCAGCATTTATATATATATATATATATATGTGTGTGTGTGTGTGTGTGTGTGTGTGTGTGTGTGTGTGTGTGTGTGTGTGTGTGTGTGTGTGTGTTTACGTGGAAAGATGAGAAGGAGCATTAGAAGCTTCTTTTATGCTTTGTCAAAAGTTACATTTAATGACATTAAATGACTAGAAGACAAAAACAATGAAAGATAGAGATGAAGATGTTTGTTGGTTTTGTGAGAATGAAAAAAGTAGAAAGGGTTTTGAGAAAATCCTAAGCTCTTCCCTTCATTAACGATCTTCAAGCTCTCTTCTTCTCCAAGCTTCATCTTCATCCATCGTTTTCTCCATAGCTCTCCAAGAATAAAGGTAAGATCTAGCAGTCTTTACTTTATTCTAGCTATTCCCGGGTCAAAGGGTTTGTCCCGGTTAGGTTCTCCGATCTCTACGTGGATACCGTTAGAGACGGTCTCTTTTGGTCGTTATGGTTTGACATTGTTATATAGACACATGAATCCTAGCTTTCGAGAAGGTCCCGAAAAAAAAATTTTGTTTTCCGCACCGTGTGCTTGTGATGTACACACCGGGATTTTCCTACAGAAACATCTCTCTGTTTTTCAACTATCAGAACCATGGAATAAGCTTTACTTATATTAGGCAAAAGATCATACAACATGATTTGTGATAATCATCCCTTAGCCCCACTAAAAATTGAACCAGTTTGTTGTTTTCTTCAACATTAACATTCTTACTACCAATTTCACAAGAACAAGCTTTAAATGGCATAACATTTCTAAGATCGTCCCACAACCGTTTCAGCTTGTTAAAATAGATAGTTACAGAATCGTTTCCCTGTCTTAGATTATTGATACTTTGCATTAATTGGTAGATTTAAGGTCCATTACTTTCTCCAAACCTATTTCTAAGTTCTTCCCATAGATTTCTCGCAATAGTCACAACCAAAAAGGACCTAGCAATGTCCTTAGACATAGAGTTTAAGAACCAAGATGTTACTATAAAATCGATTGTTCTCCATTTCTTCAATAGTTATGGGTTGTTCTTTGGTTCCTTGCAAGCTCCATTAACGAACCCGTATTTGTCCTTAGCTTTTAGCATAATTGTAATGTCCCAATATCCCATGTTAGGGGCTAGGACCCCATAATAATGTAATTGAGAGTATACTGATAAATTAGAAGTGCATTTCATGCATCATATGGCATATTAAATATGTGAATTGTGTTGATATTCATGAAATAACTTTACATGCATTCATTGACATTTTTCAGGTATAATTGATTTATAAATGCAATTAAAATGTGAATCGTGGATTAATTGTCTTGAAAATTAAATTGGAGTGTATTAAAATTGATTTGGTAATTTTGGTGATATTTCGAGTATTTTGAAAATTTGGAGTATTTTTGGATTAAAAAATGTAGAAATATGGACCAATTATTTTGTGACACGTGGACAAATAATTAGGTGACATTTGGTATAGGTAATTAGTTGAAAAATGGCAACATGAGTGAATGAGAAATGAACTAGTAATTAGGAAACATGTGGCAGCTTAAGGAGGAGATAAATGGCTTACATGCCAAATGACACATGTTAAGGTAGTTTGGAGACACCTTGCACCTAGTTAAATTAAGCTAAGTTGCTACTAAAAAATTCCACCCTCTTCTTCTCCTTTCTCCACTAAAAGTTGTTACTAACATATATCTCTGTAATTTTGGTTTCAACCTTGCTAAATGACCACATCAAATTCATATTTTTAACCTTTACAAGAAAGTCAAAGAACTAGATTTTTGTTGGTCTCTGTCCTAAGCCGAAAATCAACTTGTTTTTACCTTTACTTTATGACAATCTTGCAAGCTTGGAGGGCTAGATTAGCTTGAGGTTTTGAGGTAGAATTTGACCTTGACAAGTAAGTAGAAATCTGAGCTTTAAAGCATGTTAAATGGTATGAGAATGATGCTTGAATTGGAATGAAATGCATGCGATATTGGCTAAAAAGAATTGCTAGAACATGTTAGTTGTAGTGTTTTCTCTTAACATCCTTTGTTCTTTTTGCTATAACTTCTTATCCTAACATCCAAATGACATGAGACTTGAAAAAAATAGACTCATAACACCATTGTTCTTCATATCCACCAAAATTTATGAACATCTGAATCCATTCGGAAAATATTAATGATGATGAATTAGGATGAAAATATTAAGGCATGTTGGAATCTGATAACTGAAATATTTGACTGAACATGTGTCGATATTTTGATTATATCTTGATTTGCAAATTTCTAAATAAGATGATGCTTAATTTAAATTGAACTAGAGACATTTTATGTATGTAGCATATTATGTAGATTGAGTTGTAAACACTCTGGGTTGACATTGTAAAATATGGATGATGGTTAATGTTACAGTGTGAATTATAGTTTGAGAAATGAAATGAGGAAAATTTTGGTTTTCAGATAATGTGTTATTTATGGTTTTATTTACAATGCTATGTGATATAGTGAAGGTGAAATGGTAAACACACCATTTCTATCGGGCATGTACACGTGTGTTCGAAGAGTGCACCTGTATGTGTTAGATAGGAGTGGGGTGTTATAGCAATGGCCATTGCTCGACTCCACTGTAGGTAATTTGTCTCGTTAAGCAATATGGCTATCAGTATAGCTCCTGGATTTTCTAACGTCATCATTTTATACAATTCAAACTCTTCATCTCCAGTTTGGAACCGATTTTTTATATCACTACTCTCACTTTCGTTACCAAGCATACTAGAAAAATTAGGGTTTTTCGGATATCAAAAGCTTCTATGCTCTGATACCATGTAGAAGACAATAATAAGGATCGAAATTTGTGAG
Organism: Erythroxylum novogranatense; assembly: GCA_029891385.1. Classification (NCBI taxonomy): domain Eukaryota; kingdom Viridiplantae; phylum Streptophyta; class Magnoliopsida; order Malpighiales; family Erythroxylaceae; genus Erythroxylum; species Erythroxylum novogranatense. Next base: position 91,253,873 of record CM057231.1, on the reverse strand, counting down.
AAATGAATGAATTTTATTCATGATTTCTGAAGATATATATACTCTTGATTTCATACTCTCTCTCTTTTCTGTTACTCTTTCATAACAAACCTAGCAATTTCCAACATGTAATACCTAAATAAGGACAAAGAATAATGATAAATAGTAAAAAAAACAAAATAGAATTGATGAGGTGTCCTGCTATATTTTCTATGTGGTGACATTTGCTGGTGTTGACTTTTCCTGTGAGTCCAACAGATACGATTATACAAGTCAAAATTTCACGGTACATCCTAATATAGTTATTTTGAATAATGCAACCTACTTTTATACCCATTTTTAAAAGTACAATTGGTATGGAACAAAAAATATAATGTCATTAAAATATCACCACTTAGGTTACCTTTGATCAAAGAGCATACGGAAATAACATCACTAAAGTATGTGACGTTGTTTGTACCAGTGAGTCAAAAAAGACTCTTTTCATTTCAACTTTTAGGTTCGTGGAATATTTCACCGATAAGTCTCACCGAAGATACATCACAGATTCTAACCCATATACCAGTTAAGTGAGTTATAGAGCAAATCATTATAAGAGATTAAAAAATAAATAAAGATTGACTGTAATATAAATTCCAGTTATGCTAACTAAGACACAAACCCTTTTTCCTATGCATCAACTTTTAAGGCTTGCCTTTTAAGAATTTACACTTTCCAATCTTTTCCCATTTAACAACAACCTCAAACAAATAAATTTAATAATTTTTATAAGATACTGTTATGTAATTCAAAATAATAATAACATTAATTTTCAAACGAGTAAAAATATAAAAAGCTTACTTCTTTTATTTTTATAAATAAAAATATGAATATTTATAAAATTAGACAGTATATTTTAATACTAATAATATTAAAACGAGGTCAGGATATTCTCATTAATTTGGTAACCTAAACTTATGTCCCTTAATCTGGGAGAAGTGAATTAGTCAACATAACTTACAAAATGTCCAAGTAACATCTTAATGTTATAGAAAAGTAACATCTTAATGCTATTTGTTTCCTTTTGTGATTTAAAAAAGATAAATATTAAGAGCACGTTTGTTTATTTTTATTTTGTTTTTTCCAAAACAAAATTACAACAAGATTATATATTAAAATTGGTTTGGTTTGGCTCCACTTTTATTTTACTATTATGATATTTAATTTTTTCTTTCAAATAAAGAAAATTTTGTTTGTTTATTAATGTCAATATAGTTATATTTATTATTGAAAATAATTACTTTATTTTATTAAAATAAATATTTTAAAATTAAAATTATATTATATTATATTATAAATATATTTTAATTATTAAATCAGAATTTTATTTGAAATTCATACATTTTGAAGATATTTTAAATCTAATTATATATATATTATTTATTTATTTTAATTACAGAAATTATTTAAATTATTAGATATAATTAAATTATTTGTAATTTTAATTAATTAAATATAATATTAAATTAAATCAACCATAATTCTTATTAATAATTAAACAATTAAATGATATATATTTAATTGATAGTAAATTAAGATACATGAGGATTGAGGAGGTCTGAATGAGGGAGAGACTTATGTGTATATTGTAAGCGTGTCTCGGCGGAGAACTATTGCATGGTTCATCTCATCACCGGCAAGGAAGTGAAAGTTTGTTCCGTAAAAACATCCTACTATAGAATTATCAATATTTTTCTTTAATTTAGTGTTTTCAAATAAAATGGGAATTAATATTAGAAAATTTGGATTTATAATTTATAAATAATACGGACACTATCGTTAATTATTTTACATACATTGATGAATTTTTCATGTAAATTTGAAATATACAATAAAAATATATTTTATCAATTAGCAAATATTTTTTAAAAAAGTGTTTAAAATGTTTTAAAATATATTTTTAACCTTAAGACTCATTTTCTTAAAAATTTAATATGCGTTGTTTTAATAAAAATTTGTCAACTCGTTCGTCTTGCCTAAATGGGACCAATTCTCCAATATTATAGGCATTAAGTTCAATTTTATATTCTAAATTTTCAGTTTCTAAAATTATCTCAACTCTAACAAGGAATTCATATTTATTTCATTTCTTTATTAAATTAATATTGCTAAATTTTGACACACAAAACATAAAATCTATTTTATTAATTTCTTAAAATTAATTTCACTTTAAACTGTTATCTTTTTTTTCACTTTTCACTTATCTAAATATAACAATAAAATAGTCTTCATTTGTATCTTCAGTCTATAAAATTTTTAAAACTTGGTATTTTGTTATTCATTATGCCTAATAGCTAAAATTATATAATTTTTAATAGCTTAAAGAGAATAGCCCAACTTAAAACATAGCTTAATGTTAAACAAATAAGATATGATAGTTGATATTCAATCCTCGTACTTGGTCCATTTAAAATAAGAAAGAATAATATGACTTCATGAGTCTGTCAGTGCAACGAATATCACAATTCTATTATCAAAATTATGTTATTTTCAAAATAGAAGAGTATAATAGTGGTATTTGCTAAATGAAAAAGATACAAAAAAGTATTAATTACTGGTGGAGAGTAAAGCTGAGCTAATGGGCAGACATAACAATGTGAAGTTTTCTTTGTTAACCTGCATAAAATCACACAAGTAAAGATTTATATTTTCAATTCAAAAAGACCAAAGCAATCTCATGAAAAATAGTAAATCGATAAGTAAAGATTAAAGAAAACAAGCCAATAGTAGATCAAATGAGCTACCTAATTTTCATAATCAAGATCATGAATAGCTCATATCACTTCATCTACATGTAAAAACATTATTATGTAAATTATACACAATTATAAATTAATTTTATTAAATGAATATTCAACATATGATAATTAATGATTAAATATACCTTGATCATCAAATATTTTTCAAAGAAACTCTACATACTTGTAACAATATAAAAAAGTTAATATAATATATTATTACAAGTTATTAAAATAAACAAAACTAATGTATCATAAATAATAGAATTTACCCTAAATATCTTCAGCACCTAACCAACCTTGGGTATGTATAAGGGCTTTCACAATATTATGATGAAATCAAATACGATGAGGACAAACTATCCAATCATTAGTACTAAAAGTAAACCATGAAGCAATGGTAGAAACTAGAAATCTTAAAAGGTCTTGGACAATTACTTGCATCATCGAAAAGCATTTCTATGTGCTTCCACCATAATAATACATTGAATTGCACTTTTTTTTTTACTAGGTTATAATACTTGTCTCCAAATAATTGTCTAATTCCATCATACTATAAGAAGTCCTAGCCTTTTTTTCTTTGACGAATTGTGAAAATTTCAAACTTACATTAGTCATATCAACAACAGATGAGGATGAAGTTGAAGCTGAAACTGATATTGATACTAAATTACTACAATCATGATTTTTGTCTAATTTCAGTTGATAACTATTAAATTAATTATAGCAAATTGTTTATTGATATCAATATGTTTTAGAGTTTGATCACCACAAAACTTCTAATTATAAAAAATAGCATCTCACATCTTAGGCCCAACACAGAAATAATTGTCATAAATTTTCCTATGATAGACTAATAAGAATTGAGTTTCTCCATTATTTGCGCTGTCATGACCTTTATCACCTTATTGGAATCAAATATCTAACCATATAAAGTTTGTTTGATCTCACATATGTGACTAAAGCAAATGTGTAAAGTTAGATATCTTGTTCTTGAGAACAACTTAGTAGCATTTTAAAATATTTCCAACTTCGACAATGTTGGACCCCGAACTTTCGGTAGAAATTAGAAATATTAAATGGAATTAAATGAGTGTGTTTGTATAGGTATTGTGTTATAGATGTTATTGTGCTTAAAGGAAATTGATGATAAATGAAGTGATTGGTTTTGATGACTTTAAAATTTGAGTAGATTTGTATGAGTTATAAAAGTTAAGTCGATGAGATGATTGAAATGGAAGTTGAAATCAAGAAATAGAAAGTGAAAGTGTGAAATTTTGAAGAAATTAGAAAGTTTGACTTTTTAGAATAGAGAGTTAACTTTTGGTTTAGGCAGATTTGAGGAAATGATCTTCATGAAATTTGTGGATTATGTTGAGAGCTTTCTGTAGCCATAAAGTTTGACAATTTTCGATATCGAAATCAAAAGTTATGAGATTTCGAAGTTAAGTGTATTTGGCGTTGTTTTGGAAAAATACTATGAAGTATAGATTTGTGTGTATTGTGCTTTGAGGCCGATCGTCGTACTGATATGGTTTGAATTGGAGTAAATGGTTTATGTGAAAGTTATATAGAATTAGAGTAGCTTTAAAATGATTTATAGTATGCAATTTTTCGATATCGGGGTTAGAAGTTATGATAATGTGAAGTTTGGATATTGCTTAGGTGATTGCTAACAGGGCAGAACATTTGATTGAAAAATTGACATAGCTAGAGATTGAAGTTGCTTTGTAGTTCTTCATAAACATTGTAGAACTTGTTTTTATCTTTCCATTGATATAAAGCACGAAAATATTGGACAAGGGAATAGAAAGTTATGATTGTTAGAAGTTCTGATGTTGTTTAGTGTGAAGCTGATCGACCAGTCACTTTGTGTGGAGTTTTAGACCTATTTAGAGGTCGATATGATTTTTAATGCCTCCATGAAAGTTGTAGAGGGTTCTTTTATCTTTCTATAGACACTGAGTTTGTCAAATTTGGAGTTCTGGGTCAAAAGTTATGATGTTTGCAAGTTGAGGTACTGTGTAAAGTTTTGAGGAGATTATCAATTGGTCATATTTGAGTACATTTTTGACCCCTTTAAAGACCGAGCTTGCCTTCGAGTCCTACTTGAAAATTGTATATCTTTCTTTTATCTTTCCAACGGTACCAAGTTTGTAAAATTCGGAGCTCAGAGTCAAAAATTATGAGTGTTAGAAATTTGAAGGTCGGATTGGGTGCTAGCAGACCTTTGTTGGCCGACCTCTATTGGCCGACCTCTATTGGCCGATCTCTGTTGGCCGACCTCTGTTGGTCGACCTATGTTGGCCGACCTTTATTGGCCGACCTCTATTGGCCGACCTCTATTGGCCGACCTCTGTTGGCCGACCGATCTTCGTTCTGGCCGAGCTTTGATTTTCTGGTCGAGCTCTGACCTCCCTTCACTCTTTTGAGCATAACTTCTTCGTCCGACATCCGATCGATCTGATTCTTTTTGAAAATGAAAATAGAGACATTAGGCTACAAATTTTATGAAGGAGCCGAGCTATAATGTAGCCTCTAAGACTTTCAATTCTGATCGGAAGTTAGATGTAGTGTTCAGTCTCGGTGTTGTAGTGGCTGAATAGTGTTCAGTATTTTGGCTATATCTCGATCACTAGAGCTGGGATTGAGTTGATTCTTGTTTCTAATTAAAATAGAGACATGGGGCTACAAATTTTATGAAGGATCTGAGCTATAATTTAGCCTCTAAGACTTCCAAATTCAGGTCGGAAGTTTGGTGTAATGTTCAGTCTTGGTGTTGTAATGACTGAACAGTGTTCAATATTTTGGAGATATCTCAATCGATAGAGCTGCGATCGATCTGATTCTTTTTGGAAATTAAAATAGAGACATGGAGCTACAAATTTTATGAAAGAGTCGAGCTATAATTTAGCCTCTAAGACTTTCAAATTCAGGTTGGAAGTTAGGTGTAGTGTTCAGTCTCGGGTCTGAAGAATAAACTTCAGTATTTTGGAGATATCTTGAATTATAGAGCTCCAAACGATCTGATTCTTGAAGCGATGGATTCGTAAGACATAGAGGGACATTTCTCTAAAGTTTTTAAGGCAAAAAGGAAGGGAAAATTTTGGAAGTTTACTTAAAGAGTTAAGTTTTAGGCTTATGAGTAAGGGCAAATGGGTCAATTTTAAGTCATTTAATGACATGGCACTATAAAAGCAAGTGGGCTGTCATTTTAAGGACAACCCATGACACTTAAGAGAAAAGAAGGAAATAAATAAGAGAATAAGAGAGAAGAGAGAAGGGAGAGCAAGCTTCGGTGGAGAAAAATGGGAGAAAGCTAGGGCTCGATTTTTCTACCACTTGAAGAGAGATTTTGATGTCATTCCAAGAAAGAAAAAGGTGGAGGATGAAGAGAGCTTCATCTTGAACCAAGAAAATCCGAAAATGGAGGAGAAATGAGGTAAGAGCAATTTTTAAGATTTGAGTTTCTCTTGAAGTTTTGGTTTAGAATCATGGAAAATGGAATGGGTTTGTGGAGTATGAAGTTAATTTTGTTGATTGCTAAGTATTGTGGGTTTAATTTTGGATGAAAATTAATTAGGGTTTATGCCCAAATTTGGAATTTGGGGATTTTGGAAATTTGTGATTTAGAAAGCTTGAATTTATGAGGGATTAGTGTTTCTAAGTTCAATTTGAGGATTAAGTTAATTATGATATTGAATTTGGGTGGAATTGCTTTAGGTAAAGTTAAATTGGAAGAAAGAAGGAATCAATGGACAAATTAGAGCGAGGAACAAGTTTCTAGCATCGATTCGAGGTGGGTAATGTGTTTATAATTTGAACTTATAAGCCACTACTGCTTTCTTTAAATAAAGAGATTTTCTGATTTCAATTGCATCATAAACATCATTATATGAATGATTTGAAAAATCATTTTTGATTCAATACATGAACTTTGGATGAATTGCAACATACATTGTGTTATGCCTCGAAAGATTACATGGCATTCCGTATATTCGGAAAAGATCATGCGATAAATAATTTTGAGCATGATATGTGCTTTTGTGTGGGAGAGAGAGGAACGTTGTGTTAGTCACGTGCACGTCGACGTCTAGCCTTATCCCGGCTGCCTGCTTGTGGGCATACGAGATCTGAAATCGGACTCATTGTGTTTACGGTATAAACTTCGGTTTATCCGTCATGTTTACGGAACTCTCGAGCCATTTGTGTGCATTGCATATGTGATATGACATTGCATCTATAAATTGTCAAGTTGATGCATTCATGTTTTGTAATCTATGGATTTATGGCTGAAAGCCTAAGAATCATAAGTTTGAAAAACTGCGAATTTGACTACAGCAAGAAAAAAAACTTTTAAAAACGTGCTTTACGGATTTCAAAGAAATGTTTTTCTAAGACCAGAGAAGGAAAAAGATTTCAAGGGTTTTGCTTATCTATTCGTTTTATAAACATATTATCCACGAGCTTTGTGTTCACCCCCTTTCATCCCCATCTCCAGGTTTTCGAGTGGGAGATCGGATGAAAGAATGTCAAGACGTGTTATTCGATTTTGTATCGTTTGTATTTTATGAAAAAATTGGGATTTTTGTATCGGTTTGTATAAGACTGGTTTTGTCAATTATTGTATTACAAGTATTATTATGGGATTGTATTATGAATTCTGGACATGTGTATTGATTTAAGTTATGAATGAGATCTGGATATAGAGATGATTGATTATTGGGTTTGGATTGATTTGATTTATGAATTTTGTATAAAGATTTGGATTATGACCTTATATATATAATGATTATGGTTTGTATATTGAATTGAGGAATTAATAGGAATTGGATTTGTATAATGTGTGTTGGATTCCGGACGGGGAGTCCGATGATACTGGTTATATTGTGAGAAATATAGAAGTGTATTTTGAACACTTTGCAGGTTTTGGGTTTAATAGAAGCCAGCCGTTATGCTGCCAAAATTTTGGTTAAATGGGTATAAGAATGAGAATTGAAATTTATTTGGGTGCATAAGAAAATGATTATAAATTGAGAAATTGATTAAGGAAGGTGGAAGAAATGAAAAAGAAGGGAATGAGAAAAGAAAGAAAAGAAAAAGAAAAAAATTATACCGGTTTCGGATTGGATCAGTCTTAGGGTTTCCAACGTAACGCGACAGTAATTCCTAAAATATTTGTTCACGGATGTTGGCTCCGTTTTGTTACGTATCGGAAATTGGTTTCGATTCGATTTGTATTCGATTCATTTTGATTCGATATCTTTGTATTTGTTTCGCGTTTGCTTCCGCATGTTGTGATTCGATTTATTCGATTTGAATCCGCTTTGTTTCCTTCGTGTTTCCTTCGTTTTCCGGTTGGGATCCGGTTTCCGGATCGGGTCCCAACAGACAAAGTGCTTTAACCAACTCTTATTGTTTTTTTGTTGGTAGGTAAGTATACCGAGAATCTTTTTATCTCAACCTGTTGAACAACTCAATATACTTAATTTTTGACTTTAATATCTTGAATATTGAATTCCACTTGGTCAAGTAATCCAAATACCAACTTCTTTGTGCATGCAATGCGTAGCTATCGTGCAATTTCTTTAAAATTTTCCACTCTTTTAAGTGTTGCACTCTAATGCATTGTGTTACTTTGAATTACCTCCACTGCTTCTTGTATTACCTCCAACCCATCCTTCATAATTAAATTTATAATATATACAAAACAATACATATGGACTAACCTTCCACTAGTCACCAAGCTCCTAACCCACAACTTATTCTTCAATTTTTCTATTATCGCATCATTTTATTACAATTGTCAATAGTTATGGTTAAGAGCTTAGTGTCAATGTTCCAATCCATTAATAACTCTTTCATCATAATTGTCAACCTTTCACTTGTATGCAATACTGCCATATAAATAAACCTACCATTTAAAAACAAGAACAAGTATCAGATATAAAATAATAAATAAACAAATGATAAAAATATTAAAGAATATAATTCACCTTGGTAATCAACAACATAAAATTTAGTCATCGTCAATGTAGTATGCCATTACCACCATATAATCCTTCATTTGGTTATTAACCATCTACATATCTACTGTGATGGCTACCCATTTGGGAATACTCAACAACACCTTCAATATTTCTTTCTTTTGATCACTGTAAATCTTAAAAATGTCCTTCTTCACAGTTTTCTGAGTTAGAAACTTGAATTTTGATAAGAGTGAGGTGAAAAATATCCTGAAGTTTTTACTATCAACATTATAGAGTACCTGTTCATCATCTTAGTTATAATGTTTGACCTCTTAATACCATCGTCTTTATATTGCAAGACTCTATATGTCTCTTCAAATGAGAGATTCCACCTTTGAAACCCCCTAGTCAAAATCAAGTGACAATATTTACATTCCATCTTTTCAACTCCATCCCTTTATCTAGTCTTGGTAAAGTAACTCTTAACATCACTTCTTAATTATCCATTGCCTTCAACTTTAACTATTTCTTCACCTGGTACGAGATTATAACTCTGTGTTGGTATATTATGTAGTACTAAATTATAACTCTTTGCTGAAGGAATATGCTCATCCATATGAAACAATCAACATACATGAATATGATGTATTTTATGTTCATATACTTACACTTTAATAACATTAACATGTATACATACTAATATTAATGAGCATATAAGTTATTCATACACATTTACATGTATAAATACACTTCAATGGACATATATATATCTTACATATGAGGAAATTTATTAATGAGTATAAAGAAATGAATAACATTTGAATAATGATTCAACAAGAAACTTAAATAACACAAGGATTAGAAAAGTAACAATAGAAATGTCAAAACTAATAAATAAAAAGGAAGAAATTTTATTTTATGGTTAGCAATCCACAAGGAAACTGTATTGAAAGAGATTAGGAGAACTCAAATTTATAGTACGAAAAGAGGAACCTTCAAGTTCAATATATTGATAAGTTAGGGTTAACACATTAATCATTTGTACTAAGCATTTGGAGAAGCTCAAGGCATCAAAAAAATGTGGCTTGGGGTTTTAAATAAACTAGGCACTTAATAGAAGCGAGTGCAATATTTAAATTTTCAAGCGCTAGCATAGACCTCTAGACGAAGGACCGAAACATAGATAAATTAGTGTCAAATCTAAGTAATAAATTCCACATGTATTTCCAAAATTAGATTTATCAGCTTAAACAATTGGTAGCTTTGTAATGGGGTGTGTAGCTATGCCCTATGTGGCATACAATATAATTAGGTCTTGTTTGGTAACCACTAATAAATACTTAGGTCTTGTTTGGTAACCACTAATAAATACAAATACTTTAGTCTTGTTTGGTAACTAATAATAAAGAGGTAGGAATGAGAATACAATCTTTATTCCATAAATTTTACTTGTTTGGTTAGTATGAATAGATAAAATAGGGAATGACAAAGTTAGAATGAATTCTAAATAATCTTGGACTTTTATTCCTAATAGGGGTGTGGGTATAAGTTGGAATCAAACATCGTGAATAAGAGATAAGAAATGTTATTAGAATATTACCAAGTTATTATCAAGATATTGATTCTTATTAAAATATTATCATCAAAACCATATATTAGGATTTTTATTTTAATTTCTTTAATAATTATTTTACTTTGTTTCATTGATACTTTTATTTTTATCATAAAATTATTTATAATTAACAATTTTATAAATTATTGAAATTTTATTAATTATTTATACAATACAAAGTAGATCATATAAGAACTAAATATGATAAAAAATTTAATTATCATTCCTAATATTTGATACCAAATACTAGCATAACTATTAACTTTGTTTAATCTTATACCAAATTCATATAATCAGTCATTATATTCATATTCTAATTCTAACTTTCTATTCCTTTTCCTTTTTTCAAATTCTGAATCCTTCATTACATTACAAGTTACTAGATAAGACCTTAATGTTAAATAAACATTTGAAAAATAACAATGAGACAACTGTAACAGTGATCACATTGTAATGACACTTTTTTACTATTAGTTCGTGTATTGAAAAATAAACCTTTTAAGCACCACTAAACATTTATGCAAATCCACATTTTGCATAAAAGGTAATTAATTCCTCTGCTCCTATTCATGTGTTTACTTGGTGCAAAATACAACTATTAAATTGTATCTATTTTCTTTTTTTAATCTATGCGCTCTTTTCAAAAGTTATCATAAGAAATCGATCAATAAGTCTAAAATTTAAAAAAATGAGAACTATAAATTTATTCCCATATCGATACTACTGCATTCTAAGTTTTACTTATCATTTTGTTAGTATAATGTGAAATAAAAGTGTTATTTTAACCAAAGTAAAGCTTCATATTGTTTAAGTAATAAGTGATAAGGAAAAGGATAAATCACATATTCACCTACTACTTATAAGTTCATCATTCAACTAAAATGACATATGGTAGAAAATAAAATGGTAGTTGTAAGAGTTTTTTTAATGTTTTCTACAATCTGATCTAAATTATTATTTGCATTATATTTTAGTCATTCAATTCTTTACTAAAGTTATACAAGATAGAAACTAGAAGTTAGCTAACATTGGTAACACTCTTATTCATTAAATGGTGCATCCATTTCCCTTATGGTATACCAACTGAAATTTTCACAAAAAGATGATAAAGGAAAGTAAAAAATGCATGGAGTTACCTAAACAAAAGTGAGAGAGACTAGGAAAGACTGACTCTGTTGAAGGTAAGAAGGACGTCATAGACAGAATTAGAGGAGTCTGATTGTCTACAATGGAGGACCTGAAGGGGGGAGTAATGGAGGAGTCTCTATAATTGGAGAAGACATAAGAGGAGTCTGGCTACCTAGAATGGAGGATTTGAAGAGGGATGAATGGAGGAGACTTTGTGTGACTAGAGAAGATGGTAAAGGAGTCTAGGCGTTTGGAATAGAGGATCTGTGACAAATAAGAGTTAATTTTCTATATTATAACGACATCGTTTTGCTTAAAAAAAAGCCAAACGATGTTTTTTTCAAATGGACAAAATGATTCAGCTCCTCCCATAAAATAACGTCATTATATATATAACTGATGAATAATTCATAAGAATGTCAATTTTAATTCGACTTGCTCGGTTCGGCTCAATTTTGACTCGAATTGACCGGGACACGAGCGGATTACATGTCAAAATTGTTTAGCCATACTAGGCTGAGCTTTGATCCGCTTATGGCCCGACCCGAACATCAAAATGACATCGTTCTTTATTTTTTAAAAAAAATATAAAGTTGGCCTATTGACACCCTAATGATACAATCGGGCTTCAAGTTAGGTTGGGCAGAGACACACAAGTTTGAGCCTAACCTAAAGCTCAAAAAAATTTAAAAATCCCAAACTTAGCCCAAAGTTTAGTCAAATCAGGTTGAATTCATTGATTTTGAGTTAAGTCGATCATGTTTATTTTGGGTTGGGCTAGGTTGGGTCTAAACAAAATGTCAATCATAGTGTTTGAGTCTTTCGTAGTTATGCTTATGAGTCTAAGTAAACATCATTCAATAACATAGTATATTAACTAAAGTAGCGCAAAAGTCAATAGAGAAATAAAAATATTATATAGAGCAAGACAAGACATCCATTGCATAAGATATACAAAATAGTACAAGATCTTATTCTCACCATTTCAATATACAGAAACCTTATGACTTGATCAAACCTAGCTTGATGTCTTAGTATGAATGGGAGTAGATAGTCTATATAAAACTTCCTAGCTCCTTGTTCGACAGTAAATGGTTAGATGTAAACAATGCAACATCATTCTATGACCATATTAAAAATAAACTTGAGTATTTGTTATTGAATCCATTTTGATGGTGCTTTGTCTAAACCCTATCTATAAAATAACTCCTACTCAATTTTGTATTTAGAAATCATATACTTTGTAATTTCTTTATAGATAATAGACTATTTCAATTCTATTAAGTGAGGTCAGTCTTCGAATTAATCCCTAAAGAGAAGAATTAATTACACACTTCTCACAAAAAATGTATACTGTAAATTATTTCTTAAGACAATTTTTTCTGTTAACACTCACTTTTAATTACTTTTAGTGACGATAGATTCAGATAATATGAATGATTCAAATAATTATGTGAAAATAAATGAAAAGGATGGTATAGGGAAAAATGCAATAAAGATGCATTACTCTCATTATTAGTTGAAGACTTGAAGAAGGAAAACTGAACAACTGCTATCTTTTCCAAATCTAGCTAGAAGAATATTAGGACAAGTTTTCGAATAAAATTCATAAAGAATATCGTGATATGCTATTGAATCCATAAATAATGCATTGAGGACTAAATTGAAAAACTTCAAGAATTTATTAAAGAAATATGAATTGGTTATAACTCCTTCACCGATGAAGTTATTACTACGTATAAAATTTGAAAAGTTTATTTAAGGTAAAATATTTCTTCATTGATTGATATATCCTATTATAATTTTTCTTATGTGCACTTTTATTATTATAGACGCATAAAATGACTCATAAATTTTTTAAAAAAGAAGGTAATGAATTTTCATACTTATGAAATTTTTTTGAGATACTACTACAAATGGTTTACATGTATACCCGTCAACTAAATCTCCATCGAACAATATAGAAGAGGAACATAGAACTGAAGTTGATGAAATTTGTTCTTTCAATAAAAAAGAAGATCAATTTGCAAGTTCTCTTTGTAAGAAAAAAATAAAAAGAAGAAGAAATCTCCTAAGAAGAAAAGGGCAAAAAAAAAAAACATACTCTAGCATTTTAAAATTTTCCTTTCTTGCAATTAGTGAACAATCAAAAAGAATATACTTGAGAAAAAATGGTGACAATATCATCCATTGAAGATAAAGGATCTAGAGCTTCATCAGTTAATCAAGATATTAATAAAGTGATGGAATGTTTGAATTTCTCACATAATATGGGCATTAAGGATGTGTAATACAGAAAACCAACGAAGGCTTTATATGATTTTCGACTTTATAGGGGATTTTTATAAAGATATTAGATTCAAGGAAGATGGATTGAATTATGTCTCTTTAGTAATATTTTCATGTTAATATATTAAACTCTTATTGATTTAGGCAGTTTCTTATTAAGAACTATTATATGGTTTGAAGATTTAAGTATATGTTTTATGTGAACATTTTGACTTATTGATATGAAGTTCTTAAATTTATGTTATATTTTTTAGTGTTTCATAATAGTTTTAGGGAGTGTTTGATTAGTTGGTATAAGAAGAAAGGAATGGGCTGGGCAAGGAATGAAAAAAGATAGTTGATAATATATTATAATTGGATGAACAATATTTGTTAATCCCTTTTTTGGGCAATACTCCATACCCACAATACTCTATTTTCATTCCTTACTGTGTTTATTATAATTCCTATTACCATTCTCCCAAGTGAACCAAACATACCTTTAGCGTTTATATTTTAATGTCTTTATTAATTATTTAATAGTAGTATTATAGATACATTGCTTCATTATTAGATTTTGAACTAATTCAAATGTTAAAATGATTAAGAAAACATTTATTTCTTTAACCGGTGAAGAAAAAAACATTTGGATTTACACAATTAACCATGTAGAACTTTTTCTCCATTAGGTCATAATTGTATATTAAGACTTTTGAATAAGAATTCTATAAACATTTATGAAAACTTTAAAATGAGCAAAACAATCTTCTTGGGTATATGATGAGTTGAAAGTTTAAGAGGCTTAAAGTTAACTAGTCATTTGACTATGGTGAAACAAATTGCAATTTTTTTAACGACGATAGAGCATAGTGAGACACTAAACTCAATGTAGAGCACTTTTAACATTAGACTTAAGCAATTGTTAATTATTTTTGCAAATTCTTTTGTAAAGTTATTCATCTTGTAAAAAAAGTTATTATTTCATCATCCTTTACTAGTACACCTCTTGAGATTCAATATAATTCAAAATACTTTATATATTTTCAAGTATATTCATATATTCTATTACTATTTTGTTATATCTTATATAAATAATTAATTTAATAATATAATTTTATTTAGTAGGATTTCATGGGAGAAATATATGGTGTACATATTGATGCACATGTTCTAACTAATAAATAAACACCATATAATGGTAAAGGAATGGATCAAACTTAAAATATTATGTAGTGTTATTTATTTGATATGTACTTTACATGTATAATGGCTAGATTAGAAAGTACTATAAATGATCGAATACTTTTAAAAACAGTAACAAATGTAACAAACTAATTTCCATGTCTCCATAAGGTGTTAATTATTTTAAATAAAAATGTAATTACGATTAATTTTATTAGCTTTTGTTAATATTATATTCTTTATATGTTTAGGTAACTTTTATTTGATTGACTCATACTACACTAATATGTTTGGATTTCTTTCATCATATTGATGTGAAAATACCATTTATGAGATTATAAAAGAAGAGGAAAGCCTTAAGATCCACAAAATTATTTACCTATAGGCAATCTTCACTACTTAATTATTTTAAAAAATATTTTAACATTCTAAAAGTAAGATTTCATGTACTTCCAAACATGACTAGGTTTATCTTCATTTTATTACAAATTTTAACTAAATAAATTTTTATTTAAAAGAAAATCGAATAATAAAATGAAAATGAAAATTATAACAAAAATGAAAGTAAAACCATACTACTCATAAACTAAAAAATCTTTGCTTTCTGAGACAAGTACTTGGGAGTTTGTAAATATATAGGGGTGATAGTTGGTCAAATCAGACTTAGATAATGATATGGATTCAAGCTTAGCTTGAGGTCGAAAGAAGCTCAAGATACACTACCCAAGTCGAAACTTGATTGAGTTTAAGCGGACTAAAGCTCGATCAACTCAGGCTATTCTAAAATTTTTAAAACTTGAAATCTAAAATTAAAGAAAGTCTTAATCTCGAATTAAATCAAGTCAAACTTTTGACTTTAGTATGGGTGTGGCCAACGCGAGCTTTAATGTCATACTGAATAATTTATATGTGAATCAACTCCATAGTCTAGATATGTTATTAGAGTGAGTGGAGTGCTCACTTGGGGCTTGGTGAAAACAGTTATGTAGCCCATCAAGTGACATAAGATGGCAACTACCCATTTCAAGGGGATCAGATCACCTATTCTCATTAATTTGTTTCATGAAAATATATTCATTCAATAAATAAGACCTACAAAAATTGGATGAATTAGATGAGTCTGGAATAAGGGGAATAGGATTGTTGGGAATATAAAAAAATGTTCCCATTTCAAGGTATGCAGGAACCATTAGTGGGAATTGTAAAGAGACCATCCATGGGCAAGAATTGGGTTTGCAAAGTGGTCATCATTTTAGGAGACTGCAAGAGTCGAGTGTATGCCACTTAGAGTTTAGGTTGGAGCTGTTACCTGCAACATCGTAATTCATTCAAAAGATCTTAAGTTTGAGAAATATATTTATTAATATTAACTTGTTTAAATTTATAATTTAATTTTATATCACTAATTTATTAAATATTTCTCTACTAATTAGAGATAAGATTGTATACCATTGAACTTTTTCAGATCTTACATCTCAGCGAAATTTTTACTGAATATTATTGTTGTTGTTATTATTTATTAAGTAATTGATTAAGATTGCATAATTTATAAATTATTATATATATTTTGTGAATTTGAAGTTAATGTTTTCCTTTTTTAAAATGTAAAAAAAATTTGGAAAATGAAAATTTCATTTTTATTCTTTATTGGGCCATCAAGAGCCCAACATGGTATCCTTCTTAGATACAAAAGCAGAGAGCCCACTGCACAGCCCAGAATATCCTGTAATGGAATGCATATGCTCTCTGGATCCACACCTGATCTGTTTAAACTACACCGGGGTGCACGTTATAATTCCTCAACACGAACTTGTTTATTATAATCAGAGACAACAAATGTCGGCCCATCACCGTCCTAACCCCACATCCACTGCCCCAATCATAAGCTTCCCGATCTCGACCGTCAATTATGTTGACCTGTTCCTTCCCAAAGTCAAACTCTCCCTAAGTTAAAAACACACACAGACGTTGTCGTTTTTAGATAGCCGCAAACTAGAGGATCTGTTTTCTAAAACCTCCATTGAAGAAGAAGATCATCACAAGTAAAAGAGAGACAAAGCAAAAGAGAACCAAAAGCTTACCTTTTCTACACATGCATACATATGCACCCACATATTGATTCTATATAGAGAACTTTTCAGGAGGAGAGTTCCCAAGTGTCATGATCAGATGTGTATTGTAGGGAGAAATTACTTTCACCATGATCAACACAACTAACGGCATGATTTCACCTTCGTCTTCGTTGGCGACCACCCAATCGCCGGGACTCAAGACCTATTTTAAAACTCCGCAGGGAAGGTATAAGCTTCACTACGAGAAGACTCATCCTTCCGGTCTTCTTCACTACCCTCACGGCAAAACCGTCACTCAGGTGCTTCATTCATTCTCTACGATTGATTTACTACTACCCATTTCTTCAAGTTTTCTTCTTTTCTTGTTTTACTGGACCGGCTTGTGATTTTTGGCGTTTAGGTCAGTGCCCATATGTTGAAATGTCGTTTTATCTTTTTTATCGCCTCTTCTCTCTTGTTCTTAGCGAGAACTTTGTGAAGGATTGTTTTTTTTTTAATTTTTTTGGAAGGTCTAGTTTTTTCCTTGTTAATGTCAATCATACATTGTTAGTTCATTAGTTTGTTAGAGCTTTATTAATAGACAGGGTCTGCAAATTGGTGGGTGCCATTTACGGCTTTTATCTTTTTTCTTCAGTTTCAGTATCCCCATAATGTAAACGATAGAAATTGAGTTTTAAAGTGATTGCTAGTAGAAATTTGAATCCAAATGTAGGTCTATTGAATTTATCGGTTTATATATGTGTTTCTGATACCAAATGTGTGGCAAATTTTGATTTCAGGTAACTATAGCTAATCTCAAGGACAAACCAGCCCCTACAACCCCTACTGCTCCGGCTTCAAGTTTCAGTGCTACCAGTGGAGTAAGGTCAGCTGCAGCTCGGTTGCTGGGCACTGGCAATGGAAATCGGGCGCTTAGCTTTGTTGGAGGGAATGGTGGGAGTAAAAGTGTCAGTGGAACTAGTAGAATTGGATCACTTGGAGCTTCAAGTTCAAATAATTCAATAATAAATACAAACTTTGATGGAAAGGGGGCTTACTTGATCTTCAATGTTGGTGATGTGATATTTATAAGTGATCTAAACTCTCATGATAAGGTATTTTTAGTAAATATCTCATTTTTGTTTATCAGCTAGAAACAATCGGCTGCTACTTGAGACCTTTATTGTTCTGAACAGGACCCAATAAAATCTATCCATTTTAGTAATTCAAATCCTGTGTGTCATGCCTTCGATGAAGACTCCAAGGATGGACATGATTTGATTATTGGGTTAAGCTCGGGTGATGGTGAGTACTTCAAAAGTTTGAATTTCTGTATCTTTTCCACAGGAAGTAGACTGTCTGATGTTATTGGTCATCTTTTTGCGATTATAGTATACTCAGTGTCATTGAGACAACAATTACAGGATGTTGGAAAGAAGCTTGTAGGAGCCCAGCACTATAATAAGGATGGTTCTGTTAATAACAGGCAAGAATTACCTTGCTCTTGTAGCTTCCTTGTATTTTCCTGCAATCCATTCTGCTAATATTTATATGATTTCTCTTCTTTAAAGTGATGATCTAGTCATTTAATGTAGTAGGTGCTTATGTACTGATGTATAAAACTAGTTTGATGATTTAACGTACTTTAGAGAAAGTACCTAGTGTATAATGTAAATAATATTTTGCTGGACCCCTACTGCTTAAACCATATGGAAAGAAGTGCTTACTCTTAGTGGTTCTTCGTAGAGAGTAAGTATAATTAATATTAAAGTAGGATACATGCATTTGGCGCATCTACAAATGTGTCTACGGATCTCATTTAGGCATTGAGAAATCAATCTGTGGACCTCTATTGTTCATCTAGAAGACAAGAAAAGGCCTATATATTTTTGTGGCATCAAAGAGAAAGGTATAAGAAAACTAATCTGAGCTCTTCAGTGGAAAGTAACTAAGTATCGTGCCAACTTATTGGGATAAATGTGTTGATCACATTTATCAGTCCCCTCATCTTTAAGCGTGATCTGTAATTGCTTTAACATTCTGAAGTTTCTGACAGCATTTTCAAGGATGGTTAGGCAATAAAATGGGGCACAAAAAATCTTTTTGTTTAATAGTTGTCTTTTGTATCTTTTCCTGGGATTTTTCAGATCTTTCACTTCTTCATTTGGTTCTCTGACAACCTTAACTAGCTTCTTCAGCATGGTTCTTTTAAACCTCTGTTTACTGCCAGTGATATGCATCCTAGAGCCTATAATTTTCAGTTATTCATTGTGTTTAAAAAACTAACCACCCATTTTCTATATGCACATAAAACATTACATCTTTGGCTATAAAATTCTACAAAAGCCAGAGTATTGTTATGCGTTTTCGCCCTTTCCTTTTTCATCAGTTTGGGAGTTTTAGGGGCAAAGTCAACTTAATAACTCATAGCAAGTTTGTTAAACATACTGCAGTCATTTATGATTCTGTAACAACTAGTGGTTGGATTAAATTTCGTGATCTAGAAATCATTTATTCGAAAAGTGGTTACATTAATGCTGCTTTTGTAACAGTCGTTGCACTAGTGTTGCATGGGTACCTGGGAGTGATGGCTCTTTTCTTGTTGCTCATGCTGATGGGAATTTGTATGTGTACGAAAAGGCAAGCTTGATGGGAATGATTGGTTGTTGCAAATTCTTTTCATTTCATGTTTCTGATTGTCATATTTAGTCTATCTGATTAGTTCATGTATTCTTCCTCTAGAACAAGGACGCAGCAGGTGATTCTTCATTTCCTGTTATAAAAGATCCAACTCAATTCTCTGTTTCACATGCTCGTCATAATAAGGTAAATACTTGATTCTTGTAGTAGTTAAAATCTTCTTTTTTTTTGTTCTTATTAGTTAAATGTTTCTTGTTTCAAACATAGAAGTCAGCAATTGGTATTTTAAATCCACAGAAGTAACAATCTTCTTATACATGTACATTTAACTATGTAGCATCTAGACTACCACTTATTTAGATACTTTTACATTACTTTTGTGACTGCAAGAAATTCTTTAAATTGATTGTTGCCAAGGGATATTGAAGCAAAATTCCAAGGATATATAAATGCTTATATGCAAGAACAGTAGCTTGCCCTGATGTGGCAGCCCAAAGATGATCATGATCTGTGTCTTTCTGAGGTGCCTATATTTTTGAGGATCAGTTTCTTGATCAAACTATTTGAAGTGACATTTCTGAACAGAATGCTTAGATATTTAATTTCTGCTCTTTTAAACTGGTCCTTCCCTTGTGGCTCTGTATTCATTAATTTCTGGCCAACTTCTGTCTCTCTCTCCCTATATATATATTTGAGTCTATTTTAATCAAACTTTCTTAGATCCTCCTTGTCCTTGATGTTATATCTTGTTTATATTCTACACAAGATTGCGATGCTATCTATATTCTAGTGTAGGAGAGATGCTAATTTCATGAATCAATATATCTGCCATTATCTACATCAATGACAAGGCTTTGGTGCTTTCTGTATGGCTTTATTAGGAGAGCGCCATTTGTATGAATGTTTTTAAAATTTCTCCCCTTTTAACCTCATAAATACATTATCATAAGAATTGCTTGTGTAGTATTCCCTTAGTATCAGAAGAATATCTAAACAAAATTTGCTGATTATCATTCGATGTGTTATTTGTTAAAAACTATATGCAGAGTAACCCAATTGCCAGATGGCATGTTTGCCTAGGTTCAATTAATAGCATTGCATTCTCAACTGATGGGACCTACTTAGCTACTGTTGGAAGAGATGGTAAAACCTTCATCTTCTTCACTTGCAGTCAACCTTTCACATCTGTTTTCTCTAAATTTGTTGAGAACCTTATTGGCCCAAGTTTCACTGAGCACAGGGTATTTACGAGTTTTTGACTATTCAAAAGAGCAACTTATCTGTGGTGGTAAAAGTTATTACGGTGCTCTCCTATGTTGTGCTTGGAGGTGAATGACTGAACTGATTTTCAAGTCATGTCATTGATAGAAACTTGCTTCTGGTACTATGTTAGAAATTATGGTCCAAGCTTGTTGCATTTTGGAGGATGACCTAGATTATATTAATTTGTTCTTCTTGTTTTAACTTCTCCCCTAGTTTTGCCATTCCCTTGTTGAAATTTGTATGCAATTTTTTTCTGTCAGCATGGACGGGAAGTACATTTTGGCTGGAGGTGAAGATGATTTAGTTCAAGTGTGGAGTATGGAAGATCGGAAGGTTGTGGCATGGGGTGAGGGGCATAACTCGTGGGTAAGATTCTCATTAAACAATGGAATAATTGATTGTTTGTCAGACATTAATTTGGCACTTTACTTAGTTGCTATATGATGGTGCTGGCAGGTCAGTGGAGTGGCATTTGATTCTTATTGGTCGTCACCAAACTCAGATGGCACAGGCGAGAGTGTCATGTATCGGTTTGGTTCTGTTGGTCAGGTACTTAATTTGGGTGATAAATATTACTGCTGAATTCTTAACTTGCCATCGAGGTTGAACTCTGCAATTATGGATTTTGTGGCAGATTAAAATGTTAGCCTGGAATTACATGGGTAATTTTTTCTGTGGGAGAACTGTGCCTTAATTATTAACATTACTGTAGAAAGCATCTTAGCATTTTTATGATATTTTGCAAGCGTCAGAGACTTTAGCGATCAGAGATTGGACATAATTGAGCATGTAATAGCATGGGCATGGGGCCTCTACATGGTAGGATAAGAAGATCTATATTATTGCCTGTAAGTGGAAAGGAGTAAAGTGGTTGGAGTTGGAATAAGGTCAACTAGGCAAATCTTATCTCGTAGCCTGTTTGCTTTCAGTCTTGTAGTTCTTTTAATCCTGCCCTTTTAAAGCCTCGACGATCAGTATTAAACTTGATGTGTTTGTGAACAGGATACACAATTCCTTCTGTGGGACCTGGAAATGGATGAACTTGTTGTGCCATTACGCCGATGCCCTCCTGGTGGATCTCCCACTTTCAACGCTGGAAGTCACTCTTCTCACTGGGACAATGTTGTCCCTGTTGGCACTCTGCAACCTGCACCAAGCATGAGAGATGTTCCCAAGCTTTCTCCACTAGTTGCTCATCGTGTTCACACAGAACCCCTTTCTGGCTTGGTATTTACCCAGGAATCTGTTCTTACAGTGTGCAGAGAGGGCCACATAAAAATCTGGATGAGGCCTGGAGCAGCAGAACAGTCAGGCAACTCTGAAACCTGTTTAAGTAACAGTTTGAAGGATAAGGCACTATTAACGAGCAAGATTGGCAATGCCAAAACTATGAATAGTTAATTTAAGGAATGTCATCAGAAGTGAGGGCAAGCCTACTCTTTTTTTTATGGTTTTATATTTCAATTTGGTAGTATGGTTGTTCATCTTTCACCTAGTTGTTTCTCAGAAGTGGGACCAAGAGAGCCTTAACTGTTTATTAGCAGGTAGCTTAAAAAGGTGGTTCCATTGTATATTGAGGGATGAAAAGCCATTGATGGCACCGGAAGCTTAAAAGGGCCTGAACCCACTTTTGTAAGTACAAAACAGTTATTGCTAGGATGTATACACATATTTAATTACTGACAGAAATAATTGCAAATTTGTAGTTTTATGAGGTGCGTTTGTGTAGTAATTTGATGTTGTAGGCAATGTTCCATTGCTATGTAGTTTCTGGTGGGATATCCTGAGCTATTATGGTGAAAAAGTCACAGCTATAGGTGATAACCAGATGGAGCTCATATTTCCCTTGGCTGTGTCATGCCTTGCTCCCGTTGTATAATTTTTGGACATGCCTTGCTCCCTTTATATGGGATTTGGACCGAAAGTGAATTGACGATTCAGTTTTCTTGTTTTTATGTACACTTTGTCTGATCATCAGACCTAAATCTGAAATGAGGTTCTTGTTAACTTCCGTGAAACTTCAAAACTAATTTGTCCCAAAAGGATGACTTGTACCGTAAATTCCATCCTACATTATCATAACGCGTGATTGTAGCAATCAAAAAACACTTGCAAAAGATTTCAACATTCAAGATATTGATGTGCCATCGATGTTTCCCCTGTAAATTCACCTGAGGAACTAGCTGCCGGCTATTAAACCAGAATTTTTATATTACATATACTAAATAATACGAGTCTACAGACATATAACTGGAAACAGCCATTTAACTACTAAAACCATCCCATACGGGAAAAAGAAAACATCTATTTTTTATGTGATCTGCAGACTGCTCCATTAATGCATAACGATGCAGATTCAATTACCATGCACAGTTACAGAACCTGCAGTTTCAGTTTCTTGGTGAGTAGAATCGCTAACAGGTTGAGGAATAGTTGCAAGTGGTTGATCTGAACGAGTCACATTTCGAGAAGCACGTCGTTCTTGTGATACGGTAAGCCATCTTCTCCTCCAGCTAAGTATCTCAGCTATGGCAGAACTTCCACACATTGTAACCCCAAACCCAGTGAATGATGCAAGTATAACAGATAAGACGGCTTGCAGATGTAACTGAAGAATGCAAGGAGAAATTGCAAACATCAGTGTGCACAATATGCAATTATTCGATAAGTTGTCCAATCACAACTAGTGAACAATTCTTCAGGGTAAGTTATCAGGAAACTCTGACACTCTACCCTTCCATAAGACAAAACTGAAGCACCTGATCGAATTAACATAAGTAGTTGAGTCTAATCTAAACGGTTAATAATACTTACCAACTTGTAGAAAAGATGAGCAGATAGGACTACTAATCCAAATTGAACAGTAGCATATACCCACACATGGCGTCTCCTAACTAAACACAAATTTCAGAACTGGTTAGATCATGTGATATCTGATTACAAAAGCATTTCAACTAAGTAGAGGATCCTCACCCATTGTTGTTGACGTCATGGATGCAAGAATGCCTAATATACATGAAAAGGGGAGGGAAATGGCGATTGCACCAGAACCCAATTTGCTAATCTGCATGCATGTCAAATTCAGATCTTTGGTGACCTTGAACAGAAAAATTCCCAAGTTGCAGACTTACCAGAAGTTGCTCAAGAAAACAAAAGTAAGCAAGCATGCTGACAATCACCAGAATAGGAACGTCCTGCCAGACCCTGCCAAATTTTGTGCAAGCTAAAACAATCTAACAGGATGATCCCAAATCTTAAGAAAAAAGAGAAATTGAATATGCACTAAGTTGAATCACAGGACATTGTCATCTTTTATTACAAAATGAAGTGTAAGCCCAAAACAAAGGGAAGAAAAGGGCAAATCAGCGTTTAGATAGCTTCTCGTAACTATTGGAATTAAAATACTGCGATACAGTTGGAGAGATGGAATTATAGACCAACTGCAATAGTAACAGAGATCATTAACATTTTATTTTCTGCTCTCCTATATAAGATAGAGATTTTATAGAAAGGAAAAGGAAAAAGAAAACACAGAAGGCATTTAAAAACACAGAATGCAGATGAGAATAGCTCCAGTTACCTATACTGAGCAGGTCCCAACACATTGCGAGCAGCGCTTCCTCGAGAATTGAGGGCCTGAGTATTTTGAACTCGTAAAAGGGTAACTGGAAGGTTCTTAACATCTTGCTTGCACACATCACATGTTTTGTTACCTTTAATGCTAAACCATTTTATGGCACATTCTTCATGTGCTAATGCAAGTTCCCCTTTGCAACTGCATTCCATCTTGAGGGTGTCACCCCCTTCCCCCAGCTCAACCAAGCAGATCCTGCATACAGCCTCTTCTTCAGGGATGTCTTCACCACCATCATTGTTCTCATCTGAACCACAAGGCTAAGATAAGGTAAAGGTTGGTTATCACAAGTAACAAAATAAAAAGAAAGCTGCAGGCAAAAACTAAGTAGACAACCACTTTCTAATCTATAGTAACTAAATTGTTAATTCCAGCATGTATATACTTCAGCATAAAGCTCCACATCATACAGATTAAAATTTCATAGGTAGCATTCAGATTAAAATTTCATAGGTAGCATTCATTTATCAGTGGGCAATTCCTTGCAAGCTCAATATGATAATAACAACCCAGTTGATCAAGGGCCCTCTTAACCAGTTCAATTAATTATTTTTTCCACAAGAAATAAAGATTAAAAGGCAAGTTAACACAATGCTAGAAATTATCTAGATCAAATTCTTCACATCCCTGTTCCCTTTTCACCCTTTCATTTTCATCTCTTGAAAGAGGGAAAGGGGGCCGGAAAAGGGGAAGGTATGCAATAGATAGAAAGAGTATCAATATGAGAACATATTTACCAGTATCACCCCTAGTAGGCGTAGTTGCCATTCCCGTGACAGGAGTTACCCGTGGTGTAGCTGGAACCACGCGAAATTTGCCATTGAACGAATCCAAGTTCTTTATGCTTCCCTCTTTGCTCATCACAGGAACAGACAGTGATCGATGAATGGGTCGCTGGGCTTCTCCTTTCTGTAAAAAGAGAGTTTCAAACCATCAAATGGTGGCAGACTACTGCGGCCACATTATGCATGAAAAATACAAAATTATTCAGCTAGTTACAAAATTAAATTTGAGATGTATGCCTTTTCTCAACACAAGGAATCTTGAATACAGAAAGAGTGGCAGGTGTCTTGTAAATGGTCTAGTATTGATTTTCATTTTAGACTGTTCCATATTACCAACTTCATTTATTTTATACGACAAGTTGCAATATGAATAAAATTTACATTGCAATGAAGCTCATCAAGAATATTTGGACAACTCATAAGTGATAAGATCATCTTAGCTGCAAGAGACAAAAATATTTTTCAAAATGGAGATCCTCGCAGCAGAACTTACTGGATTAATTGGGTTTCCTCCATGTGTAGATTCCGGATTTGAGTGTGCAATAGGAGTAACAGGCAAAGATGATGGTTTTTTCATCTTAAGTGTAAAAAATTTGGAGAGAGACAGAGTTCTAGACATAAACGGTTTATCCCTTCTCAATGTTGATGAACCCCCAAGGGCTAGGATAGCAGCCTTCTCAATATCCGAAGTAGTATTGCGAAATTTGAAACTTAACCTTGGAATGAAAGTCTTTATGCTTGATCTACTTGATGATGGAGGATCTGGGGACTTGTTCATTTTTACAAATCCTGGGCTTTGCATTGGGGAAAAGTTCACCCTTTTCGGAGTGCGACTTGGTGTTGGAGGCATGTTTATCATTGCAAAATCATCCCTGGAATCCTCAAGAGTTCTTGATGGAATTTCTAAAACTAGGTGTGATCGCCTGTGGGGTGTATCCTCTGGCATCTCCTCCATTATCTCAGTTGAACTCCCAACCTGGAGCATAAAAAAAGAGAGAATAGTAATTGGTATAAACCACTTCAAAACAATATATAGCCTTTGGAAATTTGCAAATACAACTAACTTGAGTAGCTAACAAGAAACAAGAAGGCGAAATTAACAAAACTGACAGTCAGATTGCAAAATAAATCGGTTCTGAATGTAACAATGAATAAACCTGAGTCAAAACAATAGGCAGAACTTTTGATGCTGGTGTCACACTTTTCATAGAGATAGAAATATTGAAGTACAGAGGATTAAATAAGGTGGCCACAAAGGTATGTTGAATTCGGTTTCAGAAAAAATGATGAAGACAGCACAATTTATGAAATGAATTGTATGTATTTAGCCGATAAACAGATCTTCATAAGTCCCCAAAGGTTTTCCATTAACGGCTGTTTTGGAGGTTATGAAAAACAGCAAACTTGCAGGAGTAATGAAGTTTAACCAGAAGGCCTTTAGAAAGTTGGCGTGGGGATTACTTTCTACAAATTCAGGTATTCTGCTATTCAATAGCCCTCAAATGCAGAAGAATCGTTGGAAAACTTGCAAGCATGCAGTCATGAGATTTTAAAAGAGTTTTATCACAAAGCCAAGCCGGAAGTATCTCCACTATACTTCTGTTCATAAGAAACATTCGGTGAAACTCAAAAGTGAGGCGCATCGCCTAGTTAAATAACTTGTTTTTATCTCCAGCATTGTATAGACGGCTTTTTATCAATCAAAACATCAAAACCAGTTCTTTGCTCTCAACAGTGGGGAATGGAGGGAAGAAGAAATAAATAAAAAGTGAACAAAACCTCAGTAGAGTGTGTGATCATGATGTCCGTGTAATCAAAAAGCTAAAACTATTGTGGGAATCGAAAGAAAACTATAAAGAAGAGTAGCAGATACAACAGCCAAAGAAGGACAAAGGGAAGAAACAAAGAACACACCCTTTGAGCTGGACGATCAACAGAGTTGCTACAACCCCCTCCACCAACCTTCTGTGATTCAGGCTGTTCTTGATTTCCCATACTTTCACGAGCACTCTTCAAAGACCCAAACTGGCAAAGGCCAGAACTTTCCTGCCTCACCTTGTACGGCAATTAACTGTTTTTGATGTTTAGCTGACTTCTCCAAATGCCCTTTTGAAGAAGAGAGAAGGAAATGAAGTATAAGCAGAGAGACACCTGTATGGCTCTGCTAAAGTTTCAATTTTTATATGTTTTCCAACAAGGAAGAGAAAGAAAAAGGTGGCTCCTGGCGTAATCCTAGGTAAAGAAAATCATAACAAGGGGTTTATGGGGTTTATCTGTTTCTTCCATTTCAGTGGCTCTCTTCCATCTTCTCTCAATTTCAGAAAACAACAAGTTTGGCCCACCGTTTCCGGTATATGCAACCATATTTGGAAAAAGAAAAACTTTGTAAGAGGCCTCCTCCTTTTCTTGTGAACGATAATGCAAAGGGCTAAAAACTTGTAAAATTAATAAAAGTATGAAGTAGTAATTGATTGACCTTTTGCATACCAAGATTCCCCGAATTATTTAAAAAAGATTTGAATAGACATACGAATGATTACACATATCAATATTAATGATAATATTTATTTAAATAGAGATATGGGTTAAAAGTTTAAGGTATAAATCACTGTAGTAATAAAAATAAGAATAAAAATGATTATAGTAAAAAATGAAAATATTAATAATAATATTTATTTAAACAGGGATATGAATAAACGGTTTAAGATATAAGTCATGAAGAATAATAAAAATGAGAATAAAAATTATTATAGTAAAGAATGAGAATAGAGTATACTCAATAATAAATTATATTTCTCTCATAATACAGAGAAATACAGTATTACTGTAAATGAGAGATTTAAAATGTTAACTCTGTTGATACTAAACATGAATTTTGATTCTATACTGCATACCTTTTTCTCGTTACCCCAAATAAGCACTCTCTTAGTGTCTAATTCGGTAAAAAAGTTAAAGTGATTTGCTTCTTTAAATCAATGTTTTAAAAAGGAAAGTTAAATTGGTAAAAAATTTAAGGTCTAAAAATTTAGCGAAATTGTCATTATTAAATATTGAATAAAATTAAAGAATTTAAAATACGATTGAAAGAAATTATTTTTATCTATTGGATAATTTAAATTTTAATTAAAATTGTTAAATAAAATTTATTTATTTATTTTAATTTATAAAATTTTATCAAAAATTAAATTAAAAATTTATTAATTTAAAATTTAAAATTTTTATTTATTGATATAAAGAATTGGCATGACCTTTTAATAATATATTTGTAATAAATCACCCTTTCCAAGACTTCTTTTTTTTGTGTTAGTAGCAGGTTAGGTGGGCGGTACAGTTTCAATCAGTTGGGCAACCGCGCATGAAAGATGCATCTCTGAATAGACAATTCATAATTTTTTTCCTTTTTTGTTTTTTTTAATTGGGGTCATAACTAACTTGGAATGTCAAATTGAAATTTGGAAATCCATATGGCTATAAGGTGAATTTAAAGATTAAATTTATTACATAATATATAATAATTTTTTATTTAACGATATCATTACGAAAATATCTTAATTTAGATGAAAAAAATCAATAAGGCCGAATCTATAAAGACAGTCGTAATGTATATAACTTTTTTTGTATTTTATAAAAAAGTTATTTTCGTAACTTAAATATGTGATCTTATGATTACAAAGGAACAATTTGTTCACCTCATTCTTTAAATGATAGCATTGCATAATTGTAGTTGACAATATGTTTTCGAAATTAAAATTTAGGGATAATTTACCATAATTTAAAAATATAAATAAAATTTAATAAAAGTAAAGATAAGTCATTAAACTCAGTTATGGCAAAAAAAAAAAGTGATGTATTTGTAAATCCAAGAATATATGTTACACTTACATGTCAATTGGGATTAAAAATCACAAATATCTTCACTGTTAACACGTAATTAAAGTCCTGCTAAAACGTAAAGTCACAGATTATTTTTAATTTTTTTTGTTGTATATGATCACTTTTCTACTTGGCAATGATACTTTTCCCCTTTAAGTAGACTTGACATATTGATTCTTCTTCAATAATTGCAAATTCTAATCATTGTGGAAATAATTATAACCTTAGCCATCATTTCCCTATTTCTCCCATATTTCACCTTTTCTTTTCTAATCTTTCAAACTTTAAAATATCAATAATCCATTAATTTATTAATTTGATATATATATATATAAAGCTGGCCTAATACAAAAGCCGGCCAATTCACAATAAAAATAAAACAAAGGCAATGTATAGAAGGGTAGATGACAAATACAATACAAAGTCAACACATAACATGTACGTAATCATTCACATATATATTATACGGTTGCAATGTTTGTCGATTATGTGGAGATTGAAGAGGGTCTTGTGGATTTTCAGAAAAATATTCAAATGAATGATGAACAAGCTCAAAGCCATTGCCTATAAGAACAGTCCCTCAACCACCATCATCTTCCTTTATAACCAGTTACAGAAAATTATTGAGACCTAATGCCTTTTATGAAGGGAAGAAAAGGGATTGTGTCTCTTTTTTTTTGTTTTTTTACAAGAAAAAATACAAAGAAATCAAGCTTTGAAATACAGCACGCCGTCTGCATCTTTGCGGAGAAGCTCCTGGATACCAACTGGCAACTTCGGAAGAGTGTAGAGGCCCGGTCGAAGGATAACTGCAAGATTAGCCAATCTGTCATCACATTGGTTTCTTTCTCGATAAACACGTTGGAGAAGAACCTCCCAAAATCGATGGAGAAGCTCCTGGATATCTGTCACTAAGAAAGAAACCTCAGTAAGCACAAAATTAGGATCAGAGAAGATATTAATGATTTCTAGAGAGTCAATTTCGGCAATGATCCGGCGATACCCCTGTTCCCAAGCTAAAGTAAGGCCAGAATACACACCTCAAAGTTTCGCTTCTAAGAACAACCTCCTACCAAGACTTTGCTGGAAACCCCGACACCAGATCCCATTACAATCCCGAATATACATGATTACACACATAAAAGATGGTCATAAACAGTAATATATAGCTAGTCCTGAAAGATTCTCAGGAAAAAGTTCATTCTAGGGTTAGGATTTTCCTGGTTAAGCAGGAACCTGAGGATCATGAGTGTGGCAATGGACCGCATTAACCACCCTCTCCTCTTATGTAGTACTTACAGATGGTACGTTACATCGCAGCTATGTATAATTAGTTTGCTTACCAGATTCAACAACCCTAGAACTGACATAATGGTCCAAACATCTGCTTGAGTTGCCTTCAACTATGTATGGTCACTTCCCCACTTAGACACCACTTAAGTAGAGGTGGAAAATGTCAATCTACATCGATCGATCCCATATATATATATATATATATATTCTAGTTGGTTTCCTTCCCAGGTTCAATCATTCAATGAATATGAAGAGGAGCCCGCATGAAGCTGACATGCAATCTGCCAACTTCCAAGATATTTCCATAAGCGAAATCTTCACCAGGAACTTACTAAGTTGGTGATGCATATGGCTTCTCCCATCTCTTTCAGTGATTTTTCAATTACAAAAATAAGGATCAGCCTCTGTCCCCTCCAACCTCCAAAAAATCATATTAGTCAAGAGATAAGATTATCTCCATTATTAAAATGCCTAATTGGAAAGCATATGAGATATTGGGTTCCAGGAAGGGTTAGTTCACAATACCCTTATAAATTAACATTAGTTTCAAAATCAAATTTTATTTTAAAAAATATAATTATCTTTTGTTTTTTTTTCATCAATTGCATGGGCGTGGGCGTCAGAATATGTTCTGTAAACTTTTAAGTGTAGTTTAGGTTAGGCCTTGTTTCGACAACCTTAGCTAGAGCCTAACTCGAGAAACATAATTGGGCTAATAAGAAGAAGCCAGTTCGGTGGCACGGATAAGGCCTGGATCGATCTTGGACTTTCTTATAGATCACCACTCCCGGGTCCCAGCCTTGTAAAATCAAATTCAGATTTTGGGTTTCAAAATTAAATTGATATTAAAGATTAGTTAAAATTAGAAATTTTAAATATGATTATAAAAATTGTCTTTATTCATAAAAGAATTTAAATTTAAGTTTAAAAATTGTTACGTAAAAATTAATTAATTAATTTTAATTTATAATAACTTATTGATTTACAAAATCGATAATTTAACTAATAAATTGATTAGTTTTTAATAACATGAGTTATTAAAGTAAATCAAATCGAAAAGTTAAACGTTTCAAAGTTTTATAATTGAACAAGTCAAGTTTTTAATCATTGGAATTCATAAAAGGACGGGATATGAAAATTTTAATTTTAATAAAATTTGGGTATGATTTTATATTATTTAGTACTTTTATATAAAAGGAAAATAAAGTTTAAGTGGATAAATACCAAGCTTCCTTTGTTTATCTTTTTATTTGTTTGGTAAATATGTACTTTTGAAAAGAGGGCAAAAGTTAAATTTAACAAGAAAATATTATAAACTTTAAAATTTAAATGTTTTGATGATATGTAAATTCTAAGTAAACATTTTAAAAGAAATTAATTATTGATATCTAAACAATTTACAAACATATAATTGATATATATTGACTATTTTCATAAATTTAAGGTGTTGTTTGTTAAACAGTATTACATTAGTCGTTAGATGATTAACTAATAGTTGACTATATCGATTAATTTGACTAGTGGATAACATCGCTTATTTATTAAAGATGTTTGATAAAATTAGCTATTTAGTATAAAATGACTTATGAGAACATAATTTTTTAAAAATTATAAGGACATAAATATTATATTTCTTAGTATTTCGTTGAATATTCGTATAAGAATTTATATTTTAGATATTTAATTTTACAAAATTAAGTTTGTAACTTTAATAATAATAATAATAATAATAATAATAATAATAATAATAATAATAATAATCCAACATTAAAATTTATATTAATATGAATGATATAACGAGCTACATCATATTAGTATTTTATATAATATGTATGATACAAATGAGTTATACCATATTAGTATTTTATACAAAATGTATTAATTTCATTATTTAATAAATTAAAATAATTTATAAGGGTATGACTTAAAAATTATAAAGTCACGATTAAATATTTAATTTTATAAAATTAAAATTTTGACAATAATAAAAATAGAAAAAATTAAAATTTACAAAAAAATTTGCAAATTGTTCGTGCATAATTCTTCAACATAACATAGTGCGATGCATGATACCATTCTTCATAATTAATTTTGCTAGAGTGTCGTGCATCAATTATGGTAGAATGTTATGCTATTTATAAGAATTAATTTTGCTACAGTGCCATGCATCAATTATGTTACAATGTAATTAATAATAATTCAATTATGCCACACTTTAGCACAATTAATTAATTATAATTAGGCATAATTCTTCTGTTACGATCTTATTTTGAGAGCATTCATCCATTCACAAAGTATAAATAGATAAATATTGATAGACAGTTGATCTAGACCTGCTATAACTAGATGTTTTTCAAGAGATAACTATAATCATTCTACGTAATCATCGTATCCTGAAATTTCGCAATGAAATAGGACCGCAATCATTCTACATAAGGTAAGGAGAATAAACCACCCTGTTCCCAGGACCACTTGAAATCGGAGCAACCACCGTCGGTCTCTGATCAACGGCAGTTCAGTTTTCAGAATAAGATATTGCAACGGTCCACACAGCGGGATTAAATGATAAGGCGTGAAAAGCGGCCCCAATCCACGCGGTTTTGTCAGCTAATAATGCATCGCTGCACATGCTAGGTAGATGTCGTTGCAGTCTCCAAGTACCTCTTTCAACACGTAGTTAGATGATTACGTCATCATCCACCGACACTTCACTAGGTCTTGTGATGGGCCCTAAAATTATACTTACTATACTTACATACACCCCCTCGTTTGCTTTCAGCGATATAAAACCCAAAATCCGACTGTCTCTGGTCCTAATTTCTGGGTTTGTGTTTCACTTTTTTTGGTGTCTAATCTTGATTCTTTTTATTCTGGGTTTGTGTTTGTTTCTTTCCATTGTGATTTGGAGGATTAAGGCTCAACCGGATGTAATGTAGTTCGGGTTCTTTAGTGAAATACGAGGTGATGTAGAGAGATCTTCGAAGAATGGTGGTTTTCAACCAGAGGAAGATGGATACTACTTGGTTTGAGCCTAATCCAAGAAAAGTTCATAAGAGGGTTTGGTTAAGTTTCCAAAAATCAATGGGTGTCCTTGTGGGTGGGAATCACACCTCCTCCAGGTTTTGTACTCGCTAAGTTTGTGTCTTTTTCAGTTTGGCTTCAATCTCTCTTTGCAAATTGGTTTTTCGTTGCTTGTTTCGAATACCCATTAGTTGATATTGTTGGTTTTTATTAAAGACTCGATCTTTGGGGCTGATTTAGTGGTTGTTAGTAAGAACTAATGGTTTTGAAGGCCTTGAGATTCCAGATCCTTAGTGGGTCTGTAGCCAGGCGATTGCTTCTTCGCTCATTTATGCTTGCCTCGGCTATTTCAATCTTTCCTCTGTTGCAAATCCTGTCTGGTTCTAACCCGGGATTGATCGATTCCATGTACTATAATGAATGTGATTCGCCACACATGGGCGCGGCTTTGTTCGCGAATCGATTGTTGATGCCAATTTGGTCATCGTTTGGCGGCAAGGAAGATGTCAACTTGACTGCTGGTGTTGTCAGAGAGCTAATGGGCATGCAAATGTTGGATTACGATGCAAAAGTTCTCTGCGTTGGTGAAGGATCGGCCGGTGCCGTATATGCATTTCAAGAATTAGGATTTGCCAACGTTTGTGGGGTTCATAGACACCCCTTTTTCTCGCTCAAGAATAAGAAGTTGGTTTATGAACTTGAGTATGCAGACAATTCCTTCGACTTGGTGGTCTCCAGGGACTTGGATAAGGTTTCAGTCCCTGCTATACTTGTGCTCGAGATTGAGCGCATTCTCAAACCTGGTGGAGTCGGGGCTATGCTTGTAGGCTTTGATGACATGAATATGAATAGCTTGATTAGATCAGCCACACCGGTTTCTTCATTATTGAAAGATTCCAACGTCATACACGTCGGTCATGTTCAGGGTTTTACGCTGGTTGTTTTCAAGAAAAGAACTGTGGCCACTGGTTACTTCCAGCAATTTCACTTGCCAGCTGATTGCCAGTCTGTGGTCAATAACAGAGCTTTTGTGGACTACTTAGAGCCTTTGATGGATAATAAGCAAATTGGATATGAGGAAACGATTGCCTATCTGCCCCATTTTACTGATATGCTTTCCAGGAAGCGGTTAGTGTATGTTGACATTGGCACGGGGGAGAATCTGAATTCTACTTCGTTTTGGCCATTTTATCCCGCGAATCAAAAATCTTTCAACACGTACATTGTCGACCACAACACTTCAGCGCTGCTTTCCTGTGTCAAGAAGCCTGGTATTACCTTCATCTACTATCCAGGTCTTGCAGGAGAAAATGCTAATCAAAATCCTGAATTTGAAGATGATATGTTCCTGGAAGATGAAGGTTTTGATTTTCTTGCTTGGTTTAAGGAAACAGTTCGGTTCTCTGATTTTGTGGTACTGAAGATGAAAACAGGGAAGGTGGAACTGAAGTTTCTCATTGACTTGTTTAAAAGTGGAACCATATGCTTTGTTGACGAGCTATTCCTTAACTGCTCGGACGGCGTAGACGGTAAAGGCTTGCTTGAAGGGGATTGCATGGACCTCTTCAAGAGCCTCAGAAGCAGTGGTGTCTTTGTCCATCAGTGGTGGGGAGATTAAAAGCCAATGTATGGCTTCACTACTCTGCTCATTGGACTCTTCATATTATGTGTGTCTTTCGCTTCTTTACTATTATGTCGTTGCTGTTGTTCTGCTGTAGGATGCGAGCTGATGAAGCAAAGCCATCCAAAGTTGCCTTGTGGTTGGGCGCTAAAACTAAATAAGCAACCATTTGTCGTCTATGTTAGCCTTGTGGTTGGGCACTCAAGCTAAATAAGCAACCATTCGTGTTTGATGTTTTGGGATAAATATTTTGCATGCTTTAACAGCATTGTTTCCTATCAAAAACTTGATGAATGAAAGGCTTCGTGTGGCCTTCTAAATGATACGGTTAGGAAACTATTACCTGATTAGTACATGAGAACTGATTAATGCTTTATCTGCCATTTTCACTTGTGGCAAGTTTGAGTCGCCTGACCAGTGTTGAAGATGATGACAGTTATTAACACGAGGGCAAAGAAGCACACAAGTATTTTAACCTCGAAGTACTTTCCATTTGATAAAACTGGATGATTTGGATAGGGCGAGAAGCAGGTAGTTCGGAGACTGTCAAAATAGGAGGGCATTCTAGTGATAAAGAGTGTATAAGCTTTAATGCCTAACATTAAGGCCCGCAGGAAAGAACACTACTGTGACACATTCGTAAATTGCCTTTTGTCTTCAACATGTAGCCATCCTTGACGTCTCAATAGACAGTGCAAATGGACTTTGGTCAATTAGTATTTGCATCCATATAACATTATTTTTGCTTCAAAAGCAGCATATGAGAGTAAAACAACCAGCAGTAGCAACAAATTTGCAGGACAAACCAAGCATATATACCTTGTATTTGAAGATATTCTTCCAAGTTCCCAGGCATTGCGACAAGCGCTCATGTTTAAGCTGAAGGCATTGACTCGCAAGCTGAAGGCATTGACTCGCATATTTTGGTACAATGCCATCACTATATCTTGCACCATACTGCATGTTGATTACAATTTCTTGTTGGTTGTTGGAAAAGCAGAAAATCTGAAGAAAAGGAGAACACAACAAACTACTGTACAACAAGCAAATGCTGACGTTTATCTTCTCCTCCATCATTCATCAGGCCCGTTATCAACTTTTATCTCTAAAAGCCTCTCAACTGGTTGTCGGCAAATGGGGCACCGATTTGTTTGTAACCTTAGAACTTTCGCACATCCGCTGCACATACACTGCATAAACAGAGAGATTCAGTAAATATATATCATCAAGCATTGCATGTCCAAACAATTTCTGTCTAGCCAAAATAACATAAAAATTCAAGCAGTTTATAACTTGTAAGATCAAACTCACATTTTGTTTACATCCTAAATAGGCAACACAAAGTCCTAAAAAGAAAAAAAAAATGTTTTCAACACTATGGTGAGTGCACTGGAAGAGGCATTCTGTCTTCTGGGTCCTTTTAACCAGAAATGTTAAGATTTCATAAGAAAATCAACCGTTTTCTCCGTGTTCCTTTCATCCCAATACAAGGATTGCAGGGGAAGTGGTTTAACTTTGAAGCATTAGTCAGAAAAGAAGGTATAATTGATTGCTAAGCTAAACTTATGGGCCTTAGCCAAATAACAAACTTAGTAATTATTTCTCATGCAACCATTCTCTCAAATACAGATTCAAGAAGTTTTTACTTACCATATGTCGGCACGGAAGAACAGTCGTATCTCTTGGTTCTGACAGGCAAATGACACATTCTTTTCCCGATTCATTGGCATCAACATCATTATCAACAGAATTTTCAATCCCATATATCTCCTGCAGCTCGTACCTCATGCCATTTACCCACAGAATCTGCTTCATTACCCTCACCTGGTACTGACCCTTCTCTTTCTCAAACACAGCCTGTGTCATCTGAGTGTTTGTAGCCCCAGACATTTGGCTTCCGTCTGATCCATGCTGGTTTGTAGGGCTTGCCTCAGCCTTCACCGCTAGTGGATAGACATCCATTTCACCCTCTTTAAATAACTCGCTCTCTTCAAACAACGTGAAGTCAATACCAGAACCTGAAGGCTGCCTAAACTTCTGGCCCAGACCTTGTTCGAAATTAACAGTCACTGGTGGATGGATGTTTTCCTTTGTTGGTGTCAGGACACAGTCCTCTCCTTCCTTTGCAAAGAAGGTAACAGTAATTCTGTTTAAAGAAAAAAGGTAATTCAGCTCTTATTAAAAATAAATATAATACAAACAATGACAAAATTCAAAAGACAAAAACCACAACTTAAGACTTTTAGAAGAAAATTATAGAACCTAGAACTTGTAAAGCACCTACCAAGAAAAAATTCAATGCTTACGCCAATTTAATCAAAGGTATAAGTATATATTTCATACTACTTTAAATGAAGAAATCCCATTCTCTAATACATCTCGTGTTATCTAAGGACAAAATGCGCCGGTAAAACAAATTAACGTCATAATTACATCAGGAGTGAGGATGGGAAAATTGAATCACAGTGAACTAGAACTCCGAGAATTAAATGGTCAGCTTGGAATTATTTAACAACTCTAGGTAGAAAATAAGGATTACAGAATGAAAAAATGACAGTGTGCATATCTGCTGCTCTTTAGCAGCATAGAACTCTACTTTTTATCATGTCTGAATCGTGGAAAGGAGCCAAAGAAACAAGCTATAAAACACTTATGAATCACCCATCCAACTCTGTCTGACAATATGAATGGCATCCTCAGCACTGTCAAGAAGCTGGAACAGTGATTTTATCATGGAGAAACGATATCAATATTCATTTTGCTCACTTCTAAAGTTCCTCTAGTAGGTTCACTTAACTATCAATACTCCAAAACATTAAAATCAACTTGCAAACTCATTTGAAAGAAGAACTTTCGTTGAAGGCAACCTCCACTTCATTAAATGGATAGTCGCCAAATAGTTACATTAGTCCATATATATATATCCTTTAAATCTGCCCAAACACTAAATGTACGATCCCTTTACCTGCATTTAGAGTAATTCCCAATGTACATGTAGCAGTATAGTCCCTGTAACTGCATCTAGAGTACTATATTCTAGGCCAAGGAATTCACAATGGTAACTGAAAATCTAAGAAGAAATTGAGCCTAACTTATGATAAAAGCCCAGTTTCAGATAATCTCTCATCAAAGCATTTGACATGATCGATACAAGATAACGGAATACAGTACACGAAACTGCCACAATATAAGCGACCAATCAATATCAGAAACTTACTCTAAATGGATCATCACATTCATCGAAACAAGTGAGTTAATCAATTACTCATGCAAACCCCATCAACCTTAAAAAGAAAACCTGAACAATGTCCAAAAACGACAACTGTATCATTTGAAAGCACACGCGCAAAAACGTAAGACCACCCACAACAAAAGGTTATTCAGTCTTTATTACCTTCCAGCAACAGTAGCATCAAACGTGAACGTTACAAGAAACTTTCCCGGATTTTCCTCATCAGCTTC
This sequence comes from Erythroxylum novogranatense, assembly GCA_029891385.1. NCBI lineage: Eukaryota > Viridiplantae > Streptophyta > Magnoliopsida > Malpighiales > Erythroxylaceae > Erythroxylum > Erythroxylum novogranatense. Next base: position 91,215,315 of record CM057231.1, on the reverse strand, counting down.
CAGCCTCAAGGTTTCCTTCTTTAAATTAACATCATTCTTAATCGTCACCGCCTTCTGGTGCTCCACATAAGGCGGAGGAGGCGGCATCGGGGGCCCACATGGATATCTCCCGCCCACCCAGGCGTGCTCCACGCGGTGGGGATGATCGTATGGCGCCGGCAACGGAACCGGCGCTTGATGGTAACCATGGTACTGATAATACGGGTGAGGAGGGTTATGATTGGGGTATTGAGAAGGATACGGCGTTGCAGCAGCGAACACGTAGCGGTTGGCCGTGACCTCTGGCTGAATAGGCGGCGGCGGTGGCGGCGGTGGGTGGGTTCTCCGGTGGCCGCCGCGACGTCGTCGAGTGTTAACACCACCACTACTACCTATGTTACCCATAAAGTGGAAACAAGTGAACAAAATATGCAAACAAGAAAATGGATCTAATAAGAAGAAGAAGAAGGAAACTGGATTAAGAGAGAGAAATCTGGGTGTATAGACGTGGGAATCATGGGGATTATTATGTAAAGCTCCACCCACCCGACGCCCATGACAGAGTGATGGTGTTCGACGGATAGAGATAGATGAGGACCTTGGAATGTCGATTTCGACGGTGTTTTCCTTTTTCTAATAAAAATTAGATTACGGTTTTTTAATATTACTTTTAAAAATCAAACTTAAAATTAAATTGATAAATTAAAATTTTAAGGATTAAAATATCCGACTATTATTATATTGTCATAAAATTGACTAAAAATAAATAAAATTTTAAATATAATTAAAATTTTATTTTCATCCGCTTAAGAATTTGAAATTTAATTAAAAATTTTGTTAAATAAAAATTAGTTAATTAATTTTAGTTTATAACAACTTAATAATTTATAAAATTGACCGATTGATTAATAAATATTTAATAATAAAATTTATCAAAATAAATTAAACTGACAAATTAAAAATCAAAAGAAAAATTAAAAATTCAAACTTTTACTATTAAACGAATCAAATCAAGTAAATTTTTATCATGGAATCGTTACTTTCTCAACTTGATACTAAATTTATAAAACTTTTAATCTACTAACTTGTTAAATTTTGTATAAAAGATGTTTTGTTGATGTAATATGGTATATTTAATATTAATAACATAATTTGTATAATGATCAATTATGTAATCATGCATTTGTAAGAGTTTTTTTTTTTGTCTTCCAGGAGGTGTCGCCTGAGTCGAAGCCAATAACTAATTTCCCTTTGTTGCGTGATACATCCCTTATCAAGGGATTACAGCTAGCCCAAAAGTTTGTTTCATTCTTAATGACAAAGATCGAACCAGAATCACTTGATTAAACAACGAAGGTATCCGCCACCTATGTTAACTTATAATTTATACAGTCACCGCTAGTTTTAGTGGAGAATACATGGCATAGATTATGGAAGGACCAGTATGGAGATTAAGAATCAATAGTAGGCCTAATTTAATTAACACAACACTTCTTTGAGTGCAAGAATAATTCTCTATTTAATAAGAAAAAAACAGAATTTTATATATCTCGTCTTGTCTCTATCAGATGTTACTTTGTGATTCCTTGCATTGTGATTGGGCAAAGAAGCCAAAAGGCCACAAGTACAGCACTTCCTCGAGGCATCGCCTAACGCCTAAATATTATTCTTGCCTTGTGGTTTAGCACCAAAAGGCAAAAAGTGAAGACATATCACTCATCATATGGACCAACTTTCTATAAATTGCGTTCCAACTTAGGGATACGTGTGAAATGGGTTTAACGTTTTTAAAATTCTAATTTAAATCGATAAAATAAAAAATTAAAATTTACAAAATTTTACTAATATTATACGCCAGTTAAATATTAAATAAAATTTAAAATTTAAAATATAATTGAAAGAAATTAAATTTATTTTTCAAAAATTTTAAAGTTTAATTAAAAATATATTATTAATTACTAAAATTTACAGGTTAATCAATAAATTAATTAGTTTTTAACAACAAGGGTTATTAAAATAAATTAAACCAAAAATTTAAAATTTAAAACTTTTATAATTGAATCGACAAAATCGATTGAATTTTTTTATCATCAAATAATGACCATTTCTCCGATTAAAGGAATTTCAAAATTTGTTTCAATAAGCACAATGAGTGAACAATATGCAAGTGAATATGCCTTTGGAGTGGTGGGTTGGTCCTTCATCAATCCTTTTTGACTAATTTAACTTAATAAAAGTGCTTTGTTCTTCTTTTTATTTGGGGACTTGACGCCTTGTTGCTACAATTATGCAACTCTCATTTCACTACCCTAAGAGGCTCATGACCAAAGAAGAAAAGCCTTTACTATTGTCGTGTAGAGCCCAACCAAACATGAAAATAACACCTCACATCAGATGGGTCTCAGCCTAGTTGACGTGACGGCAGAGCTGAAAATGAGATGAAACCTCAGGAGACAGTTCTGTTGCCCAAGGACAGAGCAGTTCAATCCTTCAACCTCTTTCCCAGCATGTAGGGACAGTTACAGTTGGCAGATAACTAAAAGAGAGCTTTGAAAGCCAGCCAGTGCCAATGGACCATGTATCGCCTTTTAAGCCATTTAGGACATGTAACATGTTGCCCTTTTCTCGCTACCATAAGCTAATGCTTGTACTCTTTGTTGTTGGGCTTTTCACCGAATTTGATCCACAATTAATTGCGTGTTGTGTGTGGCTGTCTTTAATATTATATATATAAAAGATTACAAAATTTTAAAATTTGATTAAAAAAGATGAAGTTGATAAAAAATTAATAAAGTAAATATTTACAAATGTGGGTTGTATAATTTTATTCAACTTACAATGAATTGATGAATTTAAACTTTTTTTGTAAAAATCTAAATATGCTTAATTTAAATAGGCTTATAATCATAAGTTAATAGTGGCGGAGATGAAGATGCAATGTTTGATGTGTAATCTTACTAGAAGAAATAATAAGAGACAAATTAAAGATAACTAATATTAATAAAAAAAATTGAGAGAGATGAGATTTAGGTAGTTAGAATATGTTAAAAGGAGAAACCTTGGCACTCCAGGGAGAAGATGTGAGAAAATAGTACAAACGAATTGTAAGAAAAAAAACGAAATTTCTAAAAAGAATTGGAGGGAAGTGATCAAAAATGATATGACTTTATTAGAACTTACCGAATATATGAACTGAAATAAAAAACTTTAACGTACTAAGATACGGATAAAAGATCTCGCATAAAAAGGTCTTCTCTTAAGTTTTGTAGACATTTTCTTTCAAATATTTTTTTTGTGTGAATATATATTTCTTACCTCTTAGTTTTTTAGTATAGACTGTCTCTTCCTTAATCTAATTACATTTCAACATGGCTCATTTGATTTACTATTATACTTGACTTTTTAGCTTGTGTAATCATTTAATTATTTAATTTATTATTATTAACTTTTTAGCTTGTGTAATTATTTAATTATTTAATTTATTATTATTAACCTTTATCGTGCTCTATATATACGATATTGTATTGAATATTTGTACTTTTTATTTATACATATTTATTTATATTTTGTACTATCTTTATTTTGCATTATATGTAGGTTTATTAGAAACAATCTTTCTATCAAGTAAAAACAAGGTTGTATATTATTGGGTCTCTTTAAATCTCACGTCTCAACGAGACTCTAATTGAATATTGTCGTTATTAACATCGTTATTGATGTTATTATTGTTATGTATAACATTAAAAGAAAATTAGAAATTGCTTTGAATTATGATATACGAAGTTATATTATTTGGTCGGGTCGGCAGTGTAGAGCCCGGATCCAGTCAAGACGACCCGTGGGCTGATCGGTCCATTCATCAGAGATCAGTCCTATGCCTAAGCCCATACCCTCCTTGGCCCATCCATAAAAGGAAATCTCTCATGCAAACACGTAAAGACCTAAACCTAACTGCAAAACCATATATAAGGTATAATTCTCTTTACGTTGAGGTACGAAAATCATAACCTAGTTGTTTTATCTGATTTGATCAACCTCACCTTCACCAAAAGACTTACTTGAGCGTCAGAGGGGCTAATCGGGACACCACCCCCGACCAGCCTTCTTTGTTTTGCAGGTAACTTCACGTCGGATTCATCACAACAAGCAACAGGTTCATGGATCAGAACGGCAACGCACAGTTTAGCCAAAATCTGGCAGAACCAATAGGCATCCACCGTGGGGCCCGACTTCCGGGCACCACGTCCAGAAACACTTAGATCAGTCAGGCGGCGGCGATGAACCCTGATATAGCCGCTGTCGCGGCTCTGGCGATGCAACGTATAGGTTTGTAGCTACCTGCGACATGTTTCCCGCACGGAATCCTCAGATCCTAACGATCAACTGCAACCTCAAACCTTGGAACAGGAAGAACAGAGCGTAGCTTTGGAGGATAACGCTGCACCCAATACACACCCGAACCTCCAACACCGATCGGGTGCAGAACCTATTCCGGCTGTGCACACCACCCTGACCCGAAAACAAATCGAGGAAGCAGCTGATCTGTTGATTCGCCAGATTTTGCAGTCTCAACCGGCACAACAGCAGCCATCTGCACGGCAAGCCGCTCGACAGACCAGCATGACGACCGATCATCGCCCAACCGAAGCCCTAGAGAAAATCGTGGATGATCGGATTAACGCATTATGAAGCTTCATCGGATCGCCTGACGGCGCGATCTGACTCTCCCCTTCACTCCGGAAATCTTGGATAGCCTCCCGGCACCCGGCACAAAAATACCGACCCCCGAGAAATACACTGGGAAGACCGACCCCCTAGATTACCTGCAACACTTCCAGTCCATGATGAACCTAAATTGTGTTCTGGACGCTATCCAATGTAAGGCTTTTTGCACGGCCTTCCAAGAGGGAGCTCAGCGATGGTTTAACAGCTTACCCCCGAGCTGTATCACATGCTTCGAAGATTTCAGGTTGTTATTCCTGAACCAGTTCGCCACTAGTAAGCGACCGTAGAAGACAACTTTGGAGGTGATGCAACTTACCCAAGGAAGGAATGAGAGTTTGCGGGAGTTCATCACTCGGTTCAACAACGAAGCGGTCGAGGTTCCCGATCTCACTTGCTCGTCTATGTTGACCGCGCTCATGAACAACACGAGGGATGGGGAGTTCAAGAAGTCATTAGCCCTCGATCAGCCCCAATCTGTTCAGGAAATAAGAAACAGGGCGGATAGGTACATTCAGCTTGAAGAAGTGCTGAAAAATACGAGGCGTCGGACGGATGATCGCTCGCCAAATGACAGGGCGAACAATTCGCACAAGCGACAAAAAAGCCAGTCGAGCTGGAGAAGGCCGACCGATTTACAGGGATATCAACAGGAGTTCACCCTGCTCAACAGGCGATATGCAGAAATACTGGCGGCCATGAGAGCGGATGGGGAAACCATCTGAGAACCCGAGAAAATAAAGACCCCCTACAAGGATAGGAACCCCAATTTATATTGTCGTTTCCACAAAGAGGTCGGTCATGATACGAAAGATTGCTGACGGTTGAAAAAAGAAATCGAATTCCTCATACAAAGGGGAAGGTTAGGCCGATTCGTGAAACGCGAACAAAACGCCGATCGGGATAGTCATCGCAGGAGACGTGTCGACCGAACGATAAGCGACCGCCTCAAGGCAAAATGACAGAATGATGGGGTAGGCGAATCACGAATCTGAGATAATCGACGGGAAGAGAGAGGGCGATCAAGGGAAAGAAACGACGAAAACGTTGGGCAACAAGACGACCGACCGGCTGGGGTCATTAACATGATATTCAGTAGAAATGCAACAGGGGGATCCACCACTAAAGGGAGAAAAAGGTATGTCAAACAGGTCGGCAAAGACTCACCCACCAAAAAACCGAAGGAGAACGACAGGATGATCTCATTCGATGAGTCGGACCTCGATGGAGTAAGTTGCCCTCATGATGACGCCCTCGTGGTAAATCTGAATATGGACGGTTACGAGGTGAAGCGGGTGATGATTGATACGGGTAGCTCGGTCGACCTGTTGTATTATGAGGCCTTCAAGCAGGTGAAGGTACCCGAAGATCGACTACTACCTACAGACGGCCCCATCAAAGGAGTAATCGGGGCGTCAGCATACTCGTTCGCCCGGGTGTATTTGAAAGTGAAGTTTGGACAGAAGCTGTGTCAGATAGAAAGGGACGTTGAGTTCCTAGTCGTAAAGTTTCAAGGGGCGTACAATGCAATAATCGGGTGAGCTACTCAAAATGTCCTCAGATCGGTCGTCTCCACCTACTACCAAGCAATGAAGTTCCCGACACCCCACATAATTGGTTTTTCAGGGGTCAGCAGAGAATCGCCAGGGAATGTTACTTAGCGGAGACCAAAACACTAGACGGGGCAGTAGTGCTGACGAGCTCCCTTGATGTGAGAACTGATGAAGAGACGGATAGGATGAACCCAGTGGAAGAAACGCAGCAAGTCGCATTGGACGAAGCCGACCCCTTTAAGTTCACAAACCTAGGTTTCGAGCTGCAGAAGGACCTGGTTAAAGAAATCACAGACTGTTTGGTGGAAAATAGGTCAGTTTTCGCTTGGGTACGGAGCGACATGCCTGGAATTGCTCGATCAGTCGCATCGCACTCCCTTAGTATTCGGCATGAATGCAAGCCGATCAGACAGAAAAAGCGATGGCACAGCAAGGAGAGACAGGGGGTGATCGAGAAAGAAGTAGAGAAGCTGCTTAAGGCCGGGTTCATCCGGGAAGTTAAATACCCCGAATGGCTCGCCAATGTGGTCTTAGTGAGAAAGAAGAATGGGAAGTGGAGAATGTGCATAGATTTCACCGACCTGAACAAAGCGTGCCCAAAGGACAGCTTCCCCTTGCCTAAGATCGACCAGTTAGTAGACTCTACCTCAGGGCATGAATCGCTCGACTTCTGGATGCCTTCTCGGCTATCACCGATTCAAATGAGTGCGGAGGACGAAAAAAGACGCCTTCATAACCGACCAAGGTACATATTGCTACCAAGTAATGCCCTTCGGCTTGAAGAACGCGGGAGCGACCTATCAACGGCTCGTCATGAAGGTCTTTAAAAAATAGATCGGCCGGTCGGTGGAAGCCTATGTGGACGATATGGTGGTCAAAAGTAAGACGTCCGCGGAGCATGTGGAAGATCTTAAGGAAGTCTTCCAGACCCTGAATAAATTTCAGATGAAGCTGAACCCGAAAAAAAAAGAGTTTTTGGGGTGGCATCCGGAAAATTCATAGGGTTTATGATCACTCAGCGGGGGATTGAAGCTAATCCAGAGAAGATTGAAGCCGTCATCCAGATGCTTTCACCGCAATGCTTGAAAGATGTACAGATATTGACCGGTCGGATAGTCTCGCTGAGCAGGTTCATTTCCAGATTGGGGGACAAGTGCCTCCCATTTTTCAAGATCTTAAGGAAAGCAAACGTGACTCAGTTCCAATGGTCGGACGAGTGCGAGAAAGCTTTTTAACACTTAAAGTAATACCTGTCTAGTCCTCCTATCCTGCAAAGCCCAGTAGAGGGAGAGAACCTGATTATATACTTGGCGGTTCTGAGAGGGTCGGTCGGTAGCAGTACTTATTCGATCGGAGGGAAGCGAACAACACCCCGTCTACTACGTCAGCAAAGTGTTGACCGGACCGGAAACGCGATATACGCCCATAGAGAAACTAGCCCTCTCCTTAATAATGGCAGCCCGGAAGCTAAGGCCTTACTTCCAAAGTCATACCATTGAGGTATAGACCGACCAACCCCTCAGACAGTGCCTTCAAAAGCCCGAAACTTCGGATCGGCTGATAAAGTGGGCGATAGAGCTGGGAGAGTTCGACATACAATACCAACCCCGCACGACCATTAAAGCGCAGGTGTTGGCAGACTTCATCGCAGAGATGAGCCAACCGAGCACGAAGGACGAGCAGTTCCCCGCCTAGAGCTTGTTTGTTGACGAGTCGTCTAATGCCGAGGGATGTGGAGCGGGAGTAGTGCTAATCAGCCCGCATGTGGAAGAAAAGGTGGAATACGCCATTCGGCTAGAATTCAAGGCCTCCAATAACGAGGCAGAATATGAGGCTCTGATAGTCAGCCTCCAACTAGTTAAGGAGATGGAGGTGAAGCAGCTAAAGATATATAGCAATAGCCAAGTGGTGGTCGGCCAAGTCACCGGGCAGTATAAGGCCAAGGGGAACAGCATGATCAAGTATCTAGAGCTGGTAAAGCAGGAGTTGAGCAATTTTGAACAGTACTCGATCAGCAGAATAGAACGAGCCCAAAATGTTAAAGCGGATGCGCTCTCCAAAATGGCTTCTGACCGCGATGCCGTAAACAATGTTATGGTCGAACGACTAGATCGACCTAGCATTTAGAAAGCTGAGGAAGTTCTCAACATAAGTATCGGTCGGTCGAGTTGGACGGAACCGATCGCGCAGTACCTTTTAGAAGAAAAACAACCGGAAGACGCGTCAGAGGCCAATAAACTAATAATAAAGGCAGCCGAGTACACGGTCATCAATGGTACTCTATATAAGCGGTCTTACGACTGACTGCTGCTTCGATGCTTGAATGAAGAAGAAGCCGAGCAGGCAATGGCCGAAGTCCATGAAGGGATGTGCGGAAATCATATAGGGGGCAGAATGTTGGCTCACCGATTGATCAGACAGGGGTACTACTGGTCGACAATGAGAAGAGACTGTCAGAAAAAGGTCGACCAATGCGAGGCCTGCCAGAGAAACAGCAGTCTGTCTCACCAGCCGACCGAAAGGATAAAAATTGTGAGTCATCCTATCCCGTTCGCTCAATGGGGAATGGATATACTGGGGCCTTTCCCTCTCGGTCCCGCGCAAAAGAAGTTCCTGATAGTGGCAGTGGAATACTTCACTAAGTGGGTAGAAGCGGAGGCGGTCGCTACCATCACCGAAGGGAAGGTAGAAAGTTTCGTAAAGAAAAATATACTATGTCGCTTCGGGATGCCTATGGTGTTGGTTACAGATAATGGTCGGCAGTTCGACAACGACAAGTTTAGAGATTTCTGCGAACGACTAAAGATCAAGCTACAGTTGACTTCGGTAGCTCATCCCCAAAGTAACAGTCTCGTGGAGAACACCAATAAAAAGATAATGAGTGCTTTCAAGAAGCGCCTAGATGGCCGAAAGACCTGGGTGGAAGAACTAGACGAAGTATTGTGGGCGTATAGAACCACACCGAACGGAGCCACAGGGGAAACACCGTTCAGGATGACCTTCGGGGCAGAAGCTTTAGTTCCAGTAGAGGCGGCATTGCACAATCAAAGGGTGTCGGGCTATGAAGAAGAGCGAAATGATGAAGCCCGCAGAGCAGAACTCGTTCTCCTCAGAGAGGATAGAGAAAGGGCAACCGCTCGTTCAGAAGCCATCAGGCAAAAGGCGACCAAATTCTACAACAGAAGGGTTAAGCCGAGCGATGTAAAGGTAGGTGGTTACTTCCTACGAAAAGTCGAGGCGGCTGGGAAACATCCTGGAAAGCTCGGACAGACGTGGGAAGGACCTTATCGAGTGATTAAGCAAGTCGGGCATGGTTCTTACATCCTCAGCGATGCGAAAGGGAAGGTTCTACCAAGGCCTTGTAACTCACAGAACTTGAAGGCGTTCTACCAGTAGATAAGTTTTATTCTAGTTAATATTTCCTTATTATCGTTTTTGTATACATGTGGGTACCTCTTCCTGCCAGGCAGGTTTTTTAACGGCCTACGCTCTCGTTATCATCAATAAAGGGGTTTCAGATTTCTTGGCAATAAAAAGTTCCATCATGTGTGGCAAAGAGTAAAAAATCCAATCAGTCATCGCTCGACATCTCCATAGTCCGACTACGGTCGGTCGGGTCGCCAAGATAAGATCCTTGGGACCCTCGCTCGCCATCTCTATAGACCGACTACGGTCGGTCGGGTCGCCAAGACAAGATCCTTGGGAACCTCGCTCGCCATCTCCATAAACCGTCTACGGTCGGTCGGGTCGCCAAGACAAGATCCTTGGGACCCTCGCCCGGCATCTCCATAGACCGACTACGGTCTGTCGGGTCGCCAAGACAAGATCCTTGGGACCTCGCTCGAAATCTCCATAGACCGACTACGATCGGTCGGGTCGCCAAGACAAGATCCTTGGAACCCTCGCCCGGCATCTCCATAGACCGACTACGGTCGGTCGAGTCTCCAAGACAAGATCCTTGGTACCTCGTTCGATATCTCCATTGACCGACAACGGTCGGTCAGGTTGCCAAGACAAGTCTCTTGGGACCCTCGCTCGGCATCGACACAAATCGACTGCAGTCGATCGGTCGCCAAGATGAGATCCTTGGGACCTCGATTCGGACTCTACTATAAGTCGACCTCGAAGCCGGTCGACTATGAGCAACTTCATCAAAACTCAACATACATCGAAAGTAAAGAACATAAATACGGAAAAAGACATCAGAAAAAAATGAGGCAAAAGTAAAGTTTCATTAATATCAATTTGTCCTGGTCACAAGCCCGACCAGGTGAGCCTCAAAAGTCTACAAAAGGGGAAGTGGGAGGATGCCCAGGAGAACCCTCAAAAGCGGGCGGAAAAGCCGAAGCGGGAGCAGGGTCCAAGGGAGCGGCCGGAGAAGTATTCTCACGAGGAAGCTCGTCCTCCTCGGCAGAGCTAAGATCCAGCTCCTCATTCGGGACTGGCCCCTTGTCCTCCATGGCTCTCTCCGTTACTTCCTCCAGAGAAAGGCCAAGGGCGGTAGGAAGCAACGGCTCGGCAAACCTCTCAAACGAAGGACCGTCCAACCCCTCAGGAATGCAGGCGTTATAGCAATTCTTCAAGATCATGAGGGTCAGGTCACAGGAGAACTCCAAGCACTCCTCCTGTAAGAACCACCTCTGCCATCGCAGGATCGCCTCAATCCTTTGTTCCTTCACGGAGGCTCGCACCCTCCTCAACGTATCCTCGATTTGGGCATGGTCCCGGAGGGATTTCTCCGTGAGCACCCTCTCCGACTCAAGCCGCCCTCGCAACGCCGCATATTCCTCGGACAGCTTGTTCCTAGCTGCCATTGCCCTTACCCTTTCGGCCTCCTCCCCGGTGAGCCGAGCCTTCAAGGAGCTCCTCTCCTCCTCTCCCGAAGCAAGCTGGGCTCTCAGGACATCGCGCTCCTCCTCCTAGAGTTTCTTGTCCTCCTCCAAGGAAGAAAGTTGAGCCCAGGAGAAGTCTCTTTCCTCTCTGAACTCCGAGAGCTCTGTCTTCAAACCATCCACCTGCTCCAGAAGAGAATTGATCTCCCGATTTAACAGATCGATTCGCTGATGCGTGAACAAAGTGAGAGCCACATCCCTCATGGAATTGCGGATGGCGCGGCTCATCATCTCCTCAAGACTTAACTCATCAAAGCGCTCCTCGTCTGAAGGAGGAATAACCTTCTCAGCGAGATGACGAGCCACTTCGGCATCAGCGATCGATGTAGTCTTCTCGAGGCTAATCGCCACCTCCCACTTGTTGGCACTCCCCGCCGGCTTCTTCCCTTTACCTTGGGCAGACGGGGCAACACGATCTCCCACTTTCTCTTTCTCCTTACTTCGGTCCAAGGGGCAAGGAGGTCGGTCGACCACTTGGGGAGGTCGGTCGACTACTTGGGGAGGTCGGTCGACTATCTGAGCCCCCCTCCTCCTCTTCAGAGGTCGTTCAACCTCCTCCTTCTCCTCCTCCTCCTCGATCACAACCAGGTACTCACCAGACGGGACGACCACAGCAGGGGCCACGGGCGGCTCGTAGATGGTCGGAGGAACATTCCATTGCCCGGAAGCAATTGGCCGAACAACCATCGAACCAGCCTCCCGCCTATCTCCCTGACCTCTGACTCCCGAAGGCCCCGCGACCTGACGCTTACCCTTGGCGGACTTGGGAGGGCCGGGGAAAGTATTAACCTTGACCATGGCTGCACAAACAAAGAAAGCAGGTTAGAAATCGAACCAAAACTTACAAGTAAAGAAAATAAATCAACCAGGCGGGGCAGTTCCCTCTCCTAGCCCGCCAACTTGCGGTGGGGGGTCAATCAGAAGAGAGTTGGCCGAGGCTCCCCCGCCGTATCCCGAAATAAGCCGAGCGAAGTTATACTGGCCGAGCTCCTTTATACGGCTGACCACCTCTCGCTCCTCCCTAGAAAGGAATAGACTTGACGGGTCATTCCATCACTCGACTAGGGGATACCTCCACGGCTGGGACTCGGAGGAAGACCCCGGAGGCTTCACGAAGAAATATTTCGTTCGTCAACCGGTAATTTTGTTAAACGTCCCGGCTGGGCGATACCGGGCATCCTTATACATCAGGGAAGGGATCCTACCCCCAGAACTCGGACTCTGGCTCATCCTTAAAAAGTGGCGTAAGATGTTAACCGAGGGCGGACAGCCGAATTGGTGGCACAGCAGCACAAGTCCATTAATGAACCTCCACCCATTCGGAGGAATCTGACTCGGCTTTAGTTGATAGTCTGCGCACACTTCATCCACGATCGGCACGTACGGTAGCCTCAAGCCCCCGACCGAGAAGAAGTACTCAGAGACGGCAATCCACCCACCTCTGCTGCTGTCGATCCTTTCATCCCCCGAGGATAGCCTAGGCCCCCAGGACCGAGGGATACCGTTCCTAACAATCGACCTATTCAACTCCGCCGCAGACATCTTCGATTTGCCTTTGGGCAATTCTTTTACTATCAGCCCATCTCTCCGTTCCCTTGTCGTAATCTCTTCAACATCCCCCAACCTTGACATCGCCGTCACTTCAGCCATAACTTCCGACGACCTCTCGTCAACACAATCCTTTGGAGAAACCCCACTCCGAGAACCGGTAGACGACATGCTCACTAAGAGAAAATTTAGAAGAGAAAATTTAGAAGAGAAAAATAAGGGAAAGGGACGTACCTATTTAGTGGTAAGAGATCGAAAATTTAAGCAACGCCGAAGAAAACCTCTGGGAACTGAGAATAAGAAAGAGCAGAGGAAAACAAGAGGGCAGCAAGAATGAAATGAGCTTGAAGAAAAGCAAACCGTCTGTCGACCCTGAACATTTATAAGAAAAATGTTCGAATTGCAATCCATCCAAAACTGGACGCGTGGAGAAAATCCGAGCTGCTCCTGGACACGCGGCACGATCTGGACGGAGACAAATTGGGGTTAATCGAAATCCAGAAGGGCGCGAACAGTTGAAAGGACGCACGGGACAGCTGCGCAACGGTTACAAAGACGATACGTTTCAGATTCTTAAAAGCTGTCAGATAGCACGCGCCGTCAAATAATAAATGCTTCAAGTACCTTCACGTGCCCGCTAATGATGACCACTCGACCTGCTTTAGCGCGAGCTGTCACGCAATAAGCGCCGAGACCGACCAGTTGGAGCACTCAGCCGACCGACCCCAGTACGAGCGGTCACCCTCAACTAGTCAGCACCCGACCGATCGAACCTACCCGGACTGTCCCATGATCGGGCTACAACCACAATGCCCGACCGATCGACTACTCCATTTAGCTGACCTACGGACGAGCTACTTCTCAATGCTCAACCGATCGCCCCAATCACGAGTCGTCCTATGTACGAGCTATAAAACATCTACATACTCCTCTGACCCTTCTCTTCGTTCAGGCCCGAGGAGTAGGGGGCTTATGGTCGGGTCGACAGTGTAGAGCCCGGATCCAGTCAAGACGACCCGTGGGCTGATCGGTCCATTCATCAGAGATCAGTTCTATGCCTAAGCCCATACCCTCCTTGGCCCATCCATAGAAGGAAATCTCTCATGCAAACACGTAAAGACCTAAATCTAACTGCAAAACTATATTTAAGGTATAATTCTCTTTACGTTGAGGTACGAAAATCATAACCTAGTTGTTTTCTCTTATTTGATCAACCTCACCTTCACCAAATGACTTACTTGAGTGTTGGAGGGGCTAATCGAGACACCATCTCCGATCAGCCTTCTTTGTTTTGCAGGTAACTTCACGTCGGATTCATCACAGTAAACAGCAGGTTCATAGATCAGAACGCCAATACACAGTTCAGCCAAAATTCGACAGAACCACTGCTACTATGAAAAGTGCGATGAAATACTAGAGAAATGGTCGTTTTTTTAGACAAACTTGAAAATCTTCGAAATCTACCGGCCGAAGCTTTGTGATATGTGAACATAGTAACATTCGTAATGAAGAAAGTAACATGTCTTTGGCATGTGATAATTCAAACAGAGTCAATGTTGGACAATAACTGGACTTCTAGACAATTGTTTGGTCCTAGGAAAGCCTATTCTCTGAACTGAAACTGCACATTTTGACCATGGGATTGAAAAATGCTCTTGTCTGATGGCGGCAGTTTTTAATTGATAAAGACTTCAAACATGGTTTTAAGGAAATTTTAATTCTAAGTTTTGTCAATGCTTATGTAAGAAAATATGTGTTTTTTTTCCAATGATGGCGAAATAATATATAAATAAAACAAGGTGGTAGCTAGTGAAGTAATATCTAGGTGATGGGTTTTGATTTAATTTTATAAAAGATAATCTTTTAATTGTGAAGAACTTTTTCACATCATTTGGTATCTCATCTAATATAAATATAAAATAATAATAGCTTTAAAATGTTTAATTTTGAGATTTTCATCAAAGATTTTAAAATTTTAACGTTTTAAATTTTGTATAAATTAAGGTAAGATATTAAAGTCAGCGTACTTAGTATATAAGGCTCCTTGTCAAGTTCTAAAGAGAGTCATAATATATGCAACTTTTTTTGTAATTTTTATAAAAATCATTTCTGTGATTTAATTGTAATTTTATAATCACAAAAGAACAATTTTATCAGTAACACAAAGATTTACTATCTAAAATAAGTCAAAATATTAATTTTCTCAACGTAAATAATAGATGGACATGTACGTGAAATTTATTAGACATATCATATTAACAAAAATAAAATATTGAATTGATTTATACAAGTTTTAAAATTTTAAGGAGTTTAGTATTAAATTAAAAATTTTAATAGTTTTATACTATTTAATTTATTATCCAAAATATAAAATATAATTGCATGATAAAGTTCGGAGTAAAAGCAGCGAGGCTATTCTAAGTTTCAAAGGCTTTCAATTCAACGCATTAGGTAGTGGTTAATCAGCTCTTAATAAGCATATGCACATGGTGAGTTACGTAATACGGGCATAGACTTTTAATCTTTTCTATAGCTCAAGAAAAGTTGACTTTATACCAAACTCACATATACGTAAAATGCTACCCCATTTAGTCAAACATAAAATTCGGTCTACGCGAATGTATAAATTAGCCATAGTTGATCTTAGGAACGTAAAAAGCTTAATTTCCTAAATATATACAAGTATAGAAAGTTACTTGTCATTGTATTGAAATGTAGAAAAAATGTGTCAACTTTCAATAATAGCCGGATGCACATAAGATAAGAGTGCTATTTGTACCTAATAAGAATTAAAACTTTATATTAATGCTTTGAAAGCGGATTGAAAATTAAATTGGTAAGATAAAACATTTAAAGTTTAAAAGATTTAACCGGTATTAAACTATGATAAAATTACTTAAAGATTAAGTAAAATTAAATATTTGAAATATAATTAAAAGAGATTGTATTTGCCAATTGAATAATTTGAAATTTAATTAAAAAGATATTAATAAAATTATTTAGAATTTATTTTGATTTATAAAATTTGATTAATTTATGAAAATTAATTGATTAATTAATAAACTAATATATTTTTAACAATAAGGATTATTAAAACAAATCGAATCGAAAAGTTGAAAATTAAATTTAAAATTGAACAATTCAAAGTTTTAACAATTAAATAGGCTTAGCGAGTTTAAATTTTTAGTCATTGTTTAATATTTCATAAACGAGGGAATAATACTACATTTAATGAAATTTAATGTTATATGTACATATTTCGGGATCAGATCCTTTGTACCAGTTAACTAGTTCCTATTTTGTTCCATTAAATCTCATCAATACATTTATGTAGGGTCCACACAAATGTATGAATAAGATTAAGTGACACAGAGTTGAAATATCCTATATGTTGAAACTACGTACACAACCCAATCGTTATGTAATAGATTGAAAATTTTTATTTTGTAATTATTTACTTTGTTTAATAACTTGGCAAATGATTATATTATCATATTATGTTTATTGCTTTTTATTCTAATATGATAAGTCATTGATTAAATTTATACATTTGCTATCGTAATGAAGATTATGATAATGAGAGTCAAGTCTTTAGGGTTTAATCTAAAATTATTATTTATCATAGGATTATCAAATAAGGACTTTAATGATCCGGTTAGATCAATAAATATGTAATAGTATCGATTGGATGGATATTAGTAGATCTCATTTATTAAGTTACACATATATATGATATATATGAAGATATGATCATTAAACCCACCAAACCGAAAATTGTCAATAGTTAAATATTACATATGAAATGTCAAGTGAAATATTCTCGTAAGGATTTAAATATATATTTTTCTTTTGACCTGAGATCTTCATAATAATCAATATGTCACTTATTATGTTTTGATGTCAGACACCTAATATGTCAAGATGCTAGTTAAATGATCATTAGATATAATTAAGTACCTATCTGATTAGTGATGAGTCAAGATGAGATCTATCATCTCTACGTAATTAGTTTGAGGTCTATGTTATTATTGATTTTAATGGTTGTTTTAAGACCTTGGCCAGGGTGATTAAATGAGTGAGAAAAATGAGTTATCTAATAGAGTTTGACAGTTAAACCATACTTTAGGATAATCCGGAGTTGTAATGATGGAAGGTTATAATACATTATTCTTAACCAAATTCTGTCTCTGTAAGATTGTCACTTCACACTAGAGTGTTGTTTGATGTCAACCTTAATTAGTAATTAATTGGATTAATTACTATCAACTTAATGATGAACTTATGTGGTTACACACTTACGAGTGTAATATTTTCAGATTTATAATTATTTAATTTATTAAATAATCTATATGGCATATTGTTATATTTATTGCGAACACAAAAAATATAATTAATATTGAAAATTCTCTTGTACAAAATAAATGAATAAAATAAAATAAAATAATTTTATAAATAATAATAGTTATTAAAAAAAGCAAAGAAGGCGTTATATAATGACCTTGTATTTGGTGGTTTTGTTTTAGTTTTACAAAATAAAACCAAAACGAAAGGATGCGTAAGGTGGTGGTTTTCAAGTTTTAAAACCACAAAGTTTGAATATAAACAAAGTGAAGGAGAAGTTATATACATGTTTTCATTTTTTAGTACGTGCATGAAAAATGAGGAGATGAGTGATATATGAATATTGATCAACTTAGTACATGTAAACAACAACGAATAGAAGAGTGACATATCACTCTTGCATTTTCGTTTTCAATACGTAAAAATAAAACAAAAGAATAGTTTAGGGGCTGATTGATTCTACTTTTTTTAATTCCTGTTTCTTGTTTTTATTTCTGTTTTTTAATTCTTGTTTCTTGTTTTTATTTCTGTTTTTTTAATGAAAACTTGTTTAGTTGAGATTTGTAATATAAAACTGAAAATAAAAATCTACTTAGTTGAGATTTCTAATAAATTCATTATTATTATTATTAATTTTAACAAGTTATTATTATTTATTATTTATTTATTATTATTATTTATTGTTAATAATAATAATAATAATTATTATTATTTATTGTTAATAATATTAATAATAATAATTATTATTATTTATTGTTATATTTTTCTACTTACTATTCTTATTATTATTATTAAACTCATCATCATTATTATTATTATTAAGTTATTCTTATTCTTATTAATTTATTATTATTATTATTATTATTATTATTATTATTATTATTAAACTCATCATCATCATTATTATTATTATTATTATTAGTAAGTTATTCTTATTGATTATTATTATTATTATTAATTTTTATAAGTTATTCTTATTCTTAATAATTTATTATTATTATTATTATTATTATTATTTATTGTTAAAACAATATTATTAATAATTATTATTAATTATTGTTATAAATTTTCTACTTACTATTTTTAATACTATTAATATTATTATTATTATTATTATTTTATTATACCAAATTAATTATCTTATTATTATTATTATCATTATTATACATTTTTTACTTTATTATTATTATTATTATTATTATTTTCGAGATAGAAAGTAGGGATATGTTGATTTTCTGTCGAAGAAAACATGTTGTCAAAATTCAGAAAAACGATGTTTTCTAGTTTCTGTAAAACTGTTGTATTTTTTTTTAATTTTTAAAAACAAAAAATCGCAACAGAATAAACCAAACACGTTTTACTTACCTGTTTTTCTTTTTACAAAAACGACAACAAAAAACAAAAAAAAAACTGAAACAAATAGCTCCTTAGAAAATTATTTTCTCCATTTTTGAAGAAAGGTTTTTCAAATTTAACTATAGCCATATTAAGTGTTGAAAGCGGGACTTATTTCTTGATGTGGAGTACATAGAGACTTCATATTTTTGAAGTTCAGTATCAATTAATCCTCACAAATTTCAGGTATTTATTTTTGCTTGTTCTTATTATGAATATTTGTTAAACGTAATAAATGAATATAAGATTGAATTTTTATTTCCGTCTCGTCTGCGGTCCTTCAATTGATATTAGAACCAGTATCGTGTTCACATCATACTTAAAAAAACAAACAATGAATTGTGTATTTTGTGGTGTTATTTGTTTTAACACATGAAAACTATTCATTTAATATGCATGAGAACATTTTGACATCCACTGTGAAATTGGTTTCATAGAAAAACGGAAAACTCATTACCTAAGCATTTGACAAATGTTGTCCATAAAAGTTATGTACAGTAAATTTATTAAATGCATTTAATAGATGTTGTACACATGGTTAATGCAAAGGTTGTTTTAAAAGGTTTTGATTAGCCTACTACACCAGTCCTGGGAGGTGCAGCTGCAATATGTGAGTCGTGAAAGAAACCAGTGTGCCGATCGACTAGCCTCTATTGCGGAGATGTCCAGTCTAGGCCTTCATATGCTTACTGAGCCTCCGATGATGATTGTGGACTTACTTCATCGTGACCAGCATGGCGTCCAATACCGTAAAGCCCTGCATAAGTTGGGGTTTTTATTTTGTTGCTGTCTCTCCTTCCTTTGTAGCAAAAAAAAAGGTTCTGGTTAAAAGCTTTGACTGAGAATGCATGGCTTGAAAACTAAAAATGTTTTTAAAATAAATAATATTTTCTATTGCATATGATGCACACGTGAGAAAAAATTACTTAATTTTATACTTTTGGCCTAGACTATCTCGGGAGTATAATATTAATTAATTCTTCGTCATTTGGATGGATAAATTAAACTATACTAATAGGAACGACTCGACAACCAGCGGACTATATAATATTACGCCTACTATTAAATTTTCTATGATAAAATCGAAAGTTTATCACTCTTTAATTATGTATGAGTAATGACTTAACAACCAAGGGACTCATTCATGTTTTAAAGATATTATATCATTTAGATAAAATATATGATTGTGTTCTTACTTTGGTGTTTTCTTTTTTATTAGATTTCTCAAAATGTCTACTATATCACTGTAAAGCATTCTTTATGTTAACAAGATAGCGAGTAATAATTTTGATGATTGGTACCGCAATCTGAGAATTGTTCTCATGTAAGAAAAACTTATTGATGTGATCGATAAACCCACGAAGGAAGCGCCTCCTAAGGGAATTGATGATGCTAATGCATTGGATGCATATTTGAATTACAATGAACAAATTATTAATGCTAGGTGTATTATTCTGGTATCAATAAGTTCTGAACTCTAAAGGCAGCATGAAGGTATGAATCCTTCACAGATCATTGAGCATATTAAGAAGATGTATGAGTCACAAAGCAGGACTGTTAGATACCAGTTATCTAACTCTCTATTCATGTCTAAACTGAAGCCCAAATCTCCTGCAGGACCTTATGTTCTTAAGATGATTGATCTTATAGAATAACTTGAGAAGCTAGGGTGTTCACTAGGGAAAGAGTTGTCATAAGATTTGATCTTACAATCTCTTACTGATATTTTTCACCGTTCATTATTAACTTTAACATGAACAAGATGGATTGTGAACTTTATGAAATGCTCAACTTGTTGATCGATTATGAAAATCAAGTAGCATCGTCTGAGAAGGTGAAAGTGTCAAGGTCTGTGAACCTGGTTGGTAACTCTTCTAAGTGTAAGTGGAAGGGAAAAAGAAGCCTAAGAAAAATCATCTTGCACCCTAGAGTGTTTGGAACAAATCCAAAGGTAAGGAGAAGAAAGTTGACCAAAAGGATGCTGAATGTTTCTTTTGTACAAAGAAGGGACATTGGAAGAGGAGCTGTCCAGAGTATTTGGCTACTTTGAAAGGCAAGAAACAAGATAGGACATTTATTAAAAATGTTTTCATGATTTCTTTAACTACTATTGATTATACTAAATGGGTATTATATACTAGTAGTAGCTTTAACATCCGTAATATATTGCAGAGTCTAAGGACCAATAGGAGATTGAAGAAGGGAGAAGTTAAGCTACAAGTTGGGAATGGAGCAAGTGCTGCTGCCCTAGCTGTAGAAACTATTTCTCTTGTTATGCCTATGGAAAAGACTATTATTAGAAGATTGTTATTATGTTCCTAAATTTGTTTCGAATATTGTTTTCATTTCATTATTAAACAAGTGTGGATTTCATACAATCTTTAAGAATAACCAAAGTAATATATTTCTTGGTGATGAATTATATATAAGTGGTTATTTACAATATGGACTTTATGTCTTACCTGAAATAGTTGTTTATCCAATTATGAATTTTTCTGGTAAAATAAAAGAGAGATAATCAAGAAAATCAAACTTATCTTTGGCATTGTAGATTTGGTCATATTGGTGAGAAAAGAATAAACAAGTTGCACAAGGAATGATGGCTTGGTCAATATGATTATGAATTATATGAAATTTGTGAATTTTGTCTCAAAGGTAAAAAGACCAAATCTCCTTTTACTGAAACTGGAAAGAGAGCTAGTGAACTTTTAGGACTCATACATACTGATGTATGTGGGCCTATGAAAGTTCAAGCTAAAGCTGAATATTCTTATTTTGTCACCTATTTGATGATATGTTAAGATATGAATTTCTGTATCTAATGAAACACAAGTTTAAATTATTTGAAATATTCAAAAGATTCTGTAGTGAAGTTGAAAAACAAATTGGTAAGAGTATAATGACACTAAGATCTGACTGTGGCGGTGAGTATCTTATTGATGACTTTATTGATTATCTACGAAAAGATGGAATATTATCTCAATGGACTTCTCCAGGACCACAACAACACAATGGTGTTCCATAAAGGATAAATCAAACCTTATTAGATATGGTGAGATCCATGATGGTATTCACTGATCTTCTTATCTTCTTATGGAGATATGCTTTAGAAGTCGCCGCCTATTTATTAAACAAAGTTCCCACTAAAGTACTCACTAAAACTCCATATGATATGTGGAAAGGCCGTAAGCCTAACCTAAAATATTTGAAAGTTTAAGATTGCCCAGCTTATGTCAAGAGATTATTTCCAGTTAACCTTGAAGTGAGGTATGACAAGTGTATATTTGTTGGCTATCCCAAGGAAATTATAAGATACTATTTCTATCACCATTTTGAACACAAAGTGTTTGTATCCAGAAATGTAACCTATTTACAAGGGAAGTTCCTTAACAAAGGAAATCATGGTATAGAAATAGATCTTGATGAAATTCAAGATTCTAACGAATCAACACAAGCACAAAAGCATCAAATGCATACTGAGCAGCCTTTGCTTGATTTCTTGAAATTAACACATAGCATACCAGCCCCAAACGTTGCAGAGAATGGATTAATTAATGAACCTGTCTAAGAATTAGTGCAACAATAAAATCAAGTAGAGGAGGAACCTATTAAACATGAGCCTCTTAGAAGGTCTACTAGGGATCGTTGAGCACCAGATAGATTAAACTTAATGGTGCAAGGTGACGAAGATAATCATATTGACGATGAAACTAAGACTTACGAAGAAGCTATGACAAGTCCAGATTGTGAGAAGTGGTTTAAGCTATGGAATCCGAGTTAGAATCTATGAAAATCAACAAAGTATGGACTTTGGTTGATCCCTCAAAGGATATAAAATCCATAGGATGTAAATGAGTATTTAAGAAAAAAATTGGAGTAGATGGGAAGGTTGAAACCTATAAAGCTCGTCTTATTGCTAAGGGATATAATCAAAAGAAAGGTATTGATTATGATGAAACTTTTTCCCCTTTGACAATGCTCAAATCTATTTGGATTCTACTTGTTATAGCTGCATATTATGATAATGAGATATGTCAAATCGATGTGAAAATAACGTTTTTTAATGGAGAGCTCAAGGAAGATGTCTATATGACTCAACCTGAAGGTTTCACATTGCCATATGCTCCAAATAAAATATGTAAGCTACAAAGATCCATTTATGGATTGAAGCAATCTTCACAAAGTTGAATATTCGCTTCAATATAATAATCGCAAAGTTTAATTTTGTTAGATGTGAAGAAGAGCCATGTGTGTATAAAAAGGTTAGTGGGAGCATAGTTATTTTCCTAGTGCTGTATGTAGATGACATATTGCAAATAGGAAATAATGTACCAGTCATGCAAAAGACAAAGATTTGACTATCTGAACAATTCTCCATGAAGGATTTGGGAGAAGCAGCTTACATTTTTGGAATCAAGATCTATAGAGATAGATCAACGAAACTGCTAGGAATTTTCCAATCCACGTACATTGATACTCTCTTAAAAAGGTATCACATGGAAAATTCTAGAAAGGATTATTTAACGATAGGCACTGGAATTTCTTTTAGTATGAAGGATTATCCTAAAATCCTACAAAAAAGAGAGCATATTAGTAGGGTCTCATATGCCAATGCAGTGGGAGTTATCATATATACTATGACATGTACAAGACTTGATTTAGCTTACGTGCTAGGAATAATGAGCAGGTATCAAGGTAACCCAGATGAGGAACATTGAAAAGTGGTAAAACTATCCTTAAGTAATTGACGAGAACTAAGGACCAATTCCTCATATACAAAGATTATGAATTAAAGCTAATTAATAGACTACACTAATGCTAACTTTGCATCATATAAGGATGATAGCAAATATACCTTTGGTTTTATTTTCACCTTGAATGAAGGAGCAGTGAGTTGGAAAAGTTCCAAGTAAGCTACTGTAGCTGATTCAATTAATGAAGCATAATACATAGCTGTATGCGATGCAGCTAAGAAAGTTGTTTGGATGAAAAAGTTCTTAACTGAACTTGGTATGGTTACTTCGATAAATGAAGTTATTCCTTTATTGTGTGACAATACCGGTGCTATTGCATAAGTTAAGGAACCAAGGTCACACAAAAGATCCAAACATGTTCTATGAAAGTTTCATCTGATTAGAGAAATTATTGAACATGAGGATATTTAAATTCAAAAGGTTAAAGGAAAGAAGAATGTTGCAGCTCTCTTCACTAAGGCGCTTGGATCAAAGGAGTTTGATAAGCACAAGTGAAAAATATGATTGAAGTTCATGGTTTATTACGTCTAGGTCAAAATTATGCCCATGACCCAATCTATCATTTTTTGTTTTGTAATTTTTAACTTTGTTTAATAACATGACAAATGATTATATTATCATGTTATGTTTATTATTTTTTATTCTAATATGATAAGTCCTTGATTAAATTTATACACTTGCCATCGTCATATAGATTATGGTAATAAGAGTCAAGTCTTTAGGGTTTAATCTAAAAGTGTTCTTGATCATATGATCATCAAATAAGGACTTTAATGATTCGATTAGATCAATATGTATGTAATAATATCTATTGGATGGATATAGTAGATCTCATTTACTAAGTTATGATATAATATGGAGATATGATCATTGAACCGATCAAATTAAGAATTCCCATGGTTAAATATTACCTATGAACTATCAAGTGAGATATTCTTATAAGGATTTAAATATATATTTTCCTTTAACCCGAGATCATCATAGTAAACAATAAGTCACTTATTATGTTTTGATATCAGACATCTAATATGTAAAAATACTAGTTAAATGATCATTGAATATAATTAAGTACCTATATGATTAGTGGTGAGTCAAGATGGGATCTATCGACTATAGGTAATGAGTTTGAGCTCTATGTTGTTATTGATCTTAATGGTTGTTTCAAGACCTTAGCTAGGGCGATTGAATGAGTAAAAAAAGTGAGTTTTTAAAGTCATTCACCATTCATTAATGATTGACATGTAATATAGTTGGTAATCTAATAGGAATTTACAGTTAAACCATACCTTAGGATAATCCGAAATTGTAATGATAGAAGGTAATAATACATTATCCTTAACCAGATTTTGTCTTTGTAACGTTGTTATTTCACACTATTTGATTGTTTAGAAGTGTTGTTAGAGGGTGACCTGGTGGTTTTGTCTTGGTTTTACAAAACAAAACAAAACGAAAAGATGTGTAAGGTGGTGGCTTTCAAGTTTTAAAACCACAACGTTAAAATATAAACAAAGTGAAGGAGAAGTTATATATACGTTTTCGTTTTTTAGTCTGTGCATGAAAAAAGAAGAGAAGGGTGATATATGAATATTCATCAATTTAGTACGTGAAAACAACAACGAAGAGAAGAGTCGTATATAGATATACTCTTGCATTTTTGTTTTTAGTACGTAAAAATAAAACAAGAGAAAAGTTTAGAAAATTGTTTTCCACATTCTGGAAGAAAGGATTCTTCAAATTTAACTATAGTTATTTTGAGTGTTGAAAGTGAGACGTATTTTTTGATGTGAAGTAGGTAGAGATTTTATATTTTCAAAGTTCAGTATCGATTAATCATCACAAATTTTAGGTATTTATTTTTGCTTATTCTTATTATATATGTTTAATTAATCACAAATTTTAGGTATTTATTTTTGCTTATTCTTATTATATATGTTTGTTAAACGTAATAAATAAATCCACATACCACTGCATACACTCAAAATATTCCGTGAACACTCAGTCCATTGAAGTTAAATGGAACAGCAATGAGTTATTGCATAAATATAAATATGCGACTATAAATTTTATAGTAAATAAAAAATTATGTTATTAGAATATTCAAACCAAATAATTAAGAACAATGATCAGTCAAATTTACATTCAAAATCAAATTTACCTTCAACTCACCCCACTCAAAATTCTTTATTTATGATTTAAACTTGACTTAAATTGTTTTGGATGCCCTGAGGCACAGCCAAACATAACTACTCACACTAATCCTACTTGATTAACTATGGCCTAAAGCATAGCCATGAACTGTTCCAAAAATACGCAAAGTCAAAACCCATGAATAGGCTGCTCATCAGCATGTTATTATGCTCTGTTCAGACCATTCCTCCTTCTAGCCATCTAAATTCAATGTGATCTTCTTCTTCTCGTCCTTGCCTTGTAAGTCTTAAACGTTTCAATCTTTGCAATTGGAAGTGGACAATTTGTGCTTGAATACTCCTCCATAACATGAAGTTCACTCTTGGTTGCTTTGGCTTCTTCTCCTCTAAATCACTGGCCTCGAGCATCAGTACAAGTACGTCTGCTGGAACTATGTTTTTGAGATATGCTGCACTTATGATCCCAAAGTTTCCAACCCTGTTTGTTGTTTGTACCACTGTTTATGATAATGCTTTTTACACGTCCAACAAAAACCAGGTGAACAAGAACATGGGTATTTACGAATATTCTCTAGCAACGAACTGACAGTGGCAACTCGGAATTTTTCATCGTTCAACAAGATTGGAGAAGGTGGCTTTGGTTCTGTGTACAAGGTAATTTACTTTCTTTGATATCTAATATGAGCTACCAACTTTGCTTTTCTGGGTTTTCTGTGTTTCTTTCCTTTCCTTAATCATTAGATTTTGTGCTGATAAGGGCCGCCTTCAAGATGGTTCGTTCGTGGCTGTTAAGGTTCTGTCAGTGGAACTCGAATCTATGCACGGGGAGAGAGAATTCATCTCTGAATTAGCTGCACTATCCAACATCAAACATGAGAATCTGGTCTCCCTTCAAGGTTGTTGTGTAGATGGAAACAACAGATACTTGGTCTATGAGTACTTGGAAAACAATAGTCTTTATCAAACCTTACTTGGTAATGTTTCTATTTGATCTATCGTTACCTTCAAGTTACATTCTTTCTTGAACTACAATTTTTATGCTCAGATTCTTAGTATGGAACTAGCTAGATGAAGTGATGAACAAGTCAGGAAAGTTTGCGTGTTCTTGATTAATAGGAAAAGAAGAAAACAGGACGAAATTCAGCTGGGAGGCAAGGCGGGCCATTTCTGTGGGAGTAGCTAGTGCGGTTGCCCATCTTCACGAGGAGGTTCATCCTCGTATCTTGCACAGGGACATTAAAGCAAGCAACGTACTTCTTGACCAGAACTTCACTCCAAAAGTTTCAGATTTTGGGCTTTCCAGGATGCTCAGAGATGATACTTCTCATGTTAGCACCCTTGTGGCAGGGACGATGTGAGTGATTCATTGTTTTCATCTCACTTTCCGTACTTAAAGGGCTTAAAGCTAACTAGTTTTCTTGACAATGGCTTGTGGGAAAAGAGGATATCTGGCTCCAGAATATGCATTTAGTGGGCGGTTGTCGAGAAAAGCAGATGTCTACGGTTTTGGAGTTCTATTGCTGGAGATTATTAGTGGCAGATCAGCGGTAGATTTCGACTTAGAACGTGGAGAATACTACCTGGTTCAGAAGGTACCATATTGAAACAATGATCCAATGCAAAGTCTTCATTTTTGTTCAAAATGTTACAGTAATGAAACATTTCTTGGTGACAATTTGCAGGCATGGGAATTCTACAATGGCAACAATCTTTTGCAGATGGTAGACCCTATTCTTTGTATGAACTTCCCAGAAGAAGAAGCACTTCGGTTCTTGAAGGTTGGCCTGCTTTGCGTGCAAGAAAGTGCCAAGCTCCGTCCACAAATGTCACAAGTGGTCAGGATGTTGAACAATGAAATTGACACCAGAGATGTCATGGTAAAGCAACCTGGATTTCTTTCTGATCCGATGAAGATCATATCGCGACAAAAGAATTCAAAAAAGAGTACATCCTCCAGGGATAATTCCACTTCTAGCTTTTTTTGACCGTTAGTGCTTCTGTAACCAAATAGTAATAGTCCATGATAAGTAAAAATTCTTACAGAACAAAAAGTTGACAGATTGATCAGGACCAAGTACTGAGGTTTAACCGTTTTCCTTTATGTGTAACGCATAAACTATACGAAGACTTCAAATCACTGTATGATTTCTACTCGGATAGCGAATTTATAATGTCATTTTACATGAAAGAACGAATGGAAAGAGCATGTAAAGAGGTTCACAGATCTCGCAACAGGTTTTCCTTGGTTAACTGTATAGCCAGCTTTATCTTTTCTTCTTTCCAATGTATGCTCCTGATAGCTCCAATTTTTATTCTCAAACATGAAGTCGCAAGTCCTACGTGAAAGACAAACTTGTAAGCTATGAACAAGATCAAGAACCATGGCGTGTTAGGCTGGAAAGAAATTGTGCTGGAAGATGCACTAACTCTTAGGATTGAGAGTTGATGAGTGTTCTGAGATCTTGGGTTTTTAAGTATGTCAGACCTGCAAAACCAAATATCAGAGATTTGGCCGAATCGTTTGGTTAATTTCATTGGAGCTGGGAGCTGGGAGCTGCATAAGAGTACTAAGGTAAAACGTATCAAAACTTGGCTATTGATTCCACTCTACCATGACCATTTGCTGTTCACAGCATCTCTAGCTACAAGTTTCAAGTGTTCCAAAGGTAGAACAGGGTTTAAAATTCACCTGTTCCATGGCTACTTATCAACCACCTTGGGATAATTATAACATTATATGAATTTGTCGGACTCACTGAAGAGCTTTTTCTTCCCTGGTAAAAGACTATGGAGCATGCATGGCTCCTCGCACGCCATTCACCAAGTCAACAGTTCCCTGATGAAACTCAGCAGATGGCATACAGGGAGCCAGGCATACAAAAACTCTCACAAAGTTTATTCTAAATCAACAAACCTGTGAAAGAAAGAACAAATATAAGAACACATGCACTTGGACATTAAGAGATTGAATACTTGACGCTAGGAAAGTTCAGAGCTTGACAGAGACTATATCGATTACGATTAAGTTTCTACAAGGTGACTGCAAAGACATGGCTATGCAAAGAGAATAAATAGGTCTCCACAGCTACCCAAAATCATAATCAAGTTGGACTTTGTTTTCGGCCTCAAAAACAACCCAAGTAGCTTTTTGAGTTGGCAATTTGGCACATAGCACGCACTGTTAAACTTTTCTTCAGGTTTCGTGTCTAAAATTAGTGACAGTCGCAGGGTCATGCGTGTGACCTGACAGAGTAAAGAAGAAGCTTTGAAGCGATGGTTGTCGAAGACGTTCTCTGTACCTTGAGCCTACCTATTTGGTTGTTGGGATTTCGCTTTCTTGTTTTCAGGATTGTAAAGCAAAAGGCTCTTTTCCAAATTCTGAAACTGAAATGTCTGCCAGCGCTTATGTGACTTTCCATTCTCCACAAGTTTACACCTGGATTTTGTAGGCAACCACGTCCAAGTCAAGTCTCGTCTTTTCCATATCCGATTTCTCTTCCTACTTTCTACACTATTCTGAGCATTCCTCTTCTACTTGTGCGTATGTAGAGTCTGGTGAAAGCAGCAGACTCTTACTAGGTGTTTTCATTTCTAGGCAGGTATTCATCCCAAATCCCGCGTTTCAGCGGACTTTTACCGGGTGATTATTGTAATAGCACATAGAAGAGCGGGTTCCTAAGCAGTGTACCTACATTCAAGCTCGATTATGTTGCATCTACGAGCTATGACGACAATTACGGGTGACATGGGTACAATTACAATAAATTATAGTAATTACAATTACAATATTACGGTCACAATTGTGCTTATAGTCCTCAGTTTAAAACCTCCTTAAATGTTATCTTGTTTTAAAGAATAATCAACCAAACTTGGATTTTATGAAAGGCATTGCACAACTTGATTCTACGTATACATCAAAAACAACTAACTAATGAGTAGGGTGATATCATAAACATAATTTTATTTGCTTACGAGAGATTGTCACATTTTTTGTCCCACAGTAAGTGTCTGTTTGTTTCCGGGTGAATAAATATTTTTTTCTATTGCAAAAACTGTTTTTAAGAAAAATAAATGCTTTGTTATAAAATTCAAAAGTTTTTTTTCCCCATAAAAATGACTTTTTTTGGAAGCTAAAATATAACTTTTTGATAAGCTCAAATTTGGAGCTTTATAAAAAAGCACTTTTTTCAGGTAGATTTTTCAGATCAATCAATGAACCTATTTTTTAGTCCCTTTTACTTTTATGTTTTTACACTTAATTTCCACAATACTCACAAACATATTTTCACGTTTATTTTGAAATTTATATAAAATTATTTGATTTTTTATATGTTTTAATATTTATTTTATATTAGTTTTACTTATATTATAATCTATATAAAAGATTTGGTTAGATATATTTTCATTTATGTTTAATATGTTTTGAAATGATATAATAATTAATATATTGTGTTATACATATTGTTTAATATAATTTAAATATATTTATATGCATAAATAAGTCTTATTACAAAATAAAATATAGTTAAAATTAAAAGTAATTTTTATTTTTATGTTGTCAAATAGTCTATTGTATGACAAACTTTTCAAAAAAAAATTTAAATAATAGTCAAACAGTCAACTGATTTATTAGAAAAGCTCTTCTTAGAAAAATTTTACTGATAAAAGCTCTACTGATATAAATTCATTTAAATAGGCATTAAATCTAGTTAAGGTTAGGACATAGAATTCAATCTGCATTGCTCTGCGAAATGAAACTCTGTTCTTTAATTGTCCAGCTATAAATTCTGTAAGAATATTGGAGTTTTCAGGAGGGCATAGATTGTCAATTTCTCATCAAAAAGTCACCGATTATAGGCTCGTAGGCTATGATCGACACCATCAGCCGAGCAGGCTGGGGCCGTGGGTACTTGCCACGGCTATGTGCAAAGTGGAATTACAATATCTATGATGAATATAGTTGCAGATTGTTCAAACATTTGCAATTGTAAATGAGAGAAAAAAAAAACGAATATTCAACTTGGTATTGGTTGGATATCTAGCAATCTTTCTTCTCACCTCTTCGTTGGCTTGCTCAGTTTGGGGCATTTGTGCCAAAAGCAGCAACACCGAAACGAGAAAGCAATTAGGATATAGCCTACAAAAATTGGATTGTGCTTCCATCAACTGCCTTTTGTCCTCCTCACTAGGCCTCCTGCTGAACAAGTATAATGAGAAAGAACTAACTTCATAACATCTTTTAAAAGAAGTCTCATTTTTTTATTTCCAAGATTTCTGAAATCATACGGATCAAATTTAGCAACTGGAACTTAATATTGATAACATTACAAGACTATCTATGTCAGTATATTTCAGGGAAATCTGCATAAGAGCCCTTCCATTCCCATGCGTACTTCTGTATCAAAATTGCCATGTTGTATTATCACCAGTAGCCTCTGCAGGAGCACGTTCCTTTCTTGAAATGATGGAAGCGGCTCGAATCCCTCAGTATGATTTCATGGTCAATTATCATTGATATGTAAGTTATAGCACTATGGCAATCACCACAAACACGCAAATTCTTAGTGATTCTGATGGGAAGCCCTGGAGCTGATATTAGGATGCCATAAGCGAGAGCCAACTTCTCAGAATGTTCAAAGAGAAGGTCGCCTTTCTCTTCATCATCCACATCATGAAGGGCAAAACTGGTCTCTGGAACATATCCAAGGACTTTAATCCGTTGAATCAAGCCTGACAGGATATCATATATTTGTTCCGACTGTGGATGGGTCCTGTCCCCCACAAAGAAGCTTGCGGTGCCTTCCTTTCCTTGGACCCAACTGCAGCCAGGCCTCTTCCTAACTCCTGTAACTTTCATCAAAGATCTGATCCTGGCTACATCTTTCCAACGCCTAGCACTGGCATATATATTTGACAGAAGTGTAAAAGATCCATCATTTTCAGAATTCAATTCTGACAACCGACTTGCAGCATATTCCCCAAGTTCCACATTTGCATGTATCCTGCAACCACCAAGCAGTGCCACCCACACTATTGGCGTAGGATCCACTGGCATGCTTTCAATTAGCTTCATAGCTTCACTGAAGCGACCAGAACGACTCAATAGGTCAACCATGCAAGCATAGTGTTCTTCCCCTGGTATAACCCCAAAGTCCTTGTTCATTCCATTGAAGTACTTGATCCCTTGATCAACCATTCCGCAATGGTTGCAAGCATAAAGCACAACAAGGAAAGTCACACCATCAGGCACAAAACCAACTGCTCTCATCTGATCAAAAACCTTAAGAGTCTCTTCCCCATAGCCGTGCATACCATAACCAGTCATTAATGATGTCCAAGAAACTTCATTTCTCTGCTTCATGTTACGAAACACCAGTGTAGCAGCTTCAATGTCTCCAGATTTTGAATACATATCTATAAGGCAGTTAGCAATAAAAACAGTATCACACCAATTGCGAAACACACAAGCATGAATTTGTTTACCAAATCTTAATGCAGACAACCGAGCACAAGCCACCAATGCACAAGATAAGGTATATGCATTAGGCTTCACTGGCTCATCCTGTTTAAGCATCCAAGAAAAGAGCTTCAATGCATCATTAGCTTCGCCATGTTGGGCATAGCCACCAATGATGGCAGTCCATGTGACCACGTCTCTATCTTTAGGTAAAATAGAATCAAACATGGCATGAGCCACATCAATACATTTACACTTTGCATACAAGTCAATCAGAGCGTTGATGAGCGTTAGATCATCCCTCCAATCATTCCCGTCGAAGTTCAAAATATGCTTTATGATGTGACAATGAGTCTCCTTCCCCTGTTGCAACGCTCCAACCGAAGCACAAGCAGAAAGAAGTGAAAGAAGGGTTATCTCATTTGGCATTGATCCACCAACCTGCATTTGCCTAAACACATCTAATGCTTCATAGCCTAGACCCTTGTGCGCATAACCTGCAATTACGGCACTCCACGAGACTACGTCCAACTGAATATTCTCCTCCCTCATCTTTTCAAACAAATGAAGGGCGTCCTCAAACCTACCACTCTGGGAATACCCATTAACCATTGAATTCCAAGAAACCACATCCCTCTCTTCCATTCGCTCAAAAACTTTGTTAGCTTCATTCATCATTTCACACTTTGCATACATATCCACCAATGAATTAGCTACAAAAACATCCTCAAACAACCCGTTTCTTATCGCAAAACCATGTGCTTGCTTACCATACAACAATCCTCCCATAGAAGCACAAGCACAGAGAACATTCACAAGACTAACAGCGTCTGGCCAGGCACCAGCAACATTCATCTTAAACATTCTTTTGAACAACCTTAATGCACTTCGAGAATCCCCACTTTGCACATAAGAAGCGACAATTGAATTCCAAGATACCAAATCACATACGCCACTATCAGTCATTCCATCAAACATGTGTCGAGCATGACCCAACATGCTGCATCGTCCATACATGGCCACCAACGCATTGCAAATGAAGACATTGGACTCAAACCCAGTTTTACATACAACAGCGTGAAGCGCAGCACCAGAGCAAAGCAACGGAATCTCCCCACAAGCTTTAATAACAAAAGGGTAAGTATACTCATCCGGAGACCACCCAAACCTCATCATCCTGCGAAAGAGAGAAACAGAGTGGTCCAGACGCCGGAGAGCAACTGCTCGACGGATGAGAGCGTTCCACCAAAATACGGCCGGAGGAGAGGGAGGGAGACGCTGTAGAAGAGACAATGCGTTGGAGGGTGAGTTGAGACCTATGTAAGTGGATACGATAGAGATTGAGACGTGGGTAAAGAGGCCTTGGACCAAAGCTTGTTGGTGGGCGAGGTTTGCTTGGAGTAAGGACTTGCATTGTTTAAGAAGCGACGGAGAGAGCAGGGGAGCTGTGTAGGAGGCGGTCGGAGAGGAAAAAGTGCGACCGAAGAGTTGTGCTGGGCCAAGGTGGAGTAGGGAGCTAAGGCGCATGAAAGTAACAAAGTCGAGCGTGGAAGAAATTAGCGCTGGCTCATCAAGTATAATATACTAACCGCACGAACGCGGATGGTCGTCATCCGCTGATGTGTTCTACATCTAAGGCCCAATTTATCAAACAGTTCGTTTTTTTTTTTAACTAACTAGAAGATATTTTAGGAGAGTCTCAATTATGGGAAGAGATCTTTAAACTATCTACATTTAGATTAATTTCAACTTAAGTCGGATAAATTCTTTACGGGAGGTAAATCTTTAACCTTAAATTTTAAACAGTTACATACATAAGAATAGTTCAAACCCGTAAAGAATTTATCCGACTTAAGTTGTAATTAGTTCCCGCTCATAGGCAACCAATTTACGGTGGCGCTCAGGCAATTGGCGACTGAAAAATGCAATAGGGTGGTTTTGTTGTTGAAGAACAACCCCAATACCTCCACCGGAAGCATCACACTCCACAACAAATTTTTCCTCAAAATTCGGTAGCTGCAATACTGGAGCAGCAGCAAGGGCTTGTTTCAGTCGAGAAAAAGAAGAAAGGGATGCCTCATCCCAATGGAAAGAATTACGTTTAAGCATGCTTGTGAGAGGTGCGGCCAATGTCCCATAATCCTTGATGAATTTGCAGTAGTATCCAGTTAAACCCAAAAATCCCCGTAAGGTAGTAATTGAATGGGGTTGAGACCAATCAGTAATTGCTTGTATCTTGCTCGTATCAACAGTCACACCTATAGCAGAAATTACATGGGCCAAATATGCTACTTTGGTTTCCTCAAAAGAGCACTTAGACTGCTTCAAATAAAGGTAATGGGCACGCAGTAAGTCAAATACCACATACAAATGATACATATGTGCCTCCCATGTCTTGCTATATATTAAAATATCATCAAAGAATACCAAGACGAACTTACGTAAGTGTGTTTGGAAGACGTCATTCATGAGTGCTTGGAAGGTTGAAGGGCCATTGGACAAGCCGAAAGGTATGACCAGGAATTCAAAGTGCCCATGGTGGGTGCGAAATGCCGTCTTCTCAACATCCGGTGAATGCATGCGGACTTGATAGTAACCGGATCTTAAATCCAATTTTGTAAAGTACTTGGATCCATGTAACTCATCCAATAATTCTTCTACCACTGGAATAGGAAACTTATCTTTGACGGTTTTAGCATTAAGCTCCCGATAATCAACACAAAACCTCCAAGTTCCGTCATGCTTTTTGACTAGCAGAACTGGTGATGAAAATGGTGACCTACTAGGGCGAATGATGCCTTGATGCAACATTTGTGTGCACTGCCTTTCTATTTCATCCTTTTGCAAATGCGGGTAGCGATATGGTCGAACGACCACTGGACCAGCTCCTGGTTCTAGGCAGATGCGGTGGTCACAATTTCGGATAGGGGGTAGCCCTGAAGGTTCTTAAAATAAATCTGTAAATGTAGCCAGTAAATTCTCCAGCTTGCTATGGAACGCATCTGAACTACAAAGTAGATTGAGTTGGTAAGTGCTCGAAGCACAATTTGATCCCCATTTGCCGCAAAACTCATGGTGAGTGAAGTGAAATCACAAAGAATTGATCCCAGTGTTTGTAACCATTTAATACCTAGCACCATGTCAAAGCCAGCCAAGGGAATAATAAAGAAATCAGCAATAAAAACATTGTTATCAATGGAAAACGATACCGTTGGACAAAACCCCGTGCTTTGAACCTTGTCACCATTAGCAACTGAAACACTTGCACTTGACTGAGGTTGAGCTTTGATTTGCAAGCGTTGGGCAGCAGCTAAACTAATGAAATTATGTGTACTACCAGAGTCTACCAAACCCAGCAGTGGCTGCTCTCGCATGACAACCGTTACTTGCATGGTTCTTGCATTTTTTTGACCTGTGATGGCATGTATGGAAATTTCTGGTTCTTGTTCTGCTTCAGTTGCGGTCTCGGTGTCAATTGGATCATCTAATTCCAGCCAAAAGAGCTTCTTGCATTGATGCCCAATTGTATAAGGGTCATCACAATTATAACACAAGCCCTTTGCCCTCCGAATTGCCATTTCTGCCCTCGATAATCTCTTTATAAAGGTGCTGGATGAATTTGTTGATTTTGCTTCAGTGGTTCCTCCTAATGCAATGCTGCCCCTAGAAGGTTGAGATAATGGAGCTGCAATATTGGAATAATATGTGCTTTTGTTACCTTGCCAAGTCCCTTTTCGTGCTGCTGTTTCCCCTAACACTGCCTGTTTTCTTTCAAATGCCCTAGCCAGATTCATAGCATGAGCTAAATCAGGTGGATTATGTAATTCCACATCAAGTCGGACATAATCTGTTAAACCAGCAGTGAACAAACCTACATGCTGGTCAGCCCGAACAAACTGGCTTGCTCTTGCCAAACGTTCTTGGAATTGTCCATGATATTCTACAACTGACCCATTTGTTTCAAGTTGACTAATTCTCCTAGCGGGTTGTTACGAACAGGTGGTCCGAAGCGAAGAGTGCAATACTTCTTAAATTCTATCCAATCAATGGATGGGTGCTCAATCTCCAATTGATGGTACCACAATTGTGCCTCACCTAGCATGTGAAACGCAACCAATCCCACCTTGTCCACCTCCTGCGTATGTTGATTTGAGAAAAACTTATCACATCGATGCAGCCAAATCAGTGGATCTTCAGAACCATCAAAGGTTGGAAAATCCAGTTTGGTATACCGAGGAACCGTCGCAATACCCGATTGCAGTCCTCCCCCAAGATGCTGATAATTTGCTCGATTCGGGTGTTGTTGTGGTGGCTGATTATTGCTGCTTGCTGTTCCGTCAGAGGTACCACGATTAATCCCAGACAACAACTCCTGCATCTGGAGCGACAGTTGTTGCATCTGATTGCCCAGCCTCCTTTCCACTTCAGCAACCTTGGAATCATTCGCAGCTTGTGCCTCTTGTAACAGGGTGCGCAGATCTTCATTCCTGCTGGAATCGCCCATTGTGTTTGGCTCTGATACCAATTTGTTGTATCTATTAGCAAAGGATCGGGTCACAGGGCGATTGACAGGAAAGTCTAAGTCAATTGACTTCTCTTTTTTCCTTTCCCTTGTTTTGATTTCTTGAACGACCTTTTTTTAATGATTCAAACTCGTCAAAGGGAGCTTAACACCTTAGAACTCGTTAGAAGAGAGAGACCTCTAGACCTCTGAAATTTAAGATAGAAATCAACTTAGGGTTTTTATTCATCTTGTCCGTTTAAATAGGACTAGTCTTATTCGCACAAGCTCTCCCAACGTTTTGTATGAGTGTTTTTCTCCTCCCGAAAGGTATCTGTGAGGATCTTAATAACATGATGAATTCTTATTGGTGGGGGTCTTCCTCCGGGGGTCGATCTAATCTTCATTGGGCCAAATGGGAACGGCTCTGTACTCCGAAGAAGCTGGGTGGAATGGGTTTTTGGGAGTTACACTGCTTCAATCTTGCAATGCTTTGTAAGCA
Source organism: Erythroxylum novogranatense (assembly GCA_029891385.1). Taxonomy (NCBI): domain Eukaryota; kingdom Viridiplantae; phylum Streptophyta; class Magnoliopsida; order Malpighiales; family Erythroxylaceae; genus Erythroxylum; species Erythroxylum novogranatense. Next base: position 91,178,524 of record CM057231.1, on the reverse strand, counting down.
GGGCTGGCGTTTCTTGTCTCACCTGAATTCATTGCCGAGTAGATTGTTTAAAGCCAGGTATTTTCTGGATTGCCATTTCCTTCATGCTAGAGAAGGGCGGAACCCTAGTTTCGTTTGGAGGAGTATTTTTTCGGCGCAACAGTTGCTAGGTAGAGGAGCTAGGTGGAGAGTGGGAGACGGAAATTCAATCTCTGTCTTTACTGATCTGTGGTTGAATTGCGATGAGGGTTTTTTTGTGCAATCTGCTCCATTACCAGGTATGGAGTACTTGAAGGTTGGCAATCTTTTCAACTCAGACAGTTCGGGATGGGATTATTCGTTGGTTAATGGAATTTTAGCTCCGGCTGATGCTCTGCAGGTATTTAAAATCCATATTTCACCGTCTCTGCCTTCATATCACTTCTGTTGGCATTTCACCAGTGACAGTTTGTACAATGTTAAATCAGGGTATAGAATTGCTACTGGACAATTCTCTTCTATTCCGGAGTATTTGATTCAGGGTCCATGGAATTCTCTCTGGAAGGCTCAGCTTCCCCCGAAAGTGAAGGATTTCCTCTGGAGAGTTTTGTGTGATTTTTTCCCTTGTAAACAGAGACTGTTGGAGAGGGGGGTTTCTATTGATCCGGCTTGCATACGATGTGGTCAGGTAGAATCCATGAATCATGTGCTGCTCACTTGCCCCTTTGCCCGCCATGTATGGAATTTTGCAGGCATTACTATTCAGGGGGACGACATCAAAGGCTGCATATTTTCGGTTTTACGTGGTAAGCATTCTGATTTGGGTTTCAGGATTTTTGTGATCTGCTGGAGTCTTTGGTTCCATCGTAATTTACTGTGTTGGGAGAATAAGGATATTCTTCCGAATGCTATCGTTTATTTTGCTGATGAGTTCTTTGCAAATTGGAAAGAGGCTATCGAGGCTTTTGGCCGGTTACAGTTTCATGGCAACAACTCAGTTGGTGTTTATTCTTGGTGTAAGCCTGATGTGGGATGGTTAAAATGCAATGTTGATGCTTCGATCTCGATAGGGGATAATGGCTCGGGGTTTGGGGTAGTTCTCAGGGACGATCATGGTCGGTTTGTACGGGCTCTATCGGGTCACATTCCTGGGTGTGTTGATGCTTTTCTAGCTGAGGATATTTCCATTAAAGAAGCTCTGAGTTGGCTTAAGGCTCAGTGTCTAGATCGGATTGTTTAGGTGCTATTACTCATCTTAATAACCCTACAAGCAATTTGCTAGAGGTTGGTGTTGATTTGGCTGATTGTCTTTCTTTAAAAAACGACTTCCAGTTTTTGTCCTTCCATTGGACTTCTCGGAATGCTAATAAGGCTGCTCATACGTTAGCTAGGGTGGCTTTATCTTATGCATACCAGTTTGAGTGGGTTTCTATCCCTTGCAGTATTGTTTCAGTTCTTTCGTTTGATTGTCTATTAGTTGTTATCGATTCAGAAGAGGCTCTAGGTTCGGGTGTTATAGGGTAAAGCCTATTGGCTTTGGGTTTAGTTTGCTTCTTCTAGTTTGATGCTTTCTTTAGTTTTATGAATACGTTTTGTTTCAAAAAAAAAAATAGTTCAAACCCGTAACCTCAATTACATATTTACAAAGCCGCAATACTACCTTTCCCATCATCGTTTCCTTTACTATTACATGATGGTTTTGGCCATGTTGTTTCTTTACAGAAATGATCACTTACATCCAGTGTTTTAAAACCCGGACCGGTCATTAAACCGGAGGCTTTACTGGTCACCGGTTTGACCGGTTCAACCGGTTCAACCACCGGTCGAACCGATGTGACATCATAATTATGCAATAATTATATTTAATTATATATAATATTAATAATATTAAAAAATACAAAAAAAAAAAAAACTTTTTTTGAACCAGTGGTCGGACTGGTCAAGCCGGACCGGTCTGACCGGTTTTGACCGGTTCTCACTGGTTCAATTGAGAGCTGGTTTTTAAGGGTGAACTGAACCGAATAGCCGACCGGTCACCGGTCGGACCGGCTGGTTCGGTTCAATTTTCAAAACAAAGCTTATACCACATTGAATAACTTCTATCTTCTCGTACAGACTGTGTAACACAAATTGCCTTTCTTTCTTCTAAACATGTTATTCATAATGGTTGTTATATCATAAATAGTTTTTTTCTTTACAGTTAATAATTTTATTTATAGGAGGGAGCAACCCTTGCTTGGTTTTCATCTCGCATAACATCAAATACCTCGCAGCTGATGCCTCCATTATCATTCATACAGGCAACTCTCAGACACATCCAACAAACACGTATACATCATATCAAGTCCCCTTCTCTCGTTCCGGACAAAGTTATGAATACCGTATCAAACTTGGTATTGGATTGCATCATTTTAGGTAATTTTTAAATTTATGAAATAGTTCCTAAGATTTTTAAAATTTTCAAAATAGTCCTTGATATATTATACAATTATATTGTATACTTTACTAATTTATCGCTTACATTAACCATGTTTTCAAAAATCTTAATAATAAATAATAATGATAATTAATATGAAATAACAATAATTTTAAATATTTCACATATAAATAATAACCACAATTAATATAAACAAAGACAATCATCATCATACAATTATAAAATTAAGAATAATATAAATTATTTAAAATATTAAAATAATACAATTTCATCATTTTAATAAATAATATTATATCATAAGATTTAAAACATTCAATAAAAAGAACAATAAAAATCCTTAAATAATTTACAAAAAAAGTTGATGATGAAGAAACAATCAAGTAGAAGTTAAACTGAAACAAAAACATTACAGTCATATTACATATATAAAATTAACATAAACATCAAATACAAATAAAATTAAAAGAAGAGGAAAAACAAAAACCTAAAATTCAATTGTCAACGGGAAGATATCCGCTACAACTGTAGTGACCCCAGTGATCATTTAGTATAAAATCCTCATCATTGAGAGGAGTTTCATCATTATTATCATTTAAATTTAATGCACTAAATGACATGTCAATGCTTTCTCATCTAATATTATCTTCTATTTCTATTTCCAACAATTTGCAATTTCAATAAACAATTATAATTTCATTTACATTCTATTCAATTTTAACAATTTCCAATCCTAACAATCACAAAATATTCATAATTCCATTTCTAACAAACCATAATATTATATACACCATTTTATATTTCACTCTTAAATATATATGTTGCTTTTACAATTCTTAATTGACATTAATAACTGTAAGTATAAATGATTGGAATCCACAAGTGTACAATATATTCACAAATCAAAATTTAATAACAAATAGTTTTTTCTGAAATATTTATTACATCACTACTTTGTAGTTTATACTTTCACACATTACCAATTATAAATATTTATGATACCTACACATATATATTACCATTTCATTAAAGTTCAACATCTTTTATAGTCAATTAATTATTTACCTAACTAAAACTAATACTCAAATAGACAATTATTATCATTAACTACAATCAAATTATTATTAATTTCTAATTGCATAATTTTATACTCAACTAATTATTTACTTAAATTCAATACCTAAATATTAAAAATAAATTACCATTTTACAAATATTAAGAATGTGTCAATTAATGATTTAAGCTTTTCAATTTTGATTATCAATTTGACAATTTTCATTTAATTATTAATTTTGATTTGGTTATCAATTTTACATTTAGGTTTAAATGTTGATTATCAACTTTCAATTTTAATAATCAATTAATCAACATCAATACTTTAACTTTAACACCTCACTCACCACCACCCTCACCCTTACGGCCTCACCTCACCTCATGGCCATAACCAAATTATCATTAAATAAAATACATGAATAATTTAATTATTGAACTCAACATCTCAAATTCTCAACTCAAGCTCAAGTGTTCAACTCAATCTCATTCATCAATAATTCAATATCACCGTAAATCACAAACCAAAAAATTTATACATTCGAACATTCCACATTTCCACTTCCAAAATCTAAATCCAATTTCAGTTCAACAATTCACAAAACCCATTCATGATTCAACATTTCAACTTCAATATCCATTCCCAAAATCCAACATCCACGCAAAATTTCTTACCCAAAAATCCACCATCCAACACCTGAAAATATACAACACAACACAAATCCATCATCCAACGAAACAATACAATCAAAGATTCAAAATGCAATGAAAAATGAAAAAAAATCGAAAAACACACACCCAAACAATCGGGTCTTCGGGTTGACATCGGGTCGGTGAGGGGTTGATGTCTTGGTGGTGCGCCTGAGCTATGACGGATAGTGTGGGTGCGGTGTGGTTACGACGGACAGCGACGACGTGCTGTGATGTGGAGGAAGATGAAGATGTGAACTCTTCAACTTCAAGACTTCAACGCTCAACTGACATCACACCAAGGCTCCAGCCCAGGTTGAAGGAAGATGAACCTGTATGGGGGACGTCGACGACAAGACAACGAGATGGCTGAGGAGGAGATGGCGAGAGGGAGAGTTGCGAGGGAGAGAGATAGATCGCGATAGCAGAGGCAGACAAAAACAATCGGGACGGGGGGTAGTTTTAGGGTTAAGTTTTGGAAATTGCAATTTAGTCATTTTAATTTAACTTACGGTATTGGTCGAAGTTTTTTGTTCCAGCCGATATTGACCAGTATTTAAGGCTAGCACTGACGTTTATTGATTTTGTACTATTTTTTGGTCGGTACTGGTAGGAACGGTACGAAATCTATAACACTAATTCCAAACAATTGAATGATATTCTCGAACAATAAGTTGGTAAGCTAAAAGAATATCTCAAGAAAATGGCAGCAAATGTGAGCTCAATGGTTAACAATGGCAATTCAGAGATACTATTGAGTAAAGACTTACTTGGAGAGTAATCAAAAGTTGCTATTCATAAGGATTTACAGGCTATCCCACTTCCTCACCTGAAGTTGAAGGTGAATGAACCCCACTTACTAAGTCAATAAATGCATTAAAACAAAACCAACAAGTAAAATTTTATTGATAGGTATTTATTAATTGTGGGACCTTGATGGACATAAACAAAGATACTCAGTGTTAAAGAAAACAGTAAAAAGAAAATGATTAATTATAGGTCTTTGATAATCATACAACAAAAATTTATGGGTCACTGCCAATTTAAAACCACCTTATATAAATGACTTAGTAGGTTTCCGGATTAGATTGGTTTGATTTTAAATGATAAGACATTATTATTTTTTATTATTTATCAATCAATCGAGAAGTGGGTTTTTTGTTGTCTACGTACACAAATTTTCACTAGTGAATATATTTAAAGATGTTGGTTGAGCCCAAACTATAATAACCCATATATACATTGAATTCACCAGATCCTCCGTGTTTTTGTAAACAAGAGGTTTGAGCTTCATTTATCCAGTATTCGTAAGTTCCTGGATTTTGTTTCGTAATATATTTACAAACTAATTCTACTTTTTATCAATTTAGTAATTATATGTGTTTAATGAAGTTCAAAAAAGGAATAATGTGTGTGACATGCACCAAAATACCAACTCTATTATGATCATTTTAGTGTCTATTTACAATCAACTTTCCACAAATTATGTCACATAGTATACTTTCTTCACGAATAAGTTATGTTAAAATCACTTTTCTTGAATCTCTCTATCTCTCCATCTCACACACACATGCATACACATATAGACTCAGAGGTGCACAATGAATAATGGAGAAAATGCAGATATATTTTTTCCCATGTTAATTGTTTCTTACTTTGACTTGGTTTATGTCTTTTTTCAAATTGTTTTTTTGTAAGTTTTGTTGTTCGGCCTTGCATTTGCTTTGTGCTATTGAAGTATGTTTTACTTTTCTAAGATAAAATATTATATTGAGTTTTACATTATTTATTTGATGCTTCGATATTTTGGGATGAAGTTATGGATTTTTTTATTGTTTCACTAGATCAGCTATTTTCTTCTCATATATTTGGGTGGTATCTATAACTACTTTCTAATATATCACATTTTCTAGCTAAGGTTACTATTATTATTATTTTGTCAATTCACTAAAAATACGATAGATAAAGTTATTAAGGTAGCTAAGAATAGAAAAGAGATAACTTAAATATGACTTTATAAGTGCTAGATTTATATATATATAATTTATATTATATATAAACAAATGAGAAGTTCTCAAGGAAATGATTCTTAATTTTTAATTAATAAGTTTTAGATAATATTAATATTGTAATAGTTTATTATATTTTAAAATTTTCAATTAGTGTGGAACTTTCCCTCTAGTCATACAACATCAATTTCAAGTTATTAAAATTTCACAAAACCCAAACTTTTGTATTAGTTCTTTATCGTCATAAAGCACTGGTCATTAGTTTTAGCCCCAAACATACGACTTGAATCGCACTATCACAATAACCAGCAGACAAAATATTTAATTATTCTAATAACATTTTTGAATTAATCGTAAATGTTAAGATATATAATATTAATATCTTATATGTCCAATTAATAAATAAAATGTATATATCTTTTTATTTAATTTTGACATTTTATTTATTAATTGGACATATAAAATATTAATTGGACTTGGATTCAAAAAGATATTATTGTTACATTTATAGTTGTGAAAGAATCCTACACTAAATTGAAGTCTATCATTTGAGAAATTGTGGCATATCATGTTTATAATTGTCAAGGTTACTGCTGGATTTTACGTAGAGTAAAAAAGGGTCTGTGTGTAGAATTTGGGTCTTTATCATTTGTATCTTGAGTGTGTCAATTGATGGCGATTGTTTGTCTCTTTGACGTGTGCGCTAATTGTATTTTTCTGTTGAAATAGCTGAAGTAATATTATGGTTTTCTAGTTTTTGGTGAGACACGGTTGAGTCTTTGAGTGAGTTTTGTGAATGGCTTGTGTAGTGCATATATTGATGGGTCATTACTGAAGGCATGGATGTGCTATATGATGGTGTTAACATCTAGGTGTGGGCTATTTTGTTAGGTGTTCGTTAGTGGTGTCCTTCTTGCTTGATTGATGACAATTAAAAGGTGCAACATGTGTTTTCAGGGTGGGAGATTCATTGCTCTATTTTGATCATATGGGAATTGCTAATGCTGGACTATTATCCTTGTAGAGTGGCTTACTGAATTTATGTGAACAACTTTCAAATCTCTTATTAAGGAGCAAAACTCATAGGAAAGTTGTTCTATTTCAATCTTAAGTGTGTTCAGATTTTTCTATAAAATTTTCTAATATTTGAGTCTTTTATTTATTTTCTTTCAGTTAATAAATTGTTAAGATAAATCATTTGTTAAGGTTAACAAGAGTCAGTCATGTTATTGGGTGGGAAAATCTTTCACTGAAAGTGAGGTTGAGAGATAGTTTTAAAGATTGAGTGAGTCGGCATTGAAAGCCCTTCTATAAATCTATTGAACTTTCGTGAAAGTGATTAAGTTGAGTGATGGTCCTATAAACGTAAGCAATGCTGGTCGAACTACGTTAACAAATCTTGGTTTTGTTTATCTTTTTACTTTTAATTTTTCTGAATTTTGTGTTTGTCAAAAACGAATTGGAAAATTTGTGAAACAATCACTCCTTTGATTTTTTTTCTTCAATTGGTATCAGAGCAAGGTTACCAAATCAGGACTTGGTATAACAAGTTGGTGTAGATTTGAGTTTCGCAAACATGGCCACAAGAGAGGGTGCATCGATCACTAGGCCACCACTGTTGAATAGCTTTAACTATCCTGCCTGGAAATCATAGATGGGAGTCTTCATCCAGGCTTAAGGTACAAAAGCTTGGCATTCGGTAGTACATGGGTGGATGCATCTGATGATTACTGATGATAAGGGTGAGGTAGTTTTAAAAGAGCCATCGGAATGGACAAGAGTTAAAGAAGAGAGGGCACTTGGAAACTCACAAGCAATGCATGCAATTTTCAGTGCTGTTGATGAAGGACGCTTTTCAGTGATATCAACTCGTAAGTCAGTTAAAGAAGTGTGAGATATTTTACAGATTATTCATGAAGGGTCCAATTTGTGATAGTGTCAAAGCTTCAAATGTTAGTTGTAAGGTTTAAAGAACTACAGATGAATTAAAATGAGACTATAGGGGATTCTCATGAATGATTGCGTGATATAGCGAATGGGCACATCAATTCGAGAAGAAATATCTAATTTGAAACTAGTGAAGAAGACGCTGAGATCACTACCTCTGAGATTTATTCTGAAAATTGCAGCAATAGAGGAGGCCTACGACATCAATAATCTGTCATTGAAAAAGGTAATTAGAATTCTTACAAATTTTGAAATGAATCTACTAAGAGGTAAACGAGAAAGAAGCAAAGGATTGACATTACAAGCAAAAACTGGAAAATGTGTGAATGATATAAAATATAAGCCCGACAAGAATGAAGATCTGGTTTTATTGACACGAAATTTTAGTAAGTGGCTAAATAAAGTGACAAATGACAGACTTGAGTTTAGACAAAACTGTGGAAGCTCGTCGAACAACAATTTCAAACAACAAACCAGAACTAAGAACGGTGAAAGAAATATGAGGAGAATTCAATGGCATAAGTGTCAGGATTTTGAACATGTACAAGCAGAATGTATTGATACCTTGAAGAAGAGAAAAGGGAAATCTTTTATTAACACTTGGAGTGAGAATGAATCCGAAAGTGAATATAGTAGTGAAGAAGAAATTGTAAATAGTGCTATGTCAGTTGTTTTATATAGAAAAAATTCAGTTGCATGCCGAACAGTAACAAAGAAGGAAGTAACTGAAGACAAAAAGGGTGTAAATTAGAAAATTTCGAGAAAAATAGAGAGAGATCAGGTCAAGGTTCAATATTAGATTATGACAGTGATCAAAGTGGTTTAGATGACAAAGGGAAGAATATTTATGAAGCTTACGAAGTGATGTATAAAAAATGAGTGAAAACATATAGAAAGAATGAAAGGTTGAAGGAAGAAGTTTTAAAATTTTTAATAAGTAAGGAATTTTTCTAATCATTTTTCAAAATTTTCAATTTTTTTCAATGTTTAATTAATTTTATAACAATCGAATATTGGTTGAACCTTTTAAATCTTAAACCTCTTGCTTTACAAATTTAACTTACAGTTTGATTTTAAAACAATATATATATATATATATATATATATATATATATAATTTATTTATAATGATTAAAATTATGTATATATATAATATATGGATTGATCATTTTTATTGAAATTAAATTACTTTATTATTTTCTTTCCCAATGCAGTTCAATTATAAATCACCTACAAAAATATAATTATGGATAGTATAAATACAATATCGATTATAACCTAAGCAATTGCATAATTAAAGAATTGTTGAAGTTGGTATCACATCAAAATTATTTATTTGTATAACTAATGAATAAATATTATTATTTATTTATAATGATTAAAATTATGTATATATATAATATATGGATTGATCATTTTTTATTGAAATTAAGTTACTTAATTATTTTCTTTCCGATACAGTTCAATTATAAATCACCTACAAAAATATAATTATCGATAATATAAATGCAATATCGATAAATTATAATAGTATAACCTAAGCAATGCATAATTAAAGAATTGTTGTAGGTAGCGCATCAAATTCAATGGCGGAAAAGCAGATCCTTAGTTGGTCAATTCTTTCATTTGCAGAGCTTCATATTCTGATCTTAGTTTGTCCTTCTTATTCTTCTTCTTCTTGAGGTTGTACACAAGCCTACCCAATCCAACTGCACAAACACCGATTATTACTCCGAACACCATCCCTGTTGCTCTGCTCAGGTCTTCAGAAGAAGAGTGATAATAAATTTGGCGTTCTTCTATAACCCCATTCACATCATCATAACCAGCGGACTCAGCAGGTGTAGCAGACCCTTTCACAACATCTGCTGGAAATGCCCGAGGTGGCATTGATATTGATGATGCAGGCCCTGTGGCCTTATCTGAAGCATAGTCGTCATCTAGAGCTTGGACAACGGGTGGAGGAGAAGCAAGTTCCGGAGAGAGAAGTTCGTTATATTCCTCAGCTCCTGGTGCTGGTGCAGAAGAGTCAGATGTGTTCATACACTCGGTTTGGCTTATCAACATTAAGAATGTAATAAGAAGAGAAACTAGTTTCAACATGGCTGAGAAAAAAAAGTTGTGCAAGTCTTCATGGAAACTAAGGCTCCATATATACTTGTGGTGGCTTTCGATAGGAAACTGAGAGTTGCATCAGAAAAACGGAGGTATAGGTTCACTATCCTGCATTAAGTTAATGACATGTTGGATACATTATTTGTGGTTCTGAAAGCAATACGAAGGTGACATAAGTCACCCTCGGTTTTAAATAAGAAGACATTATCTTACTGTTTTGCGAAGTTGATGAATAATTAATGAAAATTCCCAGTCATTAATTGCTATTATTAGGACATGATGTACACTCTTCATAGTATTAATAATTTGTAAAATTATATATTTTAAATATATTATTTAAAAAATTTCAAAGAAATCCCTCTCACTTCTTTCCATGAAGAAATCAAGGAGAAGATCTTTCCTTTTCACGAGGAAATCAGGGAAAGGCCATTAACCATACAGTTATGTCTCTTCTCATAATTGGAACTTTATGGTATTGATTACTTCTAATTAGGAATATGCATTGCAAATTTTCAATTTTTAAAGATTTTATTTTAGTATCTACCTTTTAAAAATTTTAATTATATTAAATCTTCTATAATTTGAACCTTTTTCACTTTAATCTTTGATTTTTAAAAATTATCATTAATCCCTTTGGATTTTTTTCCATACTCTATGGCATGATTCTTTGTTAGAAAACTTAATGGACAATGGGGAAACGATACCATGTAAGAATATTAGGTATTACGTGGTACAACACCTGTCATAGTTATTCCTTGTAACACATAACGTAGAGTGTGATAGCTAAACCACACGACATCATAGGGAGTGCAACTTCGTGTTAATCATATGCACGACATTGTATGAAGTCAGGAGAAAAATAATCATCTTCTTACAAATATATGAAGAATCCTAACGCATTATGGAAGAGTAGGAATTTTATATATTTATGTTTCTCAATCTTATTGGTTTGTCAAATTGTGGTTTGCATTTTAGGGATTTGTTATTAGTGTTTTAAGTAGGGATATAAAATTTTTAAGCTTCAATTAGGGTTTTTCTATAAAATTTTGTAATTTTAAATTTTCTGTTAAGGGTTTTTTTCTGAAAAATAAAGTGGAATATCACGAGTAAAGAAATGTGTTACAACCAAATTGTAATGCTTAAGAGGGTACTTACTCATGTTACAAAACCTCCTTAAGAAAAGACAACATATTCAAACAACAGTTTTGGCCAATATTCCTCAGCAATGCCAAATCCCTAATCCCATTGATGATTTCTATAATGAGACACTCTAGTGGGGAGATCTTATTTGCAATTCTTCTGGAGTTTCTTTATTTCCAAATGGTGCGTACAAAGTCCTAAAGCTAGTGTGAATATCAACTTGATAGGTTTTGGAAGAGCAGTCTGGCACTACAAGAAATTGTATTTTTAGTGAAGGTAAAAGTTGTCACTAAAAGTAGTAATATTTGTTACTATTATTAATAGTGACTAATATTTGAAGTCGTCACCTCCCGTCACAAATACCTCCGTCACTAATGAAATAGTGACTAATTTAAAAAATGGTCGCAATTATGCAACACTTTTGTAACACAAATACTGACACTAAAACTTGTGAAATATGTGACAAAACTATATAGTCACAATAACTTTACATATTTATGACAAGTTTATCGTCACAAATAATAAAAAGTAGTGACGAATGAAGTCGTAACAATACTTCATTTTATTGTGACAAAATTGCTGACACTAAAACCTATCAAATGTGTGACAAAACTTTATGGTCACAACTGTACTTATTTATGACAAATTTGTTGACACAAATAATATAAAGTAGTGACGAATAAAGTTGCAACAATACTTCATTATATTGTGACAAAAATACCGACATTAAAACCTATGAAATGTGTGACAATACTACATGGTCACAACTTCACATATTTATGACAAATTTGTCGACATAAATAATATAAATTAGTGACGAATAAAGTCGTAACAATACTTACATTTTATTATTGCAACATTATCACCACTAAAATAATTATAGTGACAAAATATCTGTCACTAATAATTTTTTATCAGTGTCTATTACTTCAGTTCTTGGTCACTAATATTTTAATAAAAGAGTGCCAACATCATTTCATCACAAAATGAAAATTGGTTCTTACAAAAGTATTATCTCTAATGTGTTTATTATTATCACAAATAAAACTATCACTTCATCAATAGAATTAAATTAGTCGTAAAAGAAATTTGCATCAAGTAGCTATATTATCTAATGATTTCGTCACAAGTATAAAAGTTATTGTTACAATAATGTTGTCACTAAATAAAGAATATATGTTACAATAAATTTATCACTAATGTCTTATCATATACATCTGATATGTGTAACCAATCTTCACTAGAAAACCTAATGACTGAAGAGGCTGAGTAGGCATCAATGTATCTTTTCACCTACAACAGAAAATTGCAAAATGACAGAAGGTAATGAAAAGAAGACTGACATAGATAAACACTTATCAATACACTATCAAAGCTAGATACTGGAATTAAAAATCCGATCTGCACATTTTGCTAACCCACATGTAACTACAAAATGGAAAAGCATTTTAAACAGCAAAAGCATTTAATTCAAATGCTGGTAAATAATATATCCTTGTCAAATACACATAAACTTCTAACAAGAAAAAGTATCCAGGACATGTCAAGTTTTTCAAAGCCTTAAGCAAGAAACCAAGAAAAGCAAGTGACCCTTACTCCTCAATAACACTGAAGTGCAAGGCACCAGCAATACTATTCTGTATAACAGCTAAAGTATTGCTCAAAATTCATGAAGAAGAAGATGAAAATGAAATTTCTGTAGCATGTGTAGCTTAGATTATGATAGAATATTAAACATTTTCTTCAAGCACATTTATTTAGGCAGTGGAATCCACGGGTTATTGCAAGAGTTATGTGCATTCTATTGACATGATTGATTGCTAAATCACAAAGAATAGAAAGTAGTAATTGCATGAGGAAAGTTGACTATAGGATCTCATCAATCACATACAAGTCCTCACATACATGTAAAGTGTATTCAATATAATGATACACAAGTATAATTGAAGGATGCTTACAAGGCACCTTCCAAAAGGGAAGGGAATACCTAGCAACGCTGACATTGTTGCTGCAAAATCAAGCTGCAAAAAATGAGCCAAGTACTTAACATAAGAAAATCATTCTAAAAATTAATGGGCAAATAACATTCCGGAATTCTATGGTTTACCCGAGCACCTGTTGCAATGATGAGAATACTGTTACTTATGGTTTCCCTAGTTGCAGTTAGAAGTATCTTACATTTCACATCAGCAGACATAACTCGAGTGCCAAGAACCAATTCAATACCTGGGTACAAAAATTAAAAGTCTACACTCAAAATGGAAGATATGGAACTTCTTTTTGCAGTGAAAAGACAGAGATGGATCTTCAAATGAGGAAAAATATGACCCAAAGATATTCACCATGTTCTTTGTACCATTCTGGAGTCAACCTTTCCTCATTAGCACCTACACAAGTGTGAAATGCTGGAAAAAAAATTTAGAGATAAGCTCTTTAACACTGGGATGCGTGAACCCAAAACAATTGAGCAAAAATTAGAAAATGGATTGATATTCAAAGAGACTAAAGTTCTTTACCAGAGCAAAGTATCCCAGAAATACATTGCAAATGAAAACCTGAAAATTGTACCTAACCATATGATATTAATAGTAGCATAAGAAACAAACCGAAATAGCAAGATATTCAACGGTGATAATATCTCGTGGTTTTAAGTCCATCTTCAACAATTCTAAAAGATACTTTCCAACCAAACGGCACTCGTCCAACTTCAGTTCGTTTTCAGCAGGTATTGATGAGCTGTGCAAAGAAATTAAAAAAACTCAGAATTCTTTTTCTTTTTATTTCTTTTTCTTTTTCTTCACAGCAAAATTGGGCAAGCAGACATTCTTACCTGTAAGGGAGAGACATTCCCATGGCTTCAATAGAAAAGGCCATCGTGTTAGCAGTATACATTCCACCACAAGCACCTGCCCCAAGGCATGAATTACGGACAACAGTTTTTCGTTGTTCATCAGTTATAGATCCACTTACATATTCTCCATAAACCTGCAATAGAGTTGACAGAAAAGAAGAAAATAGGTATTGCAAACATACAAATTCACTCTAGCATGACAACCCATTGTTGTCGTTGGTTTAAATATATGCCTAAAAGATTGAAACAGAGATATTGAAGGCTTATGAATAAACCAAGCTACAGATCGAAATAAACATAAGACAAAGAATTTAATATCATCTTCTAACTTCAATACTCTTCCTTCCAAAATATGAAGAAGTAGAATGAACAGATACAAATAGTAAGCAACTAAGCGGTAGAATAAGAGTCTGTTAACTTCTTGATTTTTATTCAGAAGTCTTGCATCATTTAGCTATCAGCATTATTACACAACTCTCCAAGAAAGCACCTTTAATCAACTACAATATCATTCTGATTAAGACCAAGAGTTAAACAAAAGATAACCAAAATTGATTACCCAAATAGCAGTAATTAGAATACATCTAAAACAAACAAAATATATTTAAAAAGGAACAAAGACTCTATAACCAACAATGGAAACAATTTCTTCGGCGTCAAACCAAAAGAGTGGTATGCTCAGCAAAATCCAGTTATTTTAAGATAAATGCATTCAACCAATTACCAATCAAATACCAGTAACATGAACCATTTAAATAAAACTTAAAACCTCAAATTCGGATATGCACAAGATAAAGAGCATATGTAAAAGAAACCTTGAAGATGGTAAAAGGGGAGAATGAATGATAAGGTTCAAACACCAAGAGATGCCCTAAATCTACCTGCAACTCATTCTTTGTACCCATTGCAATTTGATTTACACCCTCTTCCTGTTGAGTGAATAAAACCCTAGTAGAAGAAAGTGTATAAGTTTAAATGGGGGTGTCGTTTCTTGCTGTAGTTGGAAACTTGTAACCAATACTTCTAACGACAACGCCTTTAAGGCTTCTCAACCCCCTTGAAGAGCTAGTCTGCGGATTTGGGGAATGCTTGGACATCTCAGTGGCTAAGATGAAGAAGGTGGCATCTATTTCACCTTCACTATGGGATTTTTGTTTATGGCCAAAGAAAATCTGTCCGAAATTGCTCAAATCCAACAGAAATTGTTCAAAATCCGACGAAAATGGGTGAAAAGTCACCGACGAGCATTGAAAGCACAAAGGACAGGTGGTGAGTTATGAGCAGGAGGCTAGGGCTAAGACAATAGAGAATAATAAAAAATAATTAGTTGATTCGTGGACAACATAAAGAAGAGAAAGAAGAAACCAAAGAAAAACCAGCGAACAAGAAATGCAAGAGAAGAAAGTGGGAAATGAACCCGCGTCGTGAAATTTTAAATATTAAGCAAATTAACCACAACGTTTTATTCCACAAAACGTCTCGATTTTTATTTCATGAAGCTTTAATTAAAAAAAGTCACAAAAAATGTTCCAAATTTGTGACATTTTTATAAAACATTGCAAAAAATTGAAAAATTTTTGTGACATTTTTTAAACGTCGTAAAAAGTCTTTATAATCTGTGACGTTTTATCAATAAAACTTCGCAGATTGTATTAATTTCTTATAGTGTTAGATGCAAACCCTATATTTTTTAATACATTTTAATTTCTCAAAAAAATTTGTAACAAAAAATTGATCAAGTGACAACAAAACTTTTATCACTAAAATTACAAATAGTAGTGAGCATAGTGATAGTTTGGATGTTGTGACAATATTAGGTAGACACTAATTAATTGAATTTTTATTAATAAAAGTTTTCGTCGTAACAAGTTCATAGGCTTTTAATAACAAAGCTTAGTGATAAAAGAAAATTTAACAATATTAATATATTAATAGTGATAATTTAATTGTGAAGGCACTAAATTGTCACAATTTCCACTGTATTAGTGACACAAAAATAAATCATCACAATTAATCCAAACAGTAGCATCAATAAATTGTTTTGTCACAATAAACCTCGTATCTATGACAAATAATACTTAGTCACATTGTCACTAAATTACAAATGGTAGTGACCATAGTTATAGTTTGGTGATTGTGATAATATTAAATAGATAATATTAGTGACAAAACCTATAAATTATCATAGATAATCTAAGCAATAGTGTCAATCAATTGTCTTGTTACTAAAAAATATCGTATTTATGATGACAAAAATATTTAGTCACAAAAAATTGTCACTAAATTACGAATAGTTGTGACCGTAATTATAGCTTGGTTATTGTAACTATATAAAGTAGACACTAATTAATTGAATATTTATTGGTAAAATTTTTTGTCACAACAAGTAAAATATAGTGTGACGATTCACAGTTCGTAACAAAAAGAACAAAATATTAGTGACCAAACTTGTTTTATCATAATAAATAGAAAATATTAGCCACTAATATATGTTTTGTCACAATTACAATTTATTCCCACCAAAATTATTTTTGTGCCAAATTTCATAGGGTTGTAGTGACAAAACTTAATGATAAAATAAAGTTTAACACTATTAATATATTAATAGTGACAATTTAGCAGTGAAAGACATTAAATTGCCACAATTACCATTATATTAGTGACAACACATATAAATCATCACATAATTCAAACAATAGTATCAATCAATTGTCTTGGCACTAAAAAATATCGTATTTGTGATGACAAAAATATTTAGTCACAAAAATTTGTCACTAAATTACGAATAGTTGTGATCGTAGTTATAGTTTAGTTATTGTGACAATATAAAGTAGACACTAATTAATTGAATATTTATTGACAAAATTTTTTGTCACAACAAGTAAAATATAGTGTGACGATTCACAATTTCGTAACAAAAAGAACAAAATATTAGTGACCAAACTATGTTTTGTCACAACAAATAGAAAATATTAGCCACTAACATATGTTTTGTCACAATTACAATTTATTCCTGCCAAAATCATTTTGGCGCTAAATTGGATAGGTTTTTACTGACAAAACTTAGTGATAAAAGAAAAAGTTGTCATTATTAATATATTAATAGTGACAACTTAATTGTGAAAGATAATAAAGTGCCACAATTACTATTGTATTAGTGACAAAAAAATAAATCATCACAGTTAATTCAAACAATAGTGTCAATTCATTATTTTGTCACAAAAAATCTCGTATTTGTGATGAAATAATAGTTAGTCACAAAACAATTGTCACTAAATATCTTAACTCTTGTAGTGTGGGTTGAAAGCCATTGTACGGTATTTGTGACAGTATTCCCTGGAGCAAACTAGAGGCATTTCTTTGTAACAATTTCCCATAATTTATTGGTAAAAGAGCGCTTGAAAAACAAGTGATCTCTTGATTCCTCATAGACTAAACACTAAGGACATGTTCTGTCAACTTGCAAGTATCGAACTGTTAGTAGTGTTGAGAGCCTATTTTTGATGGTGAGCTATAAAAGGAAAGAAATTTTGGATCTTAATACCTTACTCCATATCATCTTGTACTAATCAACCATATGATATCTTCTTCCTAGCAGATCCTTGATGAACTTGTTGGATAATTAATGGAAAGGTTGAACTTTTTAGTAGAAAGTATCAGGAACAATTGGATTAGGGGTAGATAGGTTGTAGGTATCTTATTACCAGGAACAGTGATAAGTGAATTGATCTTAGTGTGAAGAGGTAGGATTAGTGAGTTCCTTGATGTGTTATAAGAGTGAAAAGGCTAGTCTTGACTAGACCAATTATCAAACCATAAGGAAATTAGATTCCTATTGCCAATTATGCATGAAACATTAGCTTGAACCATATCTCTCAACTTCAATAACTAGTTTAGGAAGTAAGAATTTGAGGTGTTTTTGTTTATTTCCCATATACATCTGCCCTTGATGAAGTATAAATGTAGCCATTTTAGCCATAGTGAATTCTCACCCTTTAGTGTCTACTAAAATCTTTTAAGGATTAGTGCATGATTGGTAGTTTTAACTAAAGAGATACCAAGTCCTCCTTCTTTGGGAAAACATAAGCTAGATCATTTGACTTTAGCTGCCTCTTTGGCACCATTTGAATGACTCCATAGGAATCTTTTGAATAACCTTTCAATTGTGTTGATGATATTTTTAGATAGGACAATATGAGAGCTCCAGTATATGTGAAGTGAGTTGAGAACGTATTTAATAATTTACCCACTTACCCACATAGGATAGAAACTTATTCATCTAAGATTTGATTTTTTTTTAATTTTTTTAATGAGAGGTAAGCAATCAATAAAGTTGAATCTTCTCGTAGAAACAAGTAGCCCCAAATATAGTAGTGGAGGAGATTTAGTGTGCATTCTAGTAATTGTTGCAATATGAGACTCTAATGTAGTAGCTCCTTTAGAAGTTAGGAAGTGATTTTTACATAAATTAATATGCAATTTAGATAATCTTTTAAAAGTTTCTAGAGCCTTCATAAATGTTTGAATGGAATCTATTGTGGCCTGCAAAATAAAAGGAGATCATTTGCAAAACATAGGTTATTTAAACCAAATTTCTTGCATCTAAAATGGAACTGGATGTTGGGGTTGTGTACCATTTCTTGCTTGATAATTGGGTTTAGAGTCTCCATGCATAGAATAAAGAGATAGAGGAGAGGGGATCCCCCCGTTTGAGGTCTCTTGCAACTTTGAAATAGCCTGTGGGGCTACCATTAACCAACATAGTTAGGATTGTAGATGAAATGCATTCCTTTAACCATTAAATGAAAACATTAGGAAATCCATAAGCCTTTAGCATCTTCCAGAGGAAATCCTAACTTGCACTATCAAAGGCTTTGTGAAATCAATTTTGATAGTGCAATTAGGGATGGAACTGGATATGGAGTAACCTTTTTAATGTTCTTTCATAATTTGAACATTATCACTAATTTGCTTATTACATAAGTAATCACCCTGATTGTCATTGATTAGAGGAGTTATAGCTTTTTTCAATCTAGTTGCAAGGAATTTGGAGATGATTTTGTAGAGAAAGTTGGTACAAGCAATAGGTCTAAAGTCTCCAAAACAAGAGGGATTAGGACCTTTAAGGATCAAATATAAGAAGGTTTTGTTGATTTTTTTGAGGAGCACACCATTAGAGAAGAATTCTTGGATTGCCTTCTTAACATATTGACCTATGATATCCGAAGACCTTTGGAAGAAATATCCATTCAAACCACTAGGTCCTAGTGCTTTCATACCATCTAGACCAAAAACAACTTCATCAATCTCTTTATTAACCACAAGTTTAGTTAATGGATCCAAGTCCATATGGTAAAATTTCTTTGAGATGAATTTACAAAGTTTAGAGTAAGTTACAAAAGATGGACTAAGAGTGCCAATTTAGGGCTTTAATTATGATTTTTTAATTAAAGGTTTCAATTTTGGGTTTGTAATTAAAATTTTCTACTAGGGTTTTTAATTAGAGATTTTTAGTTAAATTATTTAATTTAGGGTTTGTGATAAAGGTATTTTATTAGGAGTTTTTTGTAAGAGGTATTCAATTTAGGGTTTTCTTTATCTATTACTTGAATGGAATGCGGGTTTGGTTCTTATATGTATATATATATGCTGACATATTGCAGCTTTTGTTATGTTTATATTTGATTGTGCACAAATGTTGGACGACAGCTGGTTTAAAGTGTAATGTAGGACTTAGGAGAAGAGTTTGATGGTAGGGCAGTAGTTTTGCACTATATTATGTATTTTGAGTGTTAAGAGATTACCTACAGTATCTCTTGTGTTGTACATAACTTTTATTTCTTTATAAAGTTATTGATTTACCAAAAAAAAATTAGAGTTTTCAATTTGGTTTTCCAATTAGGCTTTGCAATTTAAGGGTTCTATTAAGTTTTTACTTAGGGGTTTTCTATTAGGGTCTTTGATCAAGGGCTTTCATTAAGGGGTTTTCAACTAGGTTTACAATTTACGATTTTTTGGTTAGGATTTCTAATTAGGGGTTTTATGTTAAGATTTCAATTCATTATTCTCATTCTTTCCATTAGTTTTTTTACATATTGTATTGTAATACAAAGAAGGAGACTTGCCATCTATCCCTTTGTTACTCTACTTTGAAGGTACTAAACTACTAGTATGTCAAGTTGGTTTTCTATTTGTTTTATTTATTAATATGAATTTGATTTATATTTTGTTTTCAAATATTTCTATATAACTAGCTATTAAGTGGTGGTGTTGGGCTAACAGCTACAAGCATTATTTTCTTAGAGTCTAAATGACTTAGTTCAGGTTGGCATTCCAACTTCATGACATTTTTTATTGTTCTTTAATGTGTATTATTGGTTGAAATCTGATTTGTTGATTGCTTATAATTTAGGATCGAATCATTTTAATAAAATGTTGGATAAATTAGGTTCTCTTTTGGCTTATAGAATGTTATAATGTTATAACTTAGGTTGTTTGTAACTTAGGATCAAGTCATATCATTTTGGATTGTTCTTCATTACACTTTTTCTTTGTTTGTTAAGATAATGTTATAATGTTATTGTAGGTACTTGTAAAAAATGGTTGCTGCACTTGACCTTAGAATTAGGTTGCAGTATTTTTCTGATGAATGTTTTAAGTTTAAACTAGATATGAAATACAAAGGTGGGGAGATAAGATTATTTTAATATTGAGTTAGATGAGATAACCTTAGTTGATTACATACTTAATGCTAAGAAGTTAGGGTATAACAAAGCATGAAAATTTATGTATAAATTCTCACATGAATCATTTGAAGATATTTTGAGGCCACTACAACATGATAATATGATGTAAAGATATTGATACAAATAATTAGGAAAAGATTAATACAATTAAAGTGTATTTAAATGGGAAAATATCTTAAAGTTTACATATCTAATGACATATGTTAAGTATACCTATTCATGTACAATGAAGTAGACACTTCACCATTACTGAAGCATCTATTGTAGTACCCATTGAAGAAGCCGATAAAGCATCTACTTAGTCACACGTTGAAACACCCACTAAAATAGCCACTATAGCACTCACTAAGTATCCAATGACTTGGAAGATCTAACATATAAAGATCACAATTTAATATATTTAAGTGAGTTAGGGTATTTAACAGAAGAAATTACATAAGATATATTGAATGTGGTATAAAAGAAGAATTATATAATATGAGCGAGCAATGAAAGGGTCCCACAAATATTGATTTAGGGAAAAAAATAAAATTGAAATTAATGACAAAGGAATTGTTTTTGTATAGAAGTTGTGCCTATTTTTTTTTACTTAAAAATGTTAGGTTCTAGATCTAGGTTATGACCCTTATATGAAAGCATGAGGTTTGCTTTTAGGGCGAGTCCTAGTGGATATGTCGTGCATACATTTTATGTATATGCTTAGAATTGGATGCTCTAAACTTATTTGTAATTTAGGAAATGGTTCATCACTATATAAATGTTGTCGTTTATCAAAAGTAATTTTAGTATTAGGAACACTCATAATTATATCAAATTCCATGATCATTATATGAACTCTTTTAAGCTCTTAACATGTTTTTGAGTTTTTCACTTCTTTTTGTAAACTTGGATAAGGAGTCCTTAAGGGTGTCAACCTCCTTTTTCAATGCTTTAATTAATGTAAGTCATAACTATCAATAATGGCCACTTTTTTAGATGCCTTGATACTACATAATTCACTCTTTATCTTTTCATTATCAATTATACACACATCTAGATTCATTTTAGGCCTTTTGAGTTTAGACAATAGATTTTTCTTTTTCATGAACATAACTTTAAAGCTCTCAACTTGTTCATTAAATTTCAAACCGACATCGTTAACTTTATCATAAGAATTAGATTTAGGGAGGACCTCATCATCATTTTTAGCCATGAAGCACATGTGAGCTACATTTCTTTTTGAATGCTCATTTTCGGAATCACTTATGTCATCCCAAGTGGAACCTTTAAATGCCTTCTTTTCTCCTTTTTTTCCTTTTCTCCTTCTTATCATTTCTCTCATATTTTTCATTTTCTTTGAGGAAAGGGCATTAAGACTTCATGTGTCTAGGTTTCTCACATTCAAAATAAATAATATTATTTGATTTGCAATTTGAATCTATCTCACCACCTTTGAAGTCTTTTCTTTTTAAAGAGTTTTTCTTTATTAAGAATTTCTTGAATTTTCTAATGATTAAGGCAATTTCTTCTTCATCGATTTACTAGTTAATCTGTCTTCCTCTTCACTTGATTCTTTATTTGAGACTTTAAAAGATATTTTTTTGTTTGAAATCATCGTTTTTTTGTGTGTCTCTTGCAGCCTCATATTGTATACGAAGAGAGACCCAACAAGCTCTTTTAATAGTAATGTTAGATCTTTTACTTCTTATATGGCTATAATTTTAGCTTCGCATGTTTTTAGAAGTGACCTCAACAATTTTCTTACCATTTCAATGTTAATGTAAATATTTTAGAGACCTTTGAGAGCATTAATAATAATCAATAAGTCTAGTGTATATCCTAGATATGTTTTCATCATGCTTCATTTGAAACAATTTATATTAGTGTACTAGCATGCTAACTTTGTACTCTTTTACTTGATTTGTTCCCTCGTGGATAAATTATAAAATATCACAAATTTCATAAGTTATTTTAGACAGAGATTCTGTTAAATTTGTTTCTTCCTAATGCATACACTAAAAATATGAATGCTTTGCTATTAAAGGAAATTACTCTCTTTTCTTGAAGATCACATTCTTCTTTTAGCTTAGGAACCGTTTTTACCATCTATGATTTTAGTAGGAATGAATGGACTACATAAGACAATTTTTTTGCAAATCAACATTTCAATCATCAAGGAAAATTTCATTATTGTTTCTTAATAAAGATAGTTATTTCCATCAAAGAAGGGAGCTTTACTAATGTTTTATCCCTTTCGGTTAAATGATGATGATAATACTCATAAATATACTATTATAATCTTTAAGATGGGATTTTATTTAAAATATTGTTCTAATAGAATTGCTTTGATGCCACTTTTGAATCTCTAATGACACCTAAGAGAGTGGTGAATTGGATATCTATAAAATTTAATAAAATTTTCTAACTAAATAAACTCACTTTAACAATGTTCAATATATGTAACAATAAAGAAATTGCTTAGCTTAAATTAATCAAATAATTAAATAATAATTTAAAGTGGATAGGAAGAGAGAACACAAATTAATCAAATGATGACTAATAAAGAGGACAAGTATGAAAGAACATAAATTGATTTAATGTGGTTTGATAAATTATCCTTTTCTACATTCACTCTTAAGACTCTTCTTGGAATTGCACTCTAATTCTTTTTTCAAGGCAAATAACAACCTTTTATAATCTCTTTTTGACAAAAGGAACCCTTTTACAATCTTCCTTCATACTGAAGAGGAACCTTAGTACCACTTAGAACACTCCTAAATACAATATATAACCACCTTAAAAAATGTTTGCAACTTAAAATATCTCACTTTATCAACTTGATAATACCAAGAAGGCTCACTCACTCAAAATGAGACAATAAATGCTCAAATTATTAGAAAACATTTAAAAATATGAGTAAAAGACACCCAAATACTTTTGATGAGAAAGCCAAGGAGAAAAAATGTATTTATGAAATTTGGGATCTCTACTAGCCATAAGACAACAAAATTAGTCGTTACAATGGCTAGTTGCAGAGCACTAGTCGATCGGTGTAGTATATTGGTCGACCGATATGCAGTAAATATACAAATTCACTACATGTTGAGATAGTGGTTGACCACTCAATATATCGGTCAACTAGTGTGTCTCTTAAAGGGGTATTGGTTGACCACACTACCACATTGATCTACCAATATGTCAACATACTCACCTATTACATTTTAAGGTTACATTGGTCAACCACTAATCTATATTACTTAACAATCTCTCTAAAAACATATTTTAACAACCTAAAATGATCAAAATTAACTTTTTTTCATGTAATTATGATTAAAAAAATTTAAAATATTCCTTAAAGAGTGTTTGTAAAATCAAGAGGCTTTTCACTTAAGACAAAACTTGAATATCTCTTTATAAATGAAAAGACTCATGCAATAAAATGATATAAAATATTTATAAATGGTGAGCTATTAAGATTACCAAAATAATAAAGTAAGATCACAATTAATATTATAAACTAGAAAAGGACCTTGATATGCCTTAATCTTCTTTTATTTTTGACTTGATCTACACTTTATATGTTGTAAACATTATCTTTTCTTTTTTCATCTTCACGATGTATCGTCTTGAGTTATACATGGGTTTATATTGTTCTTATAAGAATTCTCATCAAGATAGCAAATTCATTAGTAGAATTCATGTTCAATAATGATTAAAATATTGGTTGGAACCTTTTTTAGTTCAACACAAAATATGGTGGAATATTGACAATAATCATTGGAAAGTATCCAAATAAAAATGATTTCTAGGTTGTTTACTTGATTAAATTGGCAATAGTTGTTCATGGGTGTTCATAAGTGACATACAAAAGGTAAATCAATAAATACTAAAAGCTACCTTTTATATTAAATGTCAACTAATGTGACCAAACTATAGAGCATAATCAAGGAGGTATATATCTAGTTACAAAATTCCAAAAATTAAATATATCTAGTTACAAAATTCTAAAAATTAACAGTGTAGATATGCTTTAATGTAAACTATAAGAGTGATTTACTATCAAATAACACTACATATTGTTTTAATTCATACTTAAGGAATGCAAAGGATAAAACAACTTTAACATACTTAGATTCCATTAAAAAAAAGAAATAGGAATGGTTTTATACAACAATAGTATATGTCTTAACGGTATATAAAAATTAGAGAAAAATAAAAAAGAGGCTTCTATTTATTTGGGTCATTTTACAGGTGACAGAAAATTTGAAGTTGAACAATATGTAAATGACCATCATATAGTGAACCTTGAAATAAATGGTACTACTTATTTGACTCTTTTGTAGGTGATGGAAAATTTGAAGTTGAATACTATATTAATGACCATCATATAGTGAGCCCATAACAAATTATTAAAGTTATAAGAAATATGATTTGACTGGGATCTCCTATATCTATACCATTTCAGCAATCATTTTAGAGAGAGGAGATCCAAAGGCATATATAAATAGGGTAATACACTAAAGAGACATATATGAGGTGTTAATAGAAAAGTGTAAACCTAGTATAGTTAAATAGTTTTGGTCAATATTTAGGGAAGGATATGAACACACTTTCAAACCTCTCACCTATACGAAAAAAGCAGGAAGACCAAAGGAAAAGAGAAAAAAAAGGAGAAGCTAATGAAGGTAAGAAGTGTACTCTATCAACTAGAACTATATGAAATGTCACCTACAAGAAATGCAAAAATGTTGGACATAATTTCAAAACATGTAAGATGCCATTCATTAAGTCATATGACATGGTCCACTGTCAATCTATAATAATGGTAAGATTTCTCATACAATAATATGTCATCTTTATTTTTCATACATGGTGAATTACACATGTTTCCTCAAGAAAGTGTAATAGTTAATGCATCGCAAAACAAAGTTAGGCACCAATTCAATAAACTAAAATGAAGAGAAAGGTAACCAATAATCAAGTTAAAAGATCTGAGATTTTAACAAGTTTACTAGCATATGGAGCTGGACTAGCCAAAAATATAAGAAGTAAGTTTGAACTCAGAACCTTTAGATATAGAGGCACACCACTAATTTGGTTACATTGATGTGTATAACATATGCTCCTATATATTTATGACCTTTGAGACAGCTCCATGTGTATTGTCTTTTATATTGATGACCTTTTGGATAACTCAATGTGCATTGTCTTTTATATTAATGGCCTAATAGACAACCTCATTAATATGTTATAAGTTTTATTTTTTAAAATCACAAGTGCGCAGTGTAGTTTTAGCTAGGATTAACAAGTAGAGTTGATCTCAAAAGGACAACAAGTACTAATAATAACCTCCTTTTATTATTTAATCGAAGAATAAGATGATGGTATAGTTAAAATTAAACTAAACTAAAATTCAACACAATAATGAATTAGAACACAAATATTAATCAATATTAAATAACTAATACCTAGGTAATGAATCCTCCTAATATTTCTTCAGAAATAACCCTTATTATGTAATTCAATTGTTGATATTTTGACCATAGAAATTCCTATCTTATGTTAACATCTATCTCATTAGACCGTAGAAATTCCTATCTTATGTTAACATCTATCTCAAGACTATTAATAACTAACTCTCGATTGATTAACTGAAACCTCTTTCTAGTTAGAAACCTAAGATTGTATTACTCACTTTGTGAATTTCGCTAGTAAGTTTGACCCTAATTTAGAGGATTTATGTTAATTTATCTTTACGTTCGTATGCAAATTCTTCCAATTATTATAATATATTCATACAAAAGGTTATCAATCTCAATCATATGAAATCAAACAATAAACTAATATCCTGAATATATTAATTCAAGAATAAAATGTATAGAAAATCATAATAAATTAATCAATCAAACATTGTTAAATAAAACATCAAATCATAATATTCGTCCCAACTTAGAGTTGATCATATCTAGGCACTAAACTAATTTAATTTCTAAAAATAGAAAACAAAATAAACATCCAAATTTTAGAAGAATAATTAAAAACAAAATAATCACACACACACACACACACACACACATCCTTTTTTTTGTAATATAATCATTTTGAAACTTTTATGAAAGGTTGCTCTCTATCGGATCTATGAAGTAATCTTCTTATTTTCATTGTCTTAGGTTCAGAATTTGAGTCTCTAGCTCTAAATTTCATATCTAACTCTAACTTTAATTATGTCTTTTTTCCTCTTCATAATTGCCTTTTATGGTGTGACATTAAGGTTTTTAGGACATACACGATCAATCATAGGAACGTGTGAGTGACAATGTATCTCAAAAACAACTCAAAATCACAGATTTACACATTTCTAACAGCTTCCACAGTTAAAAGACACAACTATATATGTGGCGTATATCTTCACATACGCAAAAACATCCTTAAAGCTTTACACGTTCACAGTCACTTATGTAGTTCCTTATATGGTCGTGCATACTTCTTACATGGGCACGTACATTGTCACACAAGCGTGTACCTTCAAAGTAGATCCAATTCTTCCTTTTTTCCCTCGATTTACCTGAATTCTTCTCCTCTTAATCTATGAAGACAATTGTAACCTAAAAACACACTTGAAATAAAATAAATACCAAAAATAAGCAAAATACACTAAATATGGATATAAAACACAATCCATTAAACATTTATTACTCATGTGCAAACGTCTTTTCGTTTTTCTGACCATATTTTAAGACACATATGCATTGTCTTTTGTTTTTGTAGTATGTGGTAAGTTTCATGTACAACATTACTTTAGTTTGAAACATCTTTTATGAATCTATTTTTGAAATTTTATAAATGAACATTGCATTATAACATACAAATCAAATAAAACTTAAATTCATTCTCATTAATTTAGCAAATAATTTCATACATTTACTATCCATTACAACTACTTATATATAAGCATCGTTATCCATTATGGCTCTTTCTTATTACTGTATATATAGTTACTATTAGTAATACCGGACATAATCTAAGACAATATCATTAAACCATACACCTAACTAAGTTTACTATTATCTCTCTTATGTTTAATGCACATTATAAAATGTTCTTTTCTCTTAACTCATTTATAACATCTACATTCTTAGAGTAAATATTTTGTCATACTACTCGAAAAATTTGTAACATTCCTTTCCCTATCATAAACAACAAAAATAATTGTCAGTTTACTAACAATGCTCTTTTCTTAAAATCAATTAAAAATGCATACAGTTTACCCAATATTTCAAACATCTAAAGAACCTCCATTTAAGGTTCTTTATTGTCCAGTAAAAAGTTTGTAAAGGACCCTCTACTCCACACTTGCAATAGACAGAAAATGTTACTATAATTGTTATTATGGATGTAGATTTTCATAGAACAATCCTCATTGATCCAATATTTAATGCCCATATTATTACACTCAAGGAAAAAAAGAGTACCAAATCATTCTTTACATTCTTACAAAATAAAAAGGAGATAAAAAGTGCTATTAGAGATGTTAACCTACCCACTTCTTAACCGAAGGATTTTTCATCTTCACTTTATCTTTAAATTTATTCTAAAATCAATATTCCTCAAACCTTATTAACAAATTCTTTTAAGTAATAAGGTTGTAACTAGAGCAAATTTAGGCATTAAGTATATTAAACATAGTTGTCCAATAATTGATGTGTGACCCATTTCCATAGACTAATAATCTTGAAAAATATCTTTGAAAATTATATGTGAACAATTTTCAAATTGTAACACCTCTATATATACACCCCTAAACAAAATTATAGTGAATTATTTTTTGGTTCTTCATCAAACATAAAATAGGCGTAAAACACTTTTAAGTTTCATATAACCACTAACTCAATTCCCCCCTAATAATCATACTTCTATCAATAATTAATTCCACGCTAACTCAATACTACCTTAATAATCATTCACCCATATAATCATTTCCAATGACCTACCAATGTTTTCTAAGATAAGTAAACAAATTGAAAACAAAATTTGTAACTTTGTTTACCTCAAGGCCATCTCCTAAAGACTTGACAACTACTAAGAACTCCCAAGCCCTAAGATGAATTTAGGATGAAAAGATTTCTTAATTTCTTGATAATTACCAAGTTGTTCATACATAAATATAACATTGCGCTCCACATGACATCATGTCGTTTGGCTACATCATATGATATTGATGTGTTACGTGATATAATCATAACAAATGTTTGCCACGTAACGCTAATAAACGTCAAATAATGTTTGTTTTTCACTCTTCATTTTCTAACAAAGAGTGATATAATAAAAACCAAATCTTAGAAGCATAAATGATAGTTTTCAAAAATCTGAGACCAAAGTGAAGAAAAAAAACCCTAGTAAAATTTAACCCTCAATTAAATGTTCAAATTTTAAAAATCAAACAACTCATTTCAAAAGATTGTCTTACATTAACATTTTACTTATAAAACTGATTATACATTAAAGAAATTATGTGAACTTTTTTGAAATACTTTTAAACATCAAATAAATAATTATGTTTCAACACATAATTATCAATCAATTTATCACAAGAGATCCAAAATTATGTTGACAAAATAAATAATTATTTTAAATATTAATTTTAGCGCACTTACTTACCCTCAAGTAAATTATTAATGTAAGAAATCTTCAAATTGATTTGTCTAATTTTTAAAATTAAAAACATTAAAATTATAATTGTCTTAAAATATGTAACACTTAATTTGTAATTCCGCTTTAATTATAAGATTCTAGATTTTAACTGACCAAAAATGTAAGTAGGATTAAGTTTTAGAAGATGGTCAAGAAAACTTCAAAACTTAGGCAGTTTATATTAGACCAATCTGACATGATTGGTTTATATTTCGAAGAAACAAGAAGTAATCGTTGGGATCCTTCCTAGAGTTTGGCTCTCTGACACTAAAAGATTACATCAAAGTTGGGTCCGTGGACTAGTGGAATAAGAGTAATTGCTTTCCTCTGCCCACCTCAAACTAAAAGAGTGCATTGAGGATGCTACATACTCAGTCTGTTACAAATGAAATCACCTGTTCCATAATTGCTAGGTCAGAGCTGTTTCATTACATCTTATTCATACATTTTTGTAAGTCTCATATAAATGTATAGACCAGATACAATGAAACAGCACTTGCACAGTAATTATGGAACAGGTGGTATGTTCCCGATCTGTTAAGGTAATCATCTGGTGAGTGGTTGGATTTCTATCCAAATATTTTGTGTCTTTAAGTTTCAGATATTATTGTAAGTAATGTGTGGGTTCTAAAAGAGGAAGACGATGTGATGGGGATAAAAACAACACACAGGACTTGCTCTTAGGATTTCACAAGATCATGATCATTACATTTAAGTACCAGGAGATGACAACATTTAAGTACCATAAAAAAGCAGTGCTGAAGCATTACGAGGTGACACAAGAAAATACCAGGAGATGACAACATTTCAGTACCATAAAAAAGCAGTGCTGAAGCATTATGAGGTGACACAATTGGCATCTTAACCAGCACAATAGCACATACAATGTACAAATTTGTAAAGGTCTGTAGCACTTTTGGCTTCTGGAATCAATTGCTCCTGAAGGACGAAATAGCCTTGACAGCACCTGCTCTCAGGATGTGTTGGTGATAGAATGCAGCAATAGCAGCACCAATGAAAGGTCCAACCCAGAAGATCCACTGAACCAAAAGCATCAACACCAAGGTTTGAGCACATACAAAAATACCAAATTATAAAGCAGAATTCAAAGTCAAGATACATACATGGTCATCCCACGCCTTCTCCTGGTTGTAGATCACTGCAGCTCCAAAACTTCTGGCTGGATTGATACCTGTGCCAGTAACTGGAATAGTGGCCAAATGAACCATGAACACGGCAAATCCAATTGGAAGTGGTGCCAAGACCTATTACAAGAAACAGATAAAATAAGTTTTAAATTTTTGTACATTAGAAGTGTCGTCAGCTTCCAACAGATAGAGCTCTCACAGGAACGTGGGAGTCTCTGGCATTTCTCTTGGGATCAGTGGCCGAGAAAACAGTGTACACAAGAACAAAGGTACCAATAATCTCAGCCCCCAATCCAGTGCCTTTGCTGTACCCAGCACTCAGCTCGTTGGCTCCACCACCGTATCTATTGTAATAAGCTTTTTGAAATGCCTTCACCAGCCCACACCCACATATCGCCCCCAAGCACTGGGCCACCATGTACACAATGGCTCTTACCAGAGACACCTTCCTTGCCAAAAACAACCCGAAAGTCACAGCCGGATTGATGTGCCCACCTGAATCCAAGAAAACATTTACAACCCAAATCAGCACTTGTTCTTAACATCGTAAATTTCAAATCTTTAATCATCTTCCCTCCAAAGCGGTTGTTCTGACGAGATACAAAGGTTTTTATGAATGTTAATCAGATGGTTACTTGTGATTTTTACAGACCTGAGATACCGGCAGTGCAGTACACGAGAACGAAGATCATGCCGCCGAAGGCCCAAGCAATGCCGAGAATGCCAACACCGCCACATTGATCGGTGTTCTTGGCAGGGTCAGTCTGACTCTTGTAACCAATCACAGTCAAAACCGTGATGTACAAAAACAATAAGGTGGCAATGAACTCGGCAATGGCAGCCCT
Organism: Erythroxylum novogranatense; assembly: GCA_029891385.1. Classification (NCBI taxonomy): domain Eukaryota; kingdom Viridiplantae; phylum Streptophyta; class Magnoliopsida; order Malpighiales; family Erythroxylaceae; genus Erythroxylum; species Erythroxylum novogranatense. The sequence continues at coordinate 91,146,921 of CM057231.1, read as the reverse complement.
GTAAAAGGACCACTTGGTTAGCTCCTCCGGATCGACCAACGGAGCCGGTGGGGGGTCATGGTAGTCCTTGTCAATGTATTCACCACTCCGACCCCCAGCTTCAATGTCCTTCGCCATAGAAACTTGTACCAACAAGAGGTATAGGAGACTTGTTTTTTCAGATAATCTATGCAAAAGAAGCTGCTTTGAGTGCTGTTTTGCGATGATACGATATTACATTGTAAGGAGGTATTTATATCAGGTAGTACTGAGTGAGTGTTAAATCATCTTGGCTTCCTTCGCCGACCAAACTATATGAAAAATGGTTTTCTTCCACTTTCTGGGACCCCACCTTACACCGGCTTATATAGATTAGGCTAGCTCTAAAAGGATTGTACCAGTATCTTCCAGAGTTGAAAAGTTGGAAACGTAATGCATTGGATTCCACGAAACAACGCTCGTACACTATAGATGACCACCTTGACAACACATGTTCATCTAACTTTGTCTTTGAACATCTGAACCAATTTCCTTTACTTTCTAGAGTCGTAGTTTGTACCGTTCTTTTTCTAAGTTTAGAGTTTCATCACGTAATAGAGTAATTGTTTTCTGATTTATTGTCTATAATTCCGACAAGACAATGTCTGTTTCCTTTAACTCACTAAAATTAAGATGATTGTGTCCTTCCTTTCCAGCCTTTTTAGATCGAGAAGCTCTATCGCCTATGGATAGCATCTTCTTTACGAGTATTGTGCGTGCGTTTTCCAAGAGTACGGACACGTGGCATAAACCCAGACAAAAAACGAAAACGACACGAAGTCGTTTTGTCCTTTGGAAGAGCATATAAGTGGCTAATAAATTGCCACGTAAGCATTACAGCTTCTTTATATTGATGAGCACGTTTTAAACTGCAAAAAAGAATTGATCTGACCGACCAAAAGCCATCATCTCCATCCACCACGGTAGATTCTCTCGACCACTCTTTTCTTTACACGTGGCAATAACTCCACCAATCATTTATCCTAATTTTCCTTGTGGAAAAATAGAAATTAAAAAAAAGGAAAATTGTGTGGCTGAAATTAAGCCACTTGGCAAACACTATCTATCATGGAAATAGTTAAACTGGGTAATGCTTAGGTCGGTTTGTCCACTACATTATAAATTGTTCTTTGTACATTTTGGTGTACAATTTGATAAATTTACCTTAGGAACTAAAATCTTAAATGTGTTATAAAAGATAGAAATAATATGACGTGCCACTAATTGTTAATACACCACTTAATTGTTAATCACCAAAAACGCATTCACTTAATTGTTAGTCACCCAACGCACTAATAGTTAGTTAGCTGCATCACTTCTATTATCACGATAGATTTTATTAAAATTTTGTCTATAAATAGAAGGGTTAACTCATGTAAGTGATACCAATTTATATAAGAAGAATTCTCCTCCCAAATATTCTTAAATTTTAGTTTCGGTTTTATAACACGTTATCGTACGAAGTTTCAATGCCTAAACTTCTACTTATCAACTTCAAGCAATCATAAGGTTCTTGGTTTACATACATCAAACAAACGTAAGTTCTTCCATTTATTTTTCATTTATCTACATTAATTCTACTTATGATATTATTAAAAAATTATAGGCGACTCTCTATACATTTCCTAAAGTTTTACCTTCTCTTTAAATAATGAAAAGGTAATACCACCTCTAAATACTAAATTTATTGTATAGTATACATCGCAATTAGAAAATAAATAAAAATATATATTCAAGACTATTATATTTATTATACTCTAATTAATTTTACTACATATATCTTATTATCAATTATGTGTTTTAAATAAATAATTAAATAATATATATTATAACGGCTAGTTAACGGTAAAATAATAATAATAATAATGAAAATGATTCATTTTTCTATAAATAGATACCACTTCTACATAATTTACTTCATCCCTACACATTATTTCTTACCTTAAAATATAATTCAAATGTTGTCCGCTACATTATTTTTTGTATAATTATTGTCATTATGTATCTTTGTTTCATTCTTAGTGTAGAGCTAAATGATTCAGATCGTAATTTTTTTTCTCTTAGTAATAGCAGTTTGTATGATCCCTTTGTTGCTTATTGGCATAGCATTTGAGTATGACATGTGATTTTTTTAATGTAATATCTATTTGAATAACTGTATTAATTATTTCTCTCTATTGTATAATAGTTGCCAACATGTCCAATCTTGCCAAAATTGAGTTCGTTGCTCTTGATGTTGTGGGCAATAATTATATGTCGTGGATGATTGATATTGAAATGCATCTTGAATCAATGGATCTTTTAGATACCATTAAAGAAAATAATACAACATCGAAACAAAATAAAGCCAAAGCGATGATCTTCATTCGTCGTCATCTTGATAAGGGATTAAAAATAGAATACCTCACAATTAAAGATTCAAGTCATTTGTGAAAAAATTTACAAGAAAGATATGACCATCAAAAGGAAGTTTTACTTCCGACTTCTAGTGATGAATGGAGCGCTTTACGCTTCCAAGATTTTAAAAAGGTCAATGAGTATAACTCAACTATGTTTAGAATTGTCTCACAACTAAAATTTTGTGGGCAAACAATCACTGAGGAAGATATGTTAGAAAAAACATACTCCACCTTCCACGCATCAAATGTAACATTGCAACAACAATATCGAGTCGTGGATTTAAAAATACTCGACCGATTTCATGCCTCCTCATGGTGAGAAGAATAATGAACTTTTGATGAAAAATCATCAACCCCGCCCTACTGGCGCGACAGCATTTCTAGAAGCGAATATTGCAATTCAAAATGACAATAAAAGAAAACATCATCACGGGCCTAGTCGTGGTCGCGGTCATGGTCGTGGCTACAGTCGTAACTACATTCGTGGTCGTGATCGTGAACGTGGTCGAGGAAGTTATCCATATAACTCCTTTCAACGAAATACAAGCCACCACAATAACAAGCACCATATTAATGATGTTCATGGAAGTTCTTATAGGACTTCAAGAGATTCTTGCCTTAGATGTGGTACAAAAGGGCATTAGGCTAAAGTTTGTAGAGTTCCTGAACATCTATGCCAGTTATACAAAGCATCCTTAAAAAGGAAAGAAAATGAAGTGAGTTTTACTGAACAACGCCCTTTAGGTGATTCAACTGACCTTGGTGCTTTTGATTTTGATTTCATTGAGAATCATAATCCTTCGATGACTCTACATATCCGAATGCTTGGATTTCTTGATGATTTTGTGGATCGTGACATTGTTCTTGACAATAGCAATGGAAATTAAAATAATGTACTTATGCTTGTGTTATGTATTCTTATGCTTGTTATGGTACTCGCCCAAGTAAAGTATTGTAACATTTTTTAGTTAAAATAACATCTTTTCTCTTTATTAAAGTTCTTGCATAATTTTCTTATTAGATTATTTATTTTATGTGAAGTTTTGATATGGATCGCTCGAAGAGGAACGGAAAATAATGATAATTTATGCATTCTAGATAGTGGCACAACGCACACTATCCTGAAAGATAAGAGGTTCTTTTCAAAATTAAAACCAACAAAAACAATTGTGAACACAATATCAGGTCCTGCAGACTTGATTGAAGGAATTGGCAAGGCAAATTTCACATTACCAAATGGCACAGAGTTCTCAATACATGATGCCTTATTTGCGCTAAAGTCTAAAAGAAATTTTTTGAGTTTTAATGATATATATTCTCATAAATACGATACTCAGTCTGCAATTGAGGGAAATATGAAATATATGTATCTTACAACCTGTAAATCAGGAAAGATAAACATATTGGAAAAACTACCAATGCTCCCTACTGGATTGCATTATACATATATAAATGTGATGGAATCTAATATGATAGTAAAAGCAAAACACATTGATCCTTCAATGATATCTATTTGGCATGATCGTCTGGGTCATCCAGGATCAACAATGATGCGAAAAATAATTGAGAATATACATGGACATCCATTGACTAACAAAATGATTACTCAAATAAATAAGAGTCTATGTACATCTTGTTCTCTTGGAAAACTGATCATAAGGCCATCACCAGGTAAAATAAAATTAGAATCACCTGCTTTTCTTGAACGTATTCAAGGTGATATATGTGGACCAATTCATCCACCATGTGGATCATTTCGATATTTTATGGTATTGATAGATGCCTCTAGCAGATGGTCTCACGTTTGTCTACTATCAACTCGTAATATGGCATTTTCAAAATTTCTTGCACAAATTATTAAATTACGAGCACAATTTCCTGACTATACAATAAAGAAAGTCAGACTCAATAATGCTGGTGAATTCACATCCCAAACTTTCAATGACAATTGTATGTCAACTGGGATTATGGTCGAGCATCATGTTACTCATGTGCATACTCAAAATGGTTTAGCTGAATCTTTAATGAAACGCCTTCAGCTTATTGCTAGACCATTGATGATGAGAACAAAGCTTCCAATTTCCGTATGAGGTCATGCAATTTTACATGCTGAGGCATTAATTCGCATCCGACCAAGTGCATATCATAACTACTCCCCACTACAACTTGCATTTGGTCAAGAACCAAATATCTCCCATTTGAGAATTTTTGGTTGTGCAGTATATGTGCCTATTGCCCCACCACAACGTAGTAAAATGGGACCTCGAAGAAGATTGGGGATATATGTCAGCTATGAAAGTACATCTATTATTAGATATCTTGAACCTCAAACAGTGATGTGTTTACAACACGCTTTATCGATTATCATTTTGATGAAAATACTTTCCGACATTAGGGAAGATAATAAACAACCGATGAAAGAAATTACATGGTGCGAACCATCATTATTAGATCTTGATCAACGACAAAACAATGCTAAATGAAGTGCAAAGAATTGTGCATTTGCAAAGAATTGCAAATCAATTACCAGATGCTTTTACAGATACAAAAAGAGTGATTAAATCATTTATACCAGCTGTAAATACTCCTGCTCAGATTGAAATCCCAAAAGGACAATTTGAGAACATGGTCACTCATGAATCTACGACACGCATGAAGCGTGGTAGACCAATCGGTTCCAAAGATAAAAATCCTCGAAAAAGAAAAGGAGCAAATGTGATTAATAACCCCAAGATAGATAAAAGTGTTCCTTTAGAAACACAAGATGAGGATAGTGTTCCAGAAGAGACACAAACTGACATTAATAAAGAAATCGCAATTAATTATATTCACACAAAAGAATTATGGAACCGAAATGATATGAAAGAGATTGATGAAATATTTTCTTATGCTATAGCATGTGATATCATCAATGAAAATGAAGATACCGAACCAAGATCTATCATTGAATGTCAAAATAGACATGATTGGGTTCAATGGAAAGATGCTATTGAAGCTGAATTAAATTCTCTTAACAAGCGTAATGTGTTTGGACCTATTGTCCTTACACCCCAAAGTGTAAAGCCTGTAGGTTACAAATGGGTTTTTGTTCGAAAATGAAATGAGAAAAATGAGATTGTGAGATACAAAGCTCGACTTGTTGCACAAGGTTTTTCTCAAAGACCCGGAATTGACTATGAACAAACATACTCTCCTGTTATGGATACAATTACGTTTAAATATTTAATCAGCTTAACAATTCTTCAGAAACTGGAAATGCGTCTTATGGATGTTGTTACAGCTTACCTGTACGGATCACTTGATAGTGATATTTACATGAAAATCCCTGAAGGATTCAAAATGCCTGCAGCATTAAAATCACAACTAAAAGAAAACTATTCGATCAAATTATAAAGATCCTTATATGGACTAAAGCAATCTGGATGCATGTGGTACAATTGTCTAAGCGAGTATCTATCAAAGAAAGGATATGTAAATAGTCCTATTTACCCTTGCGTTTTTATAAAGAAAACAACATCCGGATATGTGATTATCGCTGTCTATGTTGACGATTTGAATATCATTGGTATTGCTAAAGAAATCCAAGAAATAGTGGTATACTTAAAAAAGGAATTTGAAATGAAAGATCTTGGTAAAACTACATATTGTCTTAGTCTGCAAATTGAGCATAGACCAAGCGGAATATTTGTGCATCAATCGACATATACAAAAAAGGTATTGAGGCGTTTCAATATGGATAAAGAAACTCTGTTAAGTACACCAATGGTTGGTAGATCGCTTAATGTTGAGAAGGATCCATTTCGCCATTGCGAAGAAAACGAAGAAGTTCTTGATTCTGAAACGCCATATTTGAGTGCGATAGGAGCTCTCATGTATCTTGCTAATTGTACTAAGCCTGATATAGCTTTTGCTGTTAATCTACTAGCAAGATTTAGCTCATCTCCTACGAAAAGGCACTGGAATGGAATTAAACATCTATTTCGTTATCTTCGAGGTACAATTGATTTGGGATTATTTTACGCTACAAATGCAAAACAAGCTTTGGTTGGTTATGCAGATGCAGGTTACTTATCAGATCCGCATAAAGCCAGATCCCAAACTGGTTATGTATTTACATATAGAGGCACTGCAATTTCTTGGCGTTCACAGAAACAAACACTTGTTGCTACTTTTTCAAATCATGTTGAAATCATTGCACTTCATGAAGCAAGCCGAGAATGTGTATGGTTAAGGTCAATAACGCACCACATTTTAACAACTTGTGGCTTATCGACCAACAAAGAACCAACAATCATATATGAAGACAATGCAACATATATCGTTCAAGTAAAGGAGGGTTATATCAAAAGTGATAGAATCAAACATATCCCTCCGAAATTTTTTCAATTCACCCAAGATCTCAAAAAGAGTAAAGAAATCAACATCTAGTATATTCAATCAAGCGAAAATACTGCGGATCTTTTCACAAAGGCACTTCCTACTACACCTTTCAGGAAGCATGTCCACGAGATTAGAATGCGACATCTAAGAAATTTATGAGGAAGAGCTCATTGTGTTAAATGAAGGGGAGCTTACGCAGTTGCACTCTTTTTTCCTTATCATGGTTTTTATCCTACTAGGTTTTTCCTAATAAGGTTTTTAAGGAGGCAACACCAAATGCGTATCAAGGCCAGATAAAAAATAATTATATGGCACACCAAGGGGGAGTGTTATAAAAGATAGAAATAATATGGTGTGCTACTAATTGTTAATACACCACTTAATTGTTAATGCACCAAATGCACCACTTAATTGTTAGTGCACCAAATGCACCACTTAATAGTTAGTGTACCACTTCTATTATCATGATAGTATTTTATTAGAAATTTTGTAATATAAATAGAAGGGTTAACTTGATGTAAGTGATGCCAATTTATATAAGAAGAATTCTCCTCTCCCAAATATTCTTAAATTTTAGTTTCGGTTTTATAACAAAATGAGCATTATCATCTTTTTTGGGTTGGATGGAATTAGGTTAGGTCTTGTGATTCTCTTTTTTGTTTTAGGAAATCGTAATTTAACATTTTATTAGTAGAGCTTAGTTTTCTTTTCCTTTTATTATAACTTAATAGTTTGTAAATATATACAATCTAATGTTGATCAATATCATTGTTTATTAAAACACAAAAAAAGTGAGTTTTAAATATCAAATCATATGAATGATTAAAATATCTTGTTAAGTAATTTAAAGAAGATTAAGACTATAGACTTAGATACCAAATCTCTCAAATATAATTATAAAATTGTTTCATTGAAAATACTTAAGAAAAAAGGTATTAGTATCGGTGGAAATGCCAACAAGAGCTCAAAACTTTATTTAGTAGAGATAATGAGAGTTATATCCGTAACAAATTAAAAATTTGGATGTTTGATTAATATGATTTTATTTTTCAAACTAGTATTATCAAATTGAATAAAACTTAAGATTTAAAATATATTTTATCTTGTACTTTATTACTTTTACTTGATATGAATTTTTATCTAGATGATGGTAGACGTTCAATTATATCTAGAATATAATGCTATTACTATAGTGATATTCCTCTTTATGCTTCACAAATTATCAATAAGCCATTAAAAGATCCCAACTCCTTGTACTAAAACAGATCCATAAAGTATACATAAAGTATATCTCATATTCGATATAAGGTAATGTGAGTGATTAATATGATTTTAATTCATAGGAAGTAGCCACAACATTTCAAATTAATTACGATTATATATTTAGTTTTAAGATCACATTAAATTGTTAATTGTAATTAATCATAAGTGATATGATATAATCTACCCATAGAAATTTTGTTATATTTGTATGATTAATTATGATGAAATATCATATTATATTTCTTAATCTACCTACGTAAATTAAGAGAAGAAACATAATTTAATAGTTTTGTCATAAAGTTATAGATGAATCTAATTGAGTAGAACTTTAGCCCACAGTCAAGTCTTATATCACTATATTCATCTGTTAAAAGCATGATTTACATTAGTAAAACATGAATTATTATTGGTCTCAAATTATATATAACAAACATATATTTTTAATTTGCAGTTACTTAGACTATGGATTTTTCTAATATTAAGTGTGATATTCTTGAATTGAGAGATGACAACTATAAGGTGTAGAAGGAGAGAATTTTGATTCATTTAGGCTGGATGGATATAGACCATGCTATTATAAAGGATGAACCATCGAGTATGACTGAAACCAACACTTTAAATGCTGTTGCTCTTTATGAAAAATGGGAGAGGCCTAATCGCCTCTCTGTAATGTTCATTAAGACCAAAATATCTGCTGGTATTCGTAGTTTTGTCGAGCAACATAATAATGTCAAGGATCTATTGAAGGCCATTAATAAGCAATTCGTTACATCTGATAAGACCCTTGCCAACACCTTGATTATTCAATTGTCATCCTTGAGGCTCACTGGAATAAAAGGTGTACATGATCATATTATGTGTATGAGGGACATAACGACTCAACTGAAAGCTTTGGAGGTTACTATATCGGAATCCTTCCTAGTACATTACATTATGTGCACTCTGCCCTAACAATATGATCCTTTCAAAATCTCTTATAACACACATAAGGATAAGTGGTCGATCAATGAACTGTTGACCATATGTGTGCAAGAAGAGGAGAAGTTGTTGATGGAAGAGACAGGATGATATCAAAAACAAGAAAAAAGGCAAAATTTCTCCTCAATCCGATATAAAGAAACCATCAAAGTGTTTCTTCTGCAAAAAGAAGGGACACATGAAAAAAGACTGCGCTAAATTTAAGAACTGGCTCGAAAAGAAAGGTACTACAATTTCATTTGTTTGTTATGAATCTAATATGGTTAATGTCAATCATAACACATGGTGGATTGATTTTGATTCTACAATCCATGTTTCAAATACCTTGCAGGGTATGCAAAATCTAAGGAAGCCGGTAGGAAGTGAACAATACATCTATTCAGGAAGCAAGACGAGTTCACATGTGGAAGTCATTGGTACTTGTAGTTTGGTTTTGAGCAGTGACTTTATTTTGTGCTTGGAAAAGACCTTGTATGTTCCAAATTTCTCTAGAAATTTGATTTCTGTATCAAGACTTGTACCTTTTGATTTTTCCTTTAACTTTTTAGATTCTAGTTTTAGTTTATGTAATGGATTTGAAGTTATTGGTTATTATACATTATCTAATGGTCTTTATTCCATTCAGTTACAAAATGATGATGCTTATAATTCGATGCATGTCACTGTTGGATTGAAACGATGTGTTGTGAATGAAGAATCCTCTATGTTATGGCACCGTAGTTTAGGACACATCTCCATTAAGAGAATTAAGAGATTAGTAAATGAAGGGGTACTTAGTACTTTGAATTTTACTAACTTTGAGACTTGCGTGAATTGCATTAAGTGTAAGAAAACTAACAAGTCTAGAAGGGGTGCCAAGAGGAGTACAAACCTATTAGAAATCATACATACATATATTTTTTGTCCAGATATTGATGCAAATAGTTTGAAATACTTTATCATCTTCATGACGATTATTTGCGATATATGTATCTCTACTTACTTCATTCTAAGGACAAAACTTTGGATGCCTTTAAAATGTTTATGGCTAAAGTGGAGAATCAATGTGAAAAATTGATTAAAATCGTGAGGCCAGATAGAGATGGAGAGTACTATGGTAGATGTACTGAAAGTGGACAAGTGCCTAGTCTTTTTGCGAAGTTTCTTCAGGAATATGAGATTGTTGCCCAGTACACCATGCTTAGTTCTCCATATCAGAATGGTGTGGCAGAAAGAAGAAACTGAACCTTAATGGACATCGTAAGAAGTATGAGGAGTAACATAGAACTTCCTCAATTCCTGTGGATGACTGTGTATATATTAAATTGAGTTCCAACCAAGGCTATCTCGAAGACGCCTTTTGAGTTATTTAAGGGTTGAAAATCGAGTTTGAGGCATATATGCATTCGGGAATGCCCATTTGAAGTGAGAATTTATAACCCACAGGAGAAGAAGCTAAACCCAAAGGCCATTAGTGGGTATTTCATTGGATATGCTGAAAGTTTTAAGGGTATAGATTCTATTGTCTATCTCAGAGCATTACAATTGTGGAATCAAGAAATGCAAAATTTCTTGAGAATGATTTGATTAGTGGGAGTGATTATTTTTAAGACATAATTTTTGAAAAGGAAGAAGCTCAACCCTCTGGTTCAAGTGATAGACTGATTATCATTCACACACCTCAAGTTGAAACGAGTGTTGGACAACCAGTTACTGAAGTTCCACAAGCTGTTAATTCCAATCTAGTAGATCAACTTTGTAAATGAGGAATAATCAAAAATTGACGAGTAACAGGTTCTTCATAAGGATGATGATACAACATTGAGAAGATCTACTGGGGTTAGAATGTCAGCAATACCTAATGATTATATAGTGTATCTATAAGAGTTAGATTACAACATTGGAGCCGAAAATGATCCTAAAATATTTTCGCAGGCTATGAGTTCTAAGGAATCGGATTTATGGTACAATGTTATGAAGGATGAGATGGATTCTATGGCATCCAATCAAGTCTAGGATCTCATTAAGTTGCCAAATGATGTGAAAACCATTAGACATAAATAGGTATTTAAGACAAAGAAAGACTTACGAGGCAACATTGAGAGACATAAAGCAAGACTTGTTGCCAAAGGGTTCACTCAAATGGAAGGAATCAACTATATATACAGAGACATTTTCTCTTGTATCTAAGAAAGATTATCTTTGTGTAATCATGGCATTAGTAGCTCATTTTGATTTTGAGTTAAATCAAATGAATGTGAAAATGAGGTTCCTTAATGGTAAACTAGAGGAAGAGGTTTGTATGAAACAACCTGAAGCATTTAGATTATAAGCTTAATAAATCTATATATGGATTAAAATAAGCCTCCCGACAGTGGTACTTAAAATTCCATGAGGTTATCACTTCATTTGGTTTTGAAGAGAATATAATGGATCAATGTTTATACCAGAAGGTCAGCAGGAGTAAGACTTGTTTTCTTGTGTTATACGTGGATGACATTTTACTTGCAACTAATGATAATGGTTTGCTATATGAGGTAAAAAAAATTCTCTCAAAGAACTTTGAGATGAAAGATATGAGTGAGGCATCTTATGTCATTGGCATCAAGATCCATAGAGAAAGATCTCAAGACATTTTGGGTTTGTCTCAAGAGACCTATATTAACAAATTTTTAGAGAGATTTCGGATGAAAGATTATACACCAAGTATAGCACTCATAGTGAAGGGTGATAGATTCAATTTGAATCAATACTCAAAGAATGGTTTTGAACAGGAACACATGAACAACATTCCATATGCTTTAGTTGTTAGATGCCTTATGTATACTCAAATCTACACCCGACCTGACATTGCATATGCTGTTGGAATGTTAGGTAGATATCAGAGTAATACAGGTGTTGAACACTAGAAAACTGCAAAGAAGGTCATGAGATATCTTCAGGGCATAAAAGACTGCATGCTTATGTACAGGCGAACTATGAACCTGGAAGTAGTTGGATACTCTAATTCAGATTTTGCTGGCTGCGTTGATTCAAGGAAATCAACATCTGGTTATATTTTCATGCTAGCTGGTGGAACTATATCTTGGAAAAGTGCCAAGCAGACTCTGATTGCTACTTCCACTATAGAGGTTGAGTTCGTATCATGTTTTGAGGCCACCTCGGATGATGTATGGTTGAAGAGTTCCATATCTAGACTTAGAGTTGTTGATTCAATTTCTAAGTCATTAAGGTTGTATTGCGACAACTTAGCTTCAGTCTTTATGGCTAAAAATAACATGAGTGGAAGTGGAAGTAAGCATATCGACATTAAGCATTTAGCTATAAGAGAACGTGTTAAGGAAAGGAAAGTTATCATGGAGCACATTAGCACTTATTTGATGATTGTAGATCCTTTAACTAAAGGCATGCCACCTAAGCAGTTTAAGGATCACGTAGTGCAAATAGGACTTGGTTCCATAACGTGAGTTTTGTTGTACATTTGTTACTTCAATGGAACTCTTATTTAATTTGATATTTTTCATATGTTTTTGTGCACACATATATTTGATTGGTTTTGAGAATATCATCTAATTTGGACCTAGAATAAACTTATGGTTTATTCATTAAGTTTAAGGGCTAGTAATGAGAATTTTTATATATGTAATACATGGAAGATAATACTCAGTATAAGAGGACCTATCGTCATGATTCATATATTTGGTTTCTTGTTACTTTTGGTGTTAGGCTAAATGGACCAAGTGGAATAATGTAAGATTTTTTTTAAAAAATCTTCCTACTGTTCCTACTGTTGACACTACAAGGAAATTGTTAAATAGCAACGGAAATATATCGACGGAAACTATATCGTATGTGATTTGCGACGGTACTCACAAATCCGTCGGTGAAAGAAGAAAAGTTACGACGGTACAGAAATCCGTTGCCAATGGTGGAGGGAAAATTTGGCGGGGAGTTATAGCGACGGGAATATGCCGATGAATAAGTTTACGTCTGTAAATAGGGACGGAATTAAAATTCGGTTGGCAAAATTTATCGGCGGGAGAGGTTTCACCGACAGAAATAAGCCGTCGGTATATTTCAAAACGGCATCGGGAAACTAGGTTAGGAAGTTTAATCCTGCGACGGTCTTTTTTAATTATACCGACGGAGCATTCCGTCGCTAAAATAAAATTAAATCCCTGCGCAGCCGTCTTTCTTCTCTCATTCCCCGACTCTCCTCCTCTCTTTCTCTCATCTCCTTCGGCGACGTTGAGCGACAATGGACGTCCGACCTACTCCTTCCGTCTTCTCCGGCGACGTGGCGACCTTCTCCTTCCGTCTTCTCCGTCTACGTGCTGCTCCCTCTCTCCTCTGGACAATCCGAAGGTAAAGCATGGGTTTTGTGGGTTGCGGTAGTTTTGATGTAGATTTGAACTAATTTAATGCATTTCATTTGTTAATTTAGGTTTGATTGGTGTTTTGTGATTGTTGTGGATGTACTGAATGGAAAGAATTTAAAGATTTGTGTGTAGATAGGGTTGAGATGGTTTTGACCTCAAGGTGTTCGATGAAACGCATTAGGAGTTGTAGAACTAAACTAATATCATTATATGAGTGTTCAATGTGAGTATGAGGATTATAAAGATGATATGCTTACATTTGAAAGTAATAAAGAGGAAAGCATCGAACTAGTATGAAGGAAACGAATGAACATAAAAGTTGAATTAGGAATGAGATTCATAGGAATTTTTAAAGTAAAATGAAAAGTATGCATTGTGAATTTGTTTGGTATGTAATGGGTCTAGAGTATTAATAAAATAATGAGCGAATTTCTTTGGTTTAAATTGTTAAAGGGTTAGATATATGTTAGCATGTTAAAAAGAACAAGCAAGTTAGTAGTTGGTGGATTTTTATAGAAACAATATTTGAAAATGTTAACAAATGAAAAGGATATTGTAAATCATAAGTTATTAATTATAATAACTTGATGAAGAACGATAGGTATGTTTATTTGTTAACAAAATAATAATGATTTTGGTAACAATAAAAGATAAAATTATTTACTTAATTAATAATAAGAATAGAATCGAGACGACCAGTCTCTTGGTTTAGTTATAGTATTATCTAGTAGAACCTAGTTCAAGGTTAGAAACAATTAATGTATTAGCACTACTTCAATCATTACACCTCTGGGCATCGGAGATATTACTTGGATAATGGTTCTATTTTCAATCATTGATTAAAAGACATTGACAAAAAAGTTGATTTCATTCTTAAAAGAAAGGTGATATGTAGAATAAAGAAACTCTGGATTAAAAAGAACAAGCAAGTTAGTAGTTGGTGGATTTGTATAGAAACAATATTTGAAAAATGTTAACAACTTCAAAGGATATTGAAAATCATGAGTTATTAATTTTAATAACTTGATGAAGAACGATAGGTATGTTAGTGTAACGACGACAAAACTTTGATGACGTGTCTATCAAAATAAGAAAAATTAAAGGAGTCAATATCCCTAAGCATAAACCAGTGGAACAATTGAACCTAACATAAACTATTGAAAAAAATTTTTAAATCAATTCTTTGCTAAAATAAAAATGGTTCTTACAATTTTAAAATCAAAACATTTGGTTTTGTTTTCATGCTTAATATTGTTAATTTATTATTGTTATAATATCTACCAAATACTTCATTTCATTTATCTTTCTTCTAGTAATTTCCATTAAAATTTTAATTTTGTTTAATAAAAGTAGAAAATATGTTTATATATCTTATTTAATTGATTTTTAAATATTGTACTTAATCAAACTTAATTTAAAAATATGGAAAAGTGTAAATTAATTATTGTTTTTAATATTACAATTTTATACTTTTTATTTTTGTTTAATAGTTAATTAAATATATCGATTAATGATTTTCCTTAATATAATACAAAGATATAACATTCTTGTGTCTTAGATGTTTTATTTAAAGGATAAAATTAAATAAAGAATCAAGTACAATTTAAGAGAATTTCAAGGTAATTCAAATCAAGTAGACCAAGAACAAAAATAATAAAATTATTCCATATATAACAATCATTTTATAATCTTATATTAGTCATTTCAATAAATTAGGAGTTCAATCATTGCATGACTATTTATGAGGCATAATGAAAAGTCTTTTGATAATCGGGAGAAAATTTAATTATTTTGAACTAAACAAATTCTTAATCTTCAAACAAATTTTAGAAAGTTTTAAAATAAATGGTATTGAATATAGTAAATGGAGTATTTTGAGACTTTTGAAAAATCACTACTACTTATTTTATAATTGCATTATTCTTCCTTCATTTGAATAAATCCTATGAACTTCAGTGACAAATGCTACGACGCCTCAATATGATAAGGAACAATTTAATTTTGTTTGTTATAGGAGCTGTATTGTCCCCAGTATTTATACTTTCGAGGAACGTTAAGAGAAGCCTACGCAGGTATTAAAATAACAACTATACTTTTACTTCAATTTTGTTAACTTTAAGCATATATTTGTTAATATTATTTGACATAATCCGAAAATTTTGTATGGTTGTGAATTGCTTTGAGTTTAATGTTTAATTCTTGATAAGTAACATGAGTTGTTGACAAGGCTAAGTATGGTCATGTAGTTTAGAGATTAGTTGTGAGTTGACTTTACTTGTCCAATATAGAAATGTATTTTCACATGCAGGGGGCTCTTTTATGTGTAAGAGGGGGATGATTATGTGATAGGGGAAATGCTGCCGAATTTTTAGCATGATCCTCGTATAACAATTAATGATACTGACATACCTTCTTATATGTGGCATACATGAATTATACTAACAATTGATTGACTGGTTTAAATTAATAGTATCTCAGCTATGAGCTGCCAGGATAGATCTTGGATGTATAGACGATTAACCCCTGCTGGCTTCATTAATCCTGAGTTCGTGCATGGAGTGGACAGTTTTATTCATTATGCATGCTCTCAACATGCATATATGGATGGACAAAAGATCAGATGTCCATGTAGCAAGTGCAAGCACAAATGTTTCCTTACTCATGATAAAGTTAAGTTGCATTTGCTACGAAAAGGGTTTGTGCCCAATTATTTTGAGTGGACACGACATGACGAACCGTTAATTTGTAGCAGCTCAAGGGGGAATGAACCACAAATGTCTGTCAACGTAAATGAGTATGAATGGGAGGTTGGAAGTACAAGGAATTTTGTTCATGGAACTGAAAACTCGTACAGGCAAATGGTCTTTGATGGGGTCGGTTGTACCTTTGGGACAAGCAGGGTAAGTGTTGAAGAGGAATCAAACGCAGAAGCACAAATTTTTTTTGACTTACTCCAAGCTGCTGACCGAGAATTGTGGCCCGGTTGTCAGAAAATGACGCAATTGTCTTCAATTGCGCGAATTTTGAACGTAAAGAGTGAAGGACACATATCGGATTGTAGCTTTGATAACATTCTGGAGTGGTATACTGAATCACTACCCGTTGATCATTCAATGGTTGACAGTTTTTACAATATGAAGAAACTGATTCGGGGTCTTGGGTTGCCAGTGCAAAAAATTGATTGTTGTCAGTTGGGATGTATGTTGTACTGGGGAGATGATGTGAACTTAGATGAGTGCAAATTTTGTGGTCAATCGAGGTTTAAGCCAAGAAAGCGTGCAATGAAACATAAATTAGTTCCATGGAAGCGGATGTATTATTTCCCGCTAACTTCAAGACTGCAGAGACTTTATGCATTTGATGTGACAGTATGTCACATGAGATGACATGCTGAACACGATCAGGAAGATGGAGTAATGCGTCATCCTTCAGATGCATTAGCATGGAAGCATTTCAATGACACCCATCAACACTTTGTAGTTGAAAGTTGGAATGTGCGGTTGGGATTGTCGACTGATGGATTTCAACCTTTTGGTCAATCCGGGCAGCAATATTCATCTTGGCCGGTGATAATTACTCCTTATAATTTGCCTCCGTGGATGTGTATGAAAGAGGCTTACATGTTTCTTACAGTTATTGTGCCAGGACCAACAAATCCCAAGCAGAAAATAGATGTTTCCTTACAACCGCTGATATTAGAATTGCAGCATCTTTGGGAAACTAGTGTACAAACATATGATGTATCTTTGAAACAGAATTTTGTCATGAGAGCAGCTTTAATGTGGACGATAAGTGACTTCCCGGCTTTGGCCATGTTATCTGGTTGGAGCACAGCTGGGAAGTTGGCGTGCCCTCATTGCGGCAATGATTCAGATGCGTTTTATCTTTCAAGCGGTGGCAAAATTAGTTGGTTTGACAATCATAGAAAATTCCTTCCTCCTGATCATCCATTTAGGCGCAATAAATATAAGTTCATGAAAAATAGGACTGTCAAACAACCAGCTCCACCTCCGAAATGTTGTGATGAGATTTTGCAAGAGATTGAGGCATTGAGCTTGCTTAAAGTAACTGAATTTTAAGCCGATGAAGTAAATAGAAGCATCAGTCAAAACTTTGGTTGGCAAAAATGATGCTTTTTTTTTATTTACCATATTGGAAAACAAATATGGCACGACATAATCTGGACGTGATGCATATTGAGAAAAACATGTTTGACAACTTGTTCAATACGATTATGAACATTGATGGGAAGACAAAAGACAATGCCAAATCCAGAGCTGATTTGGAACTACTCTGTAGAAGACATGAGTTACATAAAGATGTTCGTACCGGTAAATATCCGAAAGCATGTTACACTTTGGACAAGCAACAGAAGGAACGTTTGTGTGAATGGTTGAAAGGACTCAAGTTTCCTGATGGTTATGTTTCAAACCTGTCTAGGTGTGTAGATATGAGAAGGTACAAATTATTTGGGATGAAAAGTCATGATTGCCATGTTTTTATGCAACGGCTAATTCCAATTGCCTTTCACGAGTTGCTACCTTCAAAGGTATGGGAACCATTAACGGAGTTGAGCTTGTTTTTCAAAAGCTTAACATCATCTGAAATCAATTGAGATGAAATGGAAAAACTAGAGAATGAAATTCCAGTTATTTTGTGCAAGTTAGAAGAGATTTTTCCTCCAAGCTTATTTGGCTGCATGGAGCATCTACCGGTGCATTTACCATACGAAGAAAAACTTGTCGGTCCAGTCCAATATCGATGGATGTATCTATTTGAGAGGTAACTCCTGTACTATCATATCCTTACCCATTTGTACATGTTGTCTGTACCGAACATTGTAATAACCATTTGCTTTATTATAGGTATTTACATCATCTTAAAAAAAATGTGAAAAACAAAGCTAGAGTTGAGGGCTCCATATGTAATGCTTATTTAGCATAGGAAGCTAGTACATTTTGTGGACATTATTTCGAGCCTCATGTGCGTACAAGGGCGAGACAAGTTCCTCGTAACGACGATGGGGGAGGAACAAGTGGTGCGGATGGGAACTTGTCAATTTTTACATATCCAGGACGGACATCTGGACGTGCAACAAGACGAATGCTAACAGAGGAGGAAATTGATGCTGCACATGGGTACATTTTATTGAACTGTCAGGACGTTCTTCCATTCGTACTGTGAGTTGCACAACTGCTATGCTCAATTGCAGGTATTACTGTGTTGAACGTTTCTGATTGGTGTCATGTCATATGCAGCTTATACGAGGCATTGTTGCACGAGATAATGCCTGGTATCACACAGGATGACATGAATAACGAAGTTGGAAAACAATTCCCTCGATGGTTCGCATGATATGTAAGTTCTGACTTTAAACTATTCCTATTGTTACCCACCATGTTAACATGTTCCGATGAAATTGTACCCTTTCCTTTAGTACTTCCTGTTATATAGGCTGCCGAAAATCCAATACAGAACAAGTTCATTTCTGATCTTGCAAAGGGACCTCTGCGAACTGTTAACTCGTATCCGGTGTATTTCGTGAATGGATATAAATACCATACAGAGTCGCATGGATATACCATGTCAAGTATGAACAGTGGGGTTTCGATACAGGGAGAATTGATGGACTATTATGGGAAAATAATTGAAATACTTGAAGTTGAGTACCCTGCATTGCCAATTAAGCGATGTGTGATATTTAAATATGACTGGTATGACCCGACACCAAACGTTGGAACAAAAGTGCATAGCCGATACAATGTCGTTGAAATCAACTTCCGTAGACGCTTGAGACAATTTGAACCATTCATCTTGGCTATACAAGCAAGACAGGTGTGTTATGTCCCTTTCCCAAGCTTACGACGTGATAAGGCGGATTGGTTGGCGGTGTGCAAAGTTAAACCTAGGGGAGTGTTTGAATCCCATACAAACCTAGAGGAGAGAAATGACAGTGAAGCGTTTCAAGAAGATGTGGCTTCTATTCATGATACAATAACGTGTGACGAGATAGAACCTTTGCATGATCCTTCTAACACTTATGTTGATATTTCATCTGCAGAGTCTGACGAGGGTAACAATAGATCTGAACAAGAGGAAGAGTTTGATTCTTATTCTTCCGACAATGAAGATGATTGTAATTTACATTTAAGTTCTGATAGCAATTAATTTATCTTTGTAATAGACTATTTACTGTACCAAATACAGTATTCCTTTTAATTATTAATCATTGCAATTCTTATTCAAGGGATGTCGATGTGGCGAATGGTTCCCGACGGTAATAATTCTTTCCGTTGGGAGGAATGTGGAAAATTTGTCTCGTCCCAGGGAATAACCATTGCAGGAAATAGTGTTGCGAAAAGAACTTCGATTCGTTTGCCATCCATGACCGATCTTCTACTTGAAGGTGTTTCGTATGATTATTACGTTTGTGTTCTTATTCTGTACATCTCATTTCCTTATTTTAAGTGCCCATAACATAATAGTAATTTGATGGTTTGAACTTCATGTTGCTCAAAGCGTCCTGTATTCTCAACGAAGAAATAAGTCCCAGTAGAGGCCAGAGCCATGACACTACGACATATGACCGATATGACAAATCAGTTGTTGTGAAAGATTCGTCAATTGCTCGTACTGGGTCTGGACAATCACATATGCTATCATATCCAGTTTTGCTATGTGTGATGGTGGTCTAATAGTATGGAATCAAATGTGAATATATGTTCTTCCCTGTTGTAGGTGTAACTGTTCCCCCTTGTAGTAGTTCATCCGGACAATTCGTCCTCTGTACCAAGAGCGGCGAAACATTTATAATTTTCTCACCAAATATGGCTATAGCCAAAACGTTATTGAGAGAAGGTGTCCAAAGGCCTTCACCTGGTGGGAGAAGTCTGACTGTTTTCCGAGCTTCGTTTGAACGTGCCAGGACGCTTCTCGGAAATCCAGAACTCGGGGACTCATTTACTTTTACCGACTCTCATGTCACATGGAATCCGACGGAATAATTTACTCATGCATTACATAATTCGACAAAGCTGAAAAGATGTTTGTTGTTGTATATGTTTGAATCTGGTAAACACAGTCATAATTATATATAATTGTTGATGTTGATTTGTTGTTGTTAACTTGTTTGTTAACTTTCAATGACATTGGCTTATATGTAAATAACTTCAGTGATAAACGATTGCTCTTAAGATTGTTATCTTTGTATAGAATTCAATAAATTTTGTATTTCATTCATTAATATGGGACCTAAGAGACCACGTGAGGTTATGCAGCCGAGGATTAGAGGGATGTTCGGCTGGCAGCCGTGTCAAGGTGGATCGTCACAGTCTGGGACTTACACTGACTCACCTCCTCCTCCTACACATCCTCCCGTTGCAGATAAACCATCACCTGCTGCTACTAATGCCACACCATCCCCTACGCCAACTCATTTATCATCCAATACCACAATAGGGGATGGAGGACATGCCCGGCAGCCTGGATCTGTAAGAGATGATGGGCAAAAGTATATCACTTACATCATTGACCAGTAAGTATGGTTATAGGATTACACACTGTTTCTAGTCGATTAAGCCTTAGGCTTTTCGGTTTATTTCTACACTACAATGACTTCTTGTTTTAGGTTCGTACCATCTGGAATGGTTTCCAGGCAGATGACCTCCACTTTTAAGGAAAGGATTGAACCCGATGGATATACGTGGAAGAATATCACTGCAGCGACGAAACAATTGTACTTTCATGAGTTCGAGGTACAATAATTATTTCTGTTATTTATTTTATATATATATATATATATATATATATATGTAGTGTCATGATTAATATATATATTGTTTGACATTAACTAACATATATTTTTTTATTCTTTAATCAGAAAACATTTTTCTGGGACGCTACTTTAGATGGGAGCATATACAAATTCTGGAAGAGGCGGGCTCGTACACGTTATCGCGACTTCATTAACGTGATAAACAAGGCTGGTGCACGACCCCGCTTTATTTCGGAAGATATTTGGAGTCGTTGGTTGGCATATTGGGCATCACCTGCAGCAATGTCCATCTCAGGACGTAACTCGGCCAACAGACGTGGAGGCCCAGGTCAACAGAGTCTTCCCATACATACGGGAGGCTCAATAACTCACCAAAAGCATGCAGACAGACTTGTAAGTATAACTCTGCCGAGGTTTAAACGATTTCTAGTTCACATCTAACGTTTTAGTGTTTCTCATGTAGGAGAAGTCATTGGGCACGAAGCCTACCCCCTTCAGTTATTTCTGCACACTCACACGAAGAAGCATGATGGTGTAACATTCATCAACAACCGCTGTCGAGAGCTGAATGTACGTCAAGTTATTGCATTTTATTTATTTCTAAATACTGCTCCCGTCTTTCGTCTTAATGTTAACTTCACATACCTTATAGGACCAATTACAACAAACCCTTGAGCTACAGTCGCAGGAGGAACAGCCTGTAGACATGTCTCAGACGTATTTTGAGGTCGTGGGTGGTAGGGATCGCCGTGGCAGGATATTTGGTCTAGGTTCGTATGGGAACACATGTTATTCCCAATCTTCCATGTCCAGTACAGCAACGTCCACTAGGCCATCGAACAACAATGAATTCATCGAGCTCCGGGCTACAGTACAAACATTAATGGACAAGATTGCTCATTTGAAAGAGGGGCAGACAGAGTGGGAGGAACAACGGATGAGGGAGCAGGAGCAACGAATCAGAGAGCAGATGGAGCTACAGATGAGAGAGCAGATGGCGAAGATGAGAGACGAGATTATGCAAATGGCTCAGTTGCAACCACCGTTCGAGAAGTCGAAGGGAAGTTCTACACAGGACCACCAATGATCACCACAACTTTAGATATTCGAACTCATTATTTTAAGGTACAAACATAACAATTTATGTTCACTTTGATGTGTTTTTATTCAATTGTAAAACAATTGACATTATTTAAACATTTGATGTACTGGTTGATGTGTGGATGTCCAATTATGTATATCTAATTGGATAACAATTGACATTATTCAAAGCTTTGATATACTGGTTTATGTGTGGATGTCCAATTATATATGTACCTAATGGTTTACACCATTTTAATTTCACCGACGGAATACACAATTCCGTCAGTTAATATTTACCGACGGAATTGTGAATACCGTCGGCATATAACCTGAACTAAATTTGGCGACGTCCAGAATTCCGTCGTTAACGCCTCCACTTACTTCCTAAACGTTATGACGGTGGTTCCGTCCCTAAATTATACCGACGGATATATTCCGTCGGTGATTTGTGAATTTCACTGACGCCATTTTAAATCAATGTCCGTCGCAAAATAACAACAACAGATAATATTCCGTCGGTTACCCGTTGACAAAATACGACGGAATATTTTCGTCGGTAAGTTATAACGACGGCCATGTTTACGACAGTTTCTTCTTTCGTCGCGTTCCGTCAGCAAATATAATTTCCGACGGAGATAACCATTTCTCTGACAGAATATTCCGTCGGAGAATGTTAGTTTTCTTGTAGTGTGAGATTATGGTCCATTTAATGCTTAACCCTTCATCATGCACTTGTTAATGCCCATGCTTTCGAGTTTCTTCCTTTGTGATGAGCAGAGGTGATGAAACGATTTAAAAACTGATTTTGGGTCCCTATCCTCTAACACACGAAAAGGAATTCACAACACCATCGCATTGTGGAAATAGAAGCTAGAAGATTCAAAATTCAGAGATGTTGTTGGACATCGGTAGAGCAATGGCTGGAGGTATGTTCATTCGGTTATGCTTCTGTTGCTAAATACATAAATAATATGCATGTGTCTTATTTACACGTAAATGTTGTTGTGTTTTGAGATGCATTATAGGCACAAAACCGAGGATTGCAAGGATTTAAAGGAGTTGAGCATTATATTTTAGAAAAGATAGGTGAATTCTTATTGCACAAGCTTGTAGAGAAAAAGATACGTGAGTATTGGAAAGGAAGGTCATGCTCGCCAGATATATGGTAAAGATAACCATCACTTAAGTTTCTTAATATTGGCATAATCAATATGGTAATTGATGAGGACCTAAACATGAACATTTTATAGGTTAAGACAGCTATAGAGAACCATCCTAATGAAGTTAACATGATAATTTGTTGATGTTGACTTAATCATGTTGCTCAATCTAAATGATGATGACATAGTTATCTTGACTACCATATTGAACTTTAAAGTTAAAAGAATTATCGTTGACAATGGTAGTTCAGTTGATATCATATTTTATAATATGTTCTTAACTCTAGGCCTATTGAATACCCAGTTAATACATGCGCATACCACTTGAACGGGGCAAATGATGGTAAAAGGAAAGATAAAAATTCCTTTAAAAGTAGGAATATACCCAATGACTGAGTTTCATGTGGTGAGGAGGTCCACAATATTTAACGATCATTCTTAGAAGACCTATATAGTGTCTTCTCAAGACTATCATATGCCCTTGTTTGTTAACCATGGAGTTTCTCACAAATTATAGGATAGGAGAAATTATAGGGAGTATTAGTATGGCAAGAAAATTTTAGGTGATATCGCTTAAGGTTAGTAAAAGAAGTCAACTCCTAATAAGTATACAAGTCGTGGATAACTAAAATCCAGATAAAGAGTAATGAGGGAAACCTCATAAGGAAGTAGTTGACTTTACAGTAATGATTAGGTTCACATATATTTCAAGTTAGAAAAAGCAATAACTTGTATAAAGAGAAAGGTCAGGAAACTTATTAATAGGAGACACGAAGACATTTCGTATGAGAACCTTTGGACATGACTAGGATTGATCCCTTAATGTTCATATAAAGTTTAGATACCCACCTTAACTCTATTTCTGTTATAGAAGAAAAAGTAAAAAATTTACAACATACTCGTTTCATCTAATACATAAAATAACCTAAATGGTTTTTTAGTATAGTTTTAATAAAGAATCCAAGTTGGCAAATGATGATGTTTATTAATTTTACAAATCTGAATAAAGTATGCTCTAGGACAGCTACTTGCGACTGAAGATCAATCAGCTTATGGATGCTACTTAGCTTCATAAACACATATTTAGGGATGATAAAATCAGCTCGACCTAATTTCGGCTCTCTTTGAACGAGAACCGGCCAATTATGGTCAGCCCAATAGGGCCACAAGCTGACCAAGGGCAGACCATGGGTTGACCCAGCTTATGGTATGGCTATTCCTTAAAAAATAACGTTGTTTTTTTTTCTTAAAATATATATATATATATATATGACGGGCCGGACCACTGGCTAACCCATCCCGACTTGCCGAGTCTTAGGCCACATGGGCTGGCCAGGCTGGCCCATTGACATCCCTATGCATATTTGATAAGTGTTTTCTCTGCTTAAAATTTTCTTATTACTA
This sequence comes from Erythroxylum novogranatense, assembly GCA_029891385.1. Classification (NCBI taxonomy): domain Eukaryota; kingdom Viridiplantae; phylum Streptophyta; class Magnoliopsida; order Malpighiales; family Erythroxylaceae; genus Erythroxylum; species Erythroxylum novogranatense. The sequence continues at coordinate 91,122,104 of CM057231.1, read as the reverse complement.
ATGATTAGCCACAACTAAGGATCGTGCCCCTTTTAATATCTAATACAATGGTAAGTAGGGGTCAAGTTCTTTGATAAAGCAGTGTAAATCTAGAAAATTCTTAAACTACTAACTAGCCTAAAAAGATTTAATAAAAGGGGATTATAATGGATATGAATAACAAAATATAAAATAAAATTTAATTAAGATAATAGGCAATATTATAAAAATAAAGTAATATAGGTGTTTAACTTAGAATTGATATATTGTCTAGACTGACAAGAGACCCAGAAATTAAAATTGTTGTCTCTGAAGTTACAATCATCTTCTCCTTAGTCGGTTAACCTATATCTTTACCAAGCTAACATCCATTTTAACGCATCACGATATGTGAATCCTATGAAAGGCTTCACCCTAACGCCAGAGAGATCAGATAGGACTATCTCTAACATGCCATTCAATCCCTTCTACCTAAGTTGTAGTCCACTCACAAACAAGTTCTTTTGAAGGATCCACAAGTAAATTTAGGCCAAATTTAATTGCTAATATAATACCTACATTAGTATTAATCAAAGATAGCTCATAAAAATATATTACATTTAATACATCAAAATAAATTAATTCATACAAGAACAAATACCAAAGTTTTATATACCTAAATATATATAAAAACCTAGCCACTAATCATGTTTAAAACATCAAAATAATAAATAAAATCAAATATATCATAATAGAAATAGTTTTAAATGAAAATTCTAAATGATGTTGGCAACTTGGTCTGTTGAGATAACTTCATATCTTGATTGTCTAATGAAAAACAATTTCAAAATTGATCTCATGATGATTTTTTTTTTTGAACCTCCTAATGACTAACCTAACCTTTAGAAATAGAAAGACACAATAAAATATGTAAAGTCCTTAAAAGTTCTCTAAAAATTAGGATTTTGTGCTTTAGGCATGATTGTGGATCCTGTTATTTTCTCTTAGCAGAGATATGGTCTTTGACACGCTCATAACTCTAGATCGTAGATCTTCCTATTTCTCTTACGACTTGCACACGATTTGTGGCATGACCTTGGCTCAAGTTGTGCTACTATATGAATTTTCTTTAACATCACAATGTCTCTCCTTAAGCCATGTTTTAGATTAAGTCTTTTCTTGCACTTGATCCATCTAAGGGCTGGGTTAGCACATTGGTGCATGTCAGATCACCTTCCTTTAAAAATTATGATTGCATAAGTTTGCTTGAAATAATCTTTAATTATTGATAAATCTCATCCCAAGGTCAAATATGCATAAATCAGGGGACAAATCGTTACAAAGTAATGTACTTTGGCCTAAAGAATGTGGAGATTTACGAGAGATTGATCAACACGATATTTGCACTACAACTAAAAATGAGTGTAAAAGATTATGTAAATGATGTGATAGTCAAAACCAAAGAAGAAAGGGACCATATTCTAGACCCGGAGCAATGCTTTAACACTTTGCAAAAGTATAAAATGAGATTAAACCCTAAAAAGTTTGTATTGTCGGGCTATCGGTAGAAAAGTTTTTGGGATTTATGATAATGCAGTTAAATATCAAGATTAACTCCCAAAATATAGATGTAATAGTCAATATGAATGGTACCAAATCTATAAAGGATGTACAAATTCTAGTTGGGACAATTGTTAGTGTTCCTTTCCAAGGATGCCGACCATTACTTGCTTATTTTTTTGAATCTCGAGAAAACCTAAAGATTTCTAATAGGATAATGAGTGTAAGCAATAATTTAAATAAATGAAGATATAACACATCTTCTGTTGTATACTCATGTTACAACTAAAAGCTTATATCTATGCATTTGTCATATAGCATGAGTCAGTTATAGTGTTGCACTTGTTAGGAACAAGACAACAAACAAAGGCATATGTTACTATGTTGGCAAAATCTTATAGGGAGAAGAGATGTGATACTTCTGTTTGAAATGGCAGTCTAAGCAGCAATAGTTTTAACATGAAATTTGTGACCTTACTTCCAGGCCCATATCATGAACATGATGGCAAATCTACCTCTGTGAAAAATGCTTCCTAAACTTGACATCAGGCAAATTGGTCAAATGGTTGGTAGTTTTGATCGAGTTTGACATAAAATATTTATCTAGGTTGCACTCAACTTACAACTGATTCTTGATTTTCTCATCGAATGCATATCAAATGTAGCTAGAAAGGGCCAGAAACTGAATTCTTATATTTGGTTAACTTACGTAGAGGGATCATTAACAAATAAAGGGAGTGGCATAGGTCTATTTGTCAAGGGGCCCTATAATCTGGTAATCAAATACAAGAAGACACATAGAGTTCATAACATCAAATAACGAGGTTGAGTAAAAGGCCTTATTATATGGGGTAAGGCTAGTAACTCATCTACAACTATAGTCCATCGTTTCTCGATCTGATTTATAGCCGGTGGTAAGTCAAGTCAGAGGATAATATGAGGTCAAAGAGGAAATGATGAGAAGATATGATTCCACATATTTGCTGTAGATCACACATATAATGAAAGTACATATCAACCTAATACCAAGTGAACAACGGCTTGGTCGATGTAACTAACAACTCTTATTTTGTATGGTTTAAAAAAGTTGAGCATGTAAGAGGACATGGGTCGAGGAGATGCATTTAATCTTTGGACAATGACCAGATCATCAACAGGAGAGTCCTGCTTTAGTTTGATATTGGGAATTAAGGTACTTGTCCCCTTTGAATTGGAGATGACTAACCTACGAGAGTAAGAGTGTTTTCTACAGAGCTCATGAATGACAAGAAACTAAAAGCAAACCTAGATTTAATCAACGAAAAGTAACCAAATCCCGGTTAAATAATGAATCCTTCCAGCAAAGATTGAGACTTTATATCAGTAAAAAATAAGAGCGTAAGACTAAAAGGAAGGAGATTTGGTGTTGAGGGATCTGTAACAAAATGGAAGTTAGCACCAAACTAGACAAGACCAATCGTAATCATAAAATACTTTAGATCTGGCATCTACAACATAACATATCTAAGCGGAACAAAGACCCTAGAACTTGGAATGGAATCCATTCGTCCCATGCTATCAACAAAGCTTGGGTTGCAAACATCATGACTCATTTATATATTGCTTTATGAATCACCAAAAGACAGGATACAACACTGTGCTAATAGCGCTACACCTTAAGCACACGAACCAACTGTCTAAGACACAACACCATGCCAACTACTGTGCAACTTCATCTTAAAGGCACGAACCAAGTGTCACACAAGCAAGACGCAATATTGTGCTAACAGTTGCATACCTTCTTCCCAAAGAAGCGAGCCAAGTTTCGTGCCAACATTGTGCTAATAATTGCACACTTTCTTCTCAAAGACGCGAACCAAGTGTCACACAAATAAGATGCAACGTTGTGCTAACAAGACGTTGCCCTATGTTAACAGCTTCGCATTTTCATCGCAAAGACGCAGATATGACGTAGTGCTATGCTTACAATTGTGCACCTAAAAAAGAAAATAATGATTTATCACAGGCACAAACAATACATCATACCACATGTTATTCAACCGTGTTACTCAAAAATGAATTCAAGTCTTTTGTCTAATGTGACTCTAACTCTGTCCAATCGAGATATGTTATTGTTTCTTCTTAAATTTTGCAGACTCTTTTACTCTTCCAAATTTCGTCGCTTGTCAACCAAGCCGACCTCAACCAACGTCGTCTTCCTCTTCATCTTCGTTTCAACACTAAAGAAGGAACTCTCTCATCGTCTCATCTCTTTTCGCCACCTTCTTACACTTTGTAATACCCAAATTTTCTAATCTCAACTATATCAAATTATGTGACTTTTATGAAAGATTACATTATTTAGCTAAACAAATTGAGTGATGAATACATTCTGTGATATTGTTTTTTGTCATTTTATCACAAAATTAGGAATGACATGAAGCATTAACAGTGATTTAAAAAAAGTTGATATTATAAATTTATAAGTGTTCTCAAGGTCGTAACAGAGAACAATATTCTCCGGATTTCCTTCATATAACAACCTAAGTAAAATTATTCTAGTGACATGGATGTTCACTTTACCTAGGTAATTGTAATCTCTTGATTTCATAATATAGTGTAGCTTTTTTCTTTTGCTTTTCAATATCATTTCTTGTCTCCACAAATGTGTATCAAATTTCATTCTTCCTGATTGTATCAAATTTCTTGCACTTGTACAGTCGTGCAAGTTAAGTCACAACCGTGACTTTTCTTCGTCTCTATCCTTTATTCTAAAATTAATTTGTTGGAGGAGAAGAACCAGGGTATGACAAATTGAAAGGCTTAAATAGGCAAATAAGGGATGTATATCTTTTATACGATCATCTCTTAATCTTCTAAAGATGGTGTGATCCAATTTTGCCTTCATTTTGTAGTTGTAGCTTCAGAAATGTTGATGGGTTAAATATGTGGGCGTAACTGTTTTGCAGGTTCACTCTATAATTGAAGTAAATTGTAGCGGTTTAGTTCAACAAGAAAAGTGAATGTTTGATATTCTCATTTTTTCAAGCAAATAGAGGCATATTTCTGCAATTTTCCCTGTGTAGAATTTGATATTTGCTTTAATTAATAATTTTTTAATTAGCTTAGAAAGGTTCTTTTCTCCTATGTATCCTAACTTCAGCAGCCAGCCTCCTTTTGCTGCATTTTAAGAAATCAATAAGCACCTAGTAATGTCTACATCTTATGTACAAACGCCTACTAATGCAAATAATTTGCAATACGTTTAGTAAATATGGATGATTTTTGTTTGTTTGTTTTTGCACATCTTTTATTTCCTCCTGGTTATTTTGTTGGAATAGCCTCCATATAAAGTCTGTAGCAGCCAATAGTGTCAACTTGATGTAATCATCACTGATCTCTCTGTTGAAGTGGTGTCAACCAGCAGTTGTGGTTGCGTTGTTGGTGACCAAGTAGTCCATTGCATGGAGGCCTTGAAGCGTTGCTAGAGTTACTAACAAGTTGAAGACAAAGATAGTTGGGTATCACAAGTATCACTTCACATCAATTGTAAGAGCAAGCTTCAGAATGCAAGGTTGCTAGATATTTTAGTCAATAAATAGCTAATTAGGAAACTATAAGTCAAGTGTGAATGACAATTAGTTGTGAAATAATTAGTTCGGTTGAATGAATTATTGTTAGATTTGATTTCTTTTTTTAGGTTAATAATTTGAAAGGAAAAATATTTTGGTTGAATGAATTCTAGTTAAGTATGATTTCTTTTTAGGGTTAATGTCAAAAGGGACACTTATTTTGGTTAAATCTATTGTTTATATTATAAATGTAATTTATGGATTATGAACCTTGATGTATTGCTAATGAAGCCAGAAAAGTGCTTGTTGCATGTCTAATGAATGAAGGGTGGTTATAAATTATTACATGTTAACTTATGCTTTGTTATTCTTTGAAATAGATTATATTAATATATTATATGAACTATTTGTTTTTAATTTGTAAATGTGATGAAAGTAGGCCTAATGAACGAATAATAGTTATAGATGTGAACTATTAGGCCATAGTTAAGATTTTGTTCTCACTTTCTATTTGTTACTATTTGTTAACTCCTACTTTGTTGTTCTATTAATTTATAAGGTGAATAGTATCTATTGTCTGTTGGACCAATGGTGGTTGGCAAATTAATTCCACTTATGTTTTGATAATAATAAAATACTTAGAATTGGTTAAGAAATTGTTTCAGGTATTTTGGGATTGATGTTCAATGAAAGAATTGTACAAATCAAGAAGAGCAAGTGTTTAATCAATGAAGAATCAAGATGGGAGTTGTCTTCTAAGTAAATATGGCATAAAACATGAGGTTTATAAAGGATTTGGTCGGATGTTACCATAGATGGCTAAACAAGTCGACTTACATGTCACAAGTCGACTTATAGGAAACAAGTCGACTTATCAAGGAAACAAGTCGACTTATCGAGGTAAACAAGTCGACTTATATATAACAAGTCGACTTATTGGAGAGCGGAGATGAAGTTTTCGTAAATGGTTGAAACAAGTCGACTTATTGAAGCACAGATTCAGCTCCAACGGTCCAATTTGCTAAAAATGGTATGGAGATAATCAAGGAACGGCTATATCTAATTAAGCAACGGCTAGTAGAGCTCCAACAGCTATATTTCTACAACTATAAATAGAGGATGATGGAAGAAGAGTATATACAAGTGCCATAAGCTCAAATACTCTCATATTGCTTCAAATTGCTCATTATTGCTCTTATATTGTTACAAATTGTTTTGAGCATTTATTCTTCAATCTTTGTATTGTTTTATTACAATTTGAGTGACGAGTGAAAAGGTCACGTGAGGTAGGATTTGTGCCGCAAGACAAATCGAGTGTAAAGGTTGCTTGAGCCGAAAATCAAGCGGTGTTGGTAGGATTTGTGCCGGAAGACAAATCGAGTGTAAAGGTAGCTTGAGCCAGAAATCAAGCGGGATTGTAAAAAGTTCACACTCAACTACAAAGTGTGCAATAAAGTGATTGGCAAAATCCTAAGTGGGAGCTTAGGTAAAGGACGTAGGTCTTAGCACCGAACCTCTATAAAAACAGTGTTTGATCTTCTTCCCTACACTTTTTCAATTAAGTTTATCAAAATTATTTTTGTGTGTTTTAAATTCTGATTTTCTTGTAGAAATTATCAAAGAGTTTTAAGATCTATTTAACCCCCCCTTCTAGATCGCTTACAATTGGTATCAGAGCAGAAGTATCCAGGGATGGCACACAATAAACTAGCGGAAGAAGGTAACACAAATTATCGCCCTCCTTTATTTAATGGTACTAATTATTCTTCGTGGAAAAATCCTATGAAGTACCACATCATAAGCGAAGGAGTGGAATATTGAAAGATAATTATCTTCGGTCCACAACCACCGTTAAAAGAAAATGGTGAGTTAAAAACGGAGCTGGAATACGATGACAATGACTGGAGACAAGCCTACATTAACGCTAAAGCGATGAAGCTAATCTATTGCGCTCTCACAGTCGAGGAAAGAAACCGAGTTAACTCGTTTACCAGCGCCAAGGAAATGTGGGAGAGACTTCGAGTTACTCATGAAGGGACAAATCAAGTCCGGGAGACAAAAATCAACATGCTTCTCCACGACTACGAGATGTTCGTCATGAGGGAAGGTGAGTCAATTTGTACAATGCTTGACCGTTTTGCAGAAATCATAAATGAATTGGGCAACCTTGGAAAGCATATGACGGATAGCGAAAAGGTGAAGAAAATTCTTCGATCACTGTCGAAGGAATGGGATTCTCAAGTCACCGCAATTATGGAGTCAAAGGATCTCAACCATCTGGAATTTAACGCTTTGGTGGGATCACTCATCAACTATGAGATTATTCTCAAATCGAGAGGAGGAAGAGGTAAGCCACAAAAGTCGATTGCTTTAAAAGCTAACGTTTCTTCTTTTGATGAGAGTGATGAAGAAATAGATGAAGAAGAAGATGATGAAGAAGTAGCGATGTATGCTCGAAATTTGAGAAAGTTCAAAGGACTTCACAAAAATAGAAGAAAAGAATTACGTGGTGGAGAAATTGAGAATAGGAAAAGGTACACCATGGAAAAGAGAAATAAAGGCTATGAAGAAAAAAAGAACAATGAAGAATGCTGGAAGTGCGGAAAAAGAGGTCACAACGCTAGAGAATGCAAAAGCTCTTCGTTTATTCAGAAAAATGACAGGTATGACAAAGGAAAGAAGAAAACAAGTCTAGTGGCAACTTGGAGTGATGACGAGGAAGCTTACCAAAGCAATGATGAGAACAACCTGGCTCTCATGGCGAGTAGCTCCTTGACTAGCGATGAGGAAGATGAGGTAATCTTAACCTATCAAGATCTAAGAGATTCCTTTGATGCTTTACAAGCTGATTTTGAAGAAGCTATTGAGATTAACAAAAAATTAAGAAAGAAGATACGTGAATTGGTTGCTGAAAATGGTGTCTTACATGAAACGATTGATGATTTAGATAGTCCAAAAGAAGATCATTCTGCATGTCTTATTGAAAAAGAAAATCTTATTTGTGAACTTGATAGGCTTCGAAAAGAATTTTCGTATGTGGTTGGTAAATTCGCTGGTGGAAATGCTAAGTTTGAAGAATTGTTGTCTTTACAAAGATATACTATTTCTAAACATGGCTTAGGATATGATCCGTATAATAGAGAATGTTTTTTAATTTCCAAATTTACTAAGGATGGAAAAATCGCTCAATGTGCTAGATGTTTGAAAGATGGTCACATAGAAATTGCCTGTAAGAGTACTAGAAGATGTGTTAAGGTTAAGAAAATTTGGGTTATTAAAGGTACAATACCACCTAATATGGTTTATATGTCTAACCAAAATGGACCCAAGATAGCTAGGGTACCAATGAGAAGAAAGGATGTTTCAGTTGTAGGTACAAGCAAGGAATGAAAATCCACCAAGCACATGGTACACTGATAGTGGAAGTTCAAGGCATATGAGTGGAGACAATAACAAAATCGACTAATGGGTGTCTAAGTCGACCAATTGGTGACAAGTCTGATAAATAAGTCGACCTATGATATACACAGCCTTTGGGAATGAAGAAATTTCAGGATAAGTCGACTTGTGGAGGTAAACAAATCGACTTATGTCCACATGGATTCTTATGCTGTTTCAAGTGTGTGGTGCTTCTTATGACTGTTATGTAATGACTATTGCCTTTATTTATGTTTGCTGTTTTGTTTGTTTATGGACTGCATTGCGACTATTTTTCAATTTTCATATTGGTTTTTAATTATGACAAAAAGTGGGAGTAATATTGGAAATTGATAATTGGTATCCTTTAGTCACTGTCATATGATTGAGGGGGAGTGTGTTTGATTTGAGACTATTTGTGCTTAATGACCTGTTACTCTATTTTGATTGCGATAATTTTTCATATTTGTTGGTTTGTATTAGTTGTTTTGATTATGACAAAAAGGGGGAGAAAATTGAGAAATTGGATATTCATTAGTTACTTGATTAAGGGGAGTTTGTTAAAATTTTAATTGATTTTTCAAGGTTATTAAATTCAGTGATTTATATGATTGAGGGGGAGACTTCTAACCAAAATGACAAGGGATAAAAACCTTGATCAATGTTTCCTTGTTTTCATTTCTTAAACAATTTCTAAAGTATTTTGTCATTATCAAAAAGGGGGAGATTGTTGGACCAATGGTGGTTGGCAAATTAATTCCACTTATGTTTTGATAATAATAAAATACTTAGAATTGGTTAAGAAATTATTTCAGGTATTTTGGGATTGATGTTCAATGAAAGAATTGTACAAATCAAGAAGAGCAAGTGTTTAATCAATGAAGAATCAAGATGGGAGTTGTCTTCTAAGTAAATATGGCATAAAACATGAGGTTTATAAAGGATTTGGTCGGATGTTACCATAGATGGCTAAACAAGTCGATTTACATGTCACAAGTCGACTTATAGGAAACAAGTCGACTTATCAAGGAAACAAGTCGACTTATCGAGGTAAACAAGTCGACTTATATACAACAAGTCGACTTATTGGAGAACGGAGATGAAGTTTTCGTAAATGGTTGAAACAAGTCGACTTATGTATTCAACAAGTCGACTTATTGAAGCACAGATTCAGCTCCAACGGTCCAATTTGCTAAAAATGGTATGGAGATAATCAAGGAACGACTATATCTAATTAAGCAACGGCTAGTAGAGCTCCAACAGCTATATTTCTACAACTATAAATAGAGGATGATGGAAGAAGAGTATATACAAGTGCCATAAGCTCAAATACTCTCATATTGCTTCAAATTGCTCATTATTGCTCTTATATTGTTACAAATTGTTTTGAGCATTTGTTCTTCAATCTTTGTATTGTTTTATTACAATTTGAGTGACGAGTGAAAAGGTCACGTGAGGTAGGATTTGTGCCGCAAGACAAATCGAGTGTAAAGGTTGCTTGAGCCGGAAATCAAGCGGTGTTGGTAGGATTTGTGCCGGAAGACAAATCGAGTGTAAAGGTAGCTTGAGCCAGAAATCAAGCGGGATTGTAAAAAGTTCACACTCAACTACAAAGTGTGGAATAAAGTGATTGGCAAAATCCTAAGTGGGAGCTTAGGTAGAGGACGTAGTTCTTAGCACCGAACCTCTATAAAAACAGTGTTTGATCTTCTTCCCTACACTTTTTCAATTAAGTTTATCAAAATTCTTTTTGTGTGTTTTAACTTCTGATTTTCTTGTAGAAATTATCAAAGAGTTTTAAGATCTATTCAACCCCCCCTTCTAGATCGCTTACATTGTCCATTAACATGATCGGGTGTGAACAAAGGTTGTTATCCGTTGATGCATAATAATAAGTATTTCTTTCACATCTTTATTTACACATATTTTTAATGTATTTTGCACTTAATTTAAGGACATATTATCTCAATAATTGTTAGTATTTTATTCAAAGAATGATATTACCATAAAATTGAAATGACCAGTTTACTAATTACGGTATTTGGAGACCAATCATTAACCAAAATACTAAATGAAATATTTTCTTAATTTCAAAATAATATCTTTCATTAACTTGACTTTATTATACAAAGTCAATTGGAAAAGACAATAAATTAGATGTAACAATTCTACTAAGCATTACAAGTTTTAAATTAAGGGAGATTACATTCTATATTTTGTGATAACAAAACGTAAGTATCACTAATGAATTTATTTCTTATGAAAGCAATAGTGGTTATGCACAAATCAAGATATATCTCATGAAGTCACTAGAGAAAAGTTGAAGTTCAACTTATTCATTTGAAGATTAAAATCAAGACCAAGAAAGAAAAGCATAACAACGTTATAAATGAATATGTAATGTTTATTATACATCCTAGTTAATCACTTTGATATTTTAAAGGCTTTTATACATAAACACATCATTATTTTAGCTTATTGCATAAGTCTTTTAGTCATTAAAAGAATTAAGGTTTTGATTTTAAAGAAAATCCTCTTGATCCTTAAAACATAGATTTGGGTACATTTAAAAAAGTGTTTAACTCAATTCTGCATTAGAAAGATTAAGTTTACACATTTAAAGATGTTAGAATAATGATTTTAGGTGTATTGGTCAACTTATATAGGTTAATGGTAGAAAAATATAAGTTAAAGTTGGTAAAACTTGTGTACCAAGAGTTCGTAGCAATATTGATTATGCATTGGTCAACCAATGTGTTATAATCAACCAATGTTCCAACAGTTAGTACATCTGTCAACCACATATTAATCAACCAGTGCAATCTTTATCAAGAGTAACATTGGCAACTAATGTGTTATAATCGACTAATGTTCTAACAATTAGTACATTGGTCAACCGCATATTGATCAATCAATACACTAGTAATTGATAATGACAAGTTCTTATTTTTAATAACTAGTTTGATCCCAAAACCCAATAAGGTCTTCTGAATTTGTAAATTCTTTTATGAGTATAGTTACTCTTCTTCTTAGAGAAATATTGTAAAAAGAGCTACTTTTACTCATGAAAAAATAAATTATTACAAGAAGGTTCCTCTTCACTTTGTTGAAAAAAAAGACTTATTGGAATTTTTTAAAAATGTCTTGAAGAGTGGATGTAGGCAAGATTGGTTTTTGAAACTACTATAAATCAAATTTCCTTTTTTTTACTCCTACACTCTTCAAATTATTGTTTGATTATGCTATTGATTAATATTAAGTTACTTTTATCATAAATCAGTTTTCCTTTCTTTTACTCCTACACTCTTCAAATTATTGTTTAATTATGTTATTAATTGATATTAAGTTACTTTTTTTCATAAATTGATAATCTTACGAGTGACGTGTGCCCGTGACTGGGGAGGGACTCACGACGCACCCCTGACCCTCCCCAATCATGGGTGTCAGTCCTAAGGAGGGTCACATACTCTAGAGAAGGAGTCATGGCACGTCCCTGACCCTCCCCAGTCATGGGTGTGAGTCCTAGGGAGGGTCACATATCCTTTAAATAAACCATCTCTATTATACTCATTTATCTTCCTCTTTTTATTTTCCTTTGCTTTTTCTCCACCCGCAACCGTCACTTCTCACCCAATCTTCACCCGTAGTCGCATGCCCTCAGACCTAGACCCAAGCAGTCGCACCACACTGCAGCGCACCCCTCACTAACGCATGCCTGTGCTGCACACACCCATGCCTACCTTGGCCACCACACAACCGTACCACCATTATCGCCACTCCAGTTAACTCCACAAGCTCGTGTGTCCACCAAACCAACCTAGTAGGAGAACAAACGTTGCCTCTACTACGCAACCAGTTATACCTCCAAAAATGAAACAACCCAAAGTTCCCTCATTTCTACCACAAGAGCCGAATTCAGGTATTTCGTGCCTCAAATTTTAAAGTAGAGAGCACCAGTAAAGGAACACCTTTCTTAAGAATCATAAAATTATTCCAAATAGATTTTTAGATTCTAAAGAACTTATTGAATTAGGAATATTTGATCGAGTTCACGAGTTACCTTGAAATATAGGCTAGGAACAATTTTCTTAATTTAGGAAATTTTCAAATGTAGAATTAACATTAAAGCTTTTGAGTACTTTAGAATTAGTTCCTCAAACTAACGATAGGGTCCCTGCGTTAAGTCTTAAATTTTGATTAATGAATGCATATCATGCGATCACTTTAAAAGTACTCAATGCTATTTTTGGCTTTTCGAATAGTGTTTTATATGAATATCCTGATGATTTTGTGGCTAGCGAATTTTGGTCCCAACTGGCCAATTCTAAGAAAGTTTCTTCACCCAGTCGATCAAAATCACCTGCCATCGTAGGCCCTACCCTTCGCTATCTCCATCGATTTTTAACTTTTACACTATTCAGTAGAGGAGATAGCAATGGGGCAGTTTTTAAAACTAAATTATTTATTTTGTGGTGTATGGTACATGTCAGGCCCTTCAATGCTGGTAGTTAGTTAAGTCTACATTTACATAAAGTGGCTCAATCTAATGTAGGTAAAATAGTAGTTGGGGCATTGTGATCTAAATTGCAAAACATCTTGTCTTGATAACCGAGAGAACACCCATACAGCTAGTTTCAGGAAACTCGACTTTCGACTTGAAATCTTTGGTGTCGATGAAGGTTATCAAGAGCAAAGAAATTGCTATGTTCTTATCCATGATGATACGGGGGAAGCTTTGAGTAGCAAGCGAGACCAAGTTGCGAAAATGGAAGATGTGTAAGAAGATGATGTTCTACCGCCCCAACATATGCATCAAACTTCTTCAACTACTTCTTTGGAGTATCAATCACTGATAAATCAATTGATGGCATTTGAACGATGAACAAATGACAGGCTTCACAACATTGAAGCTAGCGTGGCAAAGATCCCAACCTTCATGGCTAATTTGAATGCTCGCTTTGGACAACCTCCACCGTGGCAAAGATCCGAACCTTCATGGCTAATTTGAATGCTCGCTTTGGACAACCTCCACCCCTATCTTAGTATCATATTTCTATCCTTTCCCTTTCTATTGGTTATTGTTTTGATTTCTTTTCGTTTTCATCTTTGTCTTTGCTTTCATTCTTTTGCCTCTTAGATCCATCTTTCATTTTCTTATCACATCGAGGGCAAAGTGATGTTCAAGTGTTGCGAGAGTAATAGTTTAGAAAAAAAAGAAAAAAATGATTATTTGTGTCTTGTGTGTTTATTTTCCCATTTAGTAGTTAGAGATACATGATTATTAAATGAACTCAACCTGGATTAGAAATGCATAATATGAGTGAATGAGTATACTTGCATGCTTAGACTAATTGAATTGGATTTCGGTTAAAAGGAAATTAGTTTGTTGTGATAGATGACTGACACCTTTCATTTGGTAAGATTTTGAGCCTTTTTGAAATATTAAACATCAAATTTTGTAATTCTTTGTCGAGAGTGTTCTTTCATGATTAAGGAACTCCAGAACTTGCTTACAATACTAGTTGAGATCACAGAATCTTATGCAAATATTGAAATGATGAAGGCAAATAAGATTTAGTCCTTTTGTTTAAAAGGCCACCATAATGCTACCTCTAGTAAACCCCCTTTGAGTTTAACATGACACCTTTTCTTTCTTTAAACCCAAATATAACCCTTGACTTTGATTATTTATCATCTTTGTTGTACCTACCATAAGACAAGTTGAGCATTTGAATGAGTATAACTGGGTTTAGGGAATAAGTGTAGGGAATCATAACGTATAGTTCGCTATTGTATTAGGGATGGGTATGGTTGTGGAGATTTTCACTTCTTTATATTTCTCTTCTCTTGATTTCCTTGTTTTAGAATCATAAATAAAAGAAATAAACAAATGAAATATATAGTAAAAAAATATAAAAAATGTAAAAAAAAAGAGAGAAAAAGAGGACAAATAGAAAAGGAAAGGAAAGAAGAGAAGATGACCAGAAAATGAAAAGAATGGGAGAGAAAAGTAAAAATGGAAAGTGTTAACTTTGTTAAACAAGAAAGAAAAATTGAGTGTTTTATGATCATTCTTTTGTATTATTTTAAATGCTCAATTTGTTTTGTAGTTTTAAACTATAATTTTCCTTTTTCTTACCTTTAACTCGGCCCTATTACAACCTAAATAAAGACCTTTGGATAGATGCTTGTGCTTGATATGAGTGGTGAAGATTAGATTAGTAAGTAAGCTTATGATAGATGCCTTACATGAAATGAACGATGAGTGAATACTTATCCTACCTTTAAATGCTCGAGAGGATGATAATGATTCTTTGAATTGAAGTACTTAGCTAAATATACAAAGAATAGCTTGTTCATAAAGTATTATGAATTTCAAATTCTTAGGTTATGTTTATTAAAATGATTGTTGATATCTTTTACTATTATTTGGGAAAATTGTTGTCTACATTATTTATTTTTATAGTCTAGTATTGTTTGTTTTGCTTGAGTAAAAGCGAGAGAAATTTGAGAAAATTATTGTTCATATTATTTATTTTTATAGTGTAGTATTATTTGTTTTGCTTGAGTAAAAGCAAAGGAAATGTTAGAAAATTTGTTAATTACATTATTTTGTTTTTATATTTAGTATTGTTTGTTTTGTTTAAGTAAAAGCGGCGGAAATGTTGTGTTGAATTGATTGTAGTTGTGTTCATATGTTGAAATTGGTTGCCATTTGAATAAATATAAATTGAGTGAAATCGGGTGGAAGTTGAATGAATGTTGATTGGATTAATTTGTGAATGTGGCGTTAAATTAAACATTTTGAACCCACCTACACGGTTAGTCACAGCCATGACTTAATACACAACTGTGCAAGTTAAGTCACAGCTGTTACTAAAAACAAATTAACCTCAAAATCCTGGAATAATAATAAACACATTAACATATAACAACATTAAATGAATAACCTTCTTCCTACTAATAATAAGATTCGCAGTTTGAGCTAAAATTGCATCAAAATTTGACTCCTCTTTTACAAATACAAAACTTTTCACCAATGCATGGAAGAGAACAACCACAGTTCTCGTTGCAAATACTAACTCCCAAATTGTTTGGTTTGATTCCAACTCCCAAATTGTCAAAACCAAATGTTTGTTATGCCTATCAATCAAAATGCATTGAACTAATTAATACAATTATTAAATGAAATGCAATTATTAATAAAATGTACCATTAAAATGAAACGCAATAATTGAAATTAAGAAAAAAAGTAAAAAAAAATTACCATAAGTAAATCAGTCATATGCATTGATGGTGGGATAATATCAGTAAAACTTTATTTACTTGTTTCTGCATCAATAGCCTAAAATGATAAATCATTAGAAGATTAATAACATATTACAAAAAGAAAATATTATAAATAATACTTGAGAATTTGTTCCAAAATGATGATGAGTGTAAACCATACTTGTGTTACCCATAGAAACACCAATTGGTTGCACTTTGTATGTGTCATAACTGAGTGGTATATAAATAGAAAATTGAAATCATTAAATGATTATTAACATATACCCAAAAGACAATATTACAAATAGAACATGAGAATGTGCTCCAGAGTCTCCACTCATTCTCTAATGAGTGAAAACCATACTTGTAAAATCCATCGAAACATTAAGTGGTTGCATTTTCTATTTGTCATAACAAAAAAAGAAAAAATTGTTCAAAACAAGTAAAACAAAACACGACAAATTTTTAATTACTAAAAACTAACCTAATCTTGATGTAATATGGGATGTTGTACGGTGGACATGATACAGGTATATGGAGAATTTTTTCAAAATCCTGAATAGAATATTTAAACCAAAAAATACTTAAAATTATCATAATATAAAATATATACATTAAAGGTTTGAAAACATGAAATTAGCGCAAATATAACCTGAGTATTGGAAAGGGGTATGGGTGAAGTCTTGCATTCTTTAACATAGTTTTTTTTCTTGAACTTTTCTCTAATCAACCCTTCAATCTCTTATTTTTAAGTAGGTTTTGTCTTTATTTTGACACCTCTAATCTTATTCCTTTCATCAAAATTAATGTCAGGTTGATTGAACATATTCACTTTAGGATTTGACTGTTGGGTCAACTCGTCATCTTATGATATTAGGTTCTCTTCATCAACTAATTCTTCACCTTGTAATATCTTATCAACCATCTTCAATATGTTGAGAAGGCGATTTTCACAATTTTACAAGTATCTCTCCTCTCTGGTGCTCTTGTAACCGATTGCATGCTTAATGCACACAATTCTTTATACCTTATGCTTGACAACATTTTACGATCCAATTCACTTTCATTGATAGTGAAGTTTTTACTATTAAGGTAACATGTTTTTGCTTTTCGTGTCCTTCTTTTCAAAATATACTGATTCAGTATTCTCAAAATATTTTCCAAATTAAAAACCTTCAAAACATGAGAACATAAAATGCCATCAAATTCAAACTTCTGACAACTACAATGGACTTTATCATTTGATGAATCATAAGTAATCATATTAGAGTATCTCTTCCCTATAAGAGTGATCTCATATTTTGCAACTGTACCATTTTCACCGGAAAGACGAAAACTAGAATCATGAGAATGATTTCATTGATCTTGAAAACGTTTAAACACTTATGACATGTAGACACTAGCTACATGCTTTAAAATTTGAACAGGTACTGACAATGCTGGAATGCGTACATTACTTCTAAAATTAGCTTTTAACTCATAAATCGACAATCATCAATAAGCCTCTAGAAGTGATTAAAAAGTTATAAAAAATTATGTTGATAACTCACGTACCTTTTTATAATGTTATTCATGCTCTTACTTCGTTTGGTAGTGGTCATGTCTGCACAAAACATTTTGAGTTCATAAACCAAAGCTCATTTTTCCTTTATGTGAAGCATACATTTCAACCAGTCATTATCTTGAAGTTCATATTTTTTTGCAGCATCTCATTCCATGCATTGAAAAATTCTTCTTCTTCTTCAAAGTCATATATGCATGAGCTAAAATCCCAAAAAAAATCTTTAAATTGAGAAAAATCACAACTCAAATGGATTGCGGCATTTTGATAAATGTGCTAGATACAAAGTTGATGATGAGTTTTAGGTCATCTTGAAGTTAATGCCTTTGCCATAGTTGCATCATGATTAATAAGAATAATTGTATGTTTTTCTCAAACATGGCTCTAGTTCACACCTGCAAACAAAGCAAGTGGGCAACCCTCACCATTTTTCTTATAAATAGTATCGAAGCAAACAACATCATCAAACTCTAAGTAATCATTCCTCATCTTTGTGTCTGAATAAAATATATTAGATATCAAATAATCTTCATCCACTTGAATGGCATAAAAGAAATTAGGATCTTAAAATTGCATTTTACACAAATATTCTAACACATCACTTGCATATCCCTTTTTCATATCTCTTGTTCTTTTGGATCTTAAATAATTCTTGTTATCCTCAGAAATAAAGCCAAGATTATTTCTCCTGCCTACTTGTCTCACCATAAGATCATGAGATGGTTTTGTTGGAATTCCCACATCATTAGCCATTTGAATTTGCATTGCTACAACAGAAGATATCTTTCTGTGGCTTCTATGCAAATGTGATTTGTTAAGACTTGAAAGATAGTGATTGTGATCCTTGACAAATTGAATCACTTGAAATTTTCCAGTTTTCACACTATTTACTTTCATTCTTGCCTCACAACCAAATATTGTTTCTGAATGTGGAGCTCTTACATACACACCTCTTTTATTAGGCATCCTTTTACCTTCAACACTACAACAACAAAGCTTGCAATCAATTTACTATATTTATCTTTGTGACTTTTGTTCCTTCTTATTCCAAAGTCGGCATGTTTGGCATACATTAAATAAAATTGATAAGCTTGTTCTTCCTTCTTAAACTCCTTGCCAATTTTCGATATTAACTCTCTTGGAACAGATGAGTGAACTTTGTTCAAATTCTCCTCATAATTCAAATGCACCAAATTAGTTGAATTCATATTACTACTCTCATTGCCAATGCCAATATCATTCTTATGCTACTCCTTCTCAAGTTCATATTCTAATCGACAGCATGGAGTAGATCTACCTTCCATTTCCACACCTGTCAAATTCACAAACAAATTATCATTATTACTTTGTTTTTAGATAAAATTATTAATATAACAAAAAAGGAATGTTTACAAACTACTGGGAGGTATTTTAGTTTACTCCGCATACCTTATTTAATTCCTATAACAGAAAAAGTGATTGGAGAATGAAAGGTTTCACGTTGTGCAATTATATGTTCTCATCTTCTCTCTAACATACACCTGAACAAATTCGTAAATTCTTCCCAGTAAATGAATAATATGCTTTAGAAGGCCTTGTACCAAACGTAAGTCAATATTATTACAAGTAAACTTGGAATAAAATGTTTATATTTCAAATTAACTAATCTGCAATGTTAAGCAACTCTACTTTTACAATATACATTAATTATCACTCACATAGATATATAAACATAAACAAAAGAAGTTAGAAAGGAATGACGTCCATGCGTCAAAACAATCAAAATATCTTCAAAACTTACCTTTAAGGAAAACATAAAGACTATCTTGATTTTAAGAACCACCATAGGAAATCAGTAAAGTAGCTTATATCTCTCCACATTAAAATTAATTATAAAAGTAAATTAACAAAATGATGTCTTCCAAGACACAAATGGATCAGCAACATAGTCATATTATAGAGACCTCAAAAGAGGAAGGTATCAAAGGGGCCATTAATGAAAAGTTGGTTTCGGGTCTACTGAGTCATTCCCTTAAGAATTATTTAGAGGTAGAGATACAGAGAGAGGAAATGATAATAAAAAACAAGAAAATTTATAAATGACAAAACAAACAAAACTTACATGAGAAGATATTTCAAATTCGTCAAAATCTTATCTTTCTTTCCCCGTCACTGATGTGTTTCTTAGAGCGACAATAGATTCTTCACAGTCCTATTTTTTGGAAATATTTCAAATCATCTTGATACTTATCTCCTACTTCTTTACTCCACCAATTGTAAGAACAAAGTTATTTTGCTTTGTGAGAAAGAAAAAAAAAACTTTGAAAGATATGAAAATCAAACATCAAACAAGCGCATAAATAAATTAGATTGGCATAAAATCTTAGTTAGAGATTACTTTGGAAATAACACTCGACAGCCATTTTGTATTTTTATGAATAATACAATTATCGTTTACAATCATCATCGTTATGGTACTCTTGTAATATTTGTAATGAATATATCAACATTATATTTTTATAATTTGCTATTAATACAATAAGGATTTGAATTTTCACTTTAAGTAATTTATGCAGACATAAATAAACAAAGTTTTACTACTAATATCCACTCTTTTTTACATTTATTTCTTATTTTCAATTATTGCATTTGATGTTAACGTTACAGTATACTAATAATTGTATTAATTAATAAAAATACATTCTTGATTGATAGGCACAACAATCATTTTATTTTGATAATTTGAGAGTCAGTGTTTGCAACGAGAAGTGTGGTTGTTCTTACTTGTGAATGTTTTGTAGCAAAGAAGAAAATTATAGGTTAGTGAGTTGCTTCAGGTGATTATAATAAATGATAGTTTTTCGTTCGTACATAACACATCCAATCAGTATATAGTATTGTATTCATAAGCCTTTTGGCCCTTTGGTCGTGACTTAACTCAAGCAAGTCACGACTGTGACTTGATTGCACGACCTCATGATTTTACTTGCACGGATGTGCAAGCTGTCAAAATCAAAATCAGAAAAAAGAATTACAGTTGTTGATGAAATTTGATACACGTTTATATATAAAGTGAGGTAGTGGATACAACAAATGATATTGAAAAGCAAAAAAAAAAAAAAAAGCTACACTATATTATGAAATCAAGAGATTAGCAAAGTAAACATCCATGTTGTTAGAAGAATTTAGGTTATTATATGGAGAAAATCCAGGGACTATTTTTCTCAGTGATGACCTTGAGATAATAGGGCATTGGTGTTTTTTGAAAATCACTGCTAATGCTTCATCGTCATTCCTGGTCCCCTTTCTTTTAATAGCTCCAATTTAAGAATTTCAATTTTATTTTAAATGAATATTCTTTATCTCAGTCATCCCTGCATTTTCTATGTCATTCTATGATCCCTAATTATGTGATAGAATAAAAGAAGGCAATATCACATAATGTATTCATCACTCAATTTATTTAGCTCAATAATGTGATCGTCCATAAACGTTACACAATTTGATGTGGCTGAGATTCGAGGGTATTACAAGGTGCGATGAGAGGCCAGACATTAAGACGAGTTCCTGCTTTAGTGTTGAAAATTTTTTGTTTTATGAGAATGAAGATGAAGAGGAGGAGGATGTCGGATAGTAATAGGAATTTTTTCTTTAGTGTTGAAAAGAAGGAGAATGTGTGAAAATTTTTAGTTTTGTGAAAACAAAAATGAAGAGAAGGACGACGTTGGCTAGTGTCGGCTTGGCTGATAAACCACGAAATTTAGAAGAGTAAAAGAGTTTGTAAAATTTAAGAAGAAACGACAAGGTATTTCGATTAGACAAAATAACGTTAGAGAGAAGATCTCGACTCTACGTAAATATCCATGCAAGTTCAACATAAATAAAGTGCACACTTGTTTATGAAATGAAGGGTACATTTTCATTATGGGTAAAATGCATGATCTCTAATTACAACCACAAAGAAAATATTTAAAGAAAAAACAATCATAGAGGGAGAAAATCATACCTTAGAGGTAGCCTCATCATCACCTAGGGAAGCCTATGAACTGATCATAGATCGACTTGTCTTCAACAACCCCTAGCCAACTTCCCCCTCAACTGGGACATCTAGATGTTCATACTTGTCATCTACAACCCTGAAGAAAAATATCCAGAGGAATTTGAACGTCACACACGTCTACTAAACAACCAAATCTTAATGGAGCTGTGTCTTCCTTCAAGACTTAGAGAGGTAAATGATAATCCTTTTCATACTTCAGTTGTCAGCCCAACTCATGAAGACAACTCACGCCTTGTAACAACCATCAGAACGTCTCAGCCCCCTGTATTATGTTGCTCATATCTTGTCTTCCTCTAAAGACGAAAATGAATCCACGTATACATCTCAATTTATAATCGTTATTTATATAACAAAATTCAGCATCCCACTCACTCGAATGCATTTCTCGAAGCCTGAGCTAACTTTGTCGTTTGTGCTTTGTGAAAGGAAGCATTAACATCCCACAAACTTAAAGAAAACCCTCCATCTAAAAAGCTAATAGGAATTTGAAAGCATCTCAGAGTTATGGTCCCTTAATATTAATTATCAGCACCAGTTGGCCACCATCTGTCCAAAGGGCAATTATTGACTGCCCATGACTGGATGTAACTTGGAACTTCCGGTATTTAATTTTAGAGAAGCAGAATGTGACAATATGTCCAATCCCTGAAATATTAAAACTGTTCTCCACTGAATTACAGGAACAAATGAAGCAGGTTCTTTCTGTTCTTACTTTCAGTACAAAACAACTCGATTTGTCATTAACGACTCATTACTAAATTTTTTGCATGCCTTCATATTAAGAAATTTGCTCAATCATGAATTAGGAAACTTGTTCAATCACGGAAAAGATCGACATTAGTGTTATAAAAATGGTCTGAAGAGACAGATGATCCAATTTACTGATAGAATTATCGTTGATTAGTCTTGGAAACTCAGAGATTGCCAGTGTAGAAGTTCAAAGAAGAAGAAGAAGAAGAAGAAGAAGAAGTGATTTGATTGCAGAAACATATACTCAATTTGTAAAAATCAACGAAACAACTTGGATCTTATTCCTGAAACTGATACAAAGAAAGTCTCTAAGTGAGCAGAAAATTATCCCGGAAGAAAGTGAAAACATTCATGAATCGTAGTCCTCCCTATCTGCGGCTTCCTCTTCTATAATAGTCTCCAATCGAGGCGCATCAGACGTCTTGTGGTAAGATATGAAAAGGGTTGGAGCAACCTCAGCCCATGAACTCAGATATCTGATTTCCTTTTGCATTGCAGAAACGGAGGCGTTTTTCCTGCTATAATTCCAAGTTCTCACCATAGTCATTGCCCTCTTGCTGACAGGATCGATGAGAATGTTTTTGAAACTCTGGTTTTTGTTTGGGGTATCTGAGAGTAGGTAGCTGAGAATGGTTTGGTGGGAAGTGTTTGGACGTGGTTTTATAAGGTGAAGAAAAGGAAGTAGCTGATAATACGCGTTAGTCCATTGAAAACGTGTGGTTATCAATCAGAAGCCAAGGGAATGTGGGGGACCGAGGAAAGGAAAGTGTGAAACACATGGAGCAAAGAAGGCTTGCTTAGAAATGGAAGCCATGCCACCTCGCACTGTCTTGAGCATTTCCTTTAACCTTTTGCCTTTAGGAGTGATTTTCTCATTGCTTTCTTAGAAAGAAGGCTATGTAGAGTAATGATCTTCCAAAGGCTACGTTGAGTAATGATCTTCCAATGTTGTGATAATTAATTTCAGCCATTTGGTTCCAAACGAAAGGATTGTGCAGTTCTAAATTAACTTTTTATGCTCTTATTTAACCTTTTCCTTTTATAATTTCTACTGTTTAATCACACATTACATGGTATCTTTTCTGCTTTTCTGTATAACATCATCTGGTTCGTTGCTGGTGGTGTCGGATTCGTTTGATGACTTTCAAGAATTTAAGTCGGAGTTCCTTAAGAGAATGGCATTATATATGATATGGAAACACGTTTCTGTGAAACTCTTTCTAATTCTTGATGGAGGAAACTGAGACAAGGTTATATATGTGCAACTAATCTGCTCAACAATCAGAGCTTCTGCCCAGGAGTAGGCACCTCGATGCTTAGGCAGTGAGGAACGGGGTCTCTACAGCGGAAGCTCCAAAAAAGGCAGACAAGAGCTATAAAAGGACATGCAAAATTAATGTTAATTGAACTCCTCGATCCCCTCTTCGGTATTGGTATCTAAAGCAGGAGAATTTGAAGACTACTGTGAGGGAAAACAATGGAAGCAGGAGCGACATCAAGCCAAGCCTGCAAAACTCTCGTCTCCTGAGTCACTGAAACTAGCTTTGATTGTATAGAAAATAAAAGGTCAACGTCATATCATCAAAGTTGTGGAAATGCCTGACTGAGACTCCTCTCTTCCTCTTGGTTATGCAATTAAAGAGAGAGGAGAACAGCAAGTGCTTTGCTTGGGGAATTACGCAAAAGTAGATGCCAGAATGTCCAAATTCAGGCCTCTAATGGCAGGGAAGCCATAGCTCATACAGCCAACTTTTCTCCCAGAAATCGCGGGGAATGGGATCAAATCGTGCATCATGTCCAGATGCATTTTTACATACCTTAACACTGCAATAACTCGAGAAGTCGGCTAAGATAAGCAGTCATTGAATTTTCATTTGTCTAAAGATATTCTTAGGTCAAAGACTAACCCTGTAACCAGATTGCTCTAATTAGAGATGTTCATGCCTGTCTCCTGTATCCAAGCTATTAGCATTTCCTTCAAAAGAGAACCCATACAAAATAGCTTAAGAGTGATTCTTAAACTAGGCTTATATTTGAATTGAAAGAAAGCAAGAGAAAAGAAAGGAAGAAAATTGAACTTCTCTTGGTTTCCACCGTTTGGACAAAAATAAGCGGACAGAAAGTGAAAGAATGGAGAGAAAATTGAGGAAAATTTGAGCTAAATATATTTCCCCTCAAATTGGTGAGAAAGGAGGAGAATTTCAAGACAAGAAAACCTCAATATATGTAAATTACTAATATAAGTTTCAATTCCCTCTTTTAATAACTTAGGAAAACAAACAAAGAAAAAAAGTCACATTTCTCTTCCATTCTTTTCTCCTATTTCCCTTCAATATTTTCTTTCCTTCCTTGTGCAAGTAAGGATCCAAACAAAGGCTAAGAATGGTACCTAATTTCTTAAATTCCATTGTTTGTGTTCTCTAAATTCCAACAATACTAAACCTAACGTGTTAATTGGAGTAAACAAAAATCATTTACAATAGTGCTTATGAATATGGAAGAGTGATTGTTCAAAGGAAACTGTCTGTAGTATAAACGTACACATTTTGCGTAAGTCCTGTTCAGTTGCATAAAATCACAGCTTAGAGGTACTCTAGCTGGTAAGGTTTCCGATGCTTGTGGAAGGCGTTGTATGTGTGTGATAGAGCACAACATATTTAAACTGCTCTATGTGTCGTAGTCTACCTCAAAGATGCGGGATCATTCAATACCTAATAATGACCTTCACATAGAAGGAAGTAAAAACAGAATTATCTGAAGAGAAGAAAGAGAACCAAAACAAAAATGTTCTAGTTACAATAGCAAGCGGACTCTGAATCACAACTTCAGCACCTACAATCCAATTTTTGCATATCACGCCCTAGCCTAGGAGCAGATTCATGCAAACTCGCATGAATAATTAGAAGGGGCCAACTCAACATGAATTTAGACTATATGCCAAGCACTGAACAGATGACATTTCAACTATAA
The DNA here is from genome assembly GCA_029891385.1 of Erythroxylum novogranatense. Lineage (NCBI taxonomy): Eukaryota > Viridiplantae > Streptophyta > Magnoliopsida > Malpighiales > Erythroxylaceae > Erythroxylum > Erythroxylum novogranatense. The sequence goes on along the minus strand of CM057231.1, from coordinate 91,097,029 downwards.
ATTAACCAGCTAACAGAGCATATTAAACAATTACATGCAGATCTAGAATACCGAGTAAATCATACCCAAACACTTTATGATTCCATGCTAAAACCCAAGGCGAAATGTTGAGGGATGAAAGGTACCCTCAAGTAAGATATCTTTGGGTTTCCTCATGGACCTCATTGGACCTTGTCAAGCATATGGTCAGAACAAAACCAAGCAAACGAGCCAAAATCAACCCAGAGGTAATCTCTGGAGTTCCTCATCAAGTACTTGAGAAGCACTGAGTCAGAAAAAACCAAACAAATGACCCAAATATGACAGTGAAGCAGACTCCATTACTAAATCATTCCTCACTTTGCTGCAATTAGCACCAAAACATAATGGACAAATATTTGCCAACATTACAATAATAAATATGCTGTTTTATCATTCTCAACCACTCTCAGATGCAATCCAAATCAAACAACACCTTAAACAGAAAAAAGTTCCACCACCTATTAGTATAAACATATGAATACGCTAAACTCAAGACACTAACCTGCATACATAAGTTACAAAGCATACTAAAGTCATGATTACATGCTTGAATATGAAATCAACCATCCAGAGTATAAACCTCCATTTCATGATTCTAAAAACACAATTCAACTAGGTTACGCTAACTCCATCAAAAAAAATTATGTTAAAGCCTATCACAACTCTCACAAGAAAAAATCAGACCACTATTCTGTTCATAATAAAATGCATCATAAAAAATTGATGTTACAAGCATTATCCAAAACACTGACATAATTAAACTTACATCTACTCGTTCATATCAAATGTTCCAATAATAAGGCTTAAGGGATTCATCTAAGAAAATCTCTTAACAGCCAAAACTGGCAATAACATGAAAAAGAAAGTAAAAAAATCAAAACAGCACCATTACAATTTTTTGCCATTTCTCTCTCTGAGCTCAATCAAGAGGAATTTCTACTTCCCCATCAGTGATTTCCTGTTGCAAGTCTTTAGGATCCTTACCATCGACCGTACACCCAACGGACACGCAAGTGCCAAGAATCTCCTTGACGGTCCCACTCAAGTCCTTAGCCATCGACCTGGGCCGCATGACCTTCGCAATCTCAATCACATCATCCAGAGAGATGTTCCCGTTGTGCTTGATGTTCTTGGTCTTCTTGCGGTCACGCTCCGGTTCCTTCAACGCCTTGATGACCAGGGCCGCGGCGGACGGCACGACAGTGACCTTCGCCTGACGGTTCTGCACCGTCAGCTTAACGGTAACGCGCAAGCCCTTCCAATCCTTTGCAGTCTCTTTGGCGATGTCTTCACCGATCTTTTTCGGAGACAGACCCAAAGGTCCGATCTTTGGAGCGAGAGACGAAGCTGCACCTACCTCGCCTCCGGTGACCCGGACGAACACGTCCACCACCTGACTCGGGTCGAACTTTGGCGGCATAGTAAGTGTACTTCAGATTTCCACAGAGAAGCAAACAACAACCTGTTGAGGCGCAGCGAAATGTACTGCAGCTGTTTGGAGGCAAAAATATAGTGCGTGGGACAGAGAGTGAGAGAAGAGTTAGGGTTTTAGCCGGGGCATTAGATTCTGAAATGACTGAACTATCCTTGGGCTTGTTGGTATTATATTTGGGCCATGCTTCTTTTTTCAGGCTACAGCGTATCAGATATCGCACATGATCAATGTATCGTGTTCGGTCCATTTGATTCGATCAAGATTTACAGATTATAAATCGAATTTGAATTTGAATTATATATAAAAAAATTCAATCGGATTTAACATATATTTATTTTTGCAATTATTATCTAATAACTATTTAAATTAGTAAAATATTATAGTACTAAATTTTATTTTAATTATAAAATTTTCTTATTTGTTCATTTTATTTTATTTTTGAAATAATTATTATTAGTTTACATATTTCAGAAATTATATTTTGTTTTACATTATTTTATATATTTATTTTTATTCAATGAATGATTAAATATATATATATCTATTGTATAATTTTAAAATATTACTATATGAATTGATTTTAAATGTGAAATTTATATAATAAATCATATTTGAAACTCGAAAATAAACACAATTTAATTTAAAATTTGTTTGAATAGTTGAAAATTAAGATTTTGATTGGTTAAAAGTGCATTTTGAATCTCAACATTGATAACATAATACAAAAGGCCAAAAGGGCTAAATGAACTCTTAACATTTATACTGATGAACAAAATGGATCATAATGTTTCACGAAGTTCAAATTGAACTCTAACGTTTGTAAAAAGTTCAAAATGAACCTTAACATTTAGAAAACATTCAAATTAAACATGGCCACTAATGGTGTTAGGGCATCGTCAGTTATTTATTAACATAGATTTTTTTTAATTTTTTGGTTATAGGATCCATCAAAAGCTGGCTCCCACCCTGTAACTTTAATGCTACATTTTTTGGGCAATTTTTGCATTTAACGTTGCGTGTGAAGAAGAGGAGACGCTACATTTTGTTGTTAAACACAACACTCCTCCCTTAGCTTTGAAGTTAAATGTATGCAGACCTAGAGACGCACCTTTGGGAAGTTAAACTTCACATGCTGCGCTTGTTTCTTCCCTCTTTCTACAGACATCCATAGTCTACCATCTTCAATCATACAATCCCTAATCTATTAACTTCAATCCCTAAGATGCATTCTTTTTTTTTAATCCCAAATTGTGTGAAGTTAAATCCCTGATCTGTAGTGTTATTCTTCTTTAGCGAACAACAATCTAGGGGAATCGTCAACTTATTTGAAAATAATTGTCCACCACCTCCTAAGAATTGAGGATCAACGACAACGTCATCATGAATCAAAGGTAACATTTGTTGTATCTTCATCATTCATTCCATTTTCTTTGTTTGAGTGCAGCTCTAAGACAATAATATGAAGTGAAATGTTTTGATTTTTACTTCTTCACATCCTCGTCTGTTATGTCTTCAATTTGATTTTGAATGTGAATGGAAATTGAATTTGAGAATGCTTGTGATTGGTCTGACCATGGAAATTGAATTCGATGATTAGTGTGAGCATATACTGTGAGTGAATTTAGTTAACGAATTTATTTTTACTTTGTGCCAGTGAAGGGAAGAAACATGACTTTCCAATTTACTGTTATTTTTGGTTGAAGAATGAAAATCAAAATCAATTCGAGTGAATTTAGCATCAGTACTACTTGCATTCATTTCATCTGCCTTCATGAAGGACTAAATTATGATCACATTTCAGAGCTTTTGATGGATTGAACACGGTTTTCTTTTCAAGATCTTATAGCATTAGAGATGCAAGGTGATATAGATCATTTTAATTATAATGAGTGTTACCTTAGTATTACTAAGTAAATGATTAATGTTACCAATGTTCTCTCTATGCATTTAATTAAGATAATTTTAATTAAAATAATATCAATTATTACTTCCTCTCCACTTCCAAGGTGGAAGCCACCATCTTTTGGTGTTAGATTCCTAGCACTTCTAAGTAGTCTAGGCCATACACTTTCATGGCAATTGTTCACTATTGTTGAAGAAGAGTTTCTAAGGAAAAAAGAGTTTTTAAGACAAGAATGACCAACATGTAAAGAAGAAAATAGATGAATCATGAACTTGACATTTCACATATGTACTCTCTTAGTCTCGGATGCTTATACATATCGGTGCGTGTGTGAGAGAGAGAGAGGAGGAGGGTGTCGTTGGGTGTGCGTGTGAGAGAAACAGAGAAGGGATCATAGGGTGTGTGTATGTGAGAGAGAGAGAGAGAGAGAGAGGATCGTAGGGTAACATGTAGTGAGTAACTCTCTTCTTCTCTTTACTCTTGTGTATATCCATTACTTCTAAAATAGATTTTCTATTCCAATACTATATTGTTACAAAATAAATATAATCAAACACAAAGTTCCCATAATGTTGGAGGCTATGATACATTTATATGAGCATATTATTATTTCCATATATAAATGATATGTTTGTGGAGCACATACGAATGATATGTCATCTCTATGAACTTATTTTTTCCATATATGAATGATACATCCATATGAGCATATAGTTTCCATATATGAATGAAATGTCTGTGATATATGTGTTAAGTTGTCATTTTTGTGCTAATTTTGGAGATAAATCTCTTTAATGTGTTGAAATTATTATTCAAAATTAATGGATTTGTTTATTAATTATTCTTATATGATTTTCAACACTTGAAAGATGAGATTGAATCAAAAAGATGCAAGGAAAGTAAAGATAATTTGAATTTCCAGACTGGCAGAAAATAATTGACTAAACGTAGGCACGGAAAAAGAATATCTGCAGAATCTGTTTTCAAATCAGATTCGATCCACCTAAGATCTTTATTATCTTCATAATCAAATTGTTGCCTTACTGATGGGGATCTACAACCTAAATATGGGGAGAGGATATCTGATGAAGATAACGAGAGAAAAGAAGAGAGAGGAGGAGATCGAAGAGCATAAACAAAGATTTTCATTACTGTTCACAAGATGCATTGTTAGGAAGTTTTACATTTCTGCAGTTTTTTTCTTTAGGAGTTTTCATATTTCTAGGAAACAAAGGGATGGAGACTTTGTATTTTTCTATTTATTTGTTGATTTTCACTTTCATTATGAGTAGCCAAATTTTTCTTCTTGGTTGAAGGAAACTGTGTTATCATCTTTTACGTGTGAGATTTCCAAATAAAGTTTGTTTTATTGATGAATATTGAGTGTCTTCCAATTTGCTTTTTATAATTGAATTGGTTGATTTCTAGGGTACACAACAAGGAATTGATTTGTTTAATTTATAACAGATTAGTAGGATATGACGTTCAGTTTTGCTAATTGCAAGTGATAATTAGGATTACCATCTTTACATTAGAGTTGAAAATTCCAAGAAGATATTTAACTTGATTAAATGCATGTCGTACATGTGTTATCTTGTTCATTGGTTTCTTAGTTCTTAAAGCTATTAATCAATTAAATTTAATATTGTATCTTAGTTATTGACTAATAAGAATATTTAGAATACATGTTTCTATTCATTTACTATTATATATACATGTTTCTATTATCTTAGAAGTACGATCGTGCAAGTCCACTGAGGGTTCCTTTTAGTTACGATAGTGCTTCTACAAGATCATGCAACTCCTCTTAGGCTCCCTCTCAGTCACAATCGTGCTTGTGGATGATCGTGATAGATGATGTTCTCCAAATTTTATGAAACTATAGAATTTTCATCTCTTCATCATCTTTTTACTAAATCCAACATTTCTAACTTATTTGCTCATTATTTGCTCCTTAATCCTACTTCCATTTCAGCTCAACTCAACACAAACAAATCAAAATCTATGAATAATCAAAAATGTAAAAAATTGAACATATCAAACACAGATTCCTCATTTTTTGGATTTTTTTCATCTTCATCAACACCTTCATTTTATCTCTAACTTATCATTTTAATTCTTCCCATATCACAACATCAAATTACTCCTTTTTCCTTAATTCTAGACTTATTTTAGTTCATCTCTAAAACACAAGGGATTCATGTAATAACGGTAAAAATAGTGCATACGCATATCATCTTTCCATGAATTTTCTACACTCTTTTTATACACATTTTCAATGATCTTTCAAGTTCAAACTTATTTCTACAACAACATAAGAAAGGTTAATCATCTTACATGCAGAAATAAGATATTTTATATACACATTTCATCACTCATGATTCACGCATATAATTTCATGATCAAGCCATCAATCTCAAATTACTCATCATATTAATGTCATTTAACTCTACCATGATGGTTAACGCATAACTTACTTGATTTAGCTTCTAAATCTCCAAACTCTTCAAGAATACCAAGAAGCTCTAATTCCTCCTACAACTCACATACATCATCATGAACGTTGGGAGGTTTAGGTTTTCTTATGGTAAATGAAGAAAACAACAAGATAAGAGTAGCAAGTGAAAGATGAGAAAGTTAGTTTCAATGTTGATGGAGGTTGGTGAGAATATTCATGAAGAAGATGAAGAAAGTCACGAAGAAGAAGAAGAAGTAAACAAGATTTAGACAATCAAATTGCCTTTCAAGTATAATCGCAGGAATAAAGACTAGGCTTGGTAAGTAACACTTATCACTTGCCACATGTCCAATTTTCAAGAGTTTAAACTAGGTTATCTTATTAAACTAGTCCAATTAACTCCAATTTCTACTCCAATTATCTCTCAATTTTCAATGAAATGTGCCACTAAATCTCAATATCATTTATCAAAATTTTCCATTGTCATTAGGCTCTTATTTCTACCACCATTTATTAATTGTCTTGCCACTTGAAATTTTTTTAGTCTAGAAATACCCAAAATTTCAGAAATTTCCTAAATTTCACCAAATATTTCAAATAAATAAATATACTCTACAAAACAAGTTTCAATACAAATAATCCACAATTTTTAATAAAATCACATTTATAAATCAATTATACCCGTAAATTGTCAATGGATGCATGTACAATCATTTTAATGTGTTTAATGAGCAATAATCACATGTATGTGTATGCCACATTATGCATGAGCATGAAATGCTCTTTCTAACTTCTTAATAAACTCTCATGTATATTTAACTAGGGTTCTGGCCCCTAACATGGGATAATGGTATGTTAGACATTTACTCCTCTCTTTTTAGCCGTTTGAGGTCGTCCTCGCATAACTTTTTTAGTTGGGGAGTTTATTAGTTCTGCATCAACTATAGGCCATAAAATTGGACCTCTAATAGGTTACAACATATGCTCATACAGTGTCATGAATTTGGATTTCTTATAGCACTCATCCACATATGCCTCTGACCATTGTTTGGAATAGTGAACAACAATTAAAACATGCTTGCAAGGATATCCATACAGCTTCTACGCCCAACAGCTACATAATTGGTATCTACCAATCCTCACAATATGTTTGCATCACCTTTGGAAAATTCGTACACTCTATCACCATTCCAGTCAATTCTCCACTGCATACCATCTTTCTTATTCTTCTCTAGTTTCTTCACAACCCTAGGTGTAACTTCTAACTTTTAGTTATGTACAAATTGTCTCCTATCTTCATGCCTCTTTATCACCATGATTCTAATTGTTTCTAGCATACTTATAATTGTCCTATCTCTAATTAGTAAGATCCATCCATTGAATGTTTCACTCATGTTGTTATCAACAACTGGACATTTAGATTCAAAAGACTGGTAACATCTTGCCCATCTCTCCTTTAAATATTCGAGCAACAATGATGCACATCCATGTGTGATTTTGTCAAATCTTTTCAATTGCTCATTAAATTCTTTTACGTACATTGAGCAAGCAAATTCCAAAATTGCTTTTGCAAATTTTTTTCTTTCCAATTCATATGCCAATTATAAAATATGTGCCTAGCACACATTCGATGAGTGGCATATGATTTTGTCTCTTCCATTGCTCTAATCAATCCCTATAACAATTGAATATATTAAGTTAATAAATAGTTGATACAACGTCTAACCATTAATCAATGAATTAAAAAAATGTATTTTACATATTTGATATTATTGGTAGTCCTTCACCATTACCCATCTCCAAATTCGTAGCTGACAAACTCATAAACTAGGCCTAAGAATCAGTGTTCTCTACTTCAAAAAATGTCCAAGCCAACGGATATATACCTCCATCACCATCCCTCCCAACTGCACTCAATAGCTGACTTTGGAATTCAATCTTCGAAAAACAATCATCAATACCAAGGATCGGCCTCAAATGCCTTCATCCTCTTTTCATCACATCAAAACATATGTATAATCTTTTGATAGAAAAGAGATAAAGATGTATGAATTAATGAATAAACTTCATAAATAAATAAACATTATAATTATCATTGTCAATAATATGTAAAACTTAATTTTACATACCTGTAACAAACTAGTTTCTTCACATCTAGTTAACTTTAACTCAATTATTGATCTAGGATTACTATTCCTCAACTCATGAGTATATTCTTGTAGCTTCACATATTCATTTACATAATCACTCACCCTTTCTTTTCTCAATATCCTTTTTGTAGCTCTACACATATTTGAGTTGACAAATATATTGAGCTTTTCTCGACATTCTTTAACCATCTTTGTCGTCAAGATACCAGGCTTCTCAAGTATTATGTCCCTAAAATGTCTCATTAGGAACTTAACGGAAACCAATTTTGGTTTATTTGTTGTAAAACACCTATGCTTATCATTGTATGTCACCACTTTAAAGCATTGTTCATTCTTGCCAAAAACGACATGCAACTCCCATGGGCATCCATCAATACACCTCACTCTCATCCTATGTATTTCACTTTTTTTAAACTTCACATTGTAGCCTGTCTATACTATATAATTCACAACAAACTCTCTAAATTTTTTTGCAGAGCCAAACTCCATCCTCAATCTCTAATTTGGTTCAACATCGGATGGATTATGACTAATACCACTACTTGGTCTTCGTAATGGTTCATCTGGTTCTTCTCCACAAGGATATTCATCACAATCAATAAAACTACCAAAATTTGTCAACTCAATTTCAACTGGTTCGTGGTCATCGAGAATCTCAACTTGTATAAAACCCTTATCATGCTCATCATCATCCACCTCTTCATCAACTCCTACACCAATGCCTTCAGTATTAAAACCTTCAGTAGCTCCATAACTTCCCTCCTTACCCTCCTTATCTTCATCCTCCATCCTCTCCTCCAGATATAGACAATATGTCAGGAACGAATGATGGGGTGTCTAATATATGAGTTACACATACATCAATCATTTGGTGGATTTTAATTAGATTAATGAGCCTTAGACAACTTTCATTTGATTAAATAAACATCAAAGACTCACTAAACTCAAAATTGGGTACTCTATAATAGGCCTTATCGACTTGAAGGTATCCTAACTCCTTCCTCATCTCACATATTTGCCTATAGCTAACAAAATCTAGGTTTACTTTATCAAAAATACTTGATTCCTTATCAGCATATTTCAACTCTAACTTTATAACAAACTTTCCACCATAACCTTATACTTACAATTTTGGCTATCATACACTTGTTCACAATAAATATCTAAAGGCAAGTGTATCACCAAAAAGCATAGATTTAAATGATATTATCAACACTATAATGGATACTGCATGCATAATTATATAATTAAAAGATAACATAAGCAATTAAAAATTTCAAATTTGATAAAATAATCCCAATAAACTTAAACTGATAATCATGCATCATAAATAAAATTAAACTACTATAAATCATGCATCATAACATGATACTAATACATTATCAACCACTTTTTTCCATTTCTAATTCATCTTCTTATTATCAACATTAGCTTATGCGTCATAAATTGTCACAAGCTACACTTGTATTCTCCACTAATCCATAAAACATTACAGCTAGTCCATACAATTTGTCACCTCTCAAGGTCAAATTTAAAAATATAGGGGTCAAATTATGAGTGTTCATACACTTCAAAAGTCGTAATGCAAGGTGGCAAGTTATTGATTATACTGTTTAGTATTGATAGGCTTGCATAGTTGAGAAGCACAATATATATTCAAGTCTTAGTGTAATAAACATTTCATTCAAATTCCACAAATAAGTTTACATTATAATTGAACATTCAGGTTATTGAACATCTAAAATTAAAGATACAAGTCAATTATATGTAAATTATAATCTCATCTCCTAAAATTAAAGGTACAACTCATAAAATCTTATTATGTAATCAATCTTGACTTTCAAGGATTAAAATTGAGATTGGATTAATGATTTTGTAAGTAATTAACAAAGGAGATATGATGTTTTTAAGCAATTAACAGAGGAGATATGATTTTGTAAGCAATTAACAGAGGAGAAATTGGATTAATGATTTTGTAAGCAATGGATTAAACATATGTGTAAAGGCAAAAATTTGCATGATAACATCGTCAATTTGTATGGACCACATTTATTATTCCAATTTATTCCAAATTCGTTGAGTGTAAGTTTGACTAAAATGTACAAGACAGATTAAACTGTATAATAGAACACCAACATATTCACCGCCAACTTTTTTATCTTTGCATACATAAGGGACCACAACTAACATCTAATACCTCAACAAGCATAGGGGATTGCAACATAAAATCATAAACAAACAAGCACACAAACAAGTTATTTAGGGGATCATACATTTAAAAGCATAAAAGCCATATAACAATAGACATACCATGATGAAATGTCAACTTCTTGTTTAAACACTCAAAGAGCGTGTGAGTTGAGTTGCTTTTAACGTTGGTGTGTGTGATAATAAGAAATAATTACACTACAACTGAAATCGTCTAAGGAAGAACAAAATTAAGGATTGAAGTTCAAAGACAACAAATTGTATGAAAAGTGAAGAAGATGGGAGATTTGGGATTGTCTGTAGGAGAAAGGAAGAAGCAAACACAGTGTTTTGTTTTTGTTCAAAACGGTACATCTCCACCTCTTATGTTATGTTTAAGGGAGGAGCAATGTGTGAACAAATGTTGCATTTCACGTTCATACGCAGTGCAAACACGCAATGTTAAATGCAAAAATCACCCAAAAACACAACATTAAAGCTGTAGGTGGGGCCCACCTCTATTTAACAAAATTCATGTCAACTTCTAGTAGGTCTCACAATAAAAAATTCAAAAAAATTCACATCAACATATTTTTGGTCACGTCTGTAGATAACTAACAGTACCTTAACACCATTAGTAGTCATTGTTCAATTTGAATGTTTTCCAAATATTAGGATTCATTTTGAACGTTTTACAAATGGTAGGATTCAATTTAAATACCGTAAACTGTTAAGGTCTATTTTGTATACCAGTGTAAAGGTTAGGGTTCATTTAGCCCTTTTGACCTATACAAAACAGACTCTAACATTTTGAAGAGTACAAATTGAATCACAACATTTTCAAAATATTTAAAACAGACCTTATGTGAATGAAAAATTTAAAGGAATTAAATTCTCATCAATTAAATGACACATCAATACTGATGTAATATTATTATTTAAATAAAAAGATATAATACCACATGTAAGTGGAATCTACTATTTAAAATATATAATAGTGAGTCTCGCTATCACTTAACAAGTGGGATCCACTTTGTAAAATATATAACAATAGGTGCTCTCTGTCATGTGATTGTGAGACCCACTTTTTGAATAATTTTAAAAAAGTTAATTATATGACAGTAAGATCAACTTTTCTATTTTAAAATATAAAATGATGTCATATTAGCATTGATATGATATTTAACTAGGTCATTTAGAATTTATTCCGGCATATTCTTAAAGAGGTTAGAGTTTAATTTGAATGATTCAAAAAGTTAGGATTCCAGTTATATTTTATTATAGACGTTGAGATTTAAATGATATTTTAGCTAATTTTGATTTGATTAATGTTATCACTTGATTCAAGGTTACTAATAATAGAACTGAGAGAGCGGCTTTTGCTAAAGCCTTTTTATATTTTGCGCCAAGTCATTTTTTACATATAAAAGAGTGACTTCGTGATTCGTATCCAGTGAAAAAAAAAAGTTATTCTTTTCACTCGTTGCTAATTCTTTAAAATTCTTCGATGGTCACTATGAATTAAAAAGAAAGGTTTAAGACGGGCTTTGCTACGAAACTTTGGACCTTTTTGTTAGATAAAATTCTTTCTAATGATTTCTTGTGTTATAAAAAAGTAGTAATTAAATTCGAGATATAAAATGTTCTTTCTATTAACCTTATGTTTCAATTTCTTTGTAAAAAACCCTTAGTGCGTGTTGTTCTCCACGCTTGAGAACATGAGTTAATAAATTTTCAACTCAGAATTTTTTTTGCTAATTTTTATATGTCAAGATTTTTTTAGCAACTTTTGAATAACACATAATTATTAAGACAATAAATTCATTTTTGTTAGTTTGAATTCAATTTTGACTAATGTTAATTGCTTATAGTTAAATATGCCTTGGATGTAAGGATTGGATAAGAAATGTTCGTCATATGTTGCTATTTTAAAAATCAAAAGCCTAGAAGGTAGAAACGTGTAGTGTTAATCTTTTCCACCGTAAAAAGAGAACCTCAGCACGCCTATCTATACTAAGAAAAGTTACCAAAACATAATAAGAAACCGTACTACTCTGTTCACGAGGAGGAGTATCAATCCCCTTTTGTTTTGAAGCTGCTGCATATCTCAACACTTTTGTGTACGTTTTCTTCGTTCACTGAACCTTGTAAAAAAGTACTGGACTCAAACATTAACCACGCATGTATTTATGGGTTGTCATAGATGAGTTAAAATGTGTGTGTTTGAAACATTAAACCAACCCTTCACGTTAATGAAAATGGTTCACGATAAGAGTAGACTGACTGAAGCCGTGTTGGTGTGTTAAAAGTCATTTAGTTGGTTAACTAATAGATTAACAACACATGATCCTCATGTAAGTAAAACAAAACAAAGCAGGAAGAGGTACAAATGATTAAACCTTGTTTGACGTGATTGTGCATTAATAACTACAGAGAATAGCGTTGGGATTATAACCTCTTAATTGAATTAATCGATTTTTATACGTTTCCAGTAAGGAAGAGCCGAAGAAGAAAGAGATGCTTTTCCTGTCATTGAGCCAAGAAAACGTGAAGGGGTAACTTAGACACATGATGAAATCCTCTATTCTTCTGTTGATTTGTTCTCATAATTAGAAATGTTTCATAAAATAACCTGAAATGTTTCTACGGTCCTACAAGTACTGCTATTTGATCCCTGGAAGTAATGGGAAACCAATTTTAGTTTTATTACATTATGTGTATAATATATACATACATTTGACCAACTTCATTTTCTCATATGAAAACGAGGTGAATATTTCTTTATTTGATAAAAATTCTGTTGGGACAAATTTTCTATAAAAATAAGAGATTATTGAATAGGTTTTGTTTACCTTTTAACATAGTTAAAAATTAAAAATAAGTAATTTCTTAAATTGATTGAGGCTAGTAGCTCTATCATTATCGACCATCGTATACTTAATAAAGAGATTGTTTTCGCTTTATCTCTGATGTGAAAATTTATATTTTTAAAATCTATTTGTTCTCAAATTTTATTAGAAATTAGATACATTTCACATCCTTTTTAACTTAATACATTAAAACGCCAATTAGAATTTCATGGTCCAATGCTACAAATTATATATTTCTCATAATATTTGGACATTTTAATTTCTATAAATAACACAAAAAGGATTGCCTGTTTCTCGTATGATTTTTAGATGATTATAGAACCTTGTTGATTTAACTTGTTTAATAGTAAAACTTTAAATTGTCTAGGTTTTCAGTTCGGTTTTAAATTTTCTCGTTCAATTTATTATTAATAACTTTTGTTATAAAAATTGGTTAATTTATTAATTAATCAGTCAATTTTGTACATTAATAAATTCTTATAAACTAAAATAAATCAATTAATATTTATTTAATATTATATTTTCAAATAAATAAATTAATGTTTATTTAACAATATATTTTTCAAATAAACTTCAAATTATTCAATAAATAAAGATAATTTCTTTTAATTATATTACAAATTCTATAATTTTATTTAATCTTTAGTAGATATTTTGACAATCTAATATTAGTTGAATGTTTTAAGTCTCAAATTTTTTGTTTTACCGATTTAACTGTCGGTTTAACTTTTAAACAATTGATTTTTTTTATCAATGTACCTAAATTAAGAAGTAACCGAGTGAAATTACGAGTAAGTTCATCTCTTTTATGTTTGACGACCAGTTCATTTTAAGAGAGAGCAACGTCATCAACGCACCGAGACAAGAAACGACACCACACATGACGTGGCAAACATGGGCACTTTGATCCTCCCAGTAACAACCAATGAGTACTTTCATCGGACAGCTCCCTTTACCCCCACGCGTCCTCTTCTCCTGAAAGGATAAATTCGCCCCTATCTATACATTTTATTAGGAACATAGTATTTTCCGACGTGTCAATCCCGCTAATCTGTTTGCACCCACACGCTAATATCTCTAAAGTCCGTTCTGATTAATCACTGACCGTTGATTTTCCATGAAACGTGCGAGCTGAGCTAAGGTCGACAACAGGTTAGCACTAGGACTATATTATTAAAGAATGGACAGTGAAATTATTGCCTTTTACGGAGGTCTTATCCATTACACAACACCACATACTATAAAGAAAAGCATGAGTATTGACAAAGAAGAGACGCTTCCTCTTATTTACTTCTCATTCATTCAAAACCATATTTTCTTCTGATTCTCAATCATCAATGGCGTCAAAGAAGATTTTGCATTCAAGGGCTAACAGTTTTTTCTTAGCTCCAGGGGTCAATACACCTCCTGACAATGTTTTTGAGTTCGATGAGGCTGATATTTGGAGTGGTACAACTTCTAGTGCAGTTTCTGCAATGGAGACCAAGAAATTTCTGCCGACCTCGCGAGCTTCGTCGAAGAAAGTGTCAAGGAAGATCGAGCAAGCTATGGAGAGGAGTCCCGTGACTTGTGCTTCACTGCCTGTGAACATACCGGATTGGTCAAAGATTTACAAAGAAGAGCATCAGATGAAAGAGAGGGATGGGGTTCCCGCCGACGACGGCGCTGACTTCGACGACGATCACGACGGAAGGGTTCCACCTCATGAATATTTAGCTAGAAAGAGAGGAGCTTCGTTTTCGGTTCATGAAGGTATAGGTAGGACTCTGAAAGGAAGAGACCTTCGACAGGTGAGAAATGCTATATGGAAGAAAGTTGGATTTGAGGATTAATTAGCAAAGTACGATGATTAAGAACTTACGGACATATCGCTAGAGCTTGTAACAGAAAACAGAAATATGTAGGAAATATTTTCATTAACTATGGAGTTTTGATCATCCTATATTAATTTAAAGATCGACAGATCAAGTATATGCATCTGTTTTTGTGGAATTCTTCTGTTTATAGCTGATGGAATGTAAACGGAGGATCTAAGCTTGTAATCTTTAGATTCCTTTCTCCAAGAAAATCAAATCTTCTGCTTTCTCTACTCTGTACGTAGTTCGTTCTTTCATGAGGAGTAGTGGAATAGATCAGTGATATGAGCTCTTAGGTGTGGTGGTTGGGGAGAAAGGTACAGGCGAGCTAGAACAAACCTTGAAGTAAAATTCAACGTTCATCAGCAATCTCCATATTCTTCCTTTTTTTTTTTTTCCTTCCTGATTGTTTGAAAATAATTGATAATACTGTGTTCTAACTAAGGACAAGGATTATGAAAATAGAGACAATGAAGAATTTTAGTTGTATCCGTCCAAGTTTATAATACATGATTATATGTTAATATACTAGAATTAAGTATTAACTATTATGTCATTTTGTCCTTTCACTTCCTAAACTGTTATTAGATAATCAGACTCATTTCCTTATGTTCTTACAATGATTTGATTGGCACTCTTACAAATTATATCGAATTCTGTTGGGTTCACGACAAACAAAAAAAAAGAGAGTAGCCTATTGAAGAAACAAATAGTTCAACTATCTTATGTTGGAAAAACTTGACCAAAATTTAGACAAGTAAGATCCAATGTTTTAAAAATTGGATTGGTGACTAAATCGGAAAAGCAACTGATTTAAGGATTAATGGTTTAATCGGAATTCAACCGTGGTCGAACCGGTGACTAATAAATATATAAATTTTATTTCATATATTATATATATGTAAGATAATTTTTAAACATACTATTTATTTATTTATTTGTAAACTTAATTTAAACCTTCAAATTTTAAAATATACAATTTTTTTTAAAGTTCGCCAAATATAATACAAAATAAGATAACAAAGCTCACTAGTTATATTTCATTAAAAAGATTAAAAAAAGATCACTAATCATAATATTCATTCAAGTTAAAATCATCAAAATTAAGGTATTTTAAATGGACCGGCCGGTTTTTTCTTTTACCGGTTTAACGGTTTTTACCGGTCCGACTGCAAAATGAATGGGTCAATCACTCACAAAAAATACGGGCTAAATCGGACCGTTTCATACTTCGATTCACCGATTCACCGGTTCGCTCAGTCGGTTCGATCCGGTTTTTAAAACACTGGTAAGACCAGAGAGTTAAGCTTTAAAAAATTCAAATGTGATTAATTAGATTATCGTAAAATTAACTAAAAATAAATAATTTTAAAATTTTAAAATTTGATTGAAAGAGATTGTTTTAATTATTGAAGAATTTAAAATTTAATTAAAAATAGATTATTAAAAATTTATCGATTTATTTTAGTTTTTAAAAATTTATTAATTTACAAAAATTGATCTGTTTTTAACAACAAGAGTTATTAATGTAAATTAAAATTAAAAATTAAAAATTGAATTAAAAATTTAGTCGATTTGGATTAAATTGATTGGATTAAAATCGTTTTGTATCTTTATGGATTAAAAGGGAAGCATGTAAGTTCGTATTAACTTCTTATTTTATGTGGTTGGTTGGAGATAATTTGGTTTGACTCCAAAGCTTGTCTGATTCTTTTGGGGCCACGGCCATGGAAAACCTTTGATAGGAATGGCAAGTAGTACGTGCTTGCCGTGACTAAAACATGGTAGTAGTAGTACAGTTCTTTATTTTTCCTACCTAAGATTCCTTGAATTAAACTTATAATTATAACTAAACATATCACTAAATTTGGAAGATATATGGACGTCTTATTAAATTAAAATTATTAAATAACTTTTAATATCAAATTTAAAAATAAAATTGAGTTTAATTTTTAAATTATATTACACAGTTTATTTAATAAAACTAAAGTTTAAATTATTAAGTAATCTTTAATTTAAAGATTAAGTGGGGTCATTTTCTGAATTAAACTACAACATACTTAATAGGAACAGTCTTTATCTCATCAAATGTGAACCTATCTAATGAACTAGCCCCGGAAGTTTTTGAGTTTTTTTTTTTTTTTTATCCATGAGGTATTTTAGGTGGGTGCTAACTATGAGAAGACATCTTTAAGCTATCCATATTCAGACTAATCTCTATTCAAGCTGGATAGGTCTCTTGCAGGAGGCAAAGCTCTAGTTCTAAATTTTAAAAGGCTACATACATAAGGAAAATTCAAACCTATAATCCCACTTAAAAAATGAGAGTTCCTTACCAACTCACCTACACTTTATAGTTGAAGTTTTCGAGTATTATTATAACAGGAACGGATTGTATAATTTATGTATGAAAGCGGCTTGTGTTGTGTCCATCCGCCGTCTGTTTTTGTCTTTGGCTCGTGGTTTTCTGGTAGGTTCTTGCGTAATATTGTTAAACTTTAGAAGGGAATTAAGGGGTCACATGATTAACCCATGTATGCCTTGATGCTTTGAGCTAAAGTTGGGGAATGTTGTTGTCAAGAAAAGGCAAGACCAGCAACTTTCTCAAAGTCACCCGAGAAATGTGAATAGAACATTTTTTATATAACAATTGCTATCTTATATATATATATATAGATTAAATAAAATTTCACATCTTTAATTATTAATTTATTTAAACTAATTTAAACAAATTAGGATTGCCATTCTTCTACGAGGAGAATATGTAATTTTGTTACATTTTACAAGCATCTATATTCATGTAACCGAGATGGATTTGTGATATTTTCTAAAATCTTATTACCATTTAAGAAGATTGAGGATATTAATCCAACGAAGGTCTCTCGTATGGAAATAAATTTAGATGACTTAAAAATAGCATAAGAAGAATGTACTATATTTCTCAAATTGGGCATGTCAATATGCCATACTTTTGAAATAAAGACTAACTGAGTCAACCAAATTAAATTGAGCATTTCAAGTCTTTTATATAAAAAAGTGAAAAAAATGAAGTTAGTTATTAATTACAAGTTTCCTATACCAAAGGAAGTAGATTTTAGACCATATTGATTTAATCTAAATCCTTGAACTAACTCTTTAGATTGAGGTCTATGCGTGAAAATTAAGGAGCGAATACTCATAGTAAAAGATTGAATATATGATATATACTATATAAGCTTTAATAAAGGTAGATGGATAAATTAAATAATAAATTCCACTCAAATAATTAAACATCTAACACTTTTAAAATATTTAAATAATACATTTCACGTGTTCATCACTTTTGTGAGGAGAAAAGAGTATCAAAACACGTGGGATTGACCAATTGGCAATAGTTTAGATGGTATTCCCTCATCTTAATTGGTAATGTTTGATCAATTATTCACATATTTAAAAAGATCAAAATTGTATTTTGTTCTTCCGAGAGAATCAAATTGAGTTGACTTTTCCTCATTTTTTCAATTTCAATGAACAAATCTTATATAAGAGTGTTTGAATATTATATATGTGAGATACTTCACTTGAACCAATAATTTTTCATAGATTGATAGATGAACTAATAAAATGTGAGTTTGGTCTTCTGCTCTCAAGCAGTCTTCTAACAACTCGCACCAAACATTTACTATTCTAAGTTATCTCACCTAATGATTGGATTCCCTAGAATATCACCTTATGTCATTCCTTAAAATCCAACAAACTTGTCTTAGAAAATAGAAATATATTGCTTATAAGTTGTAGGTTTTCAGATTCTTAAATTAAGTTATAGTCTTTAGATACAAAGTTTAATTATTTGAACACAAAACTCTAAATCGAAGAACGGGCATCAAGTCATGTTCACCTAATGGAGGAAATTACAACATGTGGGTTAAGGCGATGGTCTTCTGCTTTCAAAGCCAATTAAAAGTTGGGTTTCATCCATAGAACTTTGACGAACTCTACGGCGGATGCGCAAGCTGACAACTAAAAGGCATGCAATTCAATGTCGTTTTCGTGGATTTTCAACTTTGATCCGAAAATCTATAAAGCTGAGCATGGTGTACACGGGGACTGAAAGCAACTTAAGATGACTTTCCTTCATGTTTCTTAATGAGAAACGCATTACACGTTTATGAACTCAAAAGCGAGATCTCCTCGCTTTACTAATAGAGTATGTTTGTAATGGCGTATTACACATAATTGAAGGGAGTATAAGATGGATTGAGCAGTTATCTAGAGATTTTCAATTGTACTTAAAAAAATTGTACGGGATAATAGCTTCAAAAAAATTTCAATTTTACCGTATATGTTTTTAGTACAAACAAAAATAAAAATAATTAAAAGTGAAATAACAAAAAATATCATAAATTTGATAATACAATTCGGCATATCTTACTTACGTTTGCGATACTCTCAACTAGCTTAATACTTTTACGAGAGTACAATAAATTTACCTAAGCCTTTACTAAGTCAACACCACTCAACCCTTGACATTATCTCAACCTCACTTTCCGTGAAAATATTTTACATCTAATAATATGACCACCTTATACTAACCTCGATAAATGATTTACACGTATAGTTTAATAATAAAGACAATTAAGTGAATAACTCAAGTGATTAAAATAACTAGAAGTAAAAATGAAAATACTTGAGATAGAGAGAAACAACTTTATGATAAATTCAACTCTTTTCAAGATCGATCTGAAAATTGTTCACCAATTAAATTGTTGTAATTAGTTGCTGGAATTTTTTTTGGCTTACTTTCAACCATGAATCATCAAGGACGACCAACAAATACAACAAAAGATTGACATTGAAGAATTGAAGAACAATGTTCAGAACAACAACAAAAACATTAATGATAACAGTCCCAAGACAAAGATACATCATCCACTCAAGATGATCTTTTCTTTTTGCAACCAACAACAGTAACTCATGATAAAGTTCAGCCCTCACACAGATAACCTTGGGTTACGCAAGAAACCTAATAGAAACCCAGCTCACATAGCCGTTTTTGGCAGTAGACAAAAGCTATAGACTTAAGAGACCACAAAAAGTACTAAAGATTGTAGTCAATTAACACCCAAAACACATCCATTGTAGCGCTCCCTTACCGTAGAGTATACACCGGGACGCCCGTAGGTCGTACCGCTGCATAACCTACGATGAGGGTGCACTACAATTCGATCATTCTATAAACCTCATGACATCAATATAATAAAGCAGTAATATCAATTTCACTAAAATTTGAAACTAAAAGATATCCGTCATTTCATTCATTTCATAAAACCCTAATTACACCATCCGGTCATATTTACAACTGTACAAGCCCAAAAGAACTAACACAACTCCTAAATAGATCATCCTAAAATACCCCAAAAAGATCCCCAGCTGACCGACCTATGGGCCATGCTCCTCTCGCTGGCACACACACACAGCAGGAAAAGTCTCACGGACTGGAGCTAGGAGTCAAACTATCGCTGTTCTGAAAAATAGATACAATGTTGGGTGAGTTTGCGAACTCAGTGAGAAACCATCATCGATGGTCCACCCAACTCATGCATATCCGAATAATCACACATGATCGCATAAATATCATAACCGAATCACATGCGCTTAATTTTCACATTTATAAGGCGATCGCCTTTCATACAATTCACATTTGAACATTTATATATGCAATGTACGTGTGACTCTTTCGTTTTCTTTTCGTTGTTGTGACCGTGCTTTGAGCTCATATACGTTGAGCCATTGGCTCTGAAAATATTGGGCTCAAAAGCCCTAATACGTTGAGCATAAAGCTCTGAAAATCGTTGGGCACGAAGCCCTGTGCGTTGAGTTTAAAACTCTGAATACGGTGGCTGCACTGGTCACAACTGCCTTTATCTGATCATACTTTTATGCATGTATGCACACATCCAATTTACAATACATGCATCACGATATAACTGTATATGCTTAAATCTCACCATTTAAAACCAATTATGATTAATTTATACACAATTAACACTTCTATAGTACAGTCTAAATATTTCGAACACCTGTGGCCCGAAATCAATCCAAAACAAACACATATAATCCATCCTCAACTCCACATGGCATTAATGCATCTAATATTAAACACATAAAGGTTGAGAAGTCAACTAGGTTACTCACCTCAGAACTTCCGAGCTACTACCGGGAAGTCTCGCCTACGTCGGACAATCGGCGATCCACTGGCACCTCTATAATAATCAAAACATAGATAACATTACTAACCGTATCAATTTCAATGTTCAATGATGCATACGAATCGAATAATGTACGTACTATACATGTTATGACATTTCCGACACTAATCCGAATTTTCCGATCTCAAATTCTAATTCCCGAATTCATAATCTCCAAATTGAATTAATCCATAACTAATTGAATCATCAAATTCCTAAATCTCAAAACTTAAAACCTCAAAATTACATTTTCGAAAATTCAGCATTCCTCGCCGCGGCGAGCTCCCCTATTCTCTTCGCCTTCGTCGCGGTATACGCACGCCTAGCCGCGGCGGACCACGCGTCCTTCGCCGCGGCGGACCACACGTCCTTCGCCGCTGCGTATGCACCGCGTACGTCCCGACGTGCGCCTCTCCAGCTCGCTGCGGCGCGCCTTCTGCACTCGTCGCCGCGTGCGGAGCAATCTTGCTTGCCGCGGCGTGTTCATCGTGCGCCGCGACGTGCAATCGCAGACACGCCTAGAAAATCCAGAAATTCCCAAATTTTCGACTGATATCAACTCCAAACCCAGATTTTCTCCTTACAAACCACTCCTAAATAATTCCATACATATTATACAACTAATCTTTAGCTTCTATTTCATCAAACAACCATTATTCCCAAAATTTCAACCCTAAAACTAACGAAAATAACCATCGGAAACCCTAAATGCCAAATCCTCAAATATACCAATTAAATCATCCAAATAAATCTATAAACCAACCAATCAAACTAGAAAAGGCTAGAAAGAAGTAACTTACTTGATTAATAACCTCAAATCTTCAAGGATCACACCAATCCAAGCTCATCGACACTCACAGCTATCACCCAAGCAAAAACCCATTTTTGTTTCTTTCAACAACAACTCAAGGGTAGATTTAAGAATGAAAGAGGAAGACAATAGCAAGAAGGAACTAAGAACAATCGAGGGAGAAGATCACGATGAAGGAAGGAGGAAATTCTTCTTTCAAAGGCAAAGCATCGTGATTCTCAAATTCAAAGGAGGAAGTTTATAAACTTAAGAAACTTAAGGCTTGTTTGGCAAATCTAATTGCCACAAGTCCGATCCGAGTCACCTCAAGTCAGTTTCTAATTCTAATTTCTCCTGAATTCCAATGGCTAAATCCTAATTCCTCAAATCAAATTTCTAACCTATCCGTGCCATTGGATAATCAATTTCGGAACCGAAAATCCAATTAACCAGTCATTGATCAATTTTTCGGTCTGGGCCTACTGCTCCGAAAATTTCAGAAAAATTCCTATAAATCCACAAAAAAATAGAAAGCTCATGATCGTATACTCCAATTTCATAACTCCATTTCTTGGCTTTCATTTTCTAACTCAAATTCAATTCTCGAGCCTACTTTGACCTAATTATCACACATGCCCTAATAATCTCCAAATCCAAGTTATCCCTATCATAACAGACATATGTCATACATGTATGTACGTACGAATGCTAGCACATTAATTGCCAATTATACTTGATTCAATAATGCATGCATATGCACAAATACGTATGCAATGAACTATACCCATCCCATCGGTGACGGGATGTTACACCCATGGCAAGACACAAAATCCATACATAAAAAAACTTTTTCCATTATATTGAAATTCCAGTAGTACACCATTTTACCTCACCCATGTAATTCATCATACTTCTTGTCAAGATACACATTAATTAAGGATATAACTCTATCACAACTAAAAGATTATCATCAATTGCTTTTTAAATCAAAGTTATTATCCAATTAATATCTTATATGTCCAATTAATAAATAAGATGCCAAAATTAAATAAAAAGATATATACTATATATCTTAACAATTTCTCAATTTTTGTCATTTTTGTCACAACTCTTAAGTTCTCTCCAAATAATATAATTGGAAATATAAATATTGAATCCACAATACTCCCCCTAAATTTAAGATTCAATAACACAAGCACACATCAAGCATAAACTACAAATCACAGAAGATTAAAGCAAACAACTTCATTCAGGTCTTATCTTCTCCCCCTTTGGGACAACATATGCCAAAAAGACTAATTCAAGGAGTGCTAGGCAAGCTTAAAACTTGTTGCTTTATGCGGCAAAGAGCATCGGTAGCCACTTGAATGATACCTTCAATCATCTCAAATTTAATAAAGAGAGCTGCATGAGGATTGACAGAAGTCGTCCCTGAGACATTCGAGGGACCAGTTGTATACTACAAATTCACTAGCCGAGGTTGACAAAAAATTCTTTGAGAGATATTCATCAAGGCCACCAACTCAAGTATACTTCATTGACATATAAAAATTATGAGATTAAGCATGGAAAGTATAATAAAAAATGTAGCTTACTCTCAATGGCCAACATAACTTCAATGATGAGGCGTTCAAGATTAAATCGCACCCTAGTACCGGTCACATAAATCAATTTGGCCTATGCCAAGTAGATAGAAACAACGTGTGTGCTCAGCATCCAGTTGGTCATAACTAATTTAAAGAGCACGAAATACTTTTGAGTAAGCATTGAAGAACGAAGTTCAGAGCTAGACGGCCATGCAGTCAATTTTTTACCAATCAGTACTGTAGCAATTAAGTCATTTGACACATTCCAATCGTCATCATAAAGGAGATCACCAATCAAATTATCAAATCCCAAAAACATATTTAAATGAGCAGCATCAAAACGGACTACCCGACCCTGCATATATACTGCTCTATAACTCATTGCATTCTCACTCAGAATATCACAAGATAAATTGCAGTAAAATTCTTTTACCAGATCTGAAGCATAATGCTTCGGAAGTAGTAAAGACCATGTTGTTGAAACTCCTCTAAGGAATCTAGAATATAACCTTATGTCATTCCTTAAAATCCAACAAACTTGTCTTAGAAAATAGAAATATATTGCTTATAAGTTGTAGATTTTCAGATTCTTAAATTAGGTTATAGTCTTTAGATACAAAGTTTAACTATTTGAACACAAAACTCTAAATCGAAGAACGGGTATCACGTCATGTTCACCTAATGGAGAAAATTACAACATGTGGGTTAAGGCGATGGTCAATGCTTTCAAAACCAATAAAAAGTTGGGTTTCATCCATAGAACCTCGATGAATTCTACGGCGAATGCGCAAGTTGACAACTAAGAAGCATGCAATTCAATGTCGTTTTTGTGGATTTTCAATTTTGATCCAAAAATCTATAAAGCTGAGCATGGTGTACATGGAGACTAAAAGCAACTTAAGATGAATTTCCTTCATGTTTCTCAATGAGAAACGCATTACACGTTTACGAACTCAAAAGCAATATCTCCTCACTTTAATAATAGAGTATGTTTGTAATGGCCATGGCACAAGGATGACACGCACATCAAGAGTACATTTGTAATCACGTATTACAAATAATTGAACGAAGGGAATATAAGATGGATTGAGCAGTTATCCGAAGATTCTCATTTGTACCTGAAAAACTGTAGGGGTAACAATCTTGCGAACTTTCCAATTTTACCATAGATGTCTCTAACACAAACAAAAATAAAAGCAATCAAAAGTGAAATAACAAAAAACACCAAAAATTTAGTAACGCAGTTCGGCATATCTTGCCTATGTTTGTGGAGCCTTCACTCAACTTAATACTTTCACGAAAGTATAATAGATTTACCCAAGCCTTTATTAAGCAGACACTACTTAAAACTTGACACTATCTCTCAACCTTACTTCCCATGAAAATATTTCACACCCAATAGTATAACCGTCTCGTACTAACCTCGACATAAGATTTACACACACAGTTTAATAATAAAGAAAATTAAGCAAAAAACTTAAGTGATTAAAATAATTAGAAACAAAAACAAAAATACTTAAGATAGAGAGAAACAACTTTCCAATAAAGTCAACTCCTTCCAAGACCGATCTGAAAGTTATTTATTAATTAAATTGTTGTAGTTAGCTACTGAAATTTTTCTGCCTTACTTTTAACCATGAATCATCAAGGACGACCAACAAATACAGCAGAAGATTGATGTTGAAGAATTGAAGAGCAATGTTCAGAGCAACCAGAAAAACATCAACGATAACAACCTAAGATGATCTTTTCTTTTTGCAACCAATAGTAGTAACTCATTGTTAGGATATATGTTATATATCTAAGAAATTAGTTTTAACATTATTTATTAATTAGACATATAAGATATTAATTGGATAATGACTTGGATTCAAAAGCTATATGGATAATCTTCTAGTTGTAAAAGAATCCTATTTTGGATTGGATTCTATTATCATGTTGATATTGGAATTATTTTATTACTGGACATGTTGGTAATTGGATAGAATTACTACTGAATTGTGTTGGTAGAGATGGTTTCGGTGTTGACTTAATGATGTGTGTGGTGAAACTATAGTTGTCGTGCTGTGCGTTCATGGTTAATAGAGAAAGACATAAGGTTGCAACATTACAAGGATTAATAGCTGAACAAATATAAGAGTGTTGTGTGTGGGTTAAGGACTTTGTGTGCATCCATCGTGGGTGTCTCGAAATTAAAGTTGAAGTCTATCACTTAGTGTGGGTGTGCGGCTTTTGAGGAAAAGATGTATGTGTGTGGCATTGAGTCCAAGTGAGTGTGTATTAAAGTGTTGATCTCCAACGTGAGTGTGAGGTAAAGTGAATGATGTACATATATGCAATATAATAGTTGTGCATTAATTGTCAATGAAAGAATTGCGTTAGTGATGCACGTTTCGTAAAATTACTGAACAATGTGTGATGGGCTGAGTGAGCCACAGTAAAGTTGATTTGTGAGCAAGGGTTGGCATTGCAAACGTTTTTATTATTGAGGATATTGAAGTGATTCTTGTGTGTTCAAAAATCGTGACTGAGAGTGTATGTTTTTGAGTGGATAGCTGAATAACTTTTTGGGTGATTGAAGTCACGGGAAAGCAACTAAGGTGAAGTGTGTCAGGTATTGCTATGGTGAAGTGGGTTATCTGACTGTTTTATTTAAGAGGTCTTCATTTGGCTTATGTGATGTGTTTATGTGGACCAACCCATTATTGTTAAGACGACTTCCAGATTTATTTTAGTTGAGCTTAACCTTTTGGGAAGTTGTCTTCTTTTCTGTCTCAAGTGTATTTTGTTTTTATTCTTAGTTAATTCATCACTTGAGTTATTTGTTTATTGTTCTTTCATTAAAAGTTGTTTAAAAAAATCTTCTGATGAGGTTAATACGAGTCAGTTGTGTTATTAGGTGTGGAAATCTTTCATGGGAAGTGAGGTTGAGAGATAGTGTCAAGGGTTGAGTGGTGTCAGCTCAGTAAAGCCTCGGGTAAATATATTGTACTTTGGTGAAAGTGATGAAGCTGGGTGAGGGTCCTGTAGAAGTAGGCAAGGTGTGTCAAACTGCGTTACCAAAATTTCTGGTGTTGATTTATTTTTTGGTTCTTTTAATTTTTTTTTATTTTTTTGTTTGCCAGAAACAAATTAAATAGTTTGTGAAACAATTATCCCCTTCGGTTTTTCAATTGGTATAAGAACAAGGTTACCGATTCAAAACTTGGTAGCAAGTTGATGCAGATCTTAGTTTCACAAACATGGCGATAAGAGAAGGAGCATCAATTATTAGGCCACCGCTGTTGGATAATTATAATTATTCTGCATGGAAATCACGGATGAGAGTCTTTATTTAGGTGCAGGGAACAAGAGCATGGAACTCGGTAGTACATGGATGGACGCATCTGATGATCACTGATGATAAAGGAGGGGTAGTTGAAAAAGATCCATCTGAATGGACAAGAGCCGAAGAAGAAAGTGCACTTGAAAACTCATAAGCAATGTATGTGATATTCAATGCTGTTGATGAAGGACGCTTCTCAATGATATCAGCCTGTGAATTGGCTAAAGAAGCATGGGATGCTTTGCAGATTATTTATGAAGGGTCCAAATTTATGATAGCGTTGAAATTACAGATGTTAACTGTGAGGTTTGAAGAATTGAGGATGGATGAAAATGAGATTATTGTAAACTTCCATGAAAGGTTGCGAGATATAGCGAATCAAGCACATCAATTGGGGAAGAAATATTATCTGAAACTAGTCAAGAAGATGTTAAGATCACTACCTCTAATATTTATTCCGAAAATTGCAGCAATCGAGGAGGCTCATGATATAAATGATTTGTCATTGGATAAGGTAATTGGAATTCTGACTGATTTTGAGATGAATCTTTTAAGGGGAAAACAAGAAAGAAGCAAAGGATTGACACTACATGTTGAAACTAGAAAAGGTATGGATGATGTAGAAAATGAATCCGATGAGAATGAGGATGTGAAGTTATTAACACAAGAGTTTAGCAAATGGCTGAAGAGAGTGAAAAAGGACAGATCCGAGTTTGGGTAAAATGCCAGAAGTTTATCGAACAACAACTTCAAACAAGCCAAAACTCAAAAGGGAGAAAGAAAGGAAAAGAGAATTCAATGCCATGAGTATCAAGGCTTTGGACATGTTCAAGCAGAGTGTGCTAACATCTTGAAGAAGAGAAAAGGGAAAGCCTATACGAGCACTTGGAGTGATAATGAATTCGAAAGTGAAGAAGAAGTTATGAATAGTGATGCGTTAGTTACTTTATAAAGTAAAAGTCCGGTTATTTGTTTAACAGTAACTGAGAAGAAAGTAACTGAAGACGAAAAAGTGAGTAAATTGAGAAATTTTGAGAAAAATGTAGACGATTCAACTCAAAGCTCAATCTCAGATTATGACAGTGATGACAGTACTTTAGATGATAAAAAGGAAGGTATTTATGAAGCCTATGAGTTAATGTATGAAAAATGGGTGAAAATATGTAAAAAATTCAAAGATTGAAGGAAGAGAATCTCTCCATGAAGAACACCATCCAAGAGTTAGAAAAGAAATTGATGTTGACGTCAAATGAGCTTGGCGAAGTTAGAATGAAATTGGTAAGTACTGAAAAGGATTTGAGAATTTTGAATGGAGGCATAGAATGAAATTGGCTATAATGGTGAATGCTCTAAAGTGAATGAGGAGAAAAATAATATGTCCAAATCTGTCCAAGAAGAAGAAACATCGAGAAAGAATTGAAGATTTGTACCAACGTATCAATTTTGTAGAGTTATTACGCATATAAGGCCGAGATGTTACAAGATGTTGTAAATTATGTTTCAAAGGGGTCAAAATAAAAAATCTAGACACTTTCCATTAAATTTCCGGTAGCAACCACACTTGGATTAGAAAGAGTCAAGTACAAGCATAAAAACATAGTGAAGGAAAAATAAGAAATTGTACATATTTATAGTTAGTTACTGTTTGTAAAGTAATTGATCAAACAGAGGATAAGTTAGTTACTTCTAAAGAACAAACCGATGACAAAGATAATATGACGAAGAACAAGACCATGTTTGAATTTCTTCGAGGGGCACAGGGACTATGTTCTTTACATATATGAAGTTTTTTTGTGTTTAAAAAAAGAAAAAGAAATGAAACGAAATAAAGAAAAAGAAAAGTTTTTTTAGTTCTTTAGTTTTACGTTGCTATTATCGTCTCATTTTTTTAGTAGTTTGCACTGTGACTTCTATATGGCTCCACCGAAGACTCTTCAACTCTCTCATCAGTACGGGTCTCTCTCTCGAATATCTCTCTATCTTTCGGGCATGTCTCTTAGTGCTTTAAATGGTGGTAATTTGTCTTCTTGGCGTACTTATGATTCTTCTGCTGCACCTATGGTTGATTTTTATGATTATACGTTTTGATACTGTTTTGTCATAAGGAAGAGACATAAGATTGTTTATGGTGAATGTTCCATTCAGGGGGAGATTTAAAGGTATATGCGTGACTATTCATTGTACTTTTTGGCATCTTTCTGTCCTAAGGGGGAGAATGGATCTGTGCATTTGATGGTTATATGTCTAATTATGTCCTTTTGGGGTTTCATATTTGTGACAAACAATGCCAAAAAGGAGGAAATTGTTAAGATATATGTTATATATCTAAGTAATTAGTTTTGACATTATTTATTAATTGAACATAAAAGATATTAACTAGATAATGACTTGAATTCAAAAGCTATATGGATAATCTTCTAGTTGAAAAAAAATCCTATCTTGGATTGGAGTCTATTATCATATTGATATTGGAATTATTTTACTACTGGACATGTTGGTAATTGGATAGAGTTACTATTGAATTGTGTTCGTAAAGATGGTTTCGGTGTTGGCTTAATGATGTGTGTGGTAAAGCTATAGTTGTCGTGCTGTGCATTAATGGTTAATAGAGAAAGACATACGACTACAACATTACAAGGGTTAATAGCTAAACAAATATAAGTGTGTTGTACATGGGCCAAGGACCTTGTGTGCTTCCACCGTGGGTGTCTTGGAATTAAAGTTGAAATCTATCACTTCGTGTGTGTGTGTGTTTGCGTGTGGTTTTTGAGGAAAAGATGTGTGTGTGGCATTGAGTCCAAGTGAGTGTGCATTAAAGTGTTGATCTCCAACATGGGTGTGAGGTAAAGTGAATGATGTGGGTGTATGTAGTATAATAGGTATGCATTAATTGTCAATGAAAGAGTTGCGTTAGTGATGCACGTTTCGTAAAATTACTGAACAATGTGTGATAAGTTGGGTGAGCCATAGTAAGGTTGATTTGTGAGCAAAGTTTGGCGTTGCAAACGTTTTTATTATTGAGGATATTTAAGTCATTCTTGGGTGTTCAAAAATCGTGGCTGAGAGCGTATGTTTTTTAGTGGATAGCTGAATAACTTTTTGGGTGATTGAAGCCATATGAAAGCAGCTAAGGTGAAGTGCATCAGGTATTTCTACGGTGAAGGTTATCCGATTGTTTTATTCAAGAGGTCTTCATCTAGGTTGTATGATGTGTTTATATGAACCAGCCCATTATTGTTGCGATGACTTTCAGATTTATTTTAGTGGAGCTTAACCTTTTGGGAAGTTGTCTTCTTTTCTGTCTCAAGTGTATTTTGTTTTTATTCTTAGTTGATTCGTTACTTGAGTTATTTGTTTATTGTTCTTTCATTAAAAGTTGTTTAAAAAAATCCTCTGATGAAGTTAACACGAGTCGATAGTGTTATTGGGTGTGAAAATATTTCACGGGAAGTGAGGTTGAGAGATAGTGTCAAGGGTTGAGTGATGTTCGCTCAGTAAAGCCTTGATTAAATATATTGTACTTCAGTGAAAGTGATTAAGCTGGATGAGGGTCCCGCAAATATAGGCAAGGTATACCAAACTGCGTTATCAAATTTTCGATGTTAATTTATTTTTTGGTTCTTTTAATTTTTCTAATTTTTAGTTTGCTAAAAATAAACCAGATAGTTTATGAAACAATTACCCCCCTCAATTTTTCACTCATGATAAAGTGTAGCCCTCATACAAACAACCTTGGGTTACGCAAGAAACCCAATAAAAACCCAGCTCAGATAAACATTTTCAGTAGTAAATAAAAACTATAGAGTTAAGAGAAAAACCAATCAGCTGCACCACTACAAAAAGCACTAAAGATTGTCGTCAATTAACATCCAAAGCACCCTCATAACAAGACAAAAATTCCATACATAAAAAAAAACCTTTTCCACTACACTGAAGTAGGCCTTTTTACCTTACCCACGTAATCCATCATACTTCTTGTCAAGATACACATTAATTAAGGATAGTACTCTATCACAACTAGAAGATTATCACTAATAGCTTTTGGATCCAAGTGATTATCCAATTAATATCTTATATGGTCAATTAATAAATAAGATACCAAAACTAAATCAAAAGATATATACTATATATCTTAACAATTTCCCACTTTTTGGCATTTTTGTCACAACTCTTAAGTTCTCGCTAATAACATAATTGGACATATAAATATTGAATCCACAATACTCCCCCTCAATTTAAGATTCAACAACACAAGCACACGTCAAGCATAAACTACAAATGACAGAAGATTAAAGCAAACAACTTCAGTCAAGTCTTATCTTCTCCCCCTTTGGGATAGCATATGCCAAAAAGATTAATTCAAGGAGTGCTAGGAAAGCGTAGAACTCTCTTCTTTATGTGGCGAAGAACATCAGCAGCCATTTGGATAATACCTTTAATCCTCTCAATTTTAGTAAAGAGAGTTGCATGAGGATTGACAGAAGTCGTCCTCGAGACATCCGAGGGACCAGATGTGGTATACTGCAAATCCACTACCAGTGGTTGATGAAAAGTTCTTAGAGAGATATTCATCACGAACACCAACTCAAGTATACTTAACTTTATCCTGGAAACTTCATTGGCATATAAAAATTATGAGATTAAACATGGAAAGTATAATAAAGAATGTAGCTTACTCTCAATGGCCAATATAACTTCGATGATGAGGCATCCAAGATTG
Source organism: Erythroxylum novogranatense (assembly GCA_029891385.1). NCBI lineage: Eukaryota > Viridiplantae > Streptophyta > Magnoliopsida > Malpighiales > Erythroxylaceae > Erythroxylum > Erythroxylum novogranatense. Next base: position 91,065,501 of record CM057231.1, on the reverse strand, counting down.
AATCACACCTTAGTACCGATCGCATAAATCAATTTGGCTTGTGACAAGTAGACAGAAACAACGTATATGGTTGGCATCTAGTTGGTCACATCTAATTTAAAGAGCACGAAATACTTTTGAGTAAGCATTTAAGAACGAAGTTCAGAGCTAGAAGGCTATGCAGTCAATTTTCCACCAGTCAGTACCATAACAATTAAGTCATTTGACACATTCCAATAATCATCGTAAAGGAGATCACCACTCAAATTATCAAATTCCGGAAACATTTTTAAATGAGCAGCATCAAAACGGACTACCCGACCCTGCACATATACTACTCTATAACTCATAGCATTCTCATTCAGAATATCATTAAATAAATTGCATTAAAATTCTTTTACCAAATCTGAATCATAGTGCTTCGGAAGCAGTGAAGCTTGCAGTAAAGATTGCTTTGATAGGAAAGTGTTCAGACCATGTTGTTGAAACTCCTTTAAGTTGTTTGGACGATCGAGAACAAACCTGACAGTATTGAGAGTCGTCCATTTTTGTTGAGCCACTCTTTGGTGTTCTTATATTTTTGGCATTCTTAAGGCCAAAATTCCTTATAATATTGTTGGCATATTTGGTGTGCGATATAAAAATTCCATCCTTCATTTTTTTAAACTTGCAAACCCAAAAAGAAATTTAGCTCACCTACTATACTCATTTCAAATTCAAATGTCATTAATTTAACAAATTCATCTACCGTCTTTGGATGTGAGCACCAAACACAATGTCATCAACATAGATTTGAGAAATCACAAAATCAAAATTGAACTATTTGATAAACAAAATTTTGTCAACACTACCTCGTTTATATCCTTGCCTAATAAGATATTGTGTGAGCCTTTCGTATCAAGCCTTTTGTGCTTGTTTAAGCTCGTAAAGAGCTTTCTTTAGCTTAAAAATGTGATCTACATGGGCTGAATCAATAAATCCTTTCAGTTGCTCGACATACACTTCTTCCTGTATAGCTCCATTCAAAAAGGCACTCTTTATATCCATCTAATAAAGCTTAAACCCCTTCACGCATACTATGCTCAATAATAATCTGATAGACTTAAGTCGTGCTACCGGTGCAAAAGTTTTGTCAAATTTTATTCCTTCAACCTGAGAATATCCTTGAGCAACTAACCTTGCTTTATTTCTAGTTTCATCTGTTTTATTTTGAAACACCCATTTTGTTCCAATTACATTAGTATCTGACGGTCTTGGCAATAATTCCTACACATTATTCTGTGCAAACTGAATTAATTCATCTTACATAGCTACTGCCCAGAACTCATCTTGTAGAGCTTCTTTAACATTCTTTGGCTTGAATGAAGATGTGTAGCATAAGTATCCTGCAAGTTCTCGATAATCAACCCGTTTTCTTTCCTTTGTTTTTCTTTTTTCACTAACATCTCCAATGATGTTTTTTTCCTGGATGATTTCTTCTGATTTGAGAGAGAGAATCCTAGTTCAAATCAGTTTCTCTAGAGTTTTGAACATTTAAAGGAATAATGTTTCCATCTAGTGTTTTAGTTGATTCATCATTTGAAGTAACTGATAGTTTTTCAATTTGTATAGTTACTTCCTTAGCACTAAATAACTACAAATCCGGATAGTTTTTCAATCTCGTCTTGTTGCTTGTTTGAGCTGGTTCAAAAGGTCAGTTATGTAGATTTTCTTCTGCCACTTGTCCATTCAACAAAGATACATCATCTATCTCAACATTTTTGGACTCTCGCACTGTCTTGGTTCTTTGATTATACATTCGATAAGCTTTACTGTGAGTTGAATAACCAATAAAGATTCCTTCATCACTTTTGCTCTCGAATTTTTTGAGTTTGTTCCCGATCTCTAAGAATGTAGTACTCATTGCCAAAAACATGAAAGTAACTCACATCTGGTTTCTTTCCCTTCCAAAATTCATAGGATGTCTTATTCAATATGCTCTAAAGATAAACTCTATTACATATGTAGCTTATTGTATTAACTGATTCAACCCAAAATCACATAGACAAGTTACTTCCATTTAACATAGATCTAGCCATTTCTTGAAGTGTTTTATTTTTCTTTTCGGTAACTCCATTTTGTTGTGGAGTTTTGGGTGCTGAAAATTCTTGTATGATGCCATACTTATCATAAAAGTTATTAAAGCTTGTATTCTCAAATTCCCTTCCATGATCTGATCGAATTCTCAATATAGTCATATTTTTCAAATTTAAGATCTACACACATAGGCTTCTAAAAGTCTTGAAAACATCTGATTTTTCTTTCAAAAATGATACCCAAGTATATCTCGAATAATCATCATCACAAGTTAAAAATATCTCATTCCACCAATGCTATCATGTTGTGTTAGACCAACCAAATCCATGTGAATTAATTCAATTATATGTCATGAGGTAAAGTGTCTAACCCTTTTATGTGGCACTCTTATCTGTTTACCTATTTGGCATGCATTACAAATTTATTTCCCTTTTTTGTTCATTTTGGTTAGACCCTTCACAGCTTCCAATTTTGTTAATTTGCTAATGAAACCAAAATTTATGTGTCCAAGCTTTTGATTCCATAAATCAATGTTATTGTCACGAGTGGCTAATTTATATATGGTCATGAGCTATAATATGTAAAAATTGTCGGCTGATCGCTTGCCACTCATAAGACATCCTCCTTGTTCAGTTAGCAACCTACATCCATCACTTGTAAATTTAACTAACAGATCATATTAGAAAGTTAGCTTATACTTACCTAATTGTCTTTTAGTCCATCAACATGAAGCACATTCTTGAGGGGAGGCAATCCATCCATGCATAATGTTCCTCTACGATTCACCGAAACCTTCTTTCCATCTCCAAAGGTCACATAACCATTCATACAACTATGATATTCAGTTAAGTAATTCTTTTCCCTTGTCATGTGGTGTGAACATCCACTATCAAAATACCAATCATGTTGCAAAGTTGCCTTCACCGATTTAAGAACCACAAGAGCTTGCAATTCACTCTTTTTCACCCAAGTAGATTTCGATACTAAGAGCTGATGTTGAGATTTTTGTGAGGGACATATAGTTCTTTGGCTTTGACTTCTTTGAAATAACATCTGTAGTAACTGGTGACATTTTGGCCTTATATGCCCAATAACTCTAAAAAATTGATATGTGAGTACAAATCTTCGATTCTTTCTCGATGTTTTTTTTTCTTGGACATATCTGGACATATCATTTTTCTCCTCATTTACTTTAGAACACTTACACTTATAGCTAATGCCTTGAAGATCCCTTTAACCTTACTAATATCTATTAACTTTTCTAATTTTTTTGTACCTTCATTCAACATTCTCAATCTCTTTTCGGTACTTAATAATTTCATTCTAGCTTTACCAAGCTCATCTAATGCCAACATCAATTTCTTTTCTAACTCTTGAATGGTGTTCTTTATGGAGAGATTTTCTTCCTTCAATCTTTCATTCTTTCTACACGTTTTTACCCATTTTCATAGATAACTTTATAAGCCTCGTAAATATTCTCCTTTTTATCTTCTAGGCCATTTCCATCACTGCCATAATTTGATATTAGGTCTTGAGCTAAGTTGTTTGCATTTTTCTAAAAAAATTTCGATTTTCCCCCTTTTTTGTCTTCAGTCACTTCCTTCTCAATTATTGTTAAACAAGTAAATAGACTTTTGCTATATAAAGAAACTAATGCTACACCATTAGCGATTTCTTCTTCACTACCATATTCACTCTCAGTTTCATTCTCACTCTAAGTGCTAGTAAAGGATTTTCCTTTTTTCTTCTTCAAAGTATTAGCGCATTTAGCTTGAACGTGCCTAAAACCTTGACACTCATGACATTTGGTTCTCTTCTTCTTCCTTTCACCTTTTTGAATTTTGGCTTGTTATTTTAAGTTGTTATTTGATGAACTCCACCATGTTGTCTAAACTCGGGTATGTCTTTTTTCATTCTTTTCAACTATTTACCAAAATTTTGTGTGAGTAGTACCAAATCTTCATTCTCATCCGATTCATCTTCCGCATCATTCACACCTTTTCTAGTTTTAATATATAGTGCCAGTCCTTTGCTTCTTTCTTACTTACCCCTTAAAAGATTCATTTCAAAATTTGTAAAAATTTCAATTACTTTTTCCAATGACAGATCATTAATTTCGTGAGCCTCCTCTATTGCTGTAATTTTTGGAATAGATCTCGAAGATAGTGATCTCAATGTCTTCTTGACTAGTTTCAAATTGGAATATTTCTTCCCGAGTTGATGTGCCTGATTAGCTATATCTCGTAATCTTTCATGAAAGTCCCCACTATTCTCATGTTCATCCATCTTCAATTCTTTAAACCTCGCAGTTAACATCTATAGTTTTGACTCTATCACAAATTTGGACCTTTTATGAATAGTCTGCAAAGCATCCCATGCTTCTTTAGCCGATTCATAGGCTGAAACATTGAGAAGCGTGCTTCATCAATAGCACTGAATATCACATACATTGCTTATGAGTTTCCAAGTGCACTTTCTTTTTCGAATATTGTCCATTCAATTGGATCTTTTTTGTTGGGACCCAATCTCGAAACCGGATCCCAACCGAAAAAGCGTATCAAAAACGAAAGAGTCGAAAAATGAAGCCAATAGAACGGACGAAAACACGAATCGGATCAAAGCAAATTTGCTCGGAATCGCATGCAACAGGCATATGGAAAACGAATCGAATTCTTAATCGGAACGAAAGCCAAACGAAGCAAAGCAAAAACAAATCACTTAATCAAATCGAAGCAAATTAAATTTAGAGACCAATGAAAACGGATCCGACATCCGAAAACAATACTTGTTAGAAAAATGTCGCGTTGGAGACCTTAGGACATACTAAAACCCGTATAATTTTTTTTCTCTGATTCATTTCTTTCATCTTTATTCGATCTCATTCAAAACATCTCAATTCATAGAAATCTTCTTAACAATCATACAAATCCCATAATCCATCTTTTAAACATCTAATTCTTATTTTTTTTCTTTATTCAATATATATCTAACAAAATTTCGGCAGCATAACGGCTACATTTCAACTAACCCAAACCTGCACAGGGTTTAAAATACACTTCTATATTTCTCACACAATAACCAGTACTATCGAACATCCCGTCCGGAATCCAAAACACATTCAACCACAGTATCCAATAATCAAATACACATTTATATGTGAATTCAGTATCCAAATCCCATTCACATTCTGTAACATCCCGTTACTGTTAGCAAGGATATTATGGTAATTATGAGACTGACTGATAGGCCTTACTGTATTTACTGACTGAGCATGTTACTGGCCTCTAATTATAGAGGAACTGGTCTACTGCATATGTATATGTTCATTGGTACATGCGTTCATGATTTTTCGGTATTTAATTGTGAATTGGAACTGATCAAATTGACTGGACTGCTTAAATCGTGATTAATTGAGAAAAATTAGAGTAATTGGGATCAATTGACTGATTTAGAATAGTTTATGAGTGACTGGTATTTTATAGTGGCTTATAGGAAGTTTTCGGAAAATTCGGGTGAGAATGCCCGGACCGGAAAATATTTGGGTGATCGATGATTGATTGAATATTCTTGAAAGAACTGCTCAATGGCAATGAAAAATTAAAGTTTTATGTTAGATGAATTATAGTTGGAGCCATTGAAAATTTGAGACTGAAATTTGGGTGATTAGAAGACCTATATCTATATATATAGCGAGACTTGAAATTGGGGAAAATTTTCTAAGGCAATTCGAAGTTTCTCTTCTCCTCCTCCCACGGTGACTTGCGATTCCTCTCATCGGTGAGGATTTCTTGATTTCTCCTTATGGTGTTCTCCTTATTGTGCAAGACTAATTGGTTCATTGTGTTTGATGAAGGATTGAGGAGTTGTAGAGTGGAAAATCGTTGATTTGAGAAAGATTAGGGTTCTGATGATTTCTTGAGATTTTCGGATCGAGAGTGATTGGTAAGTTTCTTGGTTTTAATGTTGCTATTGATAGTTTCTATGGCATTTATTTTGGTTATTTGAGTTGTTGGGAGTGATTATGGGGGTTTTAATGTCATTAATGGCGAAAATGCGATCGGAGAAGACGAAGAAATCCGTCTTCGCCGCTGCTCTGCACGCGAGCCCAACGACGATTATATATTAGTTACGCGGCGGCAAATGGCGTGGACGCCACCACGATGCGGATGAATTATCGCGTCGCGTCGAGACATACGCGAGCATCGCGGCGAAGGATTGCGAGCTGCACGCCGCGGCGAGCGCCCTTCACGCCACGGCAAGCAATCCGAATGTGGCGCGGTGAAGGCCGCGTGGTCGCGGCGAATGGGATTTTAATGGGATTGATTTTGGATTGTTGGGTATAACTTTTTGTGTAAACCTCCAATTGAGGTGATTCCAGATTCATTGTGAACTGGAGAAAGAGGTCTACAAAATGAGAATAATTATGGGAATTAGATTGGATTTTATTGGTAATGAATTATAGAGATTAAGGTCAATTATGGTGCATAGAGTGACCTAAACGTCAAATTGAGACTATTGGAGTTTTAATTGGGAATTTCAATTTAGGGTTCGACCCGATAAATAGGAAATTGTTATAGGAAATTCAAATTGAGGAAAATTGATTGGATTATAAGGATGGATCAAATATTGTCGACCTATTGAACAAAGAGATAGGATTGAGCATTAAAATGCCGAAATTGGGTTTTGGCACCGAAAATCGTAAACATGCATGGTACATCGTTTCACTAAGACATATGCATTCTTGTATTGGTTAATTGAGCGATTAATAATAGGCATACTTTCTTCGTTATAGAGGTGTCGTTGGATCGTGCTCCACGGACATTCTTTGGGACTTCGAGCGATGGCTTCGAGTAACAGGTGAGTAACCTAGATGGTTTTTTCAAATTCTGATGCTAAATGCCTTCATGATCTCGTTGACTCTTGAATTGTATGTGATAGAAGTACCTTTGTAAGACCAACGAAATGTATATGATTGAATTGCATGTTCTTCTTGTATGGAACCGAACAATGTGAATTGCCTTTGTATGACTACCGATGACCGAAAAGTGTACGATTGAATCAGTATAAACTTCTCGTATTGGACTAAATTCTTGTATGACATCGCGAAATGAAATATTGGGCTTTTATAGCCGTACATTGAATCACCGAAAACACTGCATTGCATGCATAAATGCATGATCAGATAATGGAATGTGACCCAAGTTGCAATTACTATTGACCGGGCTGGCAGGAGAGAAATCACGACGCGTCCCCATCGATCATCATTACTCTTGACCGGGCCTCGAGCCCGGGGGATTTATCCTAAGCCTTTGTCTTGACCGGTCTAGCCCGAGGGAGAAATCACGACCAATCGTCAGTGATCGAGCACTTTAGCACAACATCAATAAGCGGAAAAAGTCGCACGTGCATTACATCTTGCTTGAATGCCCGAAATGACCGTATGTGACTCATCGTAAATGACCAGTAATCACAACAGCAGAAATTATTGTGAATGAATGACCGGATTGTGACAATGACATGATTTAATATAACACTAATAAGTGTTAGTGCTATTTATAAATTGTTTGCATAATACATATCGTGATGAGATATCATAAACTATTATAGACTACATAAATTGTATATAATCTTTGCTGATCAGATATTCTTGAGATATCTTTACGCATATATCGTAAATGCATGATTTGAGTGAACCATCAATGATGGTTTCTCATCATGTAACATCCGTTCTTTGGAGTGACGGTATGTCGATAATTTGGATCGGGTTAGAATTGGAGTGCAACAAATGTGACATTGTGCATGCATTATTGTTTTTATAGATATCGGTAATGTTATTATTGCTCGCAGTATATATATATATGTACATACATGTATGACAATTCCGAATTGATTGTGTATCGAAAATTGGTTATAATTATGCAGATGAGAATTGGTTGTGAAAATTGGAAATTTAGTAATAAGTGTATAAATTAGGTTTTGAATATGGAATTGGAATGAAATGGAATTTAGAGGAATGGAAAGTGGAATATGAGTATAGGAATGGGTATTTGCTAATTTTGTGAATTTATGGGAACTTTTAAGGATTTTTATAGTAATGGATCCGAGCAAAAAATTTGCTCGATGGTGATTAATTAGATTTGGTCCTAGATTGATTGGAAATTGATATGAAACAATTGGGATTATAATTTCAGGATTTATTAGTTATGGTTATTGCAAAATTGGGAGAAAAATAGAATAAGAATTAGACTGATAGACTCTAAGTTTGGACTTGTGGCAACTAAATTGCCAAACAAGCCTTTAAAGCTTATATATATATAAGTTTAAATGTTCATTTCTCACCATCGACGGTCGTGGGTGAGAAAAACTTGGGATTTGGAGTTCTTGAAGGATTTTCAAAGGATTGAAGCTTGAATCAAGTAAGTTTCTATATGTTTATGCCTTAAATCGTTTCATTTGATCATTGATTTGAGTAAGAAATTGGTTTAGAAATTTGGAAAATGTCGATGATAGGGTTTTCGTTGGTTTTAGGGTTGAATTTTGGGGATATTGATTGTTTGATGAAATAAAAGTTAGAGATTAGTTGTATATTATGTATGGAATTATTTAGGAGTGATTTATAAGGAGAAAACTTGGATTTGGTGTTTTTATCTGTCGAGAATCTGGAGATTTCTGGGTTTTTCTGGCGAATCTGCGATCGCATACGCCCGTGCGACGAACACGCCAAGCGAAGCGAAGAAGTCAGAGCACGCCATGACAATGAGAGCGTGCAGCATGAGGAGAATTGGAAATTGGCTCGCCGTGGCGAGGCATCTTGATCTTGTGACGAGAGGCGCTGTTCGCCGCGATGTGACGGGGGTTAAGCGCCATGGCGGGATGTGGTTTTCGAAAAAAAATGATTTATGAGATTTTAAAATTTGGGGATTTAGGAATTTGATGATTTAGTTGGTTATGGATTAATTGAATTTTTGAGAATAGGAAATTGCAATTCAGAAGAAATGAAATTAAAGGATTATAAGGTGATTATTACAAGTAATGAGCTTGAGGATTGACTTCAAATGAATTGGTTTCTAAATGATTAATTGGAATTTGGAGACTAAGAATATTGAATGGATAAGAATGGAAATTCGGAATGTAATTATATGATTATTGGAATTGAGTGGTAAACGATTAGTGATTGTGATTCTAATTGAAATGTGATCTTAGAGTATGGAAATTTGTAAATTGATAAATGAGATCTGGAATTGTTATGGACTAGAGTGAAAGTGATCCAATTGAGAAATTCGGGAATTGAATCGGGAAAGTCATAACATGTACAGTATTTATCGCATTTGTTAAATATGTATATGCATTGATTGGAATTGGCCCGATTGGTAATGTGTGATTTATTTGATTTGATATAGAGGTTAGATGGATCGACATTCCACAGACGATATTGGGACTTCAGTGTGGCTTCGGAAGTGCGGTGAAGTAACCTAGTTGGTTTCTCAACCTTATGTGTTTATTAATTATATGCATTGATTGCCATGAGGAAGCGCGATGGATAGATGTGTGATTGATTTGATTGATTTGGACCATGGGTGTTGAAATATTTGATTAATGATATTGAAGTGCAAAGATGAGTAAATATGTATGAATGCATGAATGAATTAAATTGTAAATGCATTAGCGAAAATGATTGGGCGTAAATGACTGAAATTGGGAAGTGACACATGCATTCATGCATCATCGAATGATCGATAATGATAGTTGTGACCGGTGGTACCAGCGTATGCAGAGCCACGAGCTCGATACATCATGCTCGATCCTTTGGGCTTATCGGGACGAATCCGCCAACGATATGAGAGCTTTAAGCTCAGCGCACGGGACCTCGGTCCAACGATTGATAGAGCCTCGGGCTCACCGCGAGGCATATCATGCCCAATCTAATTGAGCCACCGCTCAACGTAAATGATTTGGTGCACGGTCACAACAACGAAAAGAAAATGAAAGTGTCACGTGTGCATTGCATATGTGTATGGTGATTGAAAATGTAAATTGACCGCAAATGACCGAGAGATGTGAATAAGGAAATTGATTGTGATATTCTTGTAAATGCTACTTGTGTGTTATGTGTATATGATTGTGAATGCATGAGTTGGGTGAACCATCGATGATGGTTTCTCATTGAGTTCGCAAACTCACCCACATTGCATCTATTTTCGTGAATTAAAGAGTACCCGTTAGTAAAGCGGGAGTATGTTCTGAGATTCAAGTGAAGGTCGAGGTCGGGATCGGTGTCGTCACATCTGCATTAGTGTAGTGAGTTTATTAAGTGGGCCCCACTTGTCTATGTGTCATTGTATTGTATTACTGAAATGTTTAGAAATGGCATTGGGCCCAGTTGGGTGATACATTTCTATATGTACATGATGATTGAGCACTATTGAGTGCTAGTTAATGACTGAATTGTTCATATTTGAAAAATGTTTTCATATTAAATCGGGCCCAGATTGATTATCGTTTTCCGCACTCAACGGTTTTAAAAAGGAGAAAAAGAAAAGAAAAATGTTATAACGAGATTTTAAAAAGGTATTGAGTGTTTTAGTACGCCACCCTCGCGGGGCACGGGCTCGGATATCACCGTAGATGTCGGGTTCAGGTCTTGTCGGGAGTGGGGTGCTACATATGTGGTATCAAAGCCCAGAAGTACAATCTTACATGGGCGTTCTGAGAAAATGTATCAAAGTGCATGCATATAAGTCATGTTTCGGCAGACAGTGATGACTGATCCCCAGTATAGCATATGAGTCTCATACATGAGCCTGTACTAGTGATTTAAGTGGTTGGAAATAGTTAGGAAAAGATGATATGGAAAATGTGATAAATGGAAGTTGTGGAAATCAAGGAATAAGAACAGTAGATGGTGCGATATGAAAATTGGAGAATTAGTGTATTGGTACCGATGGGCGTATATGAAATACGACACTAGAGTGATATAGGAACAATCGTGAGCGTGAAATAGATGTGAATATGTATAGAGGAAATATAGAGATATATGAGAAATGGCAAGATTGAAAGTATATAAGTAAAGCAAATGGAAATAAAATGTTTTGTGATTAGAGTTACTTGGCGGCGTGATGAGAGTTGTGATTGTTGTGATATGGATTTAAGTGTATTGCATGAAGCGAAACAATGAAAAGATCGAAAGGTAAGAAAATGGTATTGATAGATGAAAAAGCTGAGCAGGTTGTTAAGGTCGATTGGATTTGCCTATCTGAATGCACACGATAATGAAAATGATATCGAAATCAATTGGTGTGTTAGTGGATAACCGCCAAGTCTTATAGTTAAAAATTCATGTGAGTTAGAGTAAGAAATGAAAGTGCTTATAGTGATTGAATTGGGAATGAATTGAGATTGCAATTAGGATATTGGTATGGTAAAATCCTCATGATCGAGGATAGGTGCAAAAAGGAAAAAAAAACGTGGTCAAAACTTTAATGAGATTGAGGTATCCTAAGCATAAGTGACTAATTGATATATTGATGTAATAATTTTAAATGGTATGTACCCCAATGAACGGTATTAAAAAAAGGGATGCTCTGGTTATGTGGATTATGGCATAGATTGATCTTCACGGGATAGCGTGAATAGTCGAAATTGATTTCCTAAGGTATTGAGAATAATCGATAAGAAATATGACGACTGTTGATGATTAGGAATTGAAAGAAGAATTTCCCTGAATTGGATTTCGATTGGATGATGAGAATTGAAAAGTTTAGCAATGAAAGGACAAATTGGAGATAAATGTGAAATGAATGAAAAGTCGTTATTGGGAGTGTAAAAGATAGAATAAGTTATTAAGAAGGTATGTGTTACGATAATGTAAAGACTTGATTGTGTAATAGGATTATTGAGCAAAGAAAAGATATTAGTTGTGATTTGAGGAGAATACTGATCTTTGGTATATTTTATGTGAATATTGTAAAGGATAAAGTGGACTTGATAATGGTATTATTAACCCGTTTGACATGATAGTGAATAAATCGCAATATGTGGAGAATCTAGTGTAAAGGAACGTGTGTGAAATACATTTGATGAAATTGAGTAAGTTATGAGAAAATTGTTCCTCATTGGAGATGTATGATATGTAAAAAAAAAGTTATGCAAATTGATCATAGGTGTAAGGAGTTCATTATATTATTGAAGAGTGAAATGTGTAGATTGAGTTTAAAGTGGATAGTATTTGTGATCATCGATGATCGATAGAATACATTTGAATAGTGAAGAAGATAAATTGGCATAGTTGAGGAAATTGTATAGTATACAAGTTTTATAAGAGTGAATTTGATCTTGATTGAATAAGTAATGGATGAATTATTATTGAACATGGTATTGGGAGATTAAAATGTAAATAGAGGTATTGATAAATGTGAAATTGTAAAGGACAAGTACATAAGAATTTGGAGTTATTTTTCCAATATACAATCAATCCTAAAATGTGTGGAGTGTATGATTGTATCTTGGATATGTCCGAAATTGTTAAATGTTTTCGATCTTAGTCCCCGATGATAATGTTCGAGGAAAAATGTGTGAATTGTATGACTAATGATTGTAAAAAGAGACACTTGCAGAAATTTTCAATTCGAGTATTGATCGTGTTATTTTAAATTTTGAGGTGTTATAATAGGAAATGAATCGTAAAGATTAAAATGCGATCTATTGAAATAGAGTAAAGAGATTCTATGTGTATGGAGATCGTTATAATCGATGGGCGCGATTAGTAGTTGATAACTTGATAATTTTAGTGTATTAGAAAGTGTTGTAAAGTTTGGAGATTCTATTAAATGTAAATTGTTTTGGATGTATATCGTTTATAAGGCAATAATGATTAAGTTACATGAGTGAATGGAAAAATGACTATGCATTTGAGTGTTTCAGAATTTCGTTATTGAAACAAGTAGTGAGGCGATAAGATTATGATACCTAATGTAAGAATGAGTGTAAATTGTCGAGTTAGTAAAGCGCAAAAAGAACGTATTAGCGATTGGAATTCCAAGTCAAATGTGCAGTGTGTATTGAAAGCATGGCAAAATCCGAATTGAGAATCTTGAATAGTGGACCGTATTGAGAAATTGTGAATAGTTTAGCTATAAAGAAAATAAGTAATGTGAATGGATTAAGAAGTATGAGTAAAATTCATTAAGGGAACCGTTAGTGAAAAAATTCAAGGAATAATAATAAGAGGGTATTAGAAGAGTAATAGGAAGTAGAGTGTGACATTGAGTGTAGGTCGACCTACGGATCGATTCTTGATGTTAAATGTGAAACTAATATGTTCTTTGGAATCTATAGGGTTATGAGATTGATGTATGGATCGAGTGATTGTAAAATATAGATTGTTAAATTGGTGATAACAAAATTCAAATTGATGAGAATGAATCGGATCGATGATTATCGAGATTATTGAAACCTTACGAGATTAGTAATTGGCATTGAGAGATGCAATATGATAAGTGATACATGATATATTTCTAAATGTGTCACCTCGGCCAATCTATGTATTGATTGATATCATAGGAAAAGGAAATTAAATTAGTTATTAGTGGCCTTGATGTGGTAGTGTTGTGAATCGATTTATGGATTGGCAAGTCAAGAGCAACCTAAAAGATGAAATGAGTTAGTAAAGTACTATATAAATGAAATAGGAAATATTGATATGATCGGATATGTATATTATTGGTGGTGGATATAAAGAATTATGAGTAATCGAAAAGAAATCGTTAAAATAGTATAAAGTTTGAGAAAGGAAAAGAGGTAAGTAAGTGATTGTAGTGTGATTAAATTTGGCAAGTTAATCTAAAATCCTAAAAATGATTCGGATCCAAAGTGTTACAAAGACTGAATTAGAAAATATTGTTAGGATCAAAACATGTGTTATCAATATTGAAGTGATGAATTGTGAGTAAAAGGCAATGTAGAGTTAAGAAAGATTTGGCGAAATTATGCGTATGCGTATAGGAAATAAGTGGAAATCGAGAATCAATGATCGTAAAGACTCCCTATCATCTTGACAAATCGTACATGAAATTTCGAGGACGAAATTTTTATAAGGAGGAGAATTGTAACATCCGATTCTAGGAGTGACGGTATGTCGATAATTTGGATCGGGTTAGAATTGGTGCAGCAAATGTGACATTGTGCATGCATTATTGTTTTATAGATATCGGTAATGATTATTATTTGCACAAGTATATATATATATATGTACATACATGTATGACAATTCCGAATTGATTGTGTATCGGAAATTGGTTATAATTATACATATGAGAATTGGTTGTGAAAATTGGAAATTTAGTAATAAGTGTATAAATTAGGTTTTGAATATGGAATTGGAATGAAATGGAATTTAGAGGAATGGAAAGTGGAATATGAGTATAGGAATGGGTATTTGCTAATTTTGTGAATTTATGGGAACTTTTCTGAGATTTTTAGAGTAATGGATCCGAACCGAAAAATTTGCTCAGTGACTGATTAATTAGATTTCGGGTCCGAGATTGATTGGAAATTGATATGAAACAATTGGGATTATAATTTCAGGATTTATTAGTTATGGTTATTGCAAAATTGGGAGAAAATAGAATAAAATTAGGCGATAGACTCTAAGTTTGGACTTGTGGCAACTAAATTGCCAAACAAGCCTTTAAAGCTTATATATATATATAAGTTTAAATGTTCATTTCTCACCATCGACGGTCGTGGGTGAGAAAAACTTGGGATTTGGAGTTCTTGAAGGATTTTCAAAGGATTGAAGCTTGAATCAAGTAAGTTTCTATATGTTTATGCCTTAAATCGTTTCATTTGATCATTGATTTGAGTAAGAAATTGGTTTAGAAATTTGGAAAATGTCGATGATAGGGTTTTCGTTGGTTTTAGGGTTGAATTTTGGGGATATTGATTGTTTGATGAAATAAAAGTTAGAGATTAGTTGTATATTATGTATGGAATTATTTAGGAGTGATTTATAAGGAGAAAACTTGGATTTGGTGTTTTATCCGTCGAGAATCTGGAGATTTACGGGTTTTCTGGCGAATCTGCGATCGCATTATTTGAAGTATGTGACGAACACGCCACTATGACGAGCCGCATGGCCTTGCGATGATGCGCGAGCGTCATGATGAGGAGAATTGAAATTGGCTCGTGCGTGGCGAAACATCTTGATCTTGCATGACGAGGCGCGGTTCGCCGAGACGAGGGGGTTAGGCGCCGCGGCGAGGGATGTGGTTTTCCAAAAAAAAAAAAGATTTCTGAGATTTTAAAAATTTGGGGATTTAGGAATTTGATGATTTAGTTGGTTATGGATTAATTGAATTTTTTAGAATAGGAAATTGCAATTCAGAAGAAATGAAATTAAAGGATTATAAGGTGATTATTACAAGTAATGAGCTTGAGGATTGACTTCAAATGAATTGGTTTCTAAATGATTAATTGGAATTTGGAGACTAAGAATATTGAATGGATAAGAATGGAAATTTGGAATGTAATTATATGATTATTGGAATTGAGTGGTAAACGATTAGTGATTGTGATTCTAATTGAAATGTGATCTTAGAGTATGGAAATTTGTAAATTGATAAATGAGATCTGGAATTGTTATGGACTAGAGTGAGAGTGATCCAATTGAGAAATTCGGGAATTGAATCGGGAAAGTCATAACATGTACAGTATTTATCGCATTTGTTAAATATGTATATGCATTGATTGGAATTGGCCTGATTGGTAATGTGTGATTTATTTGATTTGATATAGAGGTTCCGATGGATCGACATTCCACGGACATTATTGGGACTTCCAGGCTGTAGCTCGGAAGTGCAGGTGAGTAACCTAGTTGGTTTCTCAGCCTTATGTATTTATTAATTATATGCATTGATTGCCATGAGGAAACGCGGATGGATAGATGTGTGATTGATTTGATTGATTTCGGACCATGGGTGTTCGAAATATTTGATTGTGATATTGAAGTGCAAAGATGAGTAAATATGTATGAATGTATGAATGAATTAAATTGTAAATGCATTAGCGAAAATGATTGGAACTGTAAATGACTGAAATTGGGAAGTGACACATGCATTCATGCATCACTGAATGATCAGATAATGATAGTTGTGACCGGTGGTACCAGCGTATGCGAGCCACAGCTCGATGCCTTTATGCGAATCCTTTGGGCTTATCGGGACGAATCCGCCAACGTATATGAGAGCTTTAAGCTCAGCGCACGCGACCTCGGTCCAACGATTGATAGAGCCTCGGGCTCACCGCAGGCATATCATGCCCAACGATTTGAGCCAGCGCTCAGCGTAAATGATTTGGTATACGGTCACAACAACGAAAATGAAAGTGTCACATGTGCATTGCATATGTATGACTGATTGAAAATGTAAATTATTGCAAATGGTGAGAGATGTGAATAAGGAAATTGATTGTGATATTCTTGTAAATGCTCTTGTGTGTTATGTGTATATGATTGTGAATGCATGAGTTGGGTGAACCATCGATGATGGTTTCTCATTGAGTTCGCAAACTCACTGACATTATATCTATTTTTCAGAATTGAAGAGTACCCGTTAGTAAAAGCGAGTATGTTTGCGAGGATTCAAGTGAAGGTCGAGGTCGGGATCGGTGTCGTCACATCTGCATTAGTGTAGTGAGTTTATTAAGTGGGCCCCACTTGTCTATGTGTCATTGTATTGTATTCTCGAAATGTTTAGAAATGGCATTGGGCCCAATGGGTCATACATTTCTATATGTACATGATGATTGAGCACTATTGAGTGCTAGTTAATGATTGAATTGTTCATATTTGAAAAATGTTTTCATATTAAATCGGGCCCAGATTGATTATCGTTTTCCGACTCAGCGGTTTTAAAAGGAGAAAAGAAAAGAAAAATGTTATAACGAGATTTTAAAAAGGTATTGAGTGTTTTAGTACGCCACCCTCGCGGGGCACGGACTCGGATATCACCGTAGATGTCGGGTTCGGGTCTTGTCGGGAGTGGGGTGCTACACACTGAGTTCGCAAACTCACCCAAAATTGCATTATATTTTTCAGGACTGATAGAGTAGACTCCTAGCTCCGAAGATATTATTTCCTGCCATGCGAGCTGCTGGCTAGAGACGTGATGGCACACAGGTCGGTCAGCTGGGTTAGCTTTTAGGGATGACTTAGGATAGATGCTTGTATCAGTTTCCTTTTTGATTTTGTTAGGAGACTGATAGACTTGTCTATTCTGACATTGGATGACTGTATCAGATACAATTATTTTGGATGATAATTTACTGATTTTTGTTATATTGCGTTTTAAATGATTGCGATGCCATGTGGATATTGAACGAAATTTTCTGGTAGTGAACCTTTATCGTAGGATACGTGTCGGAGCGACCCTCGGGTTTCCCGATGTGTACCCTACGGTGAGGGGGCGCTACATTTAGTGGTATCAGAGCATGGTTTGGCATCTTTGGGCATAGTGTATTGTTAGGCTTGAATCACTTGTAAAGAATAGCGAATCGATCGAATTTCTTATGCATTTTAGGTCATCCGTCTTGGGAGATAGAGTTGAGTTACCAAATGACACGGAATCGATGGGAGCTACTAGGAGTCGAGTCCCGATGCCTCATCGGAGGAGATGCCTCCTTGAGTTCTGCGAGGCGGAATGAAGATATAATCGATCGCGCATGTGGGCGGAGACTTCTATGGTAGCACCGACCTGCGAAGGCCGAGGATGGCTTGATAGGGGTGGCGAGTTCTCGATCGGATGGATTGTGTACGGGATGGCGTTTGATTCGCAGCTTTCTCTTCTCGAGGTCCTGCATATCGATGGTGGAGGGCTGTTCCGGCGCACCACGGGCCCATGCATAATCGATATGGGAGGATTTTACGAGGGCCTTTAGGAACAATTACATGCCCAAAGACTATCTAGAGATGAAGATGCAAGAGTTCTTAGAATCGAGGCGAGGCGGAATGGTGTGGTGACTATGAAGTACATTTTAATGAGCGATAGGATATGCCTCGACACCGATTTCTCTTGAGGCGACAGTGTCGGCGTTTTGAGGGCGGACTCGATTGGGAGATCCGAACCCGATTGGCCAGTCTCGATATGGGTACATTCATTGGTGAGGCGGCGGCGATCGGATAAGCATTTCTTGAGACGAATGTGATTGAGGCCGTCAGAGACCAGATTAAGAGACCCATGACGGTCGAGCAATGAGAGTAGAGGTATAGCGAGGCGTCGGGCAGATCCTTTAGATCCTCGGGAGGACTAAACGGTCCGGTTACGGCGAGAGACGATTTACAGATCGGTAGTGGTAGGCGGTCTTTAGAAGTTCAGGCGATCTATTGCTCTGTGTGAGCATTGTGAAAGCGGCACAATGAGAGTGTCGGTGGTTGTCGGGGCGTGTTTGCGGTGTGGCTCGATGGACCACAGGTCCTGAATCGCCAGAGACTATGGGAGCCCGATCTGCTATGACTGAAGATCTGTAGCAATACTGCATGATGCAATGAGCCGTGGTGGTGGATTCAGATGGAGAGGCCGAGGCCGAGTAGAGAATCGACATTGAGGTCGAGAATGCAGACGAGAGAGCAAAGAACCTCGGGCTGTGGTCTATGCCATGACTCGGCAAGAGGCCCAGGATTCCCCAGATGCCATAGCAGATATGCTTCTAATTTTAGTTTTGAAGCATATGTATTATTGGATTGGATTTTGGATTTATAATCTTTCTTTATGACACCGCATCAAGCATATAGACTGCATGAGAATAGACAGAGGTTACTGTATGGGTTAGTGGTAAGTACTCCTTTAGAAAGTACGACTGTATTGGGAAAAGCAATTTTTGAAGAATGAAAAAAAAATTATTATTGGGAGACCTGATTCTAGTGGAAATTCAAGTGTGAGAGATAGAATCCGCTACTGAGAAAATGGGCATTATGTTAATGTGAGGAATCCGATTGTGTAATAGGCTTACTGAACTGTAAAGGGAAATTAGAGTAGAGGACCATGTGTCAGAATGTGTTGTAATGAAACTGAGGAAATTGGAGACAATCGATCTTTAGAGAGTTATCAAGAATTAACTGAGTGCTGGATCTATCCAGAAGTGGCAGAATGTTTGAAAAAAAAATGTGTGTGAAAAGTATGACTAATGATTGTGAAAGAGACATTTGGAGAACTGCTCAGCTTAGTGTTAATTATATTGTTTCAATGAGAGATTTGGCAATATTTAGTGAAATGTCCCGGTAAAGGTTATGAGGCAATTAGTTGATCTACTGCAATGTGATTTAACGTAATTGGGGACAAGTATAATGTCATAGATCAGATTTGTGGTATTGTGATTGATTATTTGAAAATGTGACGTTATAAAAGCGAGGGACCATTAATTGTACAGAAATGTTATGGATATGTGAATCAATGATGATTGAAATATTTTGGGAATTTGAATGGATCGTAAAAGAGATTAAAGGATTGAGTAGTGCAAAGACAAGGCGGTATGAAATTAAATGGGTGAGCGGAAATTCAATAGCGTATAAATATGTTAATGTTGGTGATAATTGTCATAAAAAAAGATTTAGAGTGTGAATTGGATAGTTATTCGTGAGAATAACTAACGAGATGTAATTCTTAGAGGCAAATGTGAGGCGATATCCTTAGATTTCCGTTGTGATTGCTGAATATAGTCAAAGATTATGATTGATTTGGATTAATGATGATAGCGAAGTGAAATTGTAATAGGGGTTGAGCGATCCCAATTCATGACAATAAGTTAAATCGATAAGGAAACGAAATTGTTATTAAATGGCTTCATGTGGCCATCGTGAAAATAGATTGGTAAAGTGGTTTAAGGTAAAGTGGTTTAAAATCGAAAGATGATTACGATTCTGAGTGTTTTTATGGACTGGATTAAGAACACAGTATTAAGAAATGATAAATGTGTTACTGGTACTGAATATGAGGATTTGCTTATAATTATAAGGATATGAATGAAGATTAGAATAGAAAAGAGTGGATCAATTCTCCATCCTCTTGATTCACTGTATATGAAATTTCGAGGACGAAATTTTTATAAGGAGGGGTGAATTGTAACATCCTTCTTTCATAGCAAGGGTATTATGGTAATTATGAGACCGTGATATGCCTTCTTGTATTCTTGACCGAAAGCACGTTCTTGGCCTCTAATTATAGAGGAACTGGTCTCTGCATATGCATATGTTCATTGGTACATCGTTCATGATTTTACGGTATTTAATTGTGAATTGGGCCGATCGAATTGATTGGATTTGCTTAAATCGTGATTAATTGAGAAAAATTAGAGTAATTGGGATCAATGACTGATTTAGAATAGTTTATGAGTGACTGGTATTTTATAGTGGCTTATAGGAAATTTTCGAAATTGGGTGAGAATGCCCTTACGAGAAAATATTTGGGTGGTAGTGATTGGTGAATATTCTTGAAAGAACTTCAATGGCAATGGAAAAATTAAAGTTTCTTGTTAGATGAATTATAGTTGGAGCCATTGAAAATTTGAGACTGAAATTTGGACTGATTAGAAGACCTATATCTATATATATAGCGAGACTTGAAATCGGGGAAAATTTTCTAAGGCAATTCGAGTTTCTCTTCTCCTCCTCCCACGGTGACTTGCGATTCCTCTCATCGGTGAGGATTTCTTGATTTCTCCTTATGGTGTTCTCCTTATTGTGCAAGACTAATTGGTTCATTGTGTTTGATGAAGGATTGAGGAGTTGTAGAGTGAAAAATCGTTGATTTGAGAAAGATTAGGGTTTACGATGATTTCTTGAGATTTTCGGATCTGAGAGTGATTGGTAAGTTTCTTGGTTTTAATGTTGCTATTGATAGTTTCTATGGCATTTATTTTGGTTATTTGAGTTGTTGGGAGTGATTATGGGGGGTTTTAATGTCATTAATGGTGGAAATGCGATCGGAGAAGACGAAGGAAATCTGTCTTCGCCGCGGCCTGCACGCAAGCCCAACGGCGACGAATATATATATAGATCGTTCGCATGGCGAATGGCGTGGACGCCACGGCGACGGATGAATTATCGCGCCGCGCCGAGACATCTGTGAGCATCGCGCGAAGGATTACTGAGCTGCACATGGCGGCGCCCTTCACGCCATGACAAGCAATCCGAATGTGGTAGCGGTGAAGGCGCGTGGTCGCGCGCGAATGGGATTTTAATGGGATTGATTTTGGATTGTTGGGTATAACTTTTTGTGTAGACCTCCAATTGAGGTGATTCCAGATTCATTGTGAACTGGGGAAAGAGGTCTACAAAATGAGAATAATTATGAGAATTAGATTGGATTTTATTGGTAATGAATTATAGAGATTAAGGTCAATTATAGTGCATAGAGTGACCTAAACGTCAAATTGAGACTATTGGAGTTTTAATTGGGAATTTCAATTTAGGGTTCGACCCGATAAATAGGAAATTGTTATAGGAAATTCAAATTGAGGAAAATTGATTGGATTATAAGGATGGATCAAATATTGTCGACCTATTGAACAAAGAGATAGGATTGAGCATTAAAGTACCGAAATTGGGTTTTGGCACCGGAAAAATCGTGAACATGCATGGTACATCGTTTCACTAAGACATATGCATTACTGTATTGGTTAATTGAGCGATTAATAATAGACTGTACTTTACTGTTATAGAGGTGCCGTTGGATCATCGTTCCACGGATATTGCTTTGGGACTTCGAGCGAGCTTCGGGAGTAACAATGAGTAACCTAGATGGTTTTTTTCAAATTCCTGATTGCCTAAATGCCTTCATGATCTCGTTGACTCTTGAATTGTATGTGATAGAAGTACCTTTGTAAGACCACTTTGAAATGTATATGATTGAATTGCATGTTCTTCTTGTATGGAACCGAACAATGTGAATTGCCTTTGTATGACTACGATGACCGAAAAGTGTATGATTCAGCTGTGTCGTTCTTGTATTGGACTAAATTCTTGTATGACATCGCGAAATGAAATCTTTGGGCTTTTATAGCCGTACATTGAATCACCGAAAACATCGCATTGCATGCATAAATGCATGATCGGATAATGGAATGTGACCCAGTTGCAATTACTCTTGACCGGCCTAGCCTGGAGAAATCACGACGCGTCCCGATCGATCATTATTACTCTTGACCGAGCCTCGAGCCCGAGGGGATTTATCCTAAACCTTTGTCTTGACGCCTAGCCCGAGGGGAGAAATCACGCGCGTCAACCGATCACCGATGAGCACTTGGGTACAACATCAATAAGCGGAAAAAGTCATGCGTCATTGCATCTTGCATTGAATGCCCGAAATGATTGTATGTGACTCATGAATGATAGAATCATCAATCGTAAATTATTGTGAATGAATGACTGAATTGTGACAATGACATGATTTAATATAACACCGATAAGTGTTAGTGCTCTTATAATTGCTGCATAATACATAACCGTGATGAGATCTCAGTAAACTATTATAGACTATCATAAATTGTATATAATCATTGATCAGATATTATCGAGATATGTTGTACGCAATATGCGTAAATGCATGATTTGAGTGAATCATCAATGATGGTTTCTCACTGAGTTCGCAAACTCACCCAAAATTGCATTATATTTTTCAAGACTGATAGAGTAGACTCCTAGCTATGAAGATATTATTTCCTGTCGTGCGAGCTGCTGGCAAGAGGCGTGATGGCACATAGGTCGGTCAGCTGGGTTAGCTTTTGGGGATGACTTAGGATAGATGCTTGTATCAGTTTCCTTTTTGATTTTGTTAGGCGACTGATAGACTTGTCTATTCTGACATTGGATGACTGTATCAGATACAATTATTTTGGATGATAATTTACTGATTTTTGTTATATTGCGTTTTAAATGATTGCGATGCCATGTGGATATTGAACGAAATTTTCTGGTAGTGAACCTTTATCGTAGGATACGTGTCGAAGCGACCCTCGGGTTTCCCGATGTGTACCTTACGGTGAGGGGGCGCTACACATTCATTCTCATATCAATTCATACTCATATACAATATACAAATGCTTAATACAATCTAAACACAACCCAATCCTTCATACATTTCACAATTCCCGAAATCAAATACATCATACTCAAATATACATTCCAAAATGAATACACTATCACTTTAATGGCCTTTTTAAAAGCCATATCCAAATGCCAAAGTCACAAATCCAAAATTTCTCAAAAGACAAACATAAACAAAATCAAACGAGTGCCTTGACTTCCTTTCATCCGATCTCCTGCTTGAATACCTGGAGATGGGGATGAAAGGAGGGTGAGCTAATAGCTCGTGGATAATATGTTTATAAATTGAACAGTAAACAAAAACATTTTCCAATAGTCATTTCCATTTGTAAACCTTTCACTATAAATAATTTATCAAAAGCTTATTTTCAAGCTTTCAACTTTTCAAAACGATCATAATAAATTTCCCAAAATTTCATAATTAAAAATTCACTTTCTCATTTCACAAACTTCTCAAATTTCACAATTCACAAGTCAATTCAAAACATGAATGCACACAGATATAAACAACACAAAAACACATAACACATCAAATGGTTTGGTTCGGTCCAAAACAGAACGTACTGCACATTCCCGCATAGCGGTCCTGTGCAGCCGTGAACGAAACGTACTACACCTTCCCGCATCGCGGTCTGGTGTAGCCGTGACTTATGGGAGTCCGAGATCGAAACTCCAGTGCCACTAGCGGGCAGCCAGAAGAAGGCTTTAAAACAGACAAGTGCGTACTCGTCCTACTTATGGGACCTGACCAAACCTACATAACACATAATTCGAAATCGAAAAATTCAGATTGCCCGAAGGCACTTTTCGAAAATCTTGATTTTCAAATTTTTCATATCATATCAAACTTGACACATTCACAATCACATATCCAACATGAAATCATATAGAAATCATCAATTTAATCACATATCATATCAATCAAATTCATAACAATGAATCCAATAATTTCTCTAAATCATAAATCCAACACATTCTAATTCACCGTGCACATTTTTCAAATCATTTAAATAATTCAAAAACAATGAATTTCATAAACCTTGCATTTTCTTAAAATCATTCCGAATACAAGGAATTTAATCCTTCGAAATCAAAATTTTTAAACATTTTCGTATACAATAATTTATAAAAGTTTTGCTTCTTAATTTTTAAAAAACACATACTTAGCTTAAAATTCAATAAATAAACATACTACCTACCTCGAATCGATGCTAAAAGCTTGTCCCTAGCTTCAATTTGACCATAGCTTCTTTCTTTCTTTCAATTGAAATTTTCCTAAACCAATTCACCCAAATTCAACATCATATATCACATAATCTTCAAAATTGACTTCATAAAACACATACCCATACTAATTCCAAGATATCTAAATAAAAAATTTCCAAAATCCCTAAATCACAAAAATTGGGCATAAACCCTAATTCACAATTATCCAAAATTGAATCAATTACAACATGTAATCTCCAAAATTGAGCATAGAATTAACAAACCCATACCATTTTTCATGTTTCTAAACCAATAATTCACTAAACACTCAAAACTAAAAAATTTCCATTACCTCATTTCTCCACCATTTTCGAATTTTATAGGCTTGGAAGGAAGTCCTTGAGCTCCTCCACCTTTTTCCTCTAGAATCCCCTTAAAATCGAGCTTGAAAGCCCTCACAAATTCAAACCCTAGTCATCTCTCTTTTTTCTTTCTTCCTTCTCCATAACCGAAACCTTCACCTCTTTCTCTTCTCTCATTCTTTCTTCTTTTGTTTTGTTCTAACTTAAAACAATTTCGTGCCTTCCTCTTGCCTTATACGGCAGCCCCCATGCCATGTCATTAATGAATGGTTAATGACCAAATTGCCCTTCCATTTAAGCCTAAAACCTTAAGTCATTTTGTGTTCTTCCAAAATTGCCCCTAACATTCATTTTAATTCATGCTACTTTAGGACAAAATTCTAATAATCAATTTAAAGGAATTTTCCCAAACTTCCTTCTAGAGAAATGTTCCTTACTGTCTTAATTTCATAACAAAACCAAAATCATTTAATTTGGAGCTCTACATCAAAATTTATGCTCCAAACAGTTCAGACATGTCATATGCTAAATCATTTTTCAGCACATTATTTCCATCCAAAAATTGACATTCTTAAGGATAAAATTGAAACTCGATTTCTTCATAACAATTATAACTCTATTTCTCTAGTTTAATCCAAATCAAGGATTACCTCATTTGGATTACTAGAGAAAAAATTATGTCCAAAATACCTTCAGATCTTACTAACCCAAGACTGAACACTAATCTGAACTTCAAGTGCGAAATTGACAATCTTAGGGGCTAAATTGAAATTTTATTTTTTCATATGATTTGTAGCCCCATGACTCAATTTTATTTTTCCTTAAGAATCACTTCCATCGGATCTCCACAGATCCCGAATTTTGCAAAATACTGAACCATGTTTATAATATTTCATACTCACTTTGATTTAATTAATCATCCTCAATTTAATCTCATAAAATCACAAATTTCCTCTGAGGATGTAAATAATTTTCTTAGGAATCCAACGTTTCAAAAACCAAGTCAATCAGATGTCGGACGGAAAAGATATAAGCAAAAAGTTACAAAAGGGTCAGATTTGGAAGGAAGAAGCAGAATGTGAAGCAAGCAGAAACGACATCATAGAACAGAATTTTTCAAAATTCATAACTATTGATTCTGAACTCCAAATTTGACAAATTTGGTATCAAAAGAAATTTTAAAGGAAGCTCTACAACTTCCTTGTAGAACATAAAAACTAATTCTGTCGCTAAAGGGGTCAAATTGTTAATCAAAGATTCTGCCAAATTTGAAATTGACCTACACAATGCCAGAAGTTTGAAAAATCAAATCTTTTAACACAATGGCCTAAAAATGTCACATTTTACCTCAATGGAAATATAAAGAGATGATCTACAAATTTCATGATGGGAGAAAAAATCAATTCAGTCGTTTAAAGAGGTAAAAACACTCTCAAAGTTACTGCCTATATAAAAACCAATGGAACAGTGTAATTGACCAAATAAACAGTACCTGCAATTTTTCAAACCTCATAACTTTTTAGTCCTAACTCCAAAAATTGCAAATTATACATCAATGGAAAGGTAGAAAGATAATCTACATTTCCTATGAAGGATGCAAAAACCAAAACAGGCTTTAAAGGGGGTGAAAAACTCTTCCAAAGGTTCTGCCCAAATTTGCCAAATGAACAGTAACTGAACTAGGTCTAACCCCCATAAGTTTTTACTCCTAACTCTAAATAAGGCACATTATACACCATTAGAAAGCTCTAAACATATTATACAATCTTCAAGAAGACCTCTCAACCCAATCCAAGCTCTAAGAGGGTCAAAAATACAAACAAAGTTTCTGCCAAATACTTGTCAACCCAAACCAAAGCAAAACAAATACATAACTTTGACTGTTCATAACTTTCACTCTCGCTATCGAAAAATATCAAACTTTATAGCGACAGAAAGCTCTCAACATAAGCTATAAGTTTCATGTAGATCATTTTCTCAAATTTTGCCTAACTCAAAAAGTCAACTCTCAATGGCCAAAAAGTCAAACTTTTCATATTTTCACACTTTTTCTCTTTATTTCTTGATTTTCAACTTAATTTTCAATTTCTCATTCACTTAAACTTGTATTATCTATACAAATCTATTCAAATCTCAAAGTCATCAAAGTCCATCAATTCTTTTTCTCATTAATTTTCTTAAAACATAATCACATCTATTTCATAATTTACATTCAAACATCCTTATTTCATATTTTTTATATTTCTAAATTTCACTCAAACATCGGGGTCCAACATTTTTGAACTGACTCTTTGTAACATCCCGTTACCGAAGCGACGGGTATATTTGTAAATTGGATTGGGTCAGGTTAAAGTACAGGCAAATGTGAATTCTTCATGCATTATAGTTTCTATAGTCATCGGTAAATGATTATTGATGGCATAAGTATATGAATATGCGTACATGTATGAAATTTCCCGATTGAATTGTGGAAATTGGAAATTTGTGCGAAAAGTGTATAAATGAGTTTTGTATATGAATTGGAATGAGAAAAATTGAATTTAGAGAACTGAATTATGAGATTGGAGTGTAGGAATATGCCATTCCTAATTTTGTGAATTTATGGAGATTCTTCTAAAATTTTTAGAGAATCGAGTCCGGACCGGAAAAATGGTATAGTGACTGATAAACCAGATTTCGGGTCCGTGATTGATTGGCAATTGATATGAGGCAAGTTGAATTATGACTTTAGGATTTATTATTAATTGTTATTGCGTATTGGGAGAAATTAGAATCAGAAATTGGATTGAGGTTGTTCGATCTGGACTGGTGGCAATTAATTGTCAAACAAGTCTTAAGGTATTCAGTATATATATATAACTTAAGCCTTTGAAATTTGATGATGCTTATACATTACGGAGAAATTGCTTTGTTCTTCTTCTTCCTCATGTGGATTTCTTGGTGATTTGGAAAGGTTTAAAGCTTGAATCAAGTAAGTCTTTGTTTCCTTATGATTTAAGTTGTTTATTTTGATCATTGATTGAGTGATGAAATTGTTTAGAGAATTTGAAAGTTTCGGATGTTAGGGTTTTTGAGAAAATGTTGAGTTTGATTTGGGATTTTGATGAATAATAAGTTTTAGATAGTTTTGAGGTTAGAAATGAGTTCAATATAGTGTATGAAACTAATTGGGAGTGTTTAGAATGGATTTGGATGGAGTTGAATCGAGAAATCTGAAATTTCGGATTTTAGGCGTGTTAAATTTGCCTTGCACGCAATATGAAAGAACACGCTATGGCGAAAGCAGAATATGTTCAGCCTTGCGACGTCTGCGGAAGGCGCGCGCCAAAAGGAAGAAGCGTCGTCAGCGTCTGTGATCGTCTGTCATGACGAAAGCGCTGATCTTGTGCATTTAACGTGAAGAAAATGGGAGCTCGTCATGGCGAAGGATCCGATCTTGGCATGAGGAATGCTGATTTTTCCAAAATGAGATTTTTGAGGTTTTAAATTATGGGGATCTAGGAATTTGATAGTTCAATTACCTATGGATTAAATTCAATATGGAGATTATGAATTTGGAGGATTAGTTTCTAATGGATTGGCTATGGATCAATTGAATTTCTGAGACTAGGAATTTCAATCTGGGAGAATGAAATGAAGTGATTTTTAAGATGATTGTTACAAGTAATGAATTTGAGATTTGATTTCAATTGAATTGTTTTCTAAGTGATTAATAGGAATTTAGAGATTAAGAATTTGAATTGATAAGATGGAATTTCGGATTTTAATTCGATGATTA
This sequence comes from Erythroxylum novogranatense, assembly GCA_029891385.1. Classification (NCBI taxonomy): domain Eukaryota; kingdom Viridiplantae; phylum Streptophyta; class Magnoliopsida; order Malpighiales; family Erythroxylaceae; genus Erythroxylum; species Erythroxylum novogranatense. The sequence goes on along the minus strand of CM057231.1, from coordinate 91,037,009 downwards.
TGGGAATCTAGTGACGATAAATAGTGATTGTGATTTTAATTGGAATGTGACTGCAGAGAATTGAATATTAGTCTATTGACTTATGGTAATTGGATTTTGCTATGAATTAGAGTGAAAGTGATCGAATTGGGAAAATTTAGGGAATGTCATAACATGTACGATTTTCATGTATTTGCTATATTTGCATTTTGAATATTGGAAATTGTGCGATGAGTGATATTCGATTTTTCGATTGTTTTAAAGGCACCGATGGAGCAATTCCACAGGCGATCTTTGAGACTTCAGTCAGTAGCTTCGGAAGTGCAGATTCTGACCGGAAGTGCGAAGTGAGTAACCTAGTTGGTTTCTCAACCTATATGTGTTACATTTTGTATATATGCCATGTGGAATACGGATGGATATGTGTGATCGTTTTGATTGATTTGAACCATGGGTGTTGAAATATTGGATGAGATATGGAAGTGCAAAATGTGAATAAATGTACATAAATGCAATAGTGAATCGAATTGTAAAAGTGTTAGTGAAATAATTGAGATATGTATATGATCGAAATACTGGACTAAAGGTCCAAGAAATGAGATATGACATGAAATGTGAATGACATATGCACTCATGCATAATTAAATGATCGAGATAATAATAGTTGTTGACCCGAGACGCCATCAGATATTTGAGGACGCCGTAAAACCCATGAACACACGCCGATAAAACTCGCAAACACCTACGGGTGGGGTGTGGGGTCTATTATGTGAAAGGATTAGTGCATACCAGTGGGCTCTCCTATCCCTAATGTGAGTGGGCGATAGTGCATACCCGAGGGCCCTCCTACTTGCCAAAATGTGATTCTTGATTTTGATTGCGCTCGGTCACAACAATGAAATGAAATCGAAAGTGTCACATGCATCTGCATATGTAAATGATCTAAAGTGAACTGTGTGAAAGTGAAATTGAATGCACGTGAATATATGAAAGTGTGAATATGTGATTCAGTGTGTATATGAATTGTGAATGCATGAGTTGGGTGAACCATCGATGATGGTTTCTCATTGAGTTCGCAAACTCACCCAACATTGCATCTATTTTTTCAGGAACTGAAGAGTACCCCGTTAGACTAACGGGAGTATGATCGTTGCTAGCAAGGCAGAGTAGCGGGTCGGGATCAGTGTCGTCACATCTGCATGAGTACAATGTTTTATTTGGTGGGCCCTAGCTTAATAAATGTAAAAGTGTATTGAGATTTTGATTACTGAATTGTGTTCAGAAATGGCATCGAGCCCAGTTGAGTCATGCCTTTTTGCTTATGTACTGATTGAGCATTGTCGAGTGCTAATTAATAATTGAAAGTGTTTTGTATCTGAAAATGTTTTTGTGATATGTCGGGCCCAAAGTATGTTTTGATTTCCGCGCGTTAAAACGTTTTTGGAAGAAAAATTTCATAACGAGTTTTTAATTGTGATTGACTGCTCTAGCATGCCACCCTCATGGTCACGGCTCGGATGTCACTGTAGATGTCGGGTTCGGGTCTCGCGGGAGTTGGGGTGCTACACTCTTTTTTTATCATCAATAATGATCGGATGAGTCCACCTATGTACTACCGAATGCCAAGCTTTTGTACCTTAGCTTGGATGAAGACTCTCATCTACGATTTCTATACAGGATAGTTAGATCCATCCAATATTCGCGAAACTAGGATCTGCACTAACTTGTTACCAAGTTCTGAATCGGTGACCTTTCTTTGAAACTAATTGAAAAACTGAATGGGGTAATAGTTTCTTTGATACCAATTGAAAATCGGTGACCTTTCTTTCCAAGATCGATCTAAAAGTTGTTCACCAACTAAATTGTTGTAATTAGTTGCTGGATTTTTTTTTTGGCTTACTTTCAACCATGAATCATCAAGGATGACCAACAAATACAGCAAAAGATTGACGTTGAAGAATTGAAGAGCAATGTTCAAAACAACAAGAAAAACATTAACGATAACAATCCCGAGACACATACACATCATCCACTCAAGATGATCTTTTCTTTTTGCAACCAACAGCAGTAACTCATGATAAAGTTCGGCCCTCACACAGATAACCTTGGGTTACGCAAGAAACCTAATAGAAACCTAGCTCACATAGTCGTTTTTGGCAGTAGAAAAAAGCTATAGACTTAAGAGACCACAAAAAGTACTAAAGATTGTAGTCAATTAACACCCAAAACGCACCCATGGCAAGACACAAAATCCATACATAAAAAAACTTTTTCCACTACACTAAAATTTCAGCAGTACACCTTTTTACCTCACCCACGTAATCCATCGTACTTCTTGTCAAGATACACATTAATTAAGCATAGGACTCTATCACAACTAGAAAATTATCATCAATAACTTTTTGAATCCACGTCATTATCCAATTAATATCTTATATGTCCAATTAATAAATAAGTGCCAAAAACTAAATAAAAAGATATATACTATATATCTTAACAGTACTTGTAGTGTAGATTAAGAATTTATCAAAAACTGAGAGAAGGAGACACTCTATCGATTTCTAATGGGACGATTTATTCCCAAATCCTAAGCATGAAGCCTTTTCCATTGTTGGATAGAGCTTATGCGACAATCATGCATGAGGAATGACATAGTTCCATTGTGTGAAGCCAAGATGACCATGTAGAGATAGTGGCCTTAGTGGCACAAGATAATAGGCTGGGTTGGAGTGGGTTCATTGTTGGTCCAATCCAACTTGAGACCAGCTCAAAGCTTGCATAAACTTGTGTTGCCTGGTCTAAGCTCAAGTTAGCCTTCCAAAATGACATCATTTTACAAAATTACGTTATTTTGGAAATTTTTATCTAAAAAAACATCGTTTTGAACAAGCTGTCAACTTATTTAAACTTTTTAAGCTAAGTTTCAAGTTGCCCTTAATTTAGAAGCCTGGTTAAATTAGACTTAATTTGGTGACTTTAGGTCAAGTCGGGTCAAACCCAAATTCAATTGGTAAGTTTAATTGGACGAGGAAAGTCTATTCCTTATAATAGGCAATAGTTCGATAGAGACAGGTTTACAACAATTGCAACAAATCAAGAAATGAAATTTCTCATTGCTATGAGTTGATATGCTCCTTTCCTTGTTAACAAAAGGATAAATGAAGATAAGGCAAGTCAAGCAGTTGACAAGGTCAAGGCCAATCAAATTAGAGCGTAGGACAAGTTCATGCCACTATGACCTATGACAACCAATCCTTCAGAGCAACTACTAATTATGGAGCCAGTTAAAGCATCATACAATTTTAGTAACTATTAAACCTTTTAGATCGGCCCAATGACAATGTCAAGTAAAACTATCAGTTGGATATTTGACAATGGATCGTTCAATCAAGTGACATGATGGTTAGACTTATAATGTATCAATGAGGATGTAGTGCCTATGCTTGTTATCTCGACTAATATGACAAGAATGGAGATGATAAAGATGGTCGAGTCATTTTAAATTTTGAAATGATCTTGAATGATGCTTCATATTTTCCTAATTTGACTTGAAAAATAATAGCTATATGCCAAGTAATAAATGAGTTAAATTAATAAGAAATAATTACTAATAAACTTTGTGTAATAGAGGATCATAGCTTAAAGAATTTGATTGAGGAGGGTGAGCTGGGAGCAATTATAAGTCTATAGACTCATATAATGTAACACCCTACTCTCACAAGACAGGTACCCAACATCTTGAATGATATCCGAGTCCCTGCCCCGCAGGGGTGGCATGCTAGCACACTTAGTCAGTCAAACACTTGAAACTCAATACATTTTTTTTTCAAAATTAACACACGCGTTTGTGGAAATCAATAATCAAAACGACCCATTTTAATCATAAACTTATTTAATCACAGTAATACAATCATCAAAATTTTAATAGCCATTTGGGCCCATTACAAATACAGAATACTTGTTATCATAATTTCATTACATTGCAAAATCTTTACAAACATCTCCAATCTGGAATGTTATTACAAAACAGAAATGCTCGAATACACAAGTTACAATAATTGCAGAAACTCTATTTGATACAAAACAAAGAAAACAAATGCAGACGTGAACTGATCTTGACCTCAACTTCTGAGTTGAATGCAGTGGTTCTTCTCCTATTTGCCCAATGGCCCAATGGGGTAACTCTTCTAAGCCTGAAAAATATTGCAAATTTTGGGTGAGTTTTACGAACTCAGTGAGTGACCATCCTCGATGGCTGACTCAATTACATAACACATACAGTTCATCAATTTATCAGATTAAGTCACATACATTACATATTCACTTAAGCATATATCACTTGATCATTCATTTCACATTTCACGTTCAACACATATAATATTAAAAAATCAATCAAATATATAAATCATACTTTCATTTGTTTAAACATTGCTTATGAGACTCACTTTCAATTATTATTGTTGTGACTGATTACCTTTTTATTGGCCCATATCTCTAGTGGATACTGGGCTGGCCCATATCCCTTGTAAATACCAAATTGTATCAGAAAATGTCCCATATCCCTTAGTGAATACCGGGTACATTCATAATTGAGCCTGAGGCTCTTTTCACATTTTGAGCTTTAAGCTCTCTCTTTTTTTTCACTGGCAACTCCAATCACAACATCCTTTATCTTTCATGCATTCATGAAATGAAATGCATCAGTCACATATGAGCAAACAATCACTTTTTTTCACTTTACGCATGTCATTGGACTTTAGTTCGACATTCAACATTAAAGTTGAGAATCACCTTTTCATTATATGCATATTCACATTTCTCTTCGAAACTCGGTCCAGCATTTAACCATTAATTTTTGTAACACATATTTTGTCAAATTTACATACAAGGAGCACTTCTATTATTATTTATGCATTTATCAAACTCCTTGAACATTCAATGTCCGGAATCAGAACTATCACATTTCATTTCAATAACAATTCAAAACAGAAATTTAAAACATAACAAACAGTGAATGAGACCATTTAGGTCGACTCCCAATACGTTCCAGATTAGCGTTAGCTTCCATGATCTGGAAACTTCAGAATGCGAATGTTTATCCTACACATCAAAATTATGCAATACACACATTGCACACACACATTAATAATTTTGCACAATTATAAGCACTCCTTTATGCACAAATATGTATATGAAATATGTACAATGCATGCTTAATGACAATCTTAAGAATCGCTCTATTATTCTCGTCACATAACCATTTGTATTTCCAAACTCACTTAAGTATCATGTATACTTATGGTTTATACCTTAATAAAATCATTCGAATCAAATTCCATAACCTAATGAATCATTTCAGATTTTTTTTTCCAAAAATTGACTTTTGTGTCTACTATTCTTGATCATTTAGACAATGAAATTGGGGAAATTTAAGAACACTTTCTTCTAAAAAATTGTTCCCCATTGTCTTAAGTTTCTAATGACACTAAGATCATTCAATTTGGTTTAATATTCCAAAATTTATACTCCAAATAATTTCAGATAGTTCTTATACTGATTTAGAATTTGATTTCTTCATAAAATTTATAGGCCATGTCTTTAGTTTACTACAAATAAAAAATAATTCCAATTGGATAACCACAGAACAAGATATTGTCAAAATATTGAATTATAGTTAAGGTACAAGGAAGTTCGATGCGACGAAGCCAGAAATTGACCGCGGCGAACTCCTCCCGAGAGGAATTTTCACAAAAATATCACAAGTTCATCGTGGCAAAACCAAGAGTTGGTCGTGGCGAGCTTTTCCCGAGAGGAATCCTAGCGAAACCTTGAAAGTTCGCTGCGACGAAGCAAGGAGTTTGCCGCGATAAACTTTCACAGATGCATACCCAATCTTCTAAATTCTTGTCAGATTTAGAAACTCTTAAAGGTAGAATTTGAACTTGATGTCTTCATAAAAAATGGCAACTAATCCAAATAAAAAATCATCTCATTTGGATAACTAGAGAAAAAGTTATGGCTACAACACAGAAGCATACTTAGTGAACATACTCCTGCTACATTTTTCCATATTTCTAACTCTTTACTTATCACACTCAACATCAAATGCTTAATCTATGACTTCTAGCTCAATTATTCATCATTTCTCCGTTATTCTAACTCCATTTCAACTCAATATCATCTATAAATAAATTATAGTCCATGATTGATCATGAACACTAATAACAGAACATACTTGAATCACTCCTTCACTCTCATTTCTACACACATCCATTAATACAAAATAGGTCATATACTCATCTCTATATTCATCAACTTCCAATTCTCATTAAAACATCATTTTCACAGATAAGCCATCTTAAAAACATGTTTAGCATAACTCATAATTTCTTACTCATCATATATATAAATAAAACATGAGTATACTCATCCTTCATCCACGTTACATATGTATATGCATCACCACTTACAACACCAATCATCCATAAAACAACTCCTTATATATATATATATATATATATATATATACCACTAAACTATCATCATATATGCTTCATTTAAAACAACCCATGAAGAACAACGTTTAACTTACTTGTTTAGCTTCGATATTCTTAAAATTCTTCAAGATCTCTCTTACGCAGGCTCCTTCCAACATATACGATCATCACAATTGAAGGTGGAGTAGGCTAGGTTTTTTAGTGGTAAGATGATAAAGATAATAAAAAATGGAAGTAGCAAGTGAAGGATAAGAGCAAGGTTCATCACTATTGCTTGGGAGAAGAGAGTTTCATAGATGGAGAGAAAGCAAATGAAGAAAATGAAGAAGATGCAGATGAGAGAAGCATATGTCGTGAATGGGCACTTGGAAGACCATGAAATGGTCTTTAATTTAGGAGAAATTTGTGAGTGGGTGCCACTTGTCACCTTTTAGTGGTATCCATTTGGTTTTTTTATTAACTAGTCCATTTGTCTCCAATTTCTACTCCAATTATCTCCCAATTTTCAATGGCATAAGTCATTGAATCTTAACGTCCGACTCTTATTTCTACTACCATTTAACAATCATTTTACCACTTGACAATTTTATTAATCCAAAATACTCTTAAATTCCAAAAAAAATTCATATTTCACCAAAAATTTTATGTATGAATGCTAACATTATGCATGAGTGATGGGTGTTGAATCCACCAAAAATAATTCCCAAACACCAAACAAATATAAATTGTGCACAGTGGTAAATGGGGTCGATCCACAGAGAATGGAATAAATTGATTCTATTCAAATGCCAAAGAAAGAATGAAATTAATTAAAAGGGGAGTTTTGGAGTTTTCTACTAAAACTACTAATTGAACTAATCACTAATAAATTATTAACTCAATTAATAAAATAACTATGATTCAACTAACAAAGAACGCAGATAAAATTGATTAACTCAATAAACGACAACTTAGCCAGGGAATTCCTAATTATTATGCATAGACCGCGATCATCGACTCAAATATTTTCTTTGGTTTAATAATAGGATAGCTATAGTTACCAACTACCTTTGGCTCCCTCATTTCTTCTTAATTTTAGAACAATCAAAGAGACTCCTTTAAACTATTCCCTAATTAACTAATAACCCCTTCGAGACTCTCTCCGAGATTCAATTAATTAACATCATTAAACTCCAAAGAAACACTAACCCTAACTGACTACGCATTGACTCATGCTTCACCTAGTTAGATCGTAAGTTTCTTAACACGAAATCAGAAAAGTATTATGTCCTAGAGTCAATTGCCACAAACACTAATTACCCAGTTAACACCACCAAGTAAATCAATTGGCGATATGCAAATTAACTAACTCTACAATCGGGCCCTAATCGCATAATCAATTAATAAACAATGACAGTAAAACGAAAACAATACGAATATTATAAACCAAATAATTAGAACAAATTGGTCTCACGAGTCAAAGCATAACAATTGGAATTCCCCAACTAAAACAGTTTAGCTACTCATAACAAAATTGAATAAAACAAGATTCTTGATTAACATCGTCTAAAATAACAAGGAAGAAAAGAAAAACTAGAAGACAGAATTATTGAATGAGATCCCCCAAAGTTGCTGTCGTTTCTGCCTTTTTTTTGCTCTCAACGTACGACTCTTGATCCCCTCCTAATTGCGGCTCCCCCCTTCTATTAGAGTCTCCTAGGTTTTTGTATGAAGTGGGCCCTCCCTTTCTCACACTTCCGTTGGGCCTCACTTGACTTTGTCATAAAACATGTTCAGCTATACTTATAAGTCGACTTGTCTTGGTATTTAAGTCGACTTACAGCAACGTTTTTCGTAAAACTTCATCTCCGCTCTTCGATAAGTCGACTTGTGTATTGTAAGTCGACTTGTCTTGGTGTATAAGTCGACTTGTATGTGCTTCAACGTTTCCAAACCCTTAGCCCACTGTTGCCTAAATTAGTTGTTGTTTTCCTCTTAATTTCCCACATCATGCGAATATTATAATTCCCTACAAGGAAATATTAAATCAAATTAAGTCCCAATAATTAAATCAATAAGAGGAATAAAAAAGAATAATTAAAACAAAAATATTAGACAAATAAGCACTTATCAATGAGCATGAAATGTATTTTTCTACTCTTTTATTGCTATTTTCTCAATAACTAAATTCTAGGGTTCTAACCCTTAGTATAAAAATGGAATGTTACACATAACGTGATGAGGGCAAACATACGAATAGATCTTCTATTCCCGAATGCGTACTTCCCCTGTGCTCAAAGCTCTCTTAACCATTCATTGCAATAAATTTGATGGGTGAGAGGTTTTGGAGACAAAAGGAATAGGGATTTGAGAATAGAAGAACTACTCCCAACAAATATGGTAACTCTTACAAAGTGTGGCATCAATGGATGTGATCCTAGTCAAGTAGAGTTTATAACTTCTTATAAAAATCAATAAAGAAGCTTATGGTGCCTATTATCAAACAAAATAAACATTTTAGGATAGTGAAACAAAATATTAAAACATTTTAGAGGTTGCTAGGACACTTAGTTCTATATTTTATCATCATCATCAATTGAAGTTCTGTTGAGGCACGAAGTCTGGAGAAGTACGATAGTACATAACTTTACCCCTACTTAGTTCCTAAAATTCTCATAGTCCTTATTATAATACTTGTAAAATGTCCTTTTCCAATAAAAATAAAAATAGAACTTTTTTTTTTATCTTTCAAGAAGTATTTTAATTAATAAAATAAACTTTAAGAAGAGAAAACTTGAAGTAACTCGTAAATTTGTTTCTTTATGGCTATAAAGTTATATAAAAATATAAAAGAAATATTGCGTACATTATGACCTTTTATAGACTCTCACAAAGCGGAAAGTTTGGTGCACTAAATCCTGCCCCCGTGGGTGGGGACCAATGTATTGAGTTAGTTAAAATGCATCGCCGTAGATTGGTGCTTGATGCGCCAGTAATACCGGTCAGATGCGGTATTTTCTTGTCAATGACGCAATACCGGCAAATACTGGCCGATACCGTAAGTTTCAAAAATTACAAGGACTAAATTGCAATTTTAAAAAAATTAACCCTAAAAACTAAAGCTCCCCTCCCCGACTGCTATCTCTCTCGCTCAACTCTCCCTCGTCTCTCACTGACTCTGGCAGTCTGGCGCCGTCTCCTCAGCCTCTCACTGTCGCCGTCGCCGTCTCGCCGTCGCCCTCTGGCCCGTCTCCTCCTTTCCTCATCCTCCTTAGATCTCAACTCCTCCCTTGGTGTCGGTTGAAGAGGCCATCATCTTTGTCTTCCTCCACACCCGAAGACACCACCGCCCGGTACACAGCAGCACGTCGTCGCCGTCGCAGCTCAGTCAGACCGCACCGCACCATCGCACCGTCCGTCGCAGCTCAGGCCCCCCACCAACCCGTCAGCAACCTGAACCTTAACCCAAAGACCCGATTGTTTTTATCTGTTTATCTGTTTTCGATTTTTTCCTACTTCAAATGCATTTTTGATTATGTTGGATGATGGATTTGTGTATGTTGGATGCGTGGATTTAGGATTTGAAATTTGGAATTGTTTAATGCTGCTGCGTCTTGCGTAGATGTGAATTGGAATTGGAAATGTTGGATTTTAAGAATGGAATTGAATTGTTGAAGTTGAATAAGGTGGGTTTGGTGAATTGTAAATTTGGGCGAAATTGGATTTGGAAATGAAATGTATAGTTGTATACTCTATAGTGTTTGTATTTTACTATGATATTGATGAATGAGATGTTGATTTATTTTATTTAATCTGCATGCAAAGTTGTTTGTTGATGTTGATTAATTGGTTGTTAAAACTTAAAAGTTGATAATCAAAATCAAATTAATATTTAAATTTAATAGACTATTTTGTAAATTTTAAAAATTGTAGGGATTATTTTATAAATTTAAAAATTATCCAAATAATACCGTTGATTAATCGGTATCGATGCAGATTCTGTTCTAGAACTCAATCCGCATCGAGTCCCATGCAGTATTCATAACATTAGTGGGGACGAGAGCGGGACCCAAAAATCTTGCCCCCGTGAGCGTTTGGTTCCTATCCCTGTGAATTTGTCCCCCATCCCCGGTAGACAGGGACAAAATTTATTGTCCCTCCCAAAAAGGTAGGACAGGGACAAGCTCTCCCTGTCTCTCACGTTATTTCCAACAGCTATGTTTTTAAAATAAGTTTTGTTTCTTTTGTTTTATTTAGTTTTTAAAATTGACCAAAACCACAATATTAATTAAATTAAAAATATCTTTATAAAATATCATTTAAAACCACAATAATTAACATATCTTTAAAAACCACAATAATTAAATTAAAATATCTTTAAAAATATATTTCAATAAAATTTTGATTTAATAATTAAAATATAGTTAAAATAAATATGAATTTATAAATAATATTTTATCAATAAATATTATATAAGATATCAAAATAAATGTTACTAATAAAAATAATTTATATTTAAGTTTTATTTATTAATAATTATTAGTAGTAGTATAATGTAGATGTATTATTATTATTATTAAGCTTCATTTTGTATTTATTATAATAATAATAATAATTATTATTATTATTAACATATATTTGGAATTCATTATTAGTAGTAGTAGTATAATGTAGATGTATTATTATTATTATTATTACGCATTTTGTTATCATTATTAATCTTATTATTATTAGTATTATACATTTTGTTATTATTATTATTATTATTATTATTATTATTATTATTATTATTATTATTATTATTATTATTATTATTATTATTATTGTTATTAGTAATATTATTATCAATATTAATATAATTAATTTCTTATTATCATTATCATTATTATTCTTATAATTATTCGTATTATAATTTTGTTGTTGTTATTATTATTATTAATATTGTTATTAGTTATTTATTATTTCATCGCTTTTATCTTTTCATTTCTAACAAACCACAATATTATTTTAACAATCCACAATATTATTAATTATATTAGTATTGTTATCTTTTAGTTTGCATTTTTATTATTATGACAAATTCATTATTATTATTATTATTATTATTAAGTAGATGTAGATGTACAATTTCTATTATCAAGCATCATTATTTATTTATTTATTTATTATTATTATTATTATTATTATCATTGTATATTTTGTCTTTATAATAATTCATATTTATTATTATGGAACATTTTGTGTCTATTTTGTTATTGTTATTAATTTTGTTGTTATTATTATTATTATTATTATTATTATTATTTTGATGGGCTAATATACTATTATTATTTGTTAACTTTTCACCTAACACAAATAGTTTGTAATATAACTATGAATTAATTACATATTTGCATTATATTTGTTTTCTGTCTCCTGCAATTAAATACATTATGTCTTCAAGACAGAGACAGTTTTCTTTGTTCTGTCAACCACAACCAAACACCTCCCCGCCTTTACATTCTGCTTACATCTGCTCGCTTTGTTTACAATTTATTAGAGACAAAGAACCAAACGCAACAAAATCTCTTACAAAATTATATAAATTTTATGTCAAATCACTGAGGTAATTTAGGGACAAACAATTAGGGATATTTTTTATTTAAGAAAATATAGGCGAGAATTATTATAAATATTGAGTCTTTAAATTCGTTACACTTCCTTCCATTGCTAATGTATCATCGAGCTAAGCGCTGGCCTTTATATTTAACTCTTAACGGTTTGTTTTAACTACTAAAAGGCGTAGTTGAGGATGAGGTACGATGTTGTAAGAGTACCAATATAGTGCGTACAAAACGGAGTCTTGTTCTTTGCTTGACGACAGAGAGACAGGGAGGCAAAGCCCAAGAGAGAAGGGGAAACCTTCCCTCTATGTGAATTTTAGCGACAGAGGAAGTGAGTAAATGGGTAATGAAAGGAAGAAGATACTTGTGGGGTTGTTTGTGGCAATGTTTTTGGGTATAGCAGTCTACTTCAAGCTTTGGTCTATTGATTACGCTATCTCCTCTGATGACACAGAGTTGTTGAGGTTTGTTTTCTGTTTCTTATCTCTGGTGTCTTTTCTAATCTCTTGTTTTTCGGTCTGTAATTTGCTTAGTTGGGTTTTGATTGCCCTTCTCAATGTACCAACTTCCAATAAATTCGATGCCTTTCGTCGATAAAAATTGTATCTTTTGGGTTGTTTGGTCTAGTTTAGGAAATTACAGTAATGGGTCCTTTTGCATTTCTTAGAATGTGAAAGTTTGATGAATTGGCTTATAAGTTGACGAGTTGTGTGCCCCCTTTTCTGTCCTTTGTGGCTTTGACTTGCTAACATGGAATTCAAGTGGTAGTTCTTTTTTTTTTTTTTGGGAGCAAATAAAGTGGTAGTTCTTTAACAGAGTAAAAATGCCGTACTGCTCATTTTATGTTCTACCAAATGTTAGAATTGGCCTTGTTCGTCTCTGATTCTTTGTTGATGTGATATTTAATAGAGTGAAAACAGACATTCGTAATGGAGATCCATCGAAGCAGAAACATGTTTGACTTTAGTTTACAGATACTGCTAGTCTAAGATCCATATAAGAGATTTTGGAGACTAATGGGAGGGTTTTGACTATATTTTGGTTAGTCCAGACGTTTGTCAGGAGGAATTTGTTTGGAGGCTAGATCTAGCCTCTTCTCCTACTGAGTGCTTTATTTCATCCTATGATATGTTCAAAATGACAATATCATAACCCGTTGCTAATTTATCCTTCCTCTATTCAAGGTTGCTAAGAAGACATACTTCGTTGTCTTTTATATCTGCGGTGCTAAATAATATTTCACATTTATCGTTTTAATGGTTGAGTTGTGCCAGTTTGTATCTCTTTTAATATATACGGGGCTTTATGAATTGCATTCTGCAGAAGACAGTTTGATCTTGCTAACAGGGACGCACTTGATGAGTCTGCAGAGTGGAGGATGAAGTATGATGAAGAGACAGAGAGAGCTGCCAAGTGTGATAAGGAACTGATAGAGGTAATTACAATTTTAACATACTTTCTAAACTGCTTAGCTAATTCCTTATAGCTTGTTGTGTTTTATGTAATCTTGTTCGTATCCTCAAGGGTGTCTGTACATGGGATTGTTTCAATTTCGTCCACTTTTTTATGTCAACTTGGATCTAGAAACAAACTCCTTTGTACAAGTATCCTTACAAAGATATCATGTTTCCCTTCCTTTCCTTTTCTTTGTAAACAGCTCTAGCTAGACAAAGTTAAGTTTATTGAGAATCCAGATTTCACTTATTGTTTGATCGTGGGATTTTGTTTGGCTCAATAATTTCCATTTTATCTATCTAACAACTATGTGGTCTATATTCATGCTTTGTTTCTTGTGAGATACTGTAACATCCTGGGATTTTCAACGACTCTGGTCCATGTTTTCGAGTGGGAGTAAAGTGCTATGCAGAGGAGTGCTAATGTTAAAGGAAAAGATGACGGTAGACAGTAGCTTACACACTGCTAAGCTATAAGTGTGTGTTGCTGATAATATAATACTATGATTTGCAGTTCCACATTGCATGACACCTATTGAACCTCAGTTTTCAGACTGCGAATTCTAAGTTTTATCCATTTGAGTATGCTATCATCTCGGTTGAGATTCCTTGCAGTTTTACCACTTGACTTTCCCTTGCAATGATATGGGAGGAAATTGTATTTAACCAGTGAATTTTCACTGTCTGTTGACAGTTTAAGCAGAAAGTGGAGGATGCTGCCAGTGTTAACCAACAATTGGTCATGCTACAGAAGGTGAGCTTCTGACATTGAACATCTCAATACCTTTGGTGTTGTATGTCAATGCTGTTTTCTTTGAGTTGGTACACGTTTCATCTGTTTTAAGTTCCTGCAATTCCTCTTCTACATGCTTTCTCATATCCATTGGATCTTAGTATGGAAATAGTTTCTTCTTTATTCATTCATTATGTTAATGAGGTGGAACTAATTGACTCTTTTTAAGTTTTTAATCTGCTCCTAAAAGTTCATCAGGAGTTGAAATACAATTGTCAATGTTACTTAAACAGGATGTGTAAGAGGAGAACCACCATGCTAAGGTTTTAAGTGTGTGATTTGACTCTTATGATTTAGGAAAGCCTTTTGAGTTAGACTTGTTCTCTTTACAAGGTCTTACCTTCAAGTGAAAGTTTGTGACTCTGCTAACCATTTTCAAACTTACAGGAAAACTTGGCCTTGGTGGAACGGATGGAATCTTTAGAAAAAGAGCTAAATTCTGCAAAGCTGAAGTGTCGCTCGCAACGGATTAATTAAACAGAATTCTAATGATATATGTCATTAGATTAAGATAATTAGTTCATTTTCGAGGGAAGTTTGTCCTGGGAAAACATTCGCAACAAGGGATTTCATTATCTCATATATGGTAGGAAGGAGAAGGTCTCTAGAAGTAGATGTAACTTTTTACACCATATAACAATAAACAATGTCTTCGTCCTAGTTTAAAGATGTAAGAAGCCTGCAATGCTGTTGTGCTAGTCAGTATCTTATGTTTTTTTTTTTTTTCTGCCTCCTTTGTAGGCTTTGACACTGGGAAGAAGCATCGTTTTTCCCTTCTTTCTTGTCTCATGCTTAATAATGCACGTGAAAATTTCAAGGAACTCGTCTATTTTCTTTAATTTGGCCTACTTTTCTTGAGTTTTGCTAGTTACATATTCTATAGGAAAATATGGTCGTGTGTCAGGATGTGGGGCTGAAACAGGAGCGTAGTGGTGCAATAGAGAATTTTTTGAGGAAGGATACAACTTAGGACAAAAGTGTGTCACAACCCCTATTCTTTTGTGTGGAGAAGACAAAATGATACACGATCTGGAATGTGGATGCGGCAGACCCTGTGCCTGTATGTTGAAAATATAGTAAGATACACAACTTAGGACATGGCCAAAGCCACGTCCGCGAGGAATAACCTTATTTGTATATGCGTTCTTTGTATATTTCAAACACTAGAAGGATTCAAGGATACATTAGTCATGTTCAAGTTAGAATGAATTTAGTATGAGGCAAGTTACATATAATTGTATAAGTTATTATTTTACAACTTACTATACTTTTGTAAACCTATTATATGAATATAAAATATGTACTCTTCTTTAAACGAGTTATTAATCAACCATTCTTGACTCTTGAGTCTTGAGAGAGTAGGCGTACTCAATTAGTTGAACCTCATTAAAAACTTTTTATTTAATTTCTTTCATACTACTTTATTCTTGAAGCAATAATAACTTCAATTGCAAGGTTTGTGTTATTGTTGTCCTGAATTTTTTTTCAACCCTGATTAGAGAGCAAATAATGAAAGCTAGCAATAGTAATTTTTAAGTTGGCAAAGTCGTAACTTTCATGAATTTGAAAATAGTGGCCAACTTCAATGCACATATATTTATTATATAAATGTGATGTTTGGCTTATTCAAAGTTAGTTGTACCTGGCTTTTATATTGCCAATTAAAGTTAGCTGCTTTTTTATGTTTCTTTCAAATAAGCCGACTTAGCACACTATATATATCTATTGTGTTGTTAAGTTAAGAAGGAGAGAAAAAAATTAGTGAGAGCCAATTTCAAGAAAGTTTTGAGAGCCCTTGAGCATTATAATTCGAAAATTAATTTAGTGAGCACATTGGGTTTATTTGGGTTCAAGAGTTGAGTGTTATTTTAATTCCCTTTTTGTATTTCTCTAATTTATTAGTAGATTTTACTTCCCTTCGCCCTGACGTATGATTACACCGAACCATAAATTTGTGTCTTTTCTATTTTATCAAAATTTTTGTAGTTACATCTAATTCGATCGATCATAATAAGTGTTATCAAAGCCAATTAAATTTATTTAGGATTGGTAATGTCAGTTTTGATTTGTGGCAAATCAAGATGCATGCACTCCTAAAAATGGTTTAGAAAAGGCCCTATTAGGGAAGGACAAGATGCTTGCTACGATGACTGAAGAGCATAAATAAGAGGCAGATGAGAAAGCCCTACTAGCCATTCAGTTATGTTTGTCAAATGAGGTTTTGCATGAGGTTATTACTGAAAAAACCATGAAAGTTTTACGGTGACGAAAACCTTTACAATGACGTTGGTGGCAAGATATCATTTGCACACAATTAATATGGCTAAAGGTACACCTTTAAAATCACATATTGATGAATTTCTTTCTATTGTGATGGATCTGGAAAATATGGATATCAAGTACGATGAAGAAGATAAAACGCTTATATTGCTGCACTCATTACCTCTGTCATATAAACACTTTAAAGATACTACGATTTTCAGTAAGCCTAGGTTTACTGTTGAGGAGGTTAAGTCAACATTGTTTTCAAAAGAGTTTATGAATAAAGAACTTGCATCAAGTAGTGATGGTCCTGCAAAAAGCTTGACCGTTAGATGGAGGTCTACCAATAGGGACTCAGCCAATAACGCCCCAAATCTAAATCTAAATCCAAACGTAGGAATATGACTTGCAATTATTGCAAGAAAAGGGGCACATTAAATCTGAATGTTTCAAGTCGTAAAACAGGCAACAAAATAAATGTTAAATCAAAATGACTTTACAATAATGATTTTGATGAAGTACAAATAATGAAAGGAAAAAAACATACAGAAGCTGAAAAGCAGACGAAAGGAGCAAAAGCAGACGAAAGCTAAAAGTAGACAAAAGAAGGAAAAAACATACGGAAGCTGAAAAGAAGACGAAAGGAGCAAAACCAGACGAAATTCAAAAGCAGACGAAAGAAAGAAAAAGCAGACGGAAGCAAAAGCAGATAGAAACAAAAGCAGACGAAAGAAGAAAAAAGCAGGCGGAAGCAAAAGCAGACGGAAACAAAAGCAGACGAAAGCCAAAAGCAGATAGAAATAAAAGCAGACGGAAGCAAAAGCAGACGAAAGACAAAAGCAGATGGAAGCAAAAGCAGACGATGAAAAGCGATCGGCGAATCGCGTCGATTCAAGAATCGATTTGAGTTAATTCTGAACTCAATCAATAACCGCTTCTTTCAAGAAACAAGATTAAAGAAGCAAGAAGCAAGAATCAAGAAACAGATTCGCATTTAAGACTATAAATATAAGTCGAAGTCAAGATTGCACGATTACACACTTGAACGTTACAAAAGTCATCAATACTCGAGGAATTTTTGTGATTTGTCTAGAGCTATCTTATCAGAATAAAGCTCAAATATCTTTCAGAAGAAAGTTATCTGAATAGCTGTGTAGAGGCTAAGAGTAAAAGAATACTGATTGTAAAGAGACCTGAAGAGGCTCAGAGAAAAAGAATACTTGTAAAGTTGTTGAGAGATAGTGAAATCTCAAAAAGACTTCTAAGGACTGGACGTAGTCCACGATTTGGGATGAACCAGTATAAAAATTGATGTGTCTACAACTCTCTATCCTTATCTCTCTTATCTTTCAAAGTTTTGATCTTACTAGTTTTCTAAACAAGTTTTCGAAAACCTTTTATAACTTTGATTTACAGTAGTTCTTGAAAAAAAAAACAAGTGTATTTTAACAAAACGTTTTTTAAAGGATTTTTAAAAAGGAAAATAAACAATTCAACCCCCCTTCTTGTGCATTTATACATCGTATAATAAGCCTTTTATTAACGTGTGATTTACTTCAATTGATATCAGAACTTGTTGTCCAAGGATCACATTAACAACGTGTGGATTAAAGATTATGGCGGAATCACATACATACATTGCGGAAGGTGCCTCAGTCACTAGACCTCCGACGTTTAACGGAAAAGACTACCACTACTGAAAAGACAGAATGCGGTTGTTTATCGAATATATTCATATTGACCTTTGGGACATAATAGAGAATGGACCATACACACCGGTGGATGAAGAAGGAAATCTCATTCCACGAATTAGATGGATGGCTGATCAAAAGGCAAGATTTTAACTGAATTTCAAAGCGAAATTTTTCTTGAGTTGTGCCCTAAGCAGAAGTGAGTACGACAAAGTCCACGGATGCGACACTGCGAAGGAGATGTGGGATATGTTATCTATCGCACATGAGGGTACAAACCAAGTCAAAGAATCCAAGATAAGCATTCTTGTGCACCAGTATGAGCTCTTCAAGATGAAAGATGATGAATCTATTGATTAAATGTTTGGAAGATTTCAAACAATTATCAATGGATTAAAAGCTCTTGGAAGAACTTACGACAACCAAGATCACGTGCGTAAGATCTTGAAGAGTCTACCAAAGAGGTGGAGACCAAAAGTTACTGCTGTGCAGGAAGCTAAGGACTTAAGCGTATTAAAGCTTGACGAACTGCTTGGATCGTTGAAAATACATGAAGTTGAGCTCGATGCTGAAGACAAGCCCAAACGGGACAAGTCGATAGCACTAAAGGCTGGACAAAAGAATCATAAAACTCAAAGAAATAGGAATCCATCAAAAGCGTTGAAGATTGAAGAATCCAAGAATGATGATTCCATTGAGTCAGAACAAGAGTCCAGTGATGAAGATGACGAGCTATCTTTCATTTCAAAGAAGATCAGACGGATGTGGAAGAAGAAGTCCAAAGGAAGTCAATTCTTCAAGAAAAACGACAAAGATGATGGAAAAGTAGAAAAGACATCCATCATATGTTACGAGTGTAACAAACCTGGACATTACAAGTCTGAGTGTCCAACTCTAAAGAAGAAACCAAAGAAGAGTAGAGAAGGCAAGAAAAGCATGATGGCAACTTGGGAGGATCTAGATTCATCTGAATTAGATACAAGCTCTGAAACATCAGAACATGCAAATATTTGCCTAGTAGTGGAAGAGGAAAGTGATGAGGAGGTAACTTCTAAATATGATGACTTGCATAATGCATATTCGGAACTACTAAAAGATTCTCATGCTATTCTAAAATAGTACAAACTGTTAAATAAAAAGTATATAGAAAACCTCAAACATACAGAAGAAATAGAGAGAGAAAATACCCGTTTGAAAAAGCAAGTAGAGGAAAGTAAGAAAAAGAAAGTTGTAGATAGATCTGAAGAGATCAATCAGTTGAAGCTTAGGATTAAGAATCTTTCAGCTGATCTAGCGAGTTTCACTAAAAGTACGAAGAAAATGAATGAAATATTAGGTAAAAGTAGACACACAAGTGATAAAACCGGATTAGGGTTTACGAGAAATAAGCTTCAATATGAAAGAAAGTTTTTCCTTTAGAAAAAGAAGTTTCAAAAAACATGTTTTCATCAACAATCTTATAAAATGCATCATTATCATTATGTTCAATTTACTAACTCAAAAGAACTCAAGAAAATATGGGTACCAAAGTATAAAATAGTATCTCCTGCAGATATCCTTCCTTGGAAGAGGCAGCAAGCACCATTGGTATTTGGACAGTGGATGCTCGCGACACATGATAGGAAGAAGGTCTATGTTCCTAGATCTTCAGTATAAGAAGGGAGGATCGGTAACTTTCGGAGACAACTAGCAGGGCAAGATAATTAGAATCGGTAAAATAGGTAAAGATTCCTTTGCATGCATTAATAATGTGCTGTTTGTTGATGGTCTGAAACACAATTTGATTAGTGTCAGTCAATTGTCTGATTCTAGTTTTGAAGTTACGTTCAATCAAAATGTTTGTGAAGTCAAAAACAAAGATGAGTCTATATTCTTTTCTGCCAAGAGAAGAAATAATCTTTACAAAATTGATTTAGAAGATTTTCAAAATAAAAATGTTTCATGTTTTTTATCAATTGAAGAAGAAAGACTAATTTGGCATAAAAAGATAGTTCATGTCAGTTTTAAACATATTTCAAAGTTGTTAAAACATGATTTGGTAAGAGGTTTACCAAAAATAAGTTTTGACAAAGATTTGTTTTTTGAAAGTTGTCTTAAAGGAAAACAAGTCAAAACATCGTTCTCTTCTAAAAATACTATAACATCTTCTAGACCTCTAGAGTTGTTACATATGAATTTATTTGGTCCAACTAGGAGGATAAGTCTTGGCGAAAAGAAATATGAACTTGTTATTGTTGATGACTTTACTAGATTTTGTTGGATATTATTTTTGTCACACAAAGATGAGTCTTTTAAGTGTTTTATGACCCTTTCCAGAAAGTTACAGAATGAAAATTTAACACTATAACTGAATTTATTTCTTCCCAACTACCCAGTATTTATGAACAAACACATAAATGCCATTTTCCATGCAGATGATAGTAACTTATCAAATTTATTTCACAAATCCCCAACTCTAAGAGATTTCTTCCTCACTTGCTGAAAACTCCAAAATCTTCAAGCCCTAATCTCCACAAAATTTTTGTACTTCACTGAGTACAATGACCAGCTTCTAGTTTTTCTCAGGGTAGAGGACACAAATGGTAAAGTAGGTTTGGTGAAGGAAAGGAAAAACACAGAAGTCTCTTAGAAGATATTTGGTGAAAAACTTTGGGTTTCAAAAGGAAGATTGGAAAAGATGTTAGTAAGGAAGGGACTTAGACAAGACTTGTCAACTCTCAAAGAATAGTAACCTACTTCTAGCAAGAGTACAAAAGCCTAAATGACACTTGTCATTTACCTAATACCCAGGTTCTAACTTAGTTTCTTTTGAAACTAACTCCCTTGACTGTCATCTTTATAATCCAACTATCTCCAAAGCTTCTTTTAATTTCTTGTTCCCTACTATATATATCTTTCTAGATACTCCATAAATTCACCAACATATACAAATACAAGATTTCCACAAATCACTAATATTTTCCATTGTAAAAATGTCCTTACTCTAAACGTTCATAGATTAATCCAAATATACCCAGAATTATTCATGAATGCATATATAATTATTTTCATGTACAAATAAATTCACTATTTACGTATAAGCGCATGGCATTTATATGCACGAACATGGAAATGCATCTCTAACTCTCATTAATCACTCACATATACTATTCTAACCCTCCCACAAGTAATAGGATGTTACAGCAACACATGGAGCAGATAGATAACATGAGACGAGAGATGGAGGCTAAGAACATCGGGTAGGTGACAAAGCTAAGAGAGGAGATGGAGCAGGTGACAAGAATGAGACAGGAGATGGAGCAGGTGACAAGGATAAGACAAGAGATGGAGCATATGGAACGAATGGCTAAGATGAGAGCTGAGATGGAGCAAATGACCAAGATGAGATCGGAGATAGAGCACTCGACGAAGATGAGAGAGCAGATGGAGCAGATGGCTCAGCTTAGACAAGAGATGAAACAATTGAAGAGGAGGCTTGACCGTTCAGATCACCCACGATCACCACCACATTAGCTTGTCTTTGTCATTTGTTTTTAACTACAAACATATGTTTTGCACATTGCACTGTTTTTATTATCAATTCAAACAATTTTCACGTTATATTATCAATTAATTTTCTGATTATTCAAATTTATATATATATACAAATTAATTTATAATGCACACATTATTGGTAACTCTTAACATTATGCATTTATCACAACATTATGAAATTGGAAAATGTTTTTAAAAAATTCCCTACCTCCTAATACCGACGAAAAATAGCATACCGTCAGATATTCAAATTTTATTACTGACGGAATTCCTATTTCTGTCGGTGAATTGCAAGTCGTTCATCTAGATTCCCTTCGCCTTTCTGACAACTTTAGGCCGTTGCTAAATGCCATCGATAGTAAGTCGTTAACTTTTTTCCGTCGGTAATATTATTACCGACATTATTTATACTGTTGTTAACATGTTTTAAGCCGTTGCTAAATTACCAACAAAAATATACCGTCGGTAAATTTAACTACGGTGCTTTCACCGACGATTTTGACCGTTTGTTTTTTCTGTCGGTAATTACATTTACCGATGGAATATCTTAGTTTATCGACAGAAGGTTCTGTCGGTAAACGATTGTTTTCTTGTAGTGAACATAGGCATGTCAAAATCCTTATTTGTATATTAAAAAATAATGAGATTGCTAGTTTAAGACAGATTATGTCCTATGTTGTGTTTGTGCCCAACAACAATTTTATCTAGAAGCATATTTTTATGGATTTCAAACTTTAAAAAGTTTTTAAAACTTATTATAATCATATTTAAGTTATATTGAATTTGGTCCAAGACAAGTTATATAAAATTGTACCAATTAGAATTTATAATTAATTATATTTGCATAAACCTACCTCTATATAAAATATATAATCATTTTATGTGAATTATTAACTAACATTGTAGAATTGGTTGGTCTTGACTCCAAAGAAGACAACACACCCAATTGATGAATTCCTTTAAATATTCTTATATTTTTATAACATAATCACACATACTCTATTCTTATAACATATAATTTTTAAACAACTAAAGTAAACATTTAATGTAAAAATAAACGATTGCCCTTCAGAGTTCATAATTACAATATAAAAAGTCAAATTTTGTTTACTCAAACTTATTTTATTGAATGGAAAAATTTGGAGAGTAGACAAGGTGTGAGGTGGTTAATATAGATATTTGGTTTGAAAGAACGAACATCCTAATCATCAAAAGACTATAACATATGCAACATGATGCTCTCTTGCCTTTATTCTTTATTTCTAACTACATTAGCCACACATGAATGTATTATTATTATGTTGGTTTCATCACGCCTTGCAAGTTTGAGAATGATGACGGTTTTCGTGAAGAGTATCTCAACCCTAACCCTAACCCTTGATTTCAATCAGAACATAACACAAGCAGTACCTCAAAAACTTGCTTCATTTAATTCTTGTTTTTAACACATACTAGAATGTGTAGGCTCGGTGGAGCAAGAGTCAATCTACGAGACCTTGAAAGATCACGGGTTGCCCATTGGTCAATTGCCAAAGGGCATAAGGGAATTTTTCGTTGACGATACTGGTGCGTTGTTAGAGATTTTGGTGCAGGAGTTGTTTCTTTGGTTTCAGTTGAATGGGATTAGGGTCGACGTACCCAGCTTAGGTGTTATTTATTTCGACTATTTCACCGAATGCAACGCACTATGTCTCGTTAAGTACTCCATCTTCGGTGCCCACAACTCCCTCCCTTTTTCGCCGCCGCCGCTAAAGGTCACAGTGAGGTTTCTTTCTCTCTATTTTTGTTAATTGAATTTAATTTGATGAAAACTAAAACTATTAGTAAAATTTGTGATATGTTTTTGTAGATTGCGGACTTATTACTTGAGAATGGAACTGACATGAATTCGAGGAATTACTGTGGCCAGGTAATGCTTTTCTGTGATTCTTAGACACTATTACTAATCTTTTGAAGGAATTGCACTGTAATTTGATAGTTTTGTTTCATGTTCAGTTCTTTCCTATCTCTTTTTGTGTTGCTTTGATTTTGATGCTGCTGCTTAATATCAATTTTCAATTTGGAACTCGAATGAAAGACTGCGTTGATGCAAGCTTGTCAATATGGGAATTGAGAAATTGTACAGACTCTTATGCTTTTTAGATGCAATGTGAGTTCTACTCTTATTATGTTTGGTTGCATTTCTACATATGACTTCTTCCTTTTCTCCTTTTATGGAAACTTTGTTTGGATTGAGTGGATAGCATCTTATTATGGATTATGGGTTTTCAAAGTCATTTCAAATTCTAATAGGCAGGGGCTTCGTAGAGTCGGTTAAAAGCAGTTAGATGAAAGTTGGCTAAGAAGCTATAAATGTACACAGACGATCACTGAAATTGTATAATACTATCATTGAATGAAATCTCAGTTTTTCACTGAGTTCTTACCTCCTTTGTTCGACTCTGTTTTTGTATCGTTTCTCACACTAGTTTTCTCTCTCTACGTTTTCTGCTTCTTAGTCGTTTGTTTGTGTATGGTTGATCGATAATAACAACACATTTCTAGGAAAAGAATGCACACAGATAAACCTCATTTTGATGGTGATTTTTTTTATAAGATTCTCTCTTTTGGGTTCTCTTTTTGAAAGATTCCCTCTTTTCAATGCTTAATCTTTTAGTTTGATTTGGAAATTCAATTTATCATTCAGCAGTTGTTGCTGCTTATTAATATACAATTGTCTAATGGCCCTTCACTTTGTTAACATTGACGGCAACTTTGGCATGATGAAAGCTTGCGAAAATGGGTGAAATAATGGCACCATTATCATGTCTTTATGTGGTACCCTGCTTTGAGGAGTTACTGGAAGAGTAGAAACTAGGTCCAATTTTGATTGGCTTGACTTCGTAAAGTTATTTGCTTCTTCCTTTCTTTTTTTATTCTTTGTTCTATCTTTTCGGGTGAAGGGGCTCTTAAGTGCACAATCCAGACACATGAACTTTTGTTCATATTCATAAACAGTGACTGTGCATCATGGAAATTGTGAAATTGCAGATCAGCCTATTTAGTTAATAACATTACATTGTATATCTAAGTGAATCATGGTTCTTGTGCAGATACGTTCCTTTCCCTTGATAATGATATGAAATGGAACATTGAGCAAGCAAGAGCTTCGAGAATATGCTGATGGAACACTGACAGACATTTTTATTGAAAGAGGTTGGAGAAAGTTTCACTTGCCATGCTTTTATGAAACATTCATGTCTTATTGTGTTAAAATTCCTTGGCATTTTTATTACCTTGCAATAAAATTGCTATAATGTCTATGTGCAAGCTTTCAACCCAATAGATGCTCACACTTCTGTTAAGCTAAATTAGTTATTAATTAAACAGTTTTGGTGGAAATTTCAAAGTCAATACGGTAAGTTCCTAGGTTTTATATGGAGCCTTTGTTTAGATTGCTACGCATAGGCTTTTGCCAACATTTTCAGTTTAGCAGTAAGTCATTATATGTGTCTGTCCATGATAAGATTTTGCAAGACTATGGTAAGCAATAGAAAAAGGGGAACTTGAGAGGAAACTCTCGTTTTCGTATATCAAAACAAATGTCACTGTACATGTCTGACGTGGCTTGCTCTGTGTCTTTTACTTTTCATGAATTAATGCTGTTAAGGTATAACATGTCTGTATAATGTAACAAGCCTTTGCTTCTTTCAAGATGCAGACAAAATAACAGAGGCATCAAAGAGGGAAAAGGAAGACATTTTAGCCAAGCTTACACAAACTGAAAGGACGCTTGCAGATTCAAGAAACAGAGTAAATAAGTTAGAGGAAGACAATAAAAAACTTCGCATGCAAAGACTTAATAGAATGTCCGTGGACTTCGATTATTTAGTGAACTTAATAGATACAAGGATGTTTATGTTCTTATATTAGTATCTTGATCAATGACTCGATATTTGGGCATCTTAATTTGGTCCTCCATTTTTTTCCAAAATATCAAATGTTTCATCCTTTAGTTTTGATATTAATCAGTGTATTATGTCTTGTTTGTGAATTGTAATTAAATAATACATGAATAATTATTAAAATTAATGATATATTAAAAATTAAAGAATTATTAAATAAAATTCATAAATAATATTGAATAGTTATTAAACAAATAAGATTTAAAAATTTGTTATTTTAAAAATTATTAAATTATTAAATTATTAAATTTAAATTATTTTTAAAATAAAATTTTCTAATTTAAATTATTTTGAAAAATAAAAATTAATAATTGAAAGAAAATAACTCTAAAACGTCATTAAAGACAATCGTGACGCTTTTAAAACGTCAAAAGACATTTTACGACGTTTCCAAAAAACGTCATGATTCCTTACATTTTGTGACGTTTTAAAAACGTCGCGGAATGTTAGACAATCTACGACTTTTTTTATAAACGACGTGGAATGTGTACACTTTTAGTGACGTTTTTATAAACGTCAAGAATGTGCAAACTTTTAGTGACGTTTTACATAAAACGTCGCGGAAAGCTTTTACCTACACCACATTCCGCGATATTTTTTGTGACATTTTTTAAAACGTCGCAGAATACATTCTGCGACGTTTTAAAAACGTCGCAGAATGCTTCTTTTCTTGTAGTGATAGCACTAGTTGCTAATGGCTTTTGCATCTCTCCCCAAGTTATGTTGTAATGGTTCAGTTCATTCGAACTAAAGTTTTGTTTTAACATGTATATAAAGAATTTTGTAATGAAAATTACTTTATTTTCCAAAAAAAAAGATTAATGAAAATTTTTTCCGCAACCTTTTCTTCTTTGGAGTTATTGGAGAGACAAATAAAAAGGTCCAAGAAGAAGGGTTTCTTTTTTGTAGATCATAAAATATGCAAGGAAATTATTGTGTATAACTCATATATACAGGTTTAAATTTTAAAAGTCCTTATGGAATAACATAGGAGTTCCTTAGAAGTCTTTGGGAAAATATAGCCTAACACACTACTATGTGCTAGGACGTGTTCTTCTCTAGAATATAAAGGTGAAGACCTAGGTTGAAATAATAATATGCTAGTGTAGCAAAGGATTTTTTAAGGGAGGACAAGATTTGGGCCATAGACATGTTATAACCTTATGGAGAAGATTAAAAAAAAATGAAACTCTAAGACACACATGTACTAAAGCTTATATCCATATACGGGAAAGTAACAATAAGATACACATCCTAGGACATGGTTGTATCTTGAGCCACATCCATGATAAGTAACTTTATTTGAATTGGCATTTTGGAAAATATCAAATTCTAAAAGGATTCTAGAACCTATTTAGAGTTGTGTTTAAATTATATCACATTTGGTATAAGGAAAGTTACATCAAATTGTATAAGTTAGATTTTATAATCATTATACTTATATAAACCTAGTATATGTATATGAAATGTGTAATGTAACACCCCACTCCCACGTGACCCGAACCCGATATCATTGGTAATATCCGAGTCTGTGCCCCGCGAGGGTGGCGTACTACATCAGTCGGTCAAAACTCAATATACGATTTTTTTTTGTAACCATTCAATTGTGCGGAATAGACAGTAATAATCTGAGCCCACGTTCAGAAATAAACAGTTTCAGTTTCAGGATAAACGTTTTCAGTTATTACAATCATTCAACAATAAGTTACAATCATTTAATGTACAAAAAGCTATAACTAAATTGAGCTCATTACAAATACAAGCATTCTTTACAGAAAGTTCAGAATACAATTATGCGACTCTAATGCAGATACGAACTGATCCCGCCCTCTATCCTTCACTTGCCTACAGTAGACATACTCTCGTGTCAATCGGGGTATTCTTCAAGACCTGAAAAATAGATGCAAATTTTGGGTGAGTTTTGCGAACTCAGTGAGGAACCATCATCGATGGTTCGTCCAATTTATGCATCATACAAACAAATACAATCACAGTAAGAATAAGTCAGTGGTATCATCTCATTATATACAGCAAGAAGGCATTCAAGGCATTCAGTTATTCAGTTTAGTATGTATGCAATGCACATGTAACACTTTCCCATTTTATTACCGTGTTGTGACCGAGCGCATATACAGTGAACAGTATTCAATGGACGCTTAGCGTCTAGGGAGTAGGACTCCCTTCGAGCTCGAGGCTCTTTTTCAGTATTAGTATCAGTATTCGTGTCGACTCTGGTCACAACTATTGTTATTATCAGTTTATGCATTGATGTATGCAATGCATATGCCCAATTTAATAGTCGAGATAAAAATGCGCCTCGAGAGAGGCGATGAAATGCAATCTGAAGTAGCAAACAATGGATCACAGTACACCACAATTGATCATAATACAGTATCTCACAGTTGATCACAGTAGAAGCAATTGAGTTCACAGAATACACTTTTATGTTATGATTCCCCATACATCGGGCCCTTCGCCCGGAATCCATAATCAGAACAAACACAATCCTAATCCCTCCATTATTCTTCACATTAAACATATAATAATTGAACGAAAGTCATCTCAGTCACTCACCTGTACTTCCGAGCTAATACCTGGAAGTCTCAGTGGCATCGGTGGACTAACGCTCCAAATGTACCTCTAAAATAGTTACAGTATATAAACATTACCAATTGCTCAATCAGAACTATTTAATAATGCACATGTAGCAATTTGCAGGTGCACAATGCATGTTCATGATATTCCCAGCCTTAATCCAATATTTTCCATCATAAAAAAATTAGAAATCTATCGACACTAACGGTACTCAATTTGGACCTCTATAGATCCAAAAATAAATAAAACAGTGACTAAAGAATCATTAACCGGACCCACGTCAATTTTCCGTCCATAAATTCCTAATTTCTCATAACAATGAAATTAAATCCTTCACGAATCCGATGCCTCAAGAATCAGGTCAATCGGACGTCGGACGGAAAAGTTATAAGCAAAAGAAGAAAAATATATGATCCTAGTCGACTTGCTTAAGAATCCTAGTCGACTTATGCTACTGTGTATGTACTAATTGACTTATATGGGGTGCAAGTGGACTTATGCTATACAATAGCAAATCTGGAACAAACGTCCTCCGACATCCCAACTTACACAGGGCATAACTACCTACTCCGGACTCCAAATTGGACAAACTTGCTATCTATTTTATAGAAAAAAGAGAGTTCTACAAGTTTTATGAAGGACACAAAAGCCAATTTCACCTCTAAGGGTGTCAAAAATGCAATCAAAGTTACTGCCCTCACAAAGCCTCTCAAAACAGTGCAACATTTTGTCAAAACAGTACAATAGCTTATAAAATCCATAACTTTCCAGTTACTCAGTTAAAAATTACACAATAAATTTGCACAGAAAGCTCCCAATGTTATCTACAACTTTCATTAACAACCTGAAATCAAATTCATTTGCTAACAAGGCCAAAAAATTCACCAAAGCATCTGCCCACTGAAATTTCCCAATCTGAAAAGTACATTTCAAAGCAGCATATCTCCTAGCACAAATGTCAGAAAAATCACTATCTTATATCACTGGAAAGATAAGATCTCATACTTCAATTTTCATGAAGGACTCAGAATCCAATTCCATCATTAACAAGCTCAAAACTTTCATACAAGTTTCTATCCTGACCACTAGTCAATGACCTAACTTCAGTCCAATATTTGAAAATTCATAAGTCCCAATTCTGTTATCCAAAATTAACATACTATATCTCATCTTCAAGATAATTACTTCCTCTACAACTATCCAGAAGATCACTTGTGCCAATTCAAATCACAGAAATCTCTAAATTTAGCTTTCAATCACAATACTCACAAAACCTACACTTATGGCTAGGTTCCAACATAATGCACATAACCAGTCAATAGTTAACAACTCATAACTCCTTATACATAGGGAAAATGTTTTTCAAACTTTCCAGACCTCTAACTAACACATAACTTTACATTTCTTCTTTTATAACCATGGTCTAATTCGGTCATTAAGGACATTCAAATCTTCCATTAACAATCAGTTTTAACATGCAGTCACAGGTTGGACCCTATCCGGCTTAAAACCTTATAACGCATTCATTTCACATCCAATTAAGGTGATTCAAAAGTTTCATTTTTCATAAACTCATATGGCTATCACATATCCAAAGCCGGTTCAAAAATAATATAAATTGGATTTATTGTGATTTTTACACACCTGACCTGTTTCGTCGTTCTCTCAGATCACTAAGGTTAGGAACAACCTTCACTTATTTGGACATAACTAGCAGAATCCTTATCAAATTAAAATTTCCTTTCTACAGATCTTAAATGACACATTTTTGAACATTTCATAAGAAGATATCATCATCCAATTCCAACTCTAAGGTCCTCAAACAATTAACTTTCAGGTCATAGTTCAATCTCGCTGGTGTTCTGAACCCGATTCAATTAGGGGCCTATTACTCTCATTTGGCTCACCATAAAATCGTGGAAATATTCATGGAGATAGTAGACCTCTAGACCTACAACTTCTATGTTTTGAGTTTCTCTAGATTAGAACGTTAAATAGTTCAAAAAAATTAAACAATTGGAGTCACGAATCTGTCTTTAAAATCTCTAACCATCCCAACTCAAGTTAATCATCATTTTTGTTCAACTTAGTCATGCAATTAACCTTAAGTAACATCACAAGCAACTATAAAACCATCATATAAACATATGATTTACCTTAAGCAAGCTTCCACACAATCTCACAATCCTCTCTAAATCTTTCCACTACACAATCATCATCATCACTTTGCAAGGGAAGCTAGGTTAGGCTCTTAGAAGCAAGATGAAGAGCAAAATTTTTTGGCTAGAGCATATGGAGGATTCAAGAGAGGAGACACGAAGGAGAAGAAGAAGACTCACCAAAAACTTTTGTTTTTCCTCCCCCAACTAGAAGTATCGAGAATGCAAGCTTGATCAAAGTGGAAGGATGACTCATCATGCCACTTGGCATGAAATGGGAGAAAAAGACAAGCTCCATCCAAAGGCTCTAATCAATCCATCCAATGGCTCTAATTAGTCCATCCAATGGCTCTAATTAATCCATCCAATTTATTTATCCAATATTCCAGTGTCATTGGGCAGAAATTTTCACTATCGAAAATCAACCGGTTCGTCACTTGACGATTTTTTCGGTCCAGAAATTTTCTCTGAAAAATTTCAGAAAAATTCCTATAATTCCCGTAAAATGTAAAACACACAAAAACGCAATCCAATAAATTTTTTAAATACAATTTCCACATTAATCATAATAAAATTCCATTTAGGCCCAATACCGGGAAATAATCATGAATGCATGTACAGTTATTGCATGTGCACAATTTCATTGTTTGACCAATACCAGTATGCATAACATTATCCAATTAGTCCTAATCATTCTCGACCTTTGCCAATTTACTATTTTACTCTTCCTGTCGGGGGTGGGATGTTACAACTCCCCCCTCCTTATAAAAATTTTGTCCTTGAAATTCTCAGTCGATGTTTCACTATGACAGTTATCATATGTTCTTACATTTCTCATACACTTTGTCACTCAATGACTCACTTTTCACAAAATCACAGTAAACAACCTCAGTCAGTCTTTCAGTCACTTATTTGGAAAATCTTACTATCTTAACTATCTCACTATACTATTTCAGAATAGACGCCAACTTTATTTTGGATGTTATGGATCAGGTCATTAATTCCGAACCTGTTCACTTGTCACATTTTATCAATCCAATACCTTTTTCTCCAGTAATATGCAGACCAGAGTACATCGTACCAAAGTGGTACTTACAAAAAGACCCTTCGTCTCGTCTTTACCACTTCCCTTTCCTTTGTTACTAACACAGTGATACTTATGTCCATTTCGCTATAATCGGTGATAATTCGCCTAACGCATTTATTCTTTCTATTCTATTGGCTCTCCTCTCCTTTATCAATTCACTGTTCTTTAGTGTTCACGTACTCTATTCGGATATGCATTTTATGCTATTTCATTTGTCACCTCGTCTAACCCATTCAACTTTCCTCAGTCACTTTCCTTTGTCTCACTCATTACTCGTATCTCGACTCCATTATGTTCTTTGACTCTTATTAGGCACTTTTCAGTTTAATGCAAACATGTACAATCCCTTCTTGTGGTCACCAATAGCCCTATAGTTATTCGGTCAAAACTATATATCAAGGTCATGATCCTCTAAAGCCCAAACCACTTAAGCACTTTTCCTGTGGAACATTCAAACCTATAATTACTTGAACCTATAATCACTTTGTTCTATACCCGTAGTAACTCAATTTCACTCTTCCTGTATTCTTACTAGAATGTCTAGCTTCGATTGATCAATTTCTTTGCTTACCAATTCCTTTACTCAATTACTTTTATCAGTTATCGGGTACATATGCTTCTTCTTTGAATCACCCAATACCTTTCTTCCGATTACACTCGAATATTCAAGTTCAGTACGGAAATCACCAGTTTGACTCCTGAACTCTTAAACTTTCTTACCTCTATCCAGTTCCACTCTCTACAAACTTCAATGTTCTCGCAACACTTCCTTTTGCCCCATATTCTATGTGACATTTTGCCTTCTTCAGTGTCCTAGCTTTGGAAACCCCAATATATGCCTTTATTCAGTTCAGTTCAGAATTGTCTGTTCACTATTTGAGACTACATTAGACTTTTATCAGTATAATATTCAGTTGTGTATGCCATTCAAACTCCATAATTGCTCAAGTTTACATGATGTATACCTTATAGGAATATCTTAGCATATCTACGGTCTCCAAGGCTTGAAACAATTTCGATCGTAGCCCCAATACCATGTATCCAAATCAATTCAATTCATATTATACCGTTCTAACATATTGTCTCATACATCACACACTGCCCAATCTTCAAGGGTATGCTTATCATCAGTATCAGATTCCTCAATTATTCATATAGTTTTTTTTTACTTTTCAACACTTTCAAACTCATTCCGTCTATAAGCATAGTCAGCAATTCCGACCATTTGCTTACCTCGCATCAACGCATCACTCTCTATTGGGGTTTTATTGACTTTAACAGACATCATTCCACTTTTTCATTAAGTCCACACTTTTGCAATCCTTTCGTGAAGGTAACACTACATCACGTCTTTATCAGTTTCCCTTTAGGACTTCTTGTCTCCACTAATTTTCTCTTTTCAATTGATTTCCTTTAATTCACATCGACATATGCCAATGCCTAGTCATTCATACTTGTACCTCCATAAATTCCACTTCATTTGAGTATTTCACTTTGTGGGTTGATATTATCTAAGATCTCACCATTTTTGCATTACAATTATGGAGACCTATTCTCTTCACATTGTAATAGGAGCACCTCAAATTAAAAAATCCACTCACGTAGTTAGATACTTTACATTTCCGTACACACACAATGCATATAACCTCAGTAGTGTGCCTAAGTCTCCTCTTGGGACATGACTCCATTTCACTTTTGATTTGATACATACTTATTTTCGATTTGTTCCCGTCATGACTATTAGTCTTGCTACCATCATTTATACAGTTCACGAACTTCTCATCAATCAACTAGTTTCCCTAATTGCTTTTCAATCATTCGCAGTATCTCAAGAATCTCCATTTCAAGAAGCTCAATTTCAACTATACTCACTATCTCAATAAGAGCAATTTTATGCCATAATTTGAAAGATCAGAACATTCCTTGCACTAAGGTTATGTGGGACACTAAACACTTTCTTTGACAGTGATACTTTAATATACACAACACTAGAAATCATTTCATCTCATCCGGAGACCAATTAGTAACTTATACTATTCAGAATTTCGCAAAACTCCTTCCCGTTTGTGCAAATCCTCAAATAGAGGACTTATGCCAAAATCATTATTCATTTCCTCCCATATGAATCTTACACTATAGAAACTATGAATAGCACTTATTTACTCACTCACCGATCCTTTTCTCTTTTATTTCCATGTATATTTTTCACATAAGTTTCATTAATCATGATAAACTTACTATCCAATATATACTCCCAACGGTAAATCAACTTAAATGCGACAACTCTTTTCATATATCACATCATTAATGTGCCAGCTTGACCTTTTAAGGTCATATCAACTTGGCTTATCCCCTGGCATCTCATTATTGCTACTTAGCTCTTTATCTTTCCTCAAACAATCCATGATAGGGTATTCACCTTGATAGTACATTCGGGGATGTGTCCCCAAACCACGACAACATATTACGTTCATGGATCCAGATACATTGTACCTCTATCTGTTCACCCATCCATTTACCATTTCTGTTCCATATACATATATTCACCCAATCCAGAAGTTTCCGATACACTATGAGTAGAAATTTCCAGTCTTTCTTTTCCCCTACTATTCCCTTATGCTGATTCACAAACTCTTAGCACAATATTCGTATAACCATTTTGGTCTCAAACTCATGCGCTCATGGTCATACCCGTTTCACGAGTCCATTTCAGTTCATCTGTACGTTTTTGTCTCACCATTTCTACTTCTTCCTAACCTTAGAATCACTTCACTCTTTTGTTTAAAAGTAGACCGTTACGGTACAATATTGATATCATTACAATCTCGCTATCATCATCTATGATATCTACTAACACAAAAGTAGTAAATCCATATCTGCCTAATCAGACCATATACTTTTTGCTCATTTCCAATTGTTCCCATTTCATTGCATATACAAATCAACACTTTCATTACCTCATCATCTCGAACTTTGAATCTCACATAGGCATACTTTAACCGATATGTTTCTCATATCCACAGTGGACCTCTCCAAGCTATAGAAATGTTCATTTTCTGTCGCCGTAATATTGTCACTTTACTCAGGGGATTCATTTTGATATCATTTCTTTCCTCAATTAGCCCAGACCAATATAATCATACTTATATCAAAGTCGAGGGTTTTTAACCATAGTACAATATCAATCACATTATCCAATTTTCCTTTTTCCCCCTTCCTAATTACCCATACACTTTTATAGCTCACATTCTGATACATTCTCCTTATGCTACCACTAAGCACTTGACACATGTTCACACACGTCAGATTTCTACTCTTACGACTCAGACTAGGGATCAGTTACCACGGTCTGCAACGACACAACTCAAATGCATGCAACTTGGCCTATGTTTCAGACTGTGCCCAGATACACTCGTATTGCTGGGCTCTGATACCACCTAAATGTAACACCCCACTCTCGCGTGACCCGAACCCAATATCATTGGTGATATCCAAGTCCGTGCCCCGCAAGGGTGGCGTACTACATCAATCGGTCAAAACTCAGTATACGATTTTTTTTTGTAACCATTCAATTGTGCGGAATAGACAGTAATAATCTGAGCCCACGTTCAGAAATAAACAGTTTCAGTTTCAGGATAAACGTTTTCAGTTATTACAATCATTCAACAATAAGTTACAATCATTTAATGTACAAAAAGCCATAACTAAATTGAGCTCATTACAAATACAAGCATTCTTTACAGAAAGTTCAGAATACAATTATGCGACTCTAATTCAAACACGAACTGATCCCGACCTCTATCTTTCACTTGCCTACAGTAGACACACTCCCGTGTCAATCGGGGTATTCTTCAAGACCTAAAAAATAGATGCAAATTTTGGGTGAGTTTTGCGAACTCAGTGAGGAACCATCATCGATGGTTCGTCCAATTCATGCATCATACAAACAAATACAGTCACAGTAAAAATAAGTCAGCGGTATCATCTCATTATATACAGCAAGAAGGCATTCCAGGCATTCAATTATTCAGTCCAGTATGTATGCAATGCACATGTAACACTTTCCCAGTTTATTACCGTGTTGTGACCGAGTGCATAAACAGTGAACAGTATTCAGTGGACGCTTAGCGTCTAGGGAGTAGGACTCCCTTCGAGCTCGAGGCTCTTTTTCAATATCAGTATCAGTATCCGTGGCGACTCTGGTCACAACTATTGTTATTATCAGTTTATGCATTGATGTATGCAATGCATATGCCCAATTTAATATCAAGATAAAACGATGCCCAAATAAAAGGCGGCGAAATGCGATGCAATGTAGCAAACAATGGATCACAGTACACCACAATTGATCATAATACAGTATCTCACAATTGATCACAGTAGAAGCAATTCAGTTCACAGAATACACTTCTATGTCATGATTCCCCATACATCGGGCCCTTCGCCCGGAATCCATAATCAGAACAAACGCAATCCTAATCCCTCCATTATTCTCCACATTAAACATATAATAATTGAACGAAAGCCATCTCAGTCACTCACCTGTACTTCCGAGCTAATACCTGGAAGTCTCAGTGACATCGGTGGACTGACGCTCCAAATGTACCTCTAAAATAGTTACAGTATATAAACATTACCAATTGCTCAATCAGAACTATTTAATAATGCACATGTAGCAATTTGCAGGTGCACAATGCATGTTCATGATATTCCCGGCCTTAATCCAATATTTTCCATCATAAAAAAAATTAGAAATCTATCGGCAATAAAGGTACTCAATTCGGATCTCTATAGATCTAAAAATAAATAAAATAGTGACTAAAGAATCATTAACCGGACCCACGTCAATTTTTCGTCCATAAATTCCCAATTTCTCATAACAATGAAATTAAATCCTTCACGAATTCGATGCCTCAAGAATCAGGTCAATCGGACGTCGGACGGAAAAGTTATAAGCAAAAGAAGAAAAATATATGATCCTAGTCGACTTGCTTAAGAATCCTAGTCGACTTATGCTACTGTGTATGTACTAGTCGACTTATATGGGGTGCAAGTCGACTTATGCTATACAATAGCAGATCTGGAACAAACGTCCTCCGACATCCCAACTTACACAGGGCATAGCTCCCTACTCCGGACTCCAAGTTGGACAAAATTGCTGTTTATTTTATAGAGACAAGAGAGCTCTACAAGTTTTATGAAGGACACAAAAGCCAATTTCACCTTTAAGGGTGTCAAAAATGCAATCAAAGTTACTGCCCTCACAAAGCCTCTCAAAACAGTGCAACATTTTGTCAAAACAGTGCAACAGATTATAAAATCCGTAACTTTCCAGTTCCTCAGTCAAAAATTACACAATAAATGTGCACAGAAAGATCCCAATGTTATCTACAACTTTCATGAACAACCTGAAATCAAATTCATTTGCTAACTAGGCCAAACAATTCACCAAATCATCTGCCCACTGAAATTTCCCAATCTGAACAGTACATTTCAAAGCAGCATATCTCCTAGCACAAATGTCAGAAAAATCACTATCTTATATCACTGGAAAGATAAGATCTCATACTTCAATTTTTATGAGGACTCAGAATCCAATTCCATCATTAACAAGCTCAAAACTCTCATGCAAGTTTCTGTCCTGACCACTAGTCAATGACCTAACTTCAGTCCAATATTTGAAAATTCATAAGTCCCAATTCTGTCATCCAAAATTAACAAACTATGTCTCATTTTCAAGATAATTACTTCCTCTACAACTATCCAGAAGATCACTTATGCCAATTCAAATCACGGAAATCTCTAAATTTAGCTTTCAATCACAATACTCATAAACCTACACTTATGGCTAGGTTCCAACATAATGCACATAACCAGTCAATAGTTAACAACTCATAACTACCTATACATAGGGAAAATGTTTTTTAAACTTTCCAGACCTCTAATTAACACATAACTTTACATTTCTTCTTTTATAACCATGGTCTAATTCAGTCATTAAGGACATTCAAATCTTCCATTAACAATCAGCTTTAACATGCAGTCACAGGTTGGACCATGTCTGGCTTAAAACCTTATAACTCATTCATTTCACATCCAATTAAGGTGATTCAAAGTTTCATTTTTCATAAACTCATATGGCTATCACATATCCAAAGTCGGTTCGAAAATAATATAAATTGGATTTATTGTGATTTTTACACACCTGACCTGTTTCTGTTATCTTCTGTATCACTAAGGTAGGAACAACCTTCACTTATTTGGACATAACTAGCAGAATCCTTATCAAATTAAAATTTTCTTTCTAAAGCTCTTGAATGACACATTTTTGAACATTTCATAAGAAGAGCTCATCATCCAATTCCAACTCTAAGGTCCTCAAACAATTAACTTTCAGGTCTTAGTTCAATCTCGCTGGTGTTCTGTACCCGATTCAATTAGGGGCCTATTACTCTCATTTGGCTCACCCTAAAATCGTGGAAACATTCATGGAGATAGTAGACCTCTAGAAATACAACTTATATGTTTTGAGTTGCTCTAGATTCGAACGTTAAACAGCTCAAAAAAATTAAACAAGTGGAGTCACGAATCTGTCTTTAAAATCTCTAACCATCCCAACTCAAGTTAATCATCATTTTTGTTCAACTTAGTCATGCAATTAACCTTAAGTAACATCACAAGCAACTATAAAACCATCATATAAACATATGATTTACCTTAAGCAAGCTTCCACACAATCTCACAATCCTCTCTAAATCTTTCCACTACACAATCATCATCATCACTTTGCAAGGGAAGCTAGGTTAGGCTCTTAGAAGCAAGATGAAGAGCAAAATTTTTTGGCTAGAACATATGGAGGATTCAAGGGAGGAGACAAGAAGGAGAAGAAGAAGACTCACCAAAAACTTTTGTTTTTCCTCCCCTAACTAGAAGTGTCGAGAATGCAAGCTTGATCAAAGTGGAAGGATGACTCATCATGCCACTTGGCATGAAATGGGAGAAAAAGACAAGCTCCATCCAAAGGCTCTAATCAATCCATCCAATGGCTCTAATTTATCCATCCAATGGCTCTAATTAATCCATCCAATTTATTTATCCAATATTCCAGTGCCATTGGGCAGAAATTTTCACTATCGAAAATCAACCGGTTCGTCACTTGGCGATTTTTCCGATCCCGGAATTTTCTCCGAAAAATTTCAGAAAAATTCCTATAATTCCCGTAAAATGTAAAACACACAAAAACGTAGTCCAATAAAATTTTTAAATACAATTTCCACATTAATCATAAAAAATTTCATTTAGGCCCAATACCGGAAAATAATCATGAATGCATGTACAGTTATTGCATGTGCACAATTTCATTGTTTGACCAATACCAGTATGCATAACATTATCCAATTAGTCCTAATCATTCACGATCTTTGCCAATTTACTATTTTACCCTTCCTGTCGGAGGTGGGATGTTACATGTAATCTTCTTTAAGTGAGTTATTAATCAATATAGTAAAACTAACTACTTTTGGCTCTTAAGGACATAGCCATAACCAATTGACTAAATGTGGTCAAAAAACCTATTATTTTCTTTCATATTACTTTATTCTTGTCACATATAATTTCTCAACAAGTGATATCAAAACATTCTTAAGTTAACAATGACTTTGGTTGTAAGGTTTAAAGGGGGAAAGATAATGGAACTTGGAATTTTAGACTGTAGCAATCAAAAGTAAAATATTTGTTAGAATGACAAGAGATGTTGAAGGGGTTGCGAGAGAATAAGTTAGAAAACAAGAATGCACTCAATTAAGAGGAGTTGCAAGTGCAAACAATTAGAACTATTCTAGTATGTCTAAAAAATAAAGTCATATAGTAGATCATGTATGTTACATTTATTGTAGAGATAAGGAAGAAGCTGGAGAGTAAATACATGTCAAACTTTCTCATAAACAAGTTTATGAGAAGTATAGACTATACAGTATGAAGAAGTAGGAGGCAACAAATCTAGAACAACGTATCAATGTGTTCAAGCAAATAATCAGTGACATGTTAAACCTTGAGGTGACTAATGAGGATAAAGCTATGATTCTACTTTACTCTTTACCTACATCTTATGAATATTTAGTGATCATACTTATATTGCCTAAAGAGTTAATTAGGATGAAGGACATCACTATTGCATTATTAGCTTACAACTAACAAAGATTTAATATAGATAAAAGCTCTCAAGTTAAAGAGTTACATTTGAGGAGAAACAAAGATTGTGGATGAAGAATAGTAAGGATGACTTTTTAAAATGGAGATCTAAACTCAAAGGTAAAATGAAAATCTAGTGTTAAAGTGCAAGAAAATTGGGCATATTAGGTAGGATTTTCTAAATAAGAAGAAGTTAACAAACAAACAAAAAACTGATGATTCATAAAGTCTACTAATGTAATGTAAAGTGAGATTCAAATTACAATCACAAAAACATGCTCTATTAGTTAACCGATTAACTTCAGAACTCATGGAAACTAGATATATGACATTATATCATATGATACTAAATAAGGATTAGTTTGTGTCATACACATTAGACAACTTTACCAGCATTCTGATGGAGGGTGATAAAGCTTACAAAATAGTAGGACATAAGAGCACATGATTATAATGTTTGATGGTGTTGTTAGGATATTAAGAAGCGTTTGATATATACTAGATTTGAATAAGAATATGATCTTTTTAGGCACCTTACATGTGAACAATTTTGTCTATAAAATCGACAAAGATAATAATAAGATGATAAATGGTACAATGACTATGATGAAAGGGAACAAATTTAATGAGAAACATCAACAAACTAATATGAATCATAGTTGCAAGTGAAAAAGTTAAGAGTAGTATACTCAAAGAAAGATAATGTTGTGTTATGACATATGTGGCTAGGTTATAACAGTGAGTAAGGGATGGCGTATCTTTATAAAAGAGCTTATGAAAGGTGTCAAACACTAAAAGTTATACTTCTTCAAGTTTTATGTACTTGGGGATCAACTTTCAAGGATGTGGTATTTGGAGACCAACATATATTGAGATAAACATATAAAGAGAAAGGGTCATAGTCAATAGAGAGTAGTACTCATTCAAAGGTGGTACAAATGAAATTTTAAAAAAATGCTAAAGTTGTTAAAAATTCTAGTTTAAGAAATAAAACAATGCCAAGAAAAGAACACCATCTCATTATAGCTAATCACAAAGCAAAATATACTATTAGGTCACTAAGTAGATATGGTTGAAAATACTCGGTTTTATATGCACTTACTCTCAATGATGAAGATTCATATTTCAAGAGACTATGGATAATTAGAAGAAGAATAAGTAGAAGAGTGTTATGGTTGAAGATATGAGATTTTGTAAGATCAAGAAATTGACTGCATCTTATTAGATCTTGTTTGAAAAGATACATACTTTAAATAATGTAATTGATATATTGACAAAACTGGTTACTATAGAGAAAGTCAAGCTTTGCTTGGACTTGATTAATGTCTTGAGGTGATAAATATAGATATAATCCAACTTATATAAAGTACATTTGTTATGTACACAAATGTACAATTTTTAAAGCATTTTTAAAAATATGTTAGTTAAACATGGTACATTCGTCAAGGTAGACATTATTGTGTATAGTTCATATACACGAATGTGCAATTTCGGAGTGTTTCAAGAGGAATATGATAGTTTTTTAGAAGTCTTTAGGTAAATATGGCTTAGAATACGGCAATGTGACAAGTATGTTCTATTTTGAAGTACACAGACGAAGCCACATGCTTGAACATAAGCGTGTAGGTGTTGTTGACAATTTTTTGATGAAGAACATAGCTCTGAACACGAACATATCACAATCTATGTCGATATGTTGCAAAAAAAAAAAAAAAAGATACATGATTTGGAGCATAGGCATGTTAGAATCCTTATTTGTATATTTTAAAAAAAATAGTGAGATGGCTAGTTTAAGACATGATTATGTCTATGTTGTGTTTGTGCCCGATAACAACTTTATGTAGAAGCATATGTTTTGTGGATTTCAAACTCTAAAAAGATTTTAAGACTTATTATAATCATATTTAAATTATATTAAATTTGGTTCGAGATAAGTTATATAAAATTGTACCAATTAGAATTTATAATTAATTATATTTGCGTAAACCTACCTTCTATATAAAATATATATAATCATTTTTATGTGAGTTATTGACGAATATTGTAGACCCGGTCGGTCTTGACTCCAAAGAAGATAAGCACACCCAATTGATGAATTCCTTTAAATATGCTTATATTTTTATAACGTAAGCACACATACTCTTATTCTCATAGCATATAATTTTTAAACAAAAACGATTTACTAAGGAGGTCGTGGATTGCTAAAGGAAACTGTTTTGCTCAGACTATTTGTAACCTATGTTTACTCAATCTTCGTTGAAGACAGAAGCTCTCTCTTGGTATCGTCATTCGTAAAAAGGACATTGATAATGATAATTCAAACTGACTTTTCTTCTTGATATGTTAAGTAGTCTCTTTATTCATAACGACACTGTAGACATGTTTATGTAGTCATAAAATTGGT
Organism: Erythroxylum novogranatense; assembly: GCA_029891385.1. Taxonomy (NCBI): domain Eukaryota; kingdom Viridiplantae; phylum Streptophyta; class Magnoliopsida; order Malpighiales; family Erythroxylaceae; genus Erythroxylum; species Erythroxylum novogranatense. Next base: position 90,994,838 of record CM057231.1, on the reverse strand, counting down.
GCAACCGTCCACAATATCTTTCTAAACGAGTCGGATGGTAAAGGCCATTAATCTCTACATCGTTTTTCGTTTCCTAACTAGTAAAATGCAGCTGTTCCCAGACAAAAGAGATCAGCTACTCTGGATCAACTTTTGGTGATTGTTGAGCAGTCCACATCTGCTGGAGCTGGAGTGCACTTGGCTTGTAATTCGTGAATGAATGTAGTTATAGTTTGTACATATCCTTCATTAATTTCGTCAAGCTGATTTGAGGATGCTGGCGTTTTGGTACCGTTCTTACTCCCTCTGTGATTCTGCATGTACAACGAAAAATATTTCAAAGCTTATTCAAACCCACATATCAAATATGGAGAATGAACGTGCACTAAAAAATTATATACCCTTCTTCTCTTTGGAGGTCTTGCTCTAGTGTTCATTATCTCAATCAGCCCGTCAAACTGTAGAAGACAGAAACACCATTACAAGAAACGAAATTATCCCACAAAAAGAAGAAGATAAATGGGTGGAAGAGATATAATACCAGAACGTTCTTAATTACCTGTTGAACAATCTTTTCATACTTACTTGCACACTGATATAGCTTACTTTCATCGTCCATTTTCAAGACTATTTGATTTATCTTCCTCTAATCTATTTCTTAGTCTCTCATGAAGGGCTCAAGGGTTGCATGAGAGCTCGTATATATACAAGAGGGTTGTTAGAGGATGATCATGTTCAACATGCATGAGAATGTGAGAACGGATATGGAGCGGTCTTCTTAAACATATGTGTCCGATTGGCCGTTACACACCGACCCCTTTCGCATATACAGACTAATTAAACTTGATCAGATACAAAGGAAAAACCGTTATCTGGTAGATTAGCCACTTTTATCTTTCTTACGCGTAAACGAAGCACCATTCTTGTGATAAGGAACTATCATGAGGTCAAAGTTTCTTGTTAACTTTTATGAGAAAAGCTGGATTTATATTAGAACCAATAAGAAGGGAATAAAGCTGTTGCCATATGAAGAGGATGTATGAAACTCTATTCATTAACAGTAATATTAACTCCTCTACGTATATCCTTGAGTCCTATACCACTATGCAATTCTAATAAATTTAGATACAAAAGAAGAACAAAAAAATATAAAAGCTTGTAACCATATTCTCTCACAATCAAGAATATGTAAGGCTATCGGTGTTGAATTTAGTTCTAATACAATATTATATTAATACCGGTTAATATCATATATCGAAAAATACTGTACCGATATTATCATGTAAATATCTATTTATTAACAACATCAGTAAAAAATTTAAAAATTAAATACTTTTAGAGTATATTATACCTTAGATGTATGAAATGAACAGCACTCGTGGTAGAATTTTCACAATCACTCTTCTGAAATCAGCTTAACATGTAATGCATCCTGATGCAAATGATCTGTTGATGGTTTAGGCCCATAAAAGTTGTGCTTTGGATAAGCTCAATGGGCTTGGAGTCTCAATCACCGATACCACACCACAAGTCGCCATCAAAAGTGACGACAACATGACGGTGTAGTCGAGCCAATAGTTGTGAGTTTGGTTAAGAATGAACTGGAGTTAGGTCGAGGCCTGACAGTTTGACACGCCATCTAAAATCTCTGTCAGATTTTAGACAAAGACTTGTAAGGACTGTAAATAAACGCATATTTTACATGTCATAATATAGAATGAAAAGCCAATAAGTTAAAATCACATCAAGTAAAAGGTGAATCTGCGTTCCATTTTCACAATTTGGTATACGAAATGCCCTTTTAACACGAACAAGAGAGGAGAGGTTTGGAAGCAAAGATTTAAGTAATGGCAGTGGAACCCCATGCTTTTAACGTTTTGTGATAGTCTGGGCGTTCATGATAGGCTTCTGACAAATTCACCAAATAAGATAGCGATGATGTCATGGTGCTCGGCTTTCCTTTTTAGGAGGTAAAATAAATCCAATACGTTATAATTAGATGTTGATAAACAAATAAACGAGTGGCAAGGCGATGATGATCTTATATAATATTGTTGAAGAGTTTGGGCAAGAAAGTGTGAGCTCTAGAAGGTTTAACCAAATTCATTCAATGCTGATGATGTACATGTTCCGTGTACCATGCCTCATTTGCAGTGGCTTGGATCTTTCAAGAGCAAGCTTTTCTATAATATAATAACAATGATATTATTTTATAATATAAGAGACCCTTTTGAGTGCTCTTGTCAAATAACTGATCCTGACAGTTTTGTTCTTGACGTAATTCTGAAATCAACGTAAAAAAGATAAGCAAAAAAGAAAACTAGGTAAGGCTTTATTTTAATGGATCCTTAATGTCCTTGGTAGAAAATATGGCTTACATGGTGGAAACTGGGTTCTGAAAACAAAGTATGAAAAACAATGTCATGCTTTGGGAAAGGTTTTTGTCTCCCTCCGCCAATTCCTCTCCTCTTCCTTTGTGCTTTTGACCATTTGCCTTCTTGATTACTTAAACCCACTCTTCTTCATTAAATTTCAACTTCTCAATCCAGAACTGTAACTGTTGAATATTAATAATCAAGTCCCATGCGTCATCTCGTTTATTTCTCTCACGTAGAAATGAGCATGCATGTTGGTACAAGTACCAATAACATAAAAACAAAATCAGTAAATAAAACGAGTTTAGAGGAGCAAAAGAAGAAAGACACAATACAAGAGAAGTCGTTGCTCACACGATATCGGCAACTTTCACGGGATCCAACTTGGGATCTGATCGCCAGAGATGGCTTGTGTTCCGGGTTCTGTTGTTATATTACCGTGAAGGCATTCTTGTTCTTCGATCACCCACATGCATCATCCATTGCTTAATTAATTACGTAAAACAGCAATATAGTCCTTCTGGTTTAGGAGATTACACTTATCACAAAAACTAAAAGATTGCCCTTTATATTAAAACACGTCTTATTTTATTCACTTTTAACTTATTTTGTTGAATGGGAAAAATTAGAGAACTGACAGGGTGTAAGGTGGTTAACGTTAAATGCTTGGTTTGAAAGAAAGAACAGCCCAATCATCGAAAACGCCGCAACACATGCAACGTGACCCTCTCTTTCCTTTTCCCTTTGTTCCTGCTTACGTTAGCCACACGTGAATCTATTGCGACCCCCCAACTCTTCCGCTTGTGGCCAAGTGTGATCCTGTCAATTTTATTTACTGATTATTACTCCGTTAGATTCATAACAAGAGTCGCTTTAGATATATTTTAATTATTCAAAATAAATGTCATTCTTAATTTTGTACGTATGTTTATAAATTTTCTTTTAAAATTAACCTTTTATTTCTCTCTCATCTTAATTATACAGATCACAATTTTAAGGCAATTTCTCTAATAATTTTATTTAAAATGCTTATTACTGAAGTAATTTTATGGGAGTATTAATAAAGATATATCTATAATTTTATTAACTTTCTTAATAAACGTATTTTTTTTTAAACGACTCTTATTATAAATCGAAGAGAGTATTATATTCCAAAAAATGTGTTTTTTGCAAGCCTCGGAACTTCTGTTTTTCTTCGTTTGCAAAGAAATGAATTAAGTTATTGACTCTGTCTTTGACAATATTGTTTCCACAATCCCAATGGTAGACTATATTGGATTCTTTAGTTATACAAACAACTGCAGGTTGGCACATTTACTTCCGTTGCTGAAACTTTAGAATTGAAAAAGGCATTGAAGGGGCTGATTGATCATTAGTTGAGTGTCGTGTCGTTGTGTGGACGGTGGACTTCTGCTTCTGAAGATCATTTATGGGATTTGCTCAAGTTGTTTTATCATGCTTTTCAATTACATGTTGCAGCAGGTTACTAGCTGATATACCTAATATTTCTAATAATTTTTAGATTGTAGTGTGGAACATCTTACATGTGATGAAAGTCAAACCTCTAACAAACTTGAATTTTGTATGACACACGATGGAACGATTACAATATTCTTAGGATGCACTATCAGGGTGAAGAATAAAATAATATGTTTGATTTGTTGTTTAAGTTTTGTTTGAATTATCAAAAAATTTAATCAGTTTACTGTTCAATTTTCAGCTCAATTTAATTTTCTTATTATTAAAATTGATCAATTTATTAAATTTAATTAATTGGTCAATTTTGTAAATTAATAAATTATTATAAACTAAAACAAATCGATTAATTTTTATTTAACAATCTCTTTCTAACTAAACTTTAAATTTTAATAATTAAGAATAATCTCTTTTAATTATATTTTAAATTCTTTAATTTTATTTAATCTTTAATCAATTTTATGAAACTCTAATTTTAGTTGAACCTTTTAACTTTTAGTTTAATATTAATTTTTCATTCTTTTTTTTTTCTTGACATTTAAGAATGAGTTCCAAGATATCCTAACCAAAATTTGGCAAGTCAAGGAACAGTCAGAAGATTTGATGCCAGCATTCTTTCTGCAATTTATAAATTAAAAATCCTTAGTACCTTGTGTAATCTGGCATAATTAGCAGTTATTAGATTCGAACTACGATTCCAACGGGATGGATTCACCTTCTTTAAGTTAGAGAGAAGATAGGGATACGGCAAGAACACAGAATTCTATAAGGAATTTGCGTTTGCCTTCATTTGTATCACTTCACAAGGTTGAAGGTTCCCATTCATAAAGATCTTTGTTGCATAGAAGAACAGCTCCTACGAACAATTTCGTCTTCCCAACAAGGGAAATTTACCAAATGAAGGAAACAAAATAGATGGCCTAGATTGGTAATACCAACAAAATGCTGGATGGAATTTTACAAAAATCCACTTACGTCTCACTTCCAAAATCAAGATGATAAACAAGAATCAAAGAGGATTAAAGCTTTTATGTCCAATGAATTAGATTGGAGCGGCTCCTCCCACAACTTTGATGGAAGAAAGGATTTTGACAACCGGCTGTACAATGTGAAGCTGAAACTATTTCTCTATCTACCTTCCTAAATTGTCACTGCTTGAATCCGTTAGAATTGTCAACCTTCTTGCTGTTTTCATGAAGTCACTGCAACAAATGAGCAAGCAACATAAGATCAGGATCAGACAAAAAGGAAAATGGTTTTCTAAGTAAAAGTAGCCAAAATGACACGAACCTGAAAGGTTCATCTCCGATGTGCTTAACAGCACCAGTAACATCTCTGTAAAGCACATTGCTCAGTGTCTCTGAATTTACTAAGTCAAACATGTCTGTCATTTTTCTGTACAGCTCATCATACGAACCAAGTAAGGAAAGATCAAGGGTGCGACCCACGTCCTCTGATTCCATGAAGACTTTGCAGTGACCCGTTTCAAGAGAAGGCTCAGGATCTTGCTGCTGAAGGGCAGACCCAGAACCATCAGAAAGATTGGATATCTTACCTAACTTGCCTTCAGACCAACTCTTTCCTGTAAGAACTGGTGAGACTGCATCGCCCGAGCAGCTTAGAGAGATCTGCTGTTCAGTAAGTATTGGCTGGCCAAAAAGTACAAGCTGGGGTGTCTTCGCATCATCAGGTTTCTTTGAAGTCTGGGAAGATTGAGACATAGTTAAAATGCAAGAAACATTCTCACTGAAGCTGGACTTCGGAATGATCGGACCATGTGAGCTTCTATCATGTGTAGCAGCACGATCAAGTAGGGGCGGGAAACCAGCCGGAAGTAGACCTGTGTGCAATTTATTGAAGTGGAAATCTGATAACGGTAAACCATAATGAGCATGCCTGGCTCCCTGCATGCCAGCAGGATTGTTGTTGGGCAGAAAACCAAATAAGGGGTTGCTGGGGAATTTTGGAACCGGAAATTGGCCATTGAGGGGTAAATCTGGATGTTGTGGCAGTCTCAACTTCTTCCTTGGTGATGAGAAAGGAGAGAGATGGATGTAGGGCATGTTAGATACCAATTCCACTAGCCAAGGGTTGACCCGTTTTACATTCTGAAGTAAATCTGGCTCGTCCCATGTAACCTGCAACATATTTCCCCACCTCATAAGATAGAGCTGTAGAACAGAATTTGAGCAGTTCAAAATGACATACAAATCAAAACGTTAACTGTTTCCAAACATGGAACATGGTCGTATCAATCAGGCTTGAGGTTCCCACTCATTAGGATCCCAAGAAGAGAAACTAAAAAGTAGGTGCTTAAGGTGTACAACTCATAAGCTCAAACTAAAGACCTTTAACCAGCAGGGAAGTATAGCAAGATATCACTCAATCTCTCAGAATGAGAACTCTGGCCTGTATGTGAACAACACCTGATTAGCAATTACATCAAATGGTGACGGCTGAATTAATAGTAGACTATGAAATTAGGTAAATTAGACAGAGAGTAAATTGAGATTAGAAGAAGACGTTACCTGTAGAAGCCCCCATGGTGAATCGGACCAACGCAGAGGATCAGCAACATGAACAGCAGATATTGTCCCCATGAACCAACTAATACGTGAAGAGTCCTCAGTTTCAAAGGCCATTTTGAACCTCATCCCTGACCTCCACCGGATCTGTAGTGCTGCTTTCACCAATGAAGCCTTGACACAAAATTCTGGAGTACTAGCTCGAGGGTAGTAAACAACCTCAAAAGGCTGCCCTTTTGCAGCTAAAGTTGCAGCTTCGATAACAGATTCAGGCTTCACTTTACGTCTACCAATAAGACCACCACTCGAATTCGAATTATTCCCATTCCCACTTCTCATCAGCTTATTCTCATCTTCCCTCAAAAAGGCAGCGAACCCACCATAAGGCACAACACAATTGCCTCCAGCAGGATTCCACGAAGACTCAGGCCCACCTCCAATCCCTCTTTTCGCTCTCCGGATTCCAACACAGAGATCTCCATTCTCAGCCCTCAAGAAAACTATTGAGTCCCCAGCCACAAGCTTCTTGTGGTTTACAAACGTACTCCAACCAGTGGTTAGAAGATGCCTCCTAGGCGTTCCTCTATATATATGCCTAAACTTCCACGTATCACCATGAACATCCTTCGCAAGAATGTTCTGCACAGGAGGATCCGCAGAGTAATCTAGCCTTGGAAAAATAGTCTCCGCACAATATCTTGGCACAGAGAAGCCTCCACCATTGTTAGCATCGGATTGAGTTAATGTCTTGGCGAATGAAGCCGGCTTATTATCTTGTGCTTCTGTTCCATTCGTACCAGCTTCTTGGTCATCCAAATCAGGGTCGTTGGCATTTGTTGGCGTCAACTTCATTTTGGCGTAGACCTCGTCCGTCTCAGGATCGGCCATAAATTTGACAGCAGAGACTCTGCAGAGAATATAAGGTGGTAATCGAGGTGAGCTCCTGAGATCAACCGGACCACCGGCGTGTTCGGCGTGGCCTTGAGGGAAGTAAAAGACTTTAGAGTTCACAGCCGGCATTTGGACCATGCCGCCGGCACAAGCATGCCAAAGCTGAGAGTCCAAGCACTTCTCTAGCTCTTTCATTTTCTCTTTTGGTTCCATGAACGTAAACAGTTCAACACTATTCGAACATAAAGTTTTCTCCTTCAGCGCCACTGATATAATACGTCTCACTAAGTGCTGCAAAACCCACAAAAATAAAAAAAAAAGAAAGGCTAAGTACCACTTTGACAAGATCAGGCTGAGGGAAATTAACTAAGCACAATTCAACTGTATCATTATCTTATAAAGCATATAATATGATCAAAAGTTCTGTCTTATTTCTAAGCAGAGAGAAAAACTACTATTCTCAGCTAGCACTGGGAAGTAAAAGGATTATAACCAGAAACAGAATCCTAAGTTCAACTTGGTATTTACAAGAATTTCGACATTACTGACTGAAATTTCCTGGTACCAAGCTTCTTCACTTCCGGTAATTTTCCGTTTCAAAAGTTCCACACGTGCCAGAGCTGTAGATATCATTCAGATGCTCCTCTCCTGAACTGAAAATCTTAGCTTCAAAGAATCTGAGTAGTTACTTTTCAACAACACGTATACAATAACAGTTGCAAGCCCAAAATTGGAGACAGAGACCTGGCTTGCCTTTACACACAGATTCTTCTGTCAATCAACCCAGAAAATTAAAGGAAAAGATCTTTCACATCCCAAGGAGCTCTGTTCTTTCAGCTATTAGTAACAGAGAACACGGACTAGTCTCAGCAAATTTTCTCTCAACTTCGTAGATAAAAGGTGGAACCTTTGAGTCACACAGTAGCAAAATGAATAGAAAAATCACAGGAAAAGAAAAGAAGCCATGATGGTGAATCTTCATGTAGTTCGAAAAGATTCAATCAAAGACATCGATGGCCGACAGAGGAGCAGATAAAAAGCCATCCCTCATCAGCAGAGAGAGAGAGAGAGAGAGCTAAATTTTGGATCATGCAACAGTCCAAAAAGCACACATATACACACAAAACACTGAACGAACAGAAAAAAGGACCTTAAAGCTTCGAACTTTATTGTTCAATTTTACTCATTGGCTACGGCTCTATATTTATTTGTGTAATAATAATAATAACCCATTTAATTATCTATTATTTTACCCTCAATTTTAGATTTCTTCCCATTTTCTTCGGATCTGAAGAAACCTGTGCATCTTCAGAAGCCAGCAAAACAACAAAGATCTTTAAGGAACCTGTCCACTCCAATTTCTTATTCACCTGTCTTCTTCTTTTAAATCATATAATAGTCCTATACTCATTCCCTATTCCCTGCTAGGGCCATACATAGTTATTAGTCTCAAGGTACTTTATACATATATATATATATATATATATATATATATGATTAAAGGTGAGTAATGTAATGAAGACAATGGTGAGATCTTGATGCAAGTGATTGTTAACTGAAGTGAGGGCTTGCTCTTAAAAGGAAGACAGTCATAAACTACATAAGTTGAACCCGAGTTAAAAGATCCCTTGTACGAGAAGTCAATGCCTAACTGAAACTGTTTTTTCACATTTTGTTTCTTGCTTTCCTCACTCTCTTTTAAAAAAATTGTAAATATACCTCTGAATGAGATTTAATAATTTTTATGTTGAACAATTAATTTTATAATCTGCACTATAATAAATTCAAGTCAAGTCAACGAATTCTAACACACAAGATTCTTTATTTTGGGAGAATAAAAAGAAGGGTATTAATTATACACAATTTTTTTATTTTTATTTTTATAAAAATATTATTTTTGTGACTCGAATATGTAACCTGTACAATTTTACCAATTGTTTCAAAGCTTACTCTTTGTGATTATAATAAAGTGATGATGTAAAATTGAAAGATAAATTCAAGTACTGAGGTTTCTACATCAAGGTGGAATAATGCTCAATGGTCGAATGTCATTACTTAAAACAAAGATATGGAATGATTATCAAATTAATATAAGCTTGTGGTCCTCAAACTCTCAAAGTCTGGTTTGTACGAAAAAAGATGTTAATATGTTATTATCACCGAAAAGAACATTATTTAATGGGCCAACCATATAATTTTAAAATAATTTTATTATTTAAAAATATTCTCATTATTTTAAATTTCTTAAAACTCTTAAAGATGACCTTTTATTAAGTCTTTATCCAATTATTTTGACATTAACCATTTATAAAGTTTTGAGTTAAAATAATTATACAAACTTTATTACGTATACAATCTCATATGATAATTTTCATAGAAGAAATGACAAATCCTAATGTATAAGACTCTTCACTTTATACGAGTCAGAGGAGGTCATCAATTATATGCAATCTTTCCTTTAAATTTTACAAAAGAATATTTTCATAGCTTAAACTCGTATTTTCATTGTCACAATTTCTTTATAGAAGAAAGAATTTAGGAATGACTCAGACCTACGCATGCATTACTTAATGATGCAATATTAAATATATATCAAATTTCTAAATCTTCCTCACTCACATATCAAAACTCTTTTCCATAAAGTTGATATTTGAGTATTTTACTCATGTGAAAATTATAATTCACGTGTCAATTATATGATTAATATATTATTTTTATTAATATTATTAATGAGAGGTTTAATAACAAGTTATTTCTTAAAAATTAAGAATTTAAATATTTTATTACTATTTTTAAGTTCAATTAGAATTACAAAATTTAATAAAGTTCCAATTTTTAATAAAATCAAATAAATTTTAATAATATAAATCTTTTTAAAAGTGTAAAACTAAAAGAAAGATTTATGATCTTTTGCTTAATTAATTAGTGAATCGATGAATAATTAGCCTTATTTAATCTTTTAATCTATAGTCGGCAGTCCCTCATAATGTAGCACTCAAATGCAGCAATGACCAAAGTCGGCATTATCAAAACAAAACACTTTTTAAGGAACAGAGGGCCAAATTGAGAGAGAGAGAGCTTGTTGCAGAAGGACATTGAAAGAGATTGATGAACCAAAACAAGAACATTAGCTGCAACTGTAAAGGGGCCTACCCTTTGGTTAAAGACGTGGGATGGAACAAGCAAATAGTGGTTGGAGAAGAAACACCAACCAAAGCCAGAACGTGCCTCTGAGCCCACTCTTCACCTTGGAGCATCATCATTAGAACTCAAAACCCATTGCACATCACCAAATAAAAATCCTGCGTGCCCCACTTTCAACCTTCATAGTGGTCTTCCTCCGTCCACCCTCATTCATTCAGACTAGAAAAAGATAAATTGAAAATTTCACTCTTGCCAAGATTCGTTTTATGTGTTTAAGGATATTTTGAGGTTAGCTCAAGCATGGATGAAAACCCCATGTTCTAAGGAACTACATAAGGTTAATGCACTTTTGAGGCAAGGAACTTGTGCATTTAACCATCAAATCAGACTAAAGAAGATGATCGACTCATTATATCTGAAAGCAAGACCACCAACAAGGAGGGTCACGAAAATAGAGACCTAACATATGAGTACTGTTTAATGTGTTAGCTTATTTTGTTTCCTAATCTTGTTTCATGGTGTCTGTTAGGATCAATCCCTTTATTCTTACAGTACAATGTCCCACCCTATCTCCCACCCAACTCTTTGAATTATGAGGCATTAAAGATGTCCTATGCTAAAACAACATGCACTTTCTGACTCTGCTATCGTCCTTTTATAAAGTCTACTGAGATGCTAAGTTTGGAAATGCACAATACAACACTAAACACGGTGGCATTTACCTACTTGCCCATTAAATGTCCTGATAATTGAAACTTTTTTATGCTTTAGTGCATGTGGGGCGGATTTATCATGGTTGAATGATTTTAAGGGAAGTGTCTTGAGTTGCATTCAAGCATTTGAAAAGAAACTTGTTATTTTGGCCCTTTTCGGTTCTTGTTTCTGCATGAACAAGAACTGGAAACTGTGTATAGCCTGCTAAGTTTAGGAATCCTAAGTATACCTGAATCTACCAGCTAGCACCTGTAGACCCTTTTAAGCTCTCAGGAAATGAAAATGAACCAACAAGTAGGCACCCCACTTTCGATCTCAGGTTGGCATTGTATGCTACTAATGCCACAATCCAGCAGTTGAAACGTAATGTTCAGATCGTTCTGTGATGAACTACATGCATCCCATTGTAATGATGTTTGCCGAACTTTCTCAAAATGGTTATTGCTTTGACGTCATACTATGCATGTCCATAATATAGTACAAAGTTACAAATGGTAAAACAAAAGACTTTACTAAACCTACGAGCCTCGATCTTGATGGATACATTTACGTCCCTCCCTTCAAATGTAAGATTTGAGTTCAAAACCCCCATGTAATGAAGAGGTCTTGAATTACAGGATTCAACTGTCGATTGGTCAATAATCTCTTGTTTTTTAAAATTCCAAGAGAACACTCAAGAATCAAAACTAAAACAATGCCCAAAAGTTCTTCTTATATCATCAGTTGACCCTCCCCACTTACTGTCAGAATGACCATGAAAATGAAAATTCTGATTATAACAAAATTTAACTCCATAATGAAGAGTCCCTTTGACATATCTCAGTATGCATTTGGCTGCTCTAAAATATTCTTCAATTGCACAATGCATAGATTTGTACAAAACACTCATAACTTGCAATATTTCAGGCCTTGTTGTTGTGAGATACATTAGGCACCTGATCAAGCTTCTGTAATAAGCTTCTTTTATCTTTTCTACACTACCTTCTTTGCTGACTTATTTCTCCTTTTAATTCGTAGGAGTGCGAACTGATTTTCAATCATCCATCTGAAGACTTTTTAGAATCTCCTTAGCATATTTCTTTTGACAAATGAATACTTCATGTTGATCTTGTTTAACTACCATGCCAAGAAAATACGCCATTTCTACAATATTTGTCATCTCAAAGACATTCATCATCTCCTTTTTAAATTGCTCAATGTGCACAATATTATTTCATATTACCAAGAGGTCATCAACATATAAACAATCAAGAGAAAAATCACCATGTTAGATTTATAATATCTAACATAGAGAGTGGATTCACTCAGACTTTTTGCAAAGCCTGGGCTCAATAAGTGCTTATTAATTCTGCTTTACTAAGACCTTGAGTCTGCTTCACACCATACAAAGCCTTTTTATTAAAAGGACTTTATATTCCTGCTCTTTCAAATGACAAATGACGGTTTAGAAGAGTTGATTTGACATCAAGTTGAAATACTTGCCTGCCATTTTAAGCATCTAATGCAAGTAATGAGGTAGGAAGAAATGAGGTGAGATTTCTGACCAAGTTGATAGCCACAAGAAAAAAGGATACTGTTAACTTGAAGTACAAAACTAAAGACTTTTTAAAAGAATGAAGACAATGAATAGTCTAAGAAAGGGTACTGCAATAATCTACATTCATTCATTAAATTGAAGAGCTATTTATACATGTTGAGTTGCTAACACAACCACATAAAAGCTACTATAATTAATTAGCAATGTCTAACTTATTGGCATAATTACTACTTGTAGAACAAATAGGAGAATCATAACAAACCAAGACTTAGTCAAATAAACTACTGCAATCAGATAAATATGATTGTAATAGCTACCGAGGCATGGTCTCAACAGATACAAAAGACAAAATGTGGGCTTTACCTAAAATGCACAAATGTTGACAATTCCTCTCTCTCTATCTCAAGTAATCCTACACTTTAAGCTCCCCATTCTTCTTGTCCAATGTTCAAGGAGGGTTTAACACATTTATAATTAAACCTTTAGGGTCATCTTGGGATGTCATTTCAGCTAAACTCTATTCAATTTGATCCATCTAGAATTCAATAGACAAATCTAAAATTTATAATATTTTGATCTATTGGACTCGACTTGATTCAGTTTGAATGGCTTGGATTGACATCGCTTGTTTAATGACTAAAGAATCTTGTGAACAAAACGATCCACTATTATCTTAAACATCATTCAACTCTAAAAATTTGTTAAATTTTTTATATAATAATCATTTATGACCTTAATTTGAGTTAATAATCTAAATTAATAATTTTGATAAACTAAAGAGAAAATAATTTTCTAAAAACTCTTATATGACTCTTTAATCATATTAATATGTTAACTTAATATTTTTAAAGTGAAATTTGTGTAATTGGTTATGATATATTTAATTTAATTTGTGGATAGGGATCCTATTATCTTGCTACATAATTAGACAGCCTAGAAGGGAGGTGTACAAAATTAGAAGGCCTATAATTAAGAGTTTAAGTCAAAGTCCAAACTATTCTTCATTTTGGTAGTGACTCCAAGGATGCTTTGTTTGTTGTAAGAATTTTTATAATCCAAAAGATTGTATTTATTGACTTTTCATATTTATCCATGGCTAGGACTTTGTAAAATCCTATTATTCTTTCCATTCAGATAGCATATATCGAGAAAATGAAGGTTGTTTGGAAAATATAAGCATCCTGTTTCATAAGTTTGTCCTAAGCATCCTGTTTCATAAGTTTGTCCTTCCCTACAATATTACCCATAATAAAAGGCCATTACCTCTTATTTCAACTTATATGCATTCATGTTGAATTTTCAACCAAATTATTCAGGAGCAAGTGCATTTAAAAAAATTAGCATTTGATTCAGCGACCATTTGACATAGTAAACATAGGTTTGTTTGAATACCATTGCATTTATCCTTTGTTTGAAGCCTTTGCCTTACTGCTAACCAATTAATAAAAGAAGACTTGGGGAAAGAAGTTTAGACCAAATAAGATGAAACTAGGGAACTTTCAAAGAATGTGGTGTAAATAAGTCATAACATAAACTATTTGTAAATATTTGGAAGGGGTCTTTTAACCAAATCACCCTATCCATCTTGGTAGGTATATTGATAAGAAGACTACTAGCACCTTTGAAGTTATATCTCCAATTCCCTTCCAAAATTATGTTACTTACCTTGGCTTAAGGATGGATTTTCATAATAAATGCATGCATATCATGCCTAAGGTGTAAAGGCCCTAGGTTGGACCAATTCTCAAACCAAAACCATGTGTGTTTCCTATTTTCTATCAAACTCTTGAAGGAAAAGTAAAGTTTCTCTTTAAGTCTTAGCATATGTATTAAGGACAATGAATGTTCTCCACTCATTTTAAACTATTAGAAACTAGTGCCAAATAAGTAGTATTCATAAACCCATTTAGACCGACGAGCCTCCCTATTATTAACAAGCCTTAATGTCCTTTTCACAATCAAATTTAAATTTATGGTTTGAAAGGAGATCGACCCCAATCCACCTTCTTGTTTGGGAAGGCATAAGACTTCCTATTTGATCTTTTCACCTTTTGATTCATCAAATTTCCCTTACTATAGAAAGTTCCTCATAATCTTCTCTATTTCCTTGGTTATTTTTTTGGTAGTACTAGATAGGAGCTTTAGAGAATATGTAAGTTCCTCAGGATAGATACAATTAATTGCAACCTACCTGCGGCTAACAAGGTTCTATTTTGCTAAGAATTAACCATGCTTCTAATAGATTCTTACAATGGTAAGTAGTTTAAATATCTTGGCTCCTTGGTTGTAATTGGAATTCCAAGGTACTAAAAAGGGGCTTTATTTACATTCAAAATAGAGATAAAGCTAAGTAGTTTCATATGTTAAGAATCGGTAGAAATATAGATCTTATTTTTGTCCCTATTAACTTTTAGACCTGAAAGTCTTGAGAATTGGTCGAGAAAGCTCACTACTAATTGCAGAAAAAAAAGAGGGTTTTAACTTATGATAGAACAAGTATTTTTCATTGGCATCTATTTTAGATTTTAACAATCTAGAGAGTATTTCAATTGCTATGGTAAATAGATAAGGAGACAAGAATCATCTTGTCTTAGCCCCTTTAAAGAATTTAGAAGGCGAGCCATTTACTAGAATATTGTAGGAAGTTGTACTTATGTGTGCTTTGATCCATCTATAAAAATCAAATACTTGGAGATACTGAAATATGAAATCTCAATCTAAGGATTCAAAAATTTTACAAAATCTACTTTTACATAGCAACTCTTAAACGACACTTTAGTGTTGTAATCTTTGAAAAGCTCATGTACTAGTAATATATTGTTACTAATAGACCCCCCATAGATGAAGGCTCCTTAACTTGGACTTATGATTAGCTTGCGAGCTTCCTTGAGTTTGCTTGCTAAGAGTTTAGATATTAACTTGTAAATGTTATTACATCAGGAGACTGGGTGGTAGTCATATATGGAGTTACGGTTCTTTAATCCTAAAGACCAAAAACACATAAGTTATATTTAACTCTGTAAAGATTTTCCCACTCCTGAAAAGTTCCTACACAGTATCAAGAATTAATATTCCAGTCAAGTTCTATATTCTTTGAAAGAAGTATGCATTAAAACCATCAAATCCAAGCATTTTATTTGGATTTAATCTAAATAGGACCTCTTTGATCTTTTGTGCATTAAAAGGCCTAATAAGACTAGCTTTTTGATTTAAACTCATATGATTTAATTCATGAGTTAAGAAGCTACCAGTTGGCTTGTATCCAATAGATCCTTGTGGAAATTGAAAGCTATTTTTACCTATTTGGGATCTATCTTTGAAAATTTTACCTTGCTGATCCAATAGATAAATAATTTTGATAATGATTATTCTAGCTATGATGGAATTGAAAAAGAAATTAGTGTTGATATCCCCTTCATTAAACTAGTTTACCTTTTCTTTTTGTTTCAAAAGAGAACTATAAGCTTAAAAAGCTTATGTGTAGCCCTTAAGAGATTGTTTCTCAAGGAACTTTAGGGTTTGGTCATTAGGTTTCAAGTAAGCCTCATCATATGTTTTACTTAGGGACTCCATGGTAGATTGTAATCTTAAGCTAGTATTCCCATAGACCCTGCCTTGACAATCTTTAAGGCCTTACTTGATTAATCCTAACTTGCACATAAGTTGGTAAGATTAACATCCTAGTATATATGATTCAATCAAGCTTTAACCACCTTCTTAAAGCGCTCTTTGGAAGCCAAAAAGTTAAAGAATCTAAAGGAGGTTTAGGAGCTATGGATGAGGTGATATTTATTACCTTAATATATGACTAATCTAAGGTTAACGAAGCTCTAAAACTAGCAAAGGACCCAGGGAATTGATTCCTCCACTTGTTATTCACTAGAACTAGTCCAGCTTTTTCCTGATTAGCCATCCCCCCTGCTGATTATTGGACCAACTGAGAAACAATCCTATATAGTTGATATCAAGAACTACTAGTAGAGAAGTTACTTAGCTAAGTTCCTTAGTCAAACTCTTGTAACTTTTTCTCCCTCCTTTTGCTTCACAATTATGAAGTATGCACTTAATATCACCTCCTAACAACTAGGAATTATGGATATTACCCTGAATTAGCCTTAGAGACCCCTATAAATTTTGCTTTTGAAAGGTCAAATTAGTTGCTTAAATAATGGAGACTGTAAAAAGGATGTCATACTGCTCAAAGCAACATTTAAGATGCATTAATTGATATGAATAATCCAAAACTTGAATATGGACTAGGGAAGGATAAAAAAGCCCCACGATTCTGTTAAGGAAGTGATAAGAGTGGTTAGTAAAGAAGACCACTTAGGACCAAAAGAGTTGAGGAATACCTAGAGCTTTTCAACCCTTTTTTTGTTTCCAAAAGTCTTAGGAGTATAGGCTTCTTTCTATAGTAATGTCCCTAACTACTTGCTATTTGTGACGGTAATTAAGCCCTCTAATGTTCCAAATTAAGACATTTGGTTGAGGAGTTATCACTTCCAATTTTAGCCTTACTAGTCTTCCTTCTTTATTTCCTCCTAAAGGTGAAGAGGGGGGCCATTGTGAACTCTTTCCCTTAATGATCCAAATTGGGTGAGGGCATTTCTTTAGCTTTGGAACTATCTTTGGGAACCAAATTCTAGTCCTTAATGGTGCTTGTATTTTGAAGAACATATGAGCTTAGGATATGATCTTCAGAGGTGCTTAAAATTTGAAGTATAGAGGTAGCAGCCTGATCTTTAAAGGAGCTAACACTCTACTAGCCAATGTTTAATTTCCTTATTGAGCATAATTAACTAGTATTAATAATCCCTTCCTAAAACTAGCTTTTGATGCAATTATATGGCAAAGAACTTATAAGTAGGCTTCCATCGCTTGGCTTGGGTAAAAGGTTTCAACTATAGGATAATTGTATTTCAGGTTGCACTAAATCTTTAATTTCATCCAGTTTCAAGATAGATAAGGCCTCAGGAAGTTATTTCCTTCTTCACTTCAATGCACATTCTAATATATCCTAACCTATCTATGTTAATCATGTAAGTGTCCATGTAAAGGTTTTTTTTTAAGGAACTGGCCAAGTAGCTAAGCTCTATTTCCATCTAGTAGTCATATAGAATTGAGTAGAAGTTGATCCTAAGGGGAATAACTTCAATTCTCCTCCTATCTAATTCAATTCCAGGATTCCATTGCTTGAGAATCATTAGCTATACACCAATATTCCAAGGCTACGCTCTATAATAAATATCATGTCAATACCCTCAACAAATTTGAATATGAATGCCTTACCCTCAGTTCACAACATTTTCTCTAGACCGTACTTACTCTATTTGATTGAGGCCCAGAATTGCACATGAGGAGAAAAGACCAAACTAATTTAAGAAGACAACCAGGAAGTTACTCTAGTGTGTAATATCTCAATAGGGGGAGAAATTATACCATTCACTAGAGAGGAGTTTATAGTAAGTTTCACCTTGGGTTGGTTATGGCTAGCAAATTTACTCCAAGCCTACTTAGAAGTAGGTTTCTAAACCATCGACGTTGGTGACACTATTGTCTCAGCACGTCCCTTAGACTGATTAGGGGGCGGGGGACTTATAATCATCTTAGAGGGAGTCTTAGTGGATTTGCCTGGCAGCTTGGAAAAAGATAGGAAATTCTCCTTAAACAAGTTTGGCTTTGCTTTATGCTTTTCCATAGGCTCCTGACTAATGAAATTTAAAACCTTAGCTAAACTTAACAACTCTGAAAACTTAGGAGGACGAGAAGAATCCGTCATAGACAAGCTTGTCTTTGCTCCATTCATAAACATTAGCTCCTTATTTTTGGTATTTGAAACCCATACTGAGCTTTGTGGCATTAAAGATTCACCCCCTCAAATCAAAGCAATAGAAGAATAAACTCATCTAAAATAACTAAGCCAAAGTGATGCAGAACCCTAAGGCTAAAGAACCTGAATCCCCTCAAACCCACACTTTGGATAAAACATGAACAAGAAGAAATCTACAACCCTAAGGAGCCCCCAATCAATTATATGGACAAAAACATATATAAGGTTGATTTGAAAACAAGAATAGAAATTCACATGATTACCTTGATAAGAATTATATTCTTGATGTAATAGAAGAAGACAAGAAAATTCTCCTTTAAAGAATTCGTTATTCATCCAATCTAAACCCTTAACAATGTTTATTATAAGGTATTTATACCCCTTAAAAAGAAAGAAACCTAAATATGTAAAAGGTTTTTAAACATGGGTCTCTCATTAAAATAACTAAAGCCCAAAACACAAGTAGTAGGCTACCCAAAACTATGCTTCTAACTTAAAATAATTAATTAAACAAGAATGAAAGTCTTCTTGCACATTCTGCCCAACTTGATTACTTATGATGCCATTGGCCCTCGTTGTCTTCCATGCAATCTATAATTCGGCCTGTTTAGGATTGAAGTGCTTCTTTGAACTTCTTAACTCTTAATCTTGTTATTGGTCCCTCCAGCAATACTATCTCATCTTTGGTTCTATTTTTCTTACATAGTGCTATGGTCTTGCTCACTTCATCCCCTCCCTCTTCAAAAGGATTTGTCCTCAAATCTAAATCAAAGACAACAGGAGATAATACAAAACATTAAAATAGCACTAACATTATACTCACCTTGCAAGTCTATCATGTATGCATTGTCATTGATGCATTCCAACATTTGGAATGGTCATCACCACTTGCATCAAATTTGACTTCCTTTGATGTGGAAACCTTTCTTTTTGCTTATGCACCCAAAACCAATCACTTGGTTCGAAGAGAACTTGGTTTCTTCCTTTATTTGTTTTTTGTGCATACATGTAATTATTTTTCTCAATCTGTTCACACACTTTCTCATGTATTGTTTTAACCAAGTTAGCCTTCTTCTTGCCATCTAAACTAGTAATCTCTGTTAAAGGTAAAGGCATAAAATCCAACACGGTTACTAGATTAAATCTATACACAATTTCAAATAGGGAATAACCTGTAAAAGAATGTGTAGAACAATCATATGTAAAGTCAATGAATGGCAGACAATCTTCCTAAATTTTCAAGTTCTTCCCAACAATTGCACGCAACATGGGTCCTAAAGTTCTATTAACTATCTCAGTTTGTCCATTAGTTTGTAGATGACATGTAGTAAAAAATAAAAGTTTGGTACCCAACTTTCCCCACAAAACTCTCCAAAAGTGATTTAGGAACTTAACATCCCTACCTGAAACAATGGTTCTTAACACACCATCAAGCCAAACCACTTCCCTAAAGAAAAGATTAGCAATGTCTATTACATCATTTGTTTTCTAGCAAGCAATGAAGTGAGCCATTTTAATAAATCTGTCCATAACAAAAAAAAGTTATCTCTACCCTTCCTCGTCCTAAGTAAACCTAATATAAAGTCCATAGATATATCAGTCCAAGGTTCACTAGGTACAGGTAAAGTGTATACAAACTATAAGGCATAGACTTAGACTTAGCTTGTTTATATGCAATACACTGGGCACAAACCCTTTCTACATATCTTCTCATATTTGGGCAATAAAATGTTCTCTAAGCATATTTAAGGGCTTTTGCACACCAAAATTTCCTATTAACCTTCCATTGTGTGATTCTTTAACAAGAAACTCTTTGATAGAACATGCATGAATGCTAAGTTGTTTACCCCTAAAAATATATCCTTCATATCTATAGAACTTATCAATACAAAATGTTCACAAGCTTGATATACATTAGCAAAATCAACATCACTCAAATACAACTCTTTCAAATGCTAAAATCCAAGTAACTTATAAGTAACCATAGAAATCAAAGTGTACCTTCTCGATAATATATCAGCCACAACATTTTTCTTACCTTGCTTGTATTTAATCGCATACGAAAATGTTTCAAGATACTCCACCCAAATTACATGCCTTTTGCTCAATTTCCCTTGTTTCTTCAAGTACGCGAGAGATTGATGATCACTATGTATCACAAACTCTTTAGGTTACAAGTAATGTTAAGGCATAAAACTCCTTATCATAAATGGAGTAGTGCAAAACTGATATACTAAACTTCTCACTGAAGTATTCTATGGGATGATTCTCCTGCATCAAAATAACCCCTATACTAATCTCAGAAGCATCACATTCAATTTTAAAAGTCTTGGAAAAATCAGGCAAACTCAAAACTTGTATAATACATAACTTTCCCTTTAAAATATTAAGTGCATTTTCCTTCTCCCATCTAAAACCAACATTCTTCTTAACGATTTCACTTAATGGAGTGAGAAAAGTAGAGAAATCTTTAACAAATCGCCTATAAAAAATTGTTAAGCCATGGAAAATCCTAACTGACTTAGGTATCGACCATTCTTTGATAATTTTCAACTTTTGAGTCAACTTGAACTCCTTTAAAGCTCACCACAAATCCAAAGAAGACAACTTTATACGTACAAAATGAACAATTATTAAAGTTTGCATACAACTTCTGCTTCCTAAGCACATCCAAAACAACCTTAATATGTAAGATAAGTTCACTTAAGTGATTACTGTAAATTAATATATCATCAAAGTAAACAATCACAAATTTATCAAGGAATTCACGCAAAACATCATTCATTAAGTGCATGAAAATACTAGGTGCATTAGATAAACCAAAAAACATAACCAACCACTCATACAATATCTTAAATGCAATTTTACATTCATCACCTTGTTTCATCCTAATATGATGATAACCACTTTTTAAATCAATTTTAGTGAATATGCAAGTACCATGCAACTCATCTAGCATATTATGTAATCTAGAAATAAGATGGCGATACTTTCCATTGATCTTATTGATCACTCTACAATCTACACACATCCTCCAAGTTCCATCATTCTTTGGCACTAAAAGAACTAGCACAACACAAGGACTTATGCTTTCCCTCACGTACCCCTTTTTAAGCAATTTATCCACTTACCTCTGTAATCCCTTTATCCCATCTGGATTGCTTCGGTAAGCTGGATGATTAGGAATTTGAGCTCCTAGTACCAAGTTAGTTTGGTGCTCAATCTCTTTCAAAGGTGGTAACCTATTGGATGCCTCTTAAGGAAAAATATCATCATAATCCTGCAATAAGGTCACAAACACACTAGGCAAATTTAGGTCAAGGTTAGTGTTAGTAAACAAAATTTCTTTAAACCGAATCAAGATTAAAGCTCTCTTGCCTAAGTATGCATCACCACCAACCAAATCAATTTTTTTTTGCTTTTTTAGCAACTGATTTTTGTCTTTTTTAAGCTAGAAACTGATTTGTGTTTTTATTTTGTTTCTATTTTGGGCTTTTTGTCTTTTTAATTTTTTTTTACATAAGAACAAGATAAACTCTAATTTCGGATTTTAATGACAAATAAAAATGATAAAAATAAATAACACAAGATAAATAAGAATTTTTCTCAATCCAAGCTTTGATACCAAATGACGTAGAACTCCAAGACTAAAGAACCTGAAACCCTTAAAACACACACTTTGGATATAATATGAACAAGAAGAAATCTCCAACCTTAATAAACTCCCAATCAATTATATGAAAGGAAACACATATAATAAGGTTGATTTAAAAACAAATATAGAAATTTGTCAAAGTGATTACCTTAATAAGAATTATATTCTTGATGCAATAGAAGAAGACAAGAAAATCTTACCTTAAAGAATTTGCATTCATCTAATCTAAACCCTAAACAATGTTTATTATAAGATATTTATACCCATTGAAAAGAAAGAAATCCTAAATATATAAAAGACCTTTAAACATGGGTCTCCCACTAAAATAGCTAAAGCCTAAAACACAAGTAGTGGGCTACCCAAAACTATACTTCTAACTTAAAATAAATAATTAATTAAGAATGAAAATCTTCTTACACATTCCGTCCATCTTGATTAGTTATAATTTTATTGACCCTCATTATCTCTTGAGATTCCATGGCATTTATAATTCGGCCTTATAGGATTGAAGCGGTTCTTTGAACTTTTTAACCCTTGAACTTGTTATTGATCCATTCGACATTACTAACTCATCTTTGGTTCCTTTTTTTTACAAGGTGTCATAGTCGTGCTCCCATAACAAAGTGATAACACATTAGCGAGTAAATGGCTAGGAGTAATAGATGAGAATTTTGGTGGGCTTATGGTAGACCAAGTGGTAGCAGTGGGTTTGTAGCGGACTAGGTGTCGCTCTCAAAGGTTTATGATCACTATTTTTTCTAAGCTAAATTATAAAATTGCATTAAATATCTGGTTTATATTTAATTAATTTCATAAATAAACTACAAAAGATTAGTTAATAAAATATATGATTGTTGAGGAGGGAATAAACTTCATGAGTTAATAAATTATTAAATCATGGATTAAATAGGACCTCTTTTAATTAATACAATTTACAATCTCATTTAACCATCTATTGTATACATGTCAAAGGTACCATGTAACATATTTCATTTACATAAACATAGTCTAAATCACTTTAAAAGTACTTTACATAATTTAGTTCTGATGAAAAAGCAGAAGAAGCAGTTCCAAAGACTTGTGATAGAGACTAATTTCAGCAATTAATGTGATCTTAATAGGAGATTTACATTTTACGGCGGCATAATAAGTAGACATTACATTAAAATTCCTATAAACTTAAGTATAAAAGACATGGTAGAATAAGTATAAAAATGATTGGACAAAAAAGTAAAGATGAGTTAGATTTTGTTAGATTGGATTTAGATACGAGGAGGAATGTAACTAACATGTAAAAAATGTGAAGACAATGGGCAAAGAGTGAGTAAACTAAAATCCCAAAAAGATGTAGATAACAGTCTAAAGCTCTCCTACTTCAGAGGTAAGCCACTGGATCAGCTTCTTTGTCTCCTCTCTCACTTCTTTGCTTTAGACTCGCTACCGCTTAGTTGTTTTTCGTTCTCTCTCTTTCTCAACAACAAACAACAATAGCTGCAAAACAATGCCAACTAAATGGCCTTTTCAATTCTACGTTGAGACTCTTTTTCTTTCTTTATCTCTTTGCTCGTCTTCCTTCTTGTTTCTTATCTACGTCCTCTTCATTCTTCTGATCAAACTTGTTCACACCAAATACATGGCATATATGCGGTTGGGCTCTAAACCTGAAGCCTTTCATCGCGAAGGCCATACATGGTGAGACCCAGTTTCTTCTTTTGTAAATATCCTTGAAAGATGCCAATATTTTTGCATGTAATTCTAGTGAGGAACTGCATTTATTGCTCACAGAATCTTACCGGAATTTGAATGCTGTAAATTTTTGAAGAATCCAGAGAAGGAACGTAATGAGTTTCTGTTGGTTTTATCTTGTTGAGTGCGATTATAAGACTCGTCATTAGTTGTTGATAATTAAATTTTTATATATAGGTTAATCAATGATTTACACCTAGTATATGTTCTAAAGATTAATGCTGTTTTCTTTAGTTCCTTTGCATATATTTCGTTCCATAACAAGATCTGTATGACATGTTGGCCAAAAAAATTTTTCGCAGGCTTTGCACAACGGGCCTTCAAAGCGATGTTACTGTTGAGATTGGAGAGATGTCTTTCAATCTTCACAAGGTGTTTGTCTTTCCATGTTCATGTTGTTTCTCGTATACTTTCCTTTTGAGTTTCATTAATTGATTCAGCTTAACTGATACGAAATGGTGAACCGAATCTATGTCTGGGCTGCAGTTTCCATTGCTTTCAAGAAGTGGGCTACTGGCAAACCTAATTGAAGAGCATTCTGGTGAAGATGGGTCAGAATGTGTCTTGAAGCTTAATGGCATACCTGGTGGGGCTAAAGCATTTGAGCTTGTAGCCAAATTCTGCTATGGTGTCAAAATAGAGCTCACTGCTCTAAATGTAGTAAGCCTTAGATGCGTAGCAGAATACCTCCGCATGACTGAAGATTATGGTGAAGCAAATCTCATTGCACAAACGGAGGCTTTCCTAAATGAAGTGTTCAGCAATTGGTCAGACTCCATAAAAGCTCTTGAAACATGCGAAGAAGTTCTATCTTATGCAGAAGAGCTTCACATTATATCCAGATGCATAGATTCCTTGGCCATGAAAGCTTGTGCGGACCCAGATGTGTTTAATTTGCCTGCGGCAGGGAAAACTGACTCTCAGAATCAAGGAAGCATCGTCCTCTGGAATGGCATATCTACTGATGCTAAACCACAAGGGTTAGGAGAGAACTGGTGGTTTGAAGATGTCTCATATCTCAACTTACCTCTCTACAGAAGACTGATTTTGGCTGTAGAGTCAAGGGGCATGAAGCTTGAGACTATTGCAGCGTCACTTATATACTATGCCAAGAAATACATTCCATTGATGAATAGACCGTCGAGTTTCAATAACCCCAACCATGGAAATGCTGTTTCCACACCTTCTGAGGCAGATCAAAGAGTTCTTCTTGAAGAGATTGTGGCATTACTTCCTAATACTAAAGGAGTCACGTCACCTAAGTTTCTTCTTAGATTACTTCGCACTGCCATGGTATTGCATACTAGTCCATCATGCAGAGACAGTTTGGAGAAGAAAGTTGGAGCTCAACTGGACCAGGCTGTACTTATTGATATTCTCATACCAAATATATGTGCTTCAGGGGAGACCCTTTATGACATAGACTGTGTTCAGAGGATCCTTGATAATTTCGTATCAAGTAGTCAAGATGCGTCTTTGTTCAGCTCTCCTTGCATAGTGGAAGAAAACCAGTATATGAACGGCACTGATATGCTAACACCAATGACAATGGTGGCAAATCTGATAGATGGATTTCTTGCTGAGATTGCAACTGATGTTAATCTGAAGCTCCCAAAATTTGAAGCGCTTGCTGCTACTATTCCAGACTATGCCAGGTCAATTGATGATGGAATTTACCATGCCATTGACGTCTATCTGAAGGTAACAGAAGTCTTATTTTTAAGTTCAGTTGTAAAATCCTTATAATTGTTTCCTCTGGCTCCTGCACTTGATGAATTCCTAAAAAGAACCGAAGTATTCTGAATTGCATTGTGCAAGTCACCATTGACATTGTATCTGCTTTTAACAAATCCAGGCACATCCTTGGCTGACAGATTCAGAGAGGGAACAACTTTGCAGACTCATGAACTGTCAGAAACTTTCACTTGAAGCCAGCACACATGCAGCCCAAAATGAGAGATTGCCACTACGAGTCATAGTCCAAGTTCTCTTCTTTGAGCAGCTTCGACTCCGCACATCAGTATCTGGCTGGTTCTTTGTCTCGGAGAATCTTGATAACTCACAAAATCCTTGTGGAAACCTTGGATTCCCCAAGATCGATGCTTCACAGGATCGAACCGAGGTTGTAGCTGACATGAAGGAACGTGTTTCTGAGCTTGAAAAGGAATGCGTGAACATGAAACAGGAGCTTCAGAAGCTTGTCAAAACAAAACGGAGCTGGAAAATATTTTCAAGCAGGTTTGGTTTTAGACGCAAAGCACAGCCCTCCAACCTGAAAGAATCAGGCGAACTAAAAGAACCAGCTCCGTCCACAGTACAAAATAAAGAGAATAGTGATGTTGCTCAATGAACTTGCAGATACACACTAACTGGAACTCTGTCATTGGCAGTGTTGGGATTCATTATGCAATTGCTGAATGAGGTGGACATGAAAACATTCATCTTTGGTTAAAAGGGTAATCGTTGGTGTACTTTTCAGAAATAGGTTGTTATTCAGTATTTGTTTTACTAACTCAGAGAAGAACTATCTAGTTTAATCCCTTTTTGATCCATTTATACTTTGCATTCTCGAAGCATATATACCCTTTTCCAAGCTCAGGCCTTTCTGTGCATTTCAATCCCATTTTCTAGCATCTTGAAGCATCCTAGTTTACTGGCAGACATAAAAATCTGCCGTAAAATCCATTCAACGAGAGCAGATTACAGTAACTTGGAAACACAAAGTTCAGGTAGAAGAAAATGCGCAAGGAAAGAAGTTTTGTGATATGTGATTTTTTTATATATACCAAAACTGTTCTAGATAAACTTGAGAAGCCAACTACGTTTTGATCCAATTTAGTAATAAACTCATGCATACACAATTTTCTTCTATAAATTAAACTTGATCAACCATGTTAGACGTGAAACCCTAAATGTCATCTCTTCCTACACGACAATCACCATCATGAATGTCATATTTGCAGTTCCTTTTCCATTACAAATTACACAGTTGTCACACTTTTGTTTAATTTAAACGATAGTCTTTCACATTTTTACTTCTCTCTTTAATTTTATCATTTTCTAATCTTTAACGATTAAAAAAACTCAGTCGATCGATTAAAATATAAAAATTTTGAACTGTCCAACTTTCTGTTTTAATTTTAACTTTTTGTTCGATTTACTTTATAGTTTTATTGTTAAAATCGATCAATTTTATAAATTAAGAAGTTCTTATAAATTAAAATAAATTAATTAATGTTTATTTAATAATTTTTAAATTAAACTTTAAATTTTTGATAAAATAATTTCTTTCAATCATACTTTAAATTCTTTAATTTTATTTAATCTTTAGCCAATTTTATAATAATTTAATACCGATTGAACTTTTTAAATTTTAAATCTTTTGTCTTATCGGTTTAATTTTCGATTTTTAAAAAATTGATACTCTTTATGAACATTTTCATATCCCAATATTTATGCACGATTTCAAGTAAACATAAACACTACCTAAGAAGTCTACAACAAATCATCAGAATTCATGCAGTAGCATAGCCAAAAACTTTGTGAGGATATCATGCTTTTGTGAGGATCTGATTCTCATGTTCTTTTGGTTCTCCTGATATTATTGTGAGAGATTTAAAAAGACAAAAATGTTCAATCCTCACATTGCATTTTATCGAACATAAAACACATGTCCTACGTTTTTGGCATTCCAAATCATACTTTATGACACAACTTATTTGCATTCCGATCACATCTTAATATTTTCAATTCCAAATTGCAAGGCATTCACTATGATAGTTTATTGCTACAAGTAAGCACTTGAATACATAGAAGAAAGATTTAAACTTTCCTTTGTTAACATAAAATAGAGCTCAAGTACAAAAATATAATAAGATTTGCAGTTGCCACAAAAATTTTTATTTAGGAACATTAAAAAGAGATTACTAGCAATGTTAGCACCCTCAGGATAATGATCCACATACGAGCATAAGACATATCTTGCAACTTTATACTTATTTGAAATAAATATTTTATAAAATTAAAATATACGATAAATTATTTAAATATATGAATTTAAACTCAGTACTTTGCACCATTTTAATTTCATTCAAATATTTCATATTTATTTTAAATTAATATAATTAATTATTATCTTCATTAATATAGATATATAATAATTTGATCTAATGTATATGCCTTTATTTTATTTTATTTACAATATTTTTATTAATTTTACAAAGAATTTATATCAAATTTGTAAGTGTAATGTTTTCTCGATGTAAATTTTAAATCTTAAATATTTTATAATGAATGAAAAGAGATTAAGTCTATGATATATAATTATATTGTATAAAAAAGTTGAAACAACTGAAAGTTTAAACACTTTAAACACACACACACACATAACACATATTGTAATGTATATAATTTAATTTGTATAATAAATATTAACTTGTTGTAGAATAAAACTAACATATTTTAAACTAATAGCTTTTATATTTTCACATATTTAAGAACGTGCATGCCTGATGAATCTTAAGAAACCGGATAAAATTTTCATATTGATAATATATAAAATAAAATAATCATCTAATTAGAAAAATCATATGAAGATAAAATATTATAATAATAATCTAAACTTTTCACTATATTTGCTTGAAAAATATAAAAATTCATACTTTCTTCAGTTGTAAAGATGTAAATGATATATTAAGATATGAAGAAAATAAAAATGACTGAAAAGTTTATGTATATTATTAATTGCAATATGTAATTTTGAGAAACATATGAAAATTTGAAAAGATTTATATTGTAAACATAAAACCTATTTTAAAAGTCTAATAAACTTCTTATAATGCATAAATGTAGATAATAGTTATGATAACTTTATCATAAGTACATATATTTAATTAATATGAGAATCTTACAATATATGTTAATTTTAATAAAATGAAATTTATTTTTAAGATAATGTATCATACATGCATCTTTTGTGCTAATAATTACTTTTATAGTCTTTTAAACATTTATACATTATGAGTTTTGGAAAGTCAAAGAAAATTACATTAAAGAATGAAACTCTCATAAGAGAATACTGTTGGACCAGTGGTGGTTGACAAATTAAATCCTTTTATGTTTTGATAATAATAAAATGTATAGAATTGATTAAGAAATTATTTCAGGTGTTGTAATTTAAATAAAAGACTTGTGCAAATCAAGATAGCAGATAAACCTTTGTGAAATCAAGATGGAAATTATCTTCAACGTGCTAGATATATTCAACTTGAAGATTATGGGAAGATTTTGTTAAAACTATCCGTTAGAGTAAGCACCAGTCGAGTAGCATATCACAATTCGACTAATAAATTCAGATATGTCAGATGGGGCATGACACAAGTCGACTAACATGTGATAAGTTGACTATTAATCTGCTGGATAGGTGCACTAGTCGACTATCATTACACTAGTCGATTGTTCGAAGAACGGAGATGAAATTTGCATGAAAAAACGTTGGTACTAGCGACTATAACACCTCGACTAGTCGACTATCAGGTAGAGATGAGCAAAACTTATCCGGATCAATCCCAAATGGAAAGGAAATAATTTTGCAACGTCTATGAGCAATCAGCAATAGCTAGAAGAAGATCTCCAACGACTATATTCATATGGAAGTCTGCAAATAAATAGAGGAAGATCAAATGATCGAGGAGTGAAGTCCAAAAAGCAAAAGCATACTACTATTGTTACTAATTTGCTCTCAATTGCTCTTAGCTTGTTCTAAATCTGTATTATGCATTATTATTTCATCTTTATCTTTGTTATTATTGTGAGTTGAGTTATTGGTAGAAAATCACTTGTGAGGTAGGATTTGTGCCGGAAAACAAATCGGTTGTGAGGCGTAGCTTGAGCCAGAAGTCAAGTTGTATTGAAAAGTTCACACTAAACTAAAAAGTGTGTAGTAAAGTGTTTTGCCAAAATCCTAAGTGGGAGCTTAGGTAGAGGACGTAGATCTTAGCACCGAACCTCTATAAAAATAGTGTTTGCCTCTCTTCCCTACTCTTTGCATTTAAATTTGTTTAATTGTTTTGTGTGTATTAACTTTTGGTTTTTGTAGAACTTTACAAAAAAGGTTCAAAGATCTATTCAACCCCCCCTTCTAGATTGTTTACAATTGGTATCAGAGCAGAAGAGTCCAGAGATGGCACACAATAACCTAGCGGAAGAAGGTAACACCAATAATTGTCCTCCTTTGTTTAATGGTACTAACTATTCTTCCTAGAAAAATCCTATGAAATACCATATTATAAGTGAGGGAGTGGAGTATTGGAAGATAATAATCTTCGGTCCACACATTCCATTGAACGAAAATGCTGAGGTAAAGACGGAGCTAGAATATGATGACAATGATTGGAGGCAAACCTACATCAACACAAAAGCTATGAAACTGATATATTGCGCTCTGTTGGATGCATTTTCTTATTAAATTAATGGCATTTTTCCTTAATTTCTGGAATAATTATTGGGTCTTTTACATATTTTTCCTACTAAATTACTTAGTTTATCTTATTCTGCATTTATAATGAGTCCTGTTTAATGTGTAGGAAATACATTTGTTTTTAATTGACAAAGACCACAATAATAATTAAAGGAAGGGGACACGTGGAGAAGTAAGAAAATGACGCAAATGAATTAAGTGCTTGGGAAAATTAAATGAGAAGCAACATGTGTGGAGGCAGATAAATCAAAAAGGAGAAGCAAAGGTTTTCAACAGAAGTGATGGAAATTGAGCGCTAACAGCAGCAGATGACATGCGGATGGCTGTGGAGAACGATTGAAGGTGAGGCAAAATCAAAATAGCAAAGGAGTATCACGCACAAGGCCGAAAAATAAGGAGGCAATAGACGTGCATGACCGTGAAATAGATAGTGTCGGTGCAATGGAATAAAGAAGGGATCAAAATAGAGACGCAATAGTAGACAAGCAAGTGAGGGCGGCGTAACAAAATCAACGGAGGTTTGGGAGAGGCGTGAAAACAAATAAGAACCAAATCAAGAAAGGCAGCGGCAGTGTTGGAAATTGAAGAAATCACGCAAACATGGGACAAGAGAAGAGCAAAATTAAAGAGGCATACGGACACAAGGCAAGAAGAAATGACACTAGTTGCGAGCACGCTGGAGAAAAAAAATCAAGAGAGCAAATCCCAAAAATCAGGGCAGTAATTGAAATCATGTGAGGGCTGGCGTTTTAAGAGAGCACGTGGAGCAGCAACGTTGAATTAAACGAAGGAAATATGAGAAGCTACAAAAAGAACGTATCTGACGCTAGGCAAGGGGAGATTAAAAATTAAAAAAGCACAAGAGCCATAGAGAAGAGGATTAGCGCAGAGCAAATAAACAAGCTATGAAATCAATATAAAAAGAAGACAGATGGGCGTGATCCAAGGCAACATGCGGATGAAGACAGCTAGGGGTGAAAATAAACAGCAGATGGGAGAGCACACAAGACACGTAAAAGAGGCAGCAGCGTGAAGAGGAATAGAATGGTGGCTGGTGGGCGTGACAAATGAAGCAAGCAACAAATGAAACTCATGTTGGGGCAACTGTTGGAGATAGGAGACGATAGCAGTAGGTGAAGAAAGCAAGTGGAGATAAAACACTGGACAACAAAGTTGATGAAGACAGCTGGCGTGGAATCAACGAAAATAACAAGGAAATCAACACACAAGCCAATCCATAGAAGACGTGACAGCTGTTCAGGAAGAGCTATTAACGTTGAAAAAAAAAAAAGAACAAGAAGCACTCACTACTCACTCTAAAAGCATCAGCGTAATAATACATCAGGTGGGGCTCTACAAGACCAGCTGAGGGGCACGTACATTAATAAAAGGGGGCTCCACTTTTCTTTAAAAAACTCTCTCTCAACGTTACTCCATTTTCTTTACTCACTTTTGCTATAAACTTTACAGCACTCACTCCATTTGAGGAGAGTATTCACGCACATCAAAAGGAAGGGGCTCCATCTTTATTTATTTT
The DNA here is from genome assembly GCA_029891385.1 of Erythroxylum novogranatense. Taxonomy (NCBI): domain Eukaryota; kingdom Viridiplantae; phylum Streptophyta; class Magnoliopsida; order Malpighiales; family Erythroxylaceae; genus Erythroxylum; species Erythroxylum novogranatense. Next base: position 90,962,951 of record CM057231.1, on the reverse strand, counting down.
TATAAAGAACTCTCCACTCACGTTACTTGGTGGGGGGAGATTCTTTTTCTTGACTCACTCTACAACCATAAACGTTACACATCAGAATTGGGGGCTCCATTTTATGATTTTTCAGCACTTACTCCATACTCTACAAGCAACAACGTTGCAAACACCAAAGGGGGCTGTCAAGTTCAAGAATTGAGGAGGACTCCAAGACCAAGCAATCATCATTTGTTCTTCCATTTCTTCTATTTATTTCATTATCATAATGCTTGTTTTTATTATTTTCATTATTGCTACTATTATTATGAGTAACTAATCTTTTCATTCTAGGATTTTAACCGAACCCTTAATGTAATCTCGGTTAATTGGTATTTTCTTCGTTTAATTTTATATGCCCGTTTTTACTTAAAGGTTTGATTATTACAATTTGTTCTTAATGCTTTTCATAATTTGATCACCTATGAAATTGATTCTCTTAATCTTTGTGTAACGTAACAGGGAGCAATAGATTTGGAAAAAGATTGCAATAGCTTAGAATCACTTTCGTAGTGATTTGTGTCTAGGATCGGGAGATACCTATCCACCCTAAGTAACCACATTAAGATTGATTTCATAAAGCTATCGTCGAATTATCACAATTTACCATAGAAATATAGGAAATTAGTTCGATGATTAGGATTACTAATGAACCGAGAGGGCTTAGTAATTAATTCTGAATCTTAGGTTATCAAACCCGGTATATGAATTAAATCGAGAAAATTTTGACACCGAGGTAAAATCAAGGGGGAAGTTAAAATCCTAGATTTTCATTTCATTGATAAATTCTTATATTTTTATCTTGCTTTAATTCTTGTTTATATTTAATTTTTCAAACCAAAATCAATCAATCTTTTCTTTAATTTTTTATGTTATTACCTTAAATTAGAAGTTATTACGAGTATTACTATTTAGCTAATTTGATCTCTGTGGGATCGATATTTTTACTACTTGACGATAAAAACGTGCACTTGCGTTCATCACCGACACGCTCTCACTGTTGAGGAGAGAAATCGAGTGAACTCATGCACTAGCGCTAAAGAAATTTGGGAGAGACTACGCATCACTGATGAAGGAACCAATCAAGTTCGAGAGACAAAGATCAACATGCTTCTCCATGACTATGAAATGCTTGTCATGAAGGAAGGTGAGTCTATTTTTACTATGCTTGATCGTTTTACAGAAATTATCAATGGATTAGGCAACCTTGGAAAGCATATGACGGATAGCGAGAAGGTGAAAAAGATTCTCTGTTCACTATCGAAAAAATGGGACTCACAACTCACCGCTATTATGGAGTCTAAAGATCTCAATCAATTAGAATTCAATGCCTTGGTGAGATCACTCATAAACTATGAGATCATTCTCAAATCAAGAGGAGGAAGAGGTAAGTCACAAAAGTCAATTGCATTAAAAGCTAATGCTTCTTCTCTTGATGAAAGTGATGAAGAAATAGATGAAGAGGAAGAAGATGAAGAACTAGCAATGTATGCCAGAAACTTGAGAAAGTTCAAAGGACTACTGAAGAGTAGGAAGAAAGAATTATGTGGTGGAAGAAATGAAGAAAGAAAGAAGTACACCATGGAAAGAAGGAACAAGAGCTATGAAGAAAAGAAGAGCAATGAGGAGTGTTGAAAATGTGAAAAAAGAGGGCATCATGCAAGAGAATGCAAAAGTTCTTCCATTTTTCAGAAAAATGACAAGAATGACAAAGGAAAGAAGAAAGCTAGTCTTGTAGCCACTTGGAGTGATGATGAGGAAGCATATCAAAGCAATGATGAAAACAACCTAGCTCTTATGACAAACAGCTCCTTAAAAAGTGATGATAAAGATGAGGTAATAATCACTGATCAAGATCTTAAAGATTCTTTTACTGCTTTACAAATTGATTTTGAAGAAGCTATTGAAATCAACAAGAAATTGAGAAAGAAAATAAGAGAACTAGTTGCTGCAAATAGTATTTTACATGAGACTATTGATGATTTAGATTACACTAAGGAAGATCATTCTGCATGTCTTGCTGAAAAAGAAAATCTTACTAGTGAAATTGACATACTTAGAAAGGAGTTTTCTTATGTGGTTGGAAAATTTGCTGGTGGAAATGAAAAGTTTGAAAAGATGTTGTCCTTACAAAGATATTCTATTTCTAAACATGGTTTAGGATATGAACCTTTTGATAGAGATTGTTCCTTGATTTCTAAATTCACTAAATATGAAAAAGTTGCTAAATGTGCTAGATGTTTTAAAGATGGTCATATAGAAATAGCAAGTAAAAGTATTAGGAGATATATTAATGTTAAGAAAATCTGGGTGGTAAAAAGTACAACATCTCCTAATGTGGTTTATGTGACTAATCAAAATGGACCCAAAATGGCTTGGGTACCGATAAGAAGAAATAATGTTTCTGTTGTAGGTACAAGCAAGGAATGAAAATCCACCAAGCACATGGTACATTGATAGTGGATGTTCAAGGCATATGAGTAAAGACAAGAACCTATTTGTAGAAATTAGACCAAAGAATCAAGGATATGTCACATTTGGAGATAACAACAAAGGTAAAGTCATTGGTATTGGTAAAGTAGATAAGGAACCTTTGCCTACCATTGACAATGTTTTGCTTGTTGATGGCTTGAAACATAATTTGCTAAGTGTTTCTCAATTATGTGATATGAATTTTAATGTGACATTTGAATCATCTCATTGTATGGTTACGAAAGATGAAAATGTGGCTTTCATTGGTTTGAGACATGGAAATACTCAATAATGTGATATAAATAATGGAAATTCATTAAATGCTTCATTAATGAATTCAATGACTGTGAATAAAGAGTGCACTATAGTACTATAAAAAATGATGATCATATTTGATGAAAATCAAGAGAGAAGGTAAGAAGATTGCATGCAACAACTAATTTAAGGAATAAAGAATTTAATCCATAATTTGGGGAATGCATAGCATGTTGGTGTGTTGGGACCCAATCTGGAGATCGGATCCCAACCAGAAAACAGAAAACAGAAAACGGTAACGAAGAACGCAATGGCGGAACGAATCAAACTGATAAACGAATAACAAAATGCAGAAGCAAAAGAGAAAGCGTAATCGAATCGAATGTCAAAACTGATCTCAAAACCAAATTGGGCCAAAACAAATGCAAATGAACGGATGAAATCCAAAAGTGAACGGAAGTCAAAGCGAAGAAAAACAAATCGAAATCACAAGCGGAAACAAAAACATATTAGAAACGAATCGAAATCGGAAAGCGAATTCAAATGCGAAACGAATCAAAGGAACGGATCCTAAAACAAAACACAGAAATTGGATTGAAAGATGAAACAATCAGAATCAAATCGAATCGAAGGCTCGGATTTACAAAAACGAAGTACTTAAGAACGAAAACTTAACTCCGACATCCGAACACAAATATCTTAGAAAAGCGATCGCGTTGGAAATCTAAAACTAATCAATCCGAAATCGGTATTATTATTTTTTCTTTTTCTTATAACCATTCTTTTTCATTTCTTTTATCTTTAGTCGATCTCATTCAAATCATCTCAAAACATAGTAATCTTCTTAACAATAGTATAAATGCCATAATCCATCTTTCAAACATCTTAATCTTATTTTTATTCTTTTTCAACTTATTATCTGACAAAATTTCGGCAACATAACGGCTGCATTTTGACTAACCCAAACCTGCAAAGTGTTTAAAACATACTTCTAAAATTTCCAAACAATTACACAAACATCAAAATCTACCGGACCCTCTGTCCGGGATCTCAGCATACACAAACACAAACCTATATCTAGTACTTCCCATATCAGAAATCATCCATCTCAAATCCAAAATTCTTAGAATTACAATACATCACACTCTTTTATAAACACAATTTCATAATTCATCACATCTATAACCAAATCAACAATCATATCTCAATTCCATAAACAATTTCATAAATCAAATCCAAAACCTAAACCAATTATAATCATAGACAATTCATAATTCAAATCAATACCCAAATCCCGAATTCATATACTTCATACTCAATTACATACAAACTTCATAAATCATATACATCCTGAAAAAATACTTAAGATACATAAATGACAATTCAAGCCATATACAAACTTAATACCCAAATCCCAATTTACACAAAATACAAACGATACAATATCGAACTTGACACTCTTTCATCCAATCTCCCACTCGAATACCTGGAGATGGGGATGAAAGGGGGGTGAACACAAAGCTCGTGGATAATATATTTATAAATTGAAAGATAAGCGAAAACATTTTTCAAAACTTTTTGCCGTTTATTTTTTTTAAGATATCATAGTAGAAAAATTGGGCAATTCCCTTATTTCTCAAACTTTCAAATTATTGTCAAACAATTTCAATAAATTCTCGGCTGAAAAATCCACAAAAATTGGTGTCTCAAACTTTTCACATTTTTCATATTTCATGAACAAAATTCATATTTCTTAAATATTTTTTTCAAAATATGCAATGTAGCACACTTAGAAACATAACAAAACACATAACACATCAAATGGTTTGGTTCGGTCTAAAATGAACGCGTCGCATATTTCAGCATAGCGATCCTGCAGTAAAGTGATTTAAACGTATTACACCTTCCCATGATACCGTCCGGTGTAGCCGTGACTTATGGGAATCTGAGATTAGAACTCCAATGCCTCTAGCGGACAACCGGGAGAAGGCTTTAAAAATAGAAAAGTGCGTACTTGTCCCACTTATGGGACCTAACCAAACCCACATAACACATAATTCGAAACCAAAAAATTCGGATTGTCCGGAAGCACTTTTCAAAAATCTTGATTTTTTTCAAATTTTCATATCATATCGCGTCATAAATGACACATTCACATATCCACTTGAATTCATATAACAAATATAATGCAATTCACATCATCAATTTAATCACATATCAATCAAATTCATAATAATGTATGCAACAATTTCTTTAAATCATAAATCAAACTTATTCAAATTCACAAAGCACATTTTTCAAATTATTCAAATAATTCGAAAACCATGAATTTCACAAATCTTGCATTTTCTAAAAATCATTTCTAAAATAAGGAATTTAATCATTCGAAATCATAATTTTCAAACATTTATATAAACATTAATTTATCAAAAATTTGCTTCTTAAATTCTCAAATACACATGCTTAGCTTAAAATTCAATAAATAAATATACTACCCACCTCGAATCGATGCTAAAAGCTTGTCCCAATCATCAATTTGTCCATTGCCTCTTTTCTTCTTCCAATTGAAAATTACCTAAACCAATTTCACCCAAATTCAACTTCATAAATGACATAATTCTCAAATTGAACTTAGAAAACACTAATTCCACATATAATCAAGCTATCTAAGTAATAAATTTCCAAAATTCCCAAATCCTAAAATTGGGCATAAACCCTAATTAATTACATCCAAAATTAAACCAATTAACTCAAGCAATTCCTAAAATTGATCTTAGAATTGACAAACCCACAAGATTTCCAAACTATCTACACCAAAATCTATGAAAAACCCAAAGCTTTAAAATTTTCTCTTACCTTCATCATCTCTAATTTCGAATTTTCTTGGTTCCATTAGTGGGCTTTCACCTTGTCCCATCTTTTTCCTCTAGAATCCACGAAAATATCATGGTAGAAGCCCCACCCCCCAAAAAAAATCAAAACTCCAAGCTTCCCTCTTCTTCTCCATGGCCGAAACCTTCATTCTACTCTCTTCTCTCATTCTTTTGTTCTTTCTTTGGTCCAAGATCGTGCTTCCCTCTTCCAAAAACTACAACCTCTCTTATTTATAGTGCCATGTCATTTAATGAGGGGTAAATGACTAAATTGCCCCTCCACTTAAGCCTAAAGTCTTAAATCCTTAAGTAATGTTCCACAAATGCCCTTGAACTTTACTTTAAGTCATGCTTACTTTCGGATATGTTTTGCACCATTAATTTGAAGGAATTTGTCAAAACTTCATTCTAAAGAATTTTTTCTCATTGTCTTAATTTCATATCTCCACCAAAATCATCCCATTTGGAGCACTACATCAAAAGTTATGCTCAAAACATTTCAGATATGTCTTATGCTAAATCATTTTCCAGCATGATTATTTCCATCCAAAACTTGACATCCTTAAACCCAAAATTGAAACTCGATGTCTTCATAAAAATTGTAGCCCTATTTCTCTACTTTAATCCAAATTAAGAATCAACTCATTTGGATAACTAGACCAAAAGTTATGGCCAAAATACTTTCAGATGTTCCTAATCCAAGACTGCACACAAATCTGAACTTCCATTTAGAAATTGAAAGTCTTAGGGGCTAAATTGAAATTCACTTGCTTCATATGACTTGTAGTCCCATGTCTTAATTTTATTTTTCCTCAAGAATCACTTCAATTGGATCACCACAGATTAAGAATTTTTCAAAATACTGAACTATGTTCGGAAAATTTCCCGACTCATTTTGATTAATTTAATCAATCTCAATTTAATCTCAAAAATTCATAATTTTCTCATGAGGATGTATATAATTGTCTTAGGAATCCAACGTTTCGAAAACCAAGTCAATCGGATGTCAGACAGAAAAGATAAGAGCAAAAGAATAGGAAAAGGTTATATTTCCTATAAGATAGAATTAATAATTAATAAATAAAAAATAAATAATAATAATAATAATTTACATAAAAAAAGACCCTCCTCGCGAGGGCGATACGCCGCCCTCACATGAGGGCTTTCGAATTTTTTTTTCAATATATATATATATATCCGAATTTTCCAAAAATCGTAGCTCTTGATTCCGAATTTCAAATTTGACAAATTTGGTATCAATAGAGAACTTAAGGGAAGCTCTACAACTTCCATGATGAACTCAAAAACTAATTCCATCTCTAAAGTGATAAAAAACTCAATCAAACATTCTGTCCAAAATAATCAATTCCTAATAAAGACTTAACTTTGAAAATTTGTATCTTTTAACTCCAAGGTTCAAATGTGTCATATTTTATATCAATGTAAAGATCAGAAAGTCACCTACAACTTTCATGAAGGACATCACAATCAATTTAACTTCTAAGGAAATCAATTTTCCAATCAAAAATTCTGTCCTCTAATAATCATGCTAAAACCATAACAGAAACTTGTAAAAATTATAACTTATTATTCCTTTATCTAAAAATTACATACTTTATATCAAAATACATATCAAATCAAAATCTTCAACTGTCATGCAGAACTTAAAAGCTAATTCAACCTCTAACTAAGTCAATTTCTCAGTCAAAGATTCTGTCATACTTTTGGCCAACCTATAACACATTCAAACTTTCAAATTTCATATCTCTCAATTCTCTCATCCACTAATTGCATAATATACATCATTGTAAAGCTTGGAAAATCTTCTATGACTTTAATAAAGACCACTTCACTCAATTTGAACAATATCAATCCAGCGATTTGCCTCAAAACACAGCATAGCCAATCTTACACTTACAAACATTCTCAAAGTCAAAGTAAAAATAACCCTAACTTTGATTGATCATAACTTTCACTACCGATATCGAAAAATTGAAAACTTTATGGCGACAGAAAGCTTTCAACAGGAGCTACAAGTTTCCTGAAGATCATTTTCTCAAATTTTGCCTAAATCAAAAAGTCAACTCTCAAGTCAAAGTTTCTATCACCAAAAGTCAACTTTCTTAATTCTTCAAATTTTCAAATTTTTTCTCTTTATTTCTTGCTTTTCAACTCTATTTGAATCAACTCGTTCACTTTTGAATATTTCTAATTTTCAATAAAATTTGAGGTCCAATATGGTGAGATACAATTGGGCTCCAAGCTAGATGGGGTGGATCTATTACAACATATTAGACTAGACGTGTTGCCTAAAACCGATGAAACCTAATTAGGAGTTTTATTTATTTGAGGTTAAATTTGTGAGGGTAATATAACATTGAGGTTTTTTTAACACTCTTAAATATTAGGATATGATATGAGTTTTAGTGTAAATATAGACATTTAAAAAAACCTTTTTTCCTTAGAATTCTACTTTAGATTCTTAATATATGTAGGTTTGTCTTCAAAGATATATTCCTTTAGAACATGCAATTGAATCCTTTTATATAGGAGTAGCAATGGGCTCAAAGTCCTTTACAAGCATTTTGAACCTGACTAAAACCCTAATCAAGCCTGGATTATCCTAACCGTTGGATTATCCTAACCGAGCCTAATCCTAATTGGGTTTTAGGTGATCTAAATTTTTTTGAAATACCAAAAGCCCTAAACCACATATATCCTAACCTAAAATCAATCTTACATATCAAACTCAACTAATTCTTTGTTCAAATTTGAATCCTCACCAATCTATATTGCACAGTGTCACTATGGATAAGGTAATAATAATAAACAAAAAATCACAATAAAAGACATAAAGATAGAGCTTTTAAGCCACACTAATCATAATAAAATATGTTGTCAACAACAATCACAAGTTGTGATTCATAATAATAATAACCCATTTGTGAGATAGAGATGGAGATGTCAACAACAATCACAAGTTAGGAATCAAAGAGAATTTAGATATGATTGTAAGCAAAGGAGGGAGCCTAAATTTTGAAAAGGAGTGGATGGAAATCTTAGTAGCACAAAGATGATCATTTTTTGTTAAAGGTAGGAATGATCCTGAAGCTTCTTTAGAATGGGAGATTAAGATAAAATTACTTTTTTGATTTTCATTATCACTTTGAGGGGAAGAAGGAAATTAATCTAGTATTAGTAGAGTTCTTTTATTATAACATAATTTGGTGGGATCAAATAGTTACTAACAAGAGAAGAAATCGCGAGTGACCTATATAAACTAAAAATGAATTAAAGAATCTTATAAGGAAGAGGTTTGTTCTAAATTATTATAATAGGGATCAATATCAAAGGCTAGAAATTCTTACTTAAAGGTCGAAGATTATAGAAGACTATCATAAAAAGATAAAAATAGTCATAATCTGTGCCAATGTAGAGGAGGGTAAAGAAGGGACTATGTAAATGTTCTTGAATGACTTAAACATAGATATAGCTTATATAATGGAGTTACAACAATATGTAAAGTAATAAGAGATGGTGCAAATTGGCTATGAAAGTGGAGAGATAGTCAAAATGCAAGGGAATATCTAGGTAAGCCATTGGTACTACCAATTTTTAAAGGCCCAATTTGAAAAAATAAGATAGGGATTCTTTTGACGTAAAAATTGTGCCATACAAAACCAACAAGGATATCTACAATAAGGACATACGTATGTCTTAAAATAGAGACATTAAATGTTCTTCATTGTTTAGGAACAAAATTAATTGCATTTTGATACCCCAAAAAAGTAGGTTAAGATTATGAAGAATAATGGAGAGTTAGAAAGTGCAAATGATTCCAAAGAAAAACAAATTAGGCCACCACTAATTCTAATGATAAGTGTGTTAACTATATTATTAAAAATGAGATGTTTATTACTGTAAGGGAATTAAGAAATATAGTATATGGATGGAGCTACACTAATATAGCTAATACTATCCTTATAGAGAAATTGAGTTTGTTTGCTGTGAAACGTCTAAAGACATATAACCTTCAATAGTTAAATGAATATAGTGTTACTAAATAAGTGTTGGTTTTTGTCTTGATTAGTAGATATCATAACAAGGTGTTATTTGATATGATGCTTTTGCATGTTGGTAATATTCAATTAGGAAGGCCTTTAGAATTTGATATAAGGGCACTAAAAGATGAGTTTACTTGTAGGTATTATTTCATCATGAATAATAAACCTATTATTCTACAAATCTTTCACATTTACGCTAGTCTATGATGACCAATTGAAACTGTAAAAAGAAAATGTAAAAAGAAAAATGAGAGTGAAAAAATAGAGTAATATCATAAGTGCTCTTATAGCTACCAATCCATGATTATACCTTTGTATAAATATGCTTATTTCCCTTTTGAATTAGGCAAGGATTCAAGGACAAATCCTTTTGAATAGTAGGGATATGATGCAAAAAAAGACTAGTCTAAATAAAGGATCAATTGTATATGGGCTCGAATTAATTTCGAGAGCTATAGTTGGTTAAGTTTTAGAGGTAAAAGACTCATCTTTAACTAAGTACAATATCTAATAAGGACATAGCTCAGACCTCATCTAACTTTATAAAGATACAAGAGGATCCATTAACTCACCCACAAGTGTGCTCTATACCATATGCAACTTTAAAGAGTTATAAAAGGATCTATAGTCTCTAGACATGGGCCTAGATGTAGGTCATGCCTAATAGTGTTAGAAGTACTCATAGTCAATATAGTCTAGCCCACAGTTAAGCCCAATAAAAAACCCTAATTTTTATTTGAGTATTGAAATGATAATTTTTTTTGTTTTGTATGTAAGACATGTCTCTTTTTAACTTAGATAATTTCGAAATATTTGTTATTGATAGTCGTCAAAGCTTCTTTTACTTTTTTTTTCCATAGAATTTAGGACTAACCAAAGAATTTTTTCTCTATGTCATTTAAACGCTTAATAAAATTGAATATTTGATTATTTATAATTAATGAGTTATTTCCTTTATACATATGTTTTAACTTTATTGGGTTTGATTCTATCTTGTTCATCAGTTCTCTAGGGAGTATTCCTAGGCAGGTTCATATCATTATCTAAATACTATGGTACACCAGTTAGAGCTAGGCCTAGCATAAGTGGAAAGGAAATAGCAATAGGTCCTCTAAATAGGACGCCTTGAAGAAAATGACAAGAAATGCAAACAATTATCTTAAAAGTTACACAAGATTCCAAACTGAAAACTTATTAAGAAAAGTGAAAAAAAATTGAGTATTATTGACACAAGTTAAAAGATCATAATATAATCCAAGATTAGTGAAGGAGTTACAAGAAATTGTACCAAATGGGGCAACATAGAGAACAACATAGAGAATAGATAATTTGTCTGAAGGAAACATTAAACATATGCTTTTCTTACAAGCTGTGACCAAGTATATGGACAACCTAAAACAAATAAAAGAGATAAAGGTATCCCTTTAATCCATCCTAATATAGATGTAAAAGGCTTTAACAAGTTCATCGTAAGTTTCATCTTCAGAATCACTACTATGAGAGAAATTAAAGATAAGAAGCATTTATTTGAAAAAGCAGTAAAACTATTAAATATAAGTCTCTTCTGTTTGTTATTTATAATGTCAATATAGTAATTCATTTCCCTTATAGTATTTATTTTATCACAATTAATTTCTATTTTATTGTTAAAAGGCCACTCTTAAATTTTAATTCAAAGGACCCATGCCAAATGGTGATCAAAATCAAACCCAAAAGTCCAAAAATCATTGAAGTAAGGCCTTGCTTTAGGCTTCCCCCTCTCCGGTCTCGACTTGGGCCAATTGAAAATTTAACAAATTTTGATAAGATAATAAGATAATATATTTTCAAAATACCCCTATGTAAATATAGGATCCCATTAATATCATAAATTAATAATTATATAAACTTATACAAATATAACTAAGACAATTTAGTGAAATATAATTCTAGTGTTGTTTGTTTTTTCTTAAAATTTAAGTCTAGTTGGAGCTCATCTCTAATTTTTCTTATTGCATCCGAAATTTCTGGTGTTGTGTTCTTGAACTGCACCAAAACATTGTAAAGAGTTCTAGATGCGATAAGTGCTTCCTTACGCGTAACTGATTCCAAAGGTACTGTATCGTCTTCAACTTCATCATCAACATTATTTTCAAGGATAATAGCCACAATTTCTTCTAAGCTTTGGACCATTGAACATGTATCATTTTCACCCGGGTAATCCAATAAGCTATTGACATTCATTTTATTGCGATAACTGAGATCATTAATCATGAGCTCAAGTTCATTGTACATAATCAAAATTTAAGTTCAATCAATTACAAAAATTTCTTTAAATTAATAAATATTAATTTATCAGTTAATTAATATCTCTATAAGATAATAAATATCATGATCCCAATAATATTAATTTATAGAGGTTTTACTGCTCCCAAAATTTGTAAAACCATTTAAAATTTTGGGTAACTATTTAAGAGCATATTCCTAACACTTTTCCCATTATGTGATTGCCCTCTAAATTTTCATTCTTAGATTTAACATTTTTTATTTTTCTACCTTTTTTGAGTTTAATTGATAATAAAATAAAAGAGTGAAATTAATTTGATAAAAAAATTAAGGGATCAAGGTTCTATTTAGTACTAAAGTTCAAGGAAGAGCTTAGGCTTTTCTCTTATGTATAATAATACGACTTCACATTTTACAATGATCTCGAAATCTTAGGAATGTGTTTGGATTTTGACATTGCTCTACTTTGAATTGTACTCTCCAGCACCGTACTACCCAGGCCCTGAAATTTGTTATCCTCCAAGTCTCATGCCTTGCATGGTAAATCTCTTCAAATCATGAAACCTCCTTCTTTAAGATGATTTTGGTTGGTTCTGCCCCTAACTCTCTTATTCCATTAATCCTTTTTGGTTAAAAATCGTGTGAATATATATGATCCCAAAGCATACGGCATCTGTGAAACACAATGAAAGCTATAGGAGATTGGTGATGAAGAATGGTTAATCGACTTTTGACAGATGGAAGTCCATTCCTTTGTATGACTTCGTTCCCCCTCTTCCTTATTGCTCCACCAATCTAAACTCAAGAGACCCTCCATAATAGGACTCCAATCACCCAATATCTTTTTCCACGGGATGTTCAAAAACCATGTGACAAATCAATCCTATCAACCACAAACTCTAGGACCAAATGTCCCTAAGGTGGTTCAACATGTTTTTAAAGTGTTTTGAAGGCCTCAAAACATGGGAAAGTCTTATGTTTGAGCCCCTTGATTCTGTTGGAAAATTCCTTAGGCTTGCATATTATTACGAAATAAATAGTGAAATTAGCTAAGTCTTCTGTAAATTTGATTATGATATTTAGTACTTAAATTTATGAATCAGTTTAGAGATATTCTTGTGATAGTTAACAAATAGATAAAATTTTCTGTTATATTTTAGCTCTATATAATGAGCTTTGCTACTGTCAGTAAAGATGTGTATTCTACAATAAAAACATCTTCTTTTTTCTTCACTTCTATTCACATATTATGCTTCAATTTTAGAAAAACAACATGATATTAGAGCCTTTGTCTTGAGGGGCACGTGGGATGAATGAAACCAAAACACAAACCTAATTTACAAACTAGAATTTCAATAATAATTACAACCATCTTCAAGCAATAGATATTGAAACACAACTATCTCAAAGTACACCACCAATTTTTGATAGTGAAAATTATTAAGTTTGGGTTGTTCGAATGATAGTTCATCTTGATGCTATAGATATTTGGGAAGTTATGGAGGAAGATTATGAAGTACCTCTATTGCGAACAAATCCTATAACAACTCAAATCAAGATGCACAAAGAAAAGAAAAATAGGAAGTCTAAAGCCAAAGCCTGCTTGTTTTCTGTTGTTTCAAACATTGTATTCACAATAATTATAAATCTAGAGTCGGCAAAGGATACCTGGGATTACCTCAAAAATAAATACCAAAGCAATGAAAGAACAAATAGCATGCAAGTGCTCAACTTGATCAGAGAATTTGAAATGCTGAAGATAAAAGGGCCAAAAACCATTAAAGAATACTCTCAGCATAGTAAACAAAATGAGGTAATTAAGTAAAGGTTTTTCTGAAGAACGAATAGTGCAAAAAGTTCTTGTAATCTTACCTGAAAAATATTAATCTAAAATTTTTGCATTGGAAGAAGCTAAGAATCTATCAAGCATGTCGTTAGCAGAATTAGTAAATACACTGCAGGCACAACAACAAAGAAGGATGATGAGAGCAAGAGGAACCATTAAAGGTGCTCTACTAACAAAAGAAAAAAAATTCAGGAGGAGACAAAAACAATAGTTTCAACAAAATCGACAATAACAACAACAGAAACAATAAGGATTTATATCCACCATGCCCATATTGTAAAAAAATAAAACACCCACAAGGAAAATATTGTTGGAGACCTGATATCAAATGCAAAAAAAAGGACAAATTGGGCATATAGAAAAGATTTGCAAGTCACGAAATGAAGAGGCAAAGGTAGCAATTGAGCAACATATAGAGGATGAATTATTTTGACATTAAAGTTATGCAACTCCTAAGCCAAGGAGGAGTTTATTGGAAAAGTCCTTAAGCTTACAGATTATTACGAAATAGATAGTCAAGCTGACTAGGTTTTATGCAAATTTTATTATGATATTTAGTGATTGATTTTATGAATCAATTTAGAGATATTTTATGATAAATAACAAATAAGTAAGATTTTCTGTTATATTTCAGCTTTATATAATGAGTTTTGTTGCTGTCAATAAAAATGTGTCTTCTACAATAAAAACATTTTTTTTTCACTTTTATTCACGTATTATGTTTCAGCTTTAGAAAAACAACAAATTCCATTGTTCTGCTCCCCAAATGATGCATTTTGAAACACATTATTGATAAATTATTGGGTGATTGTGAAAGTTTACCTAATAATCAGATTTCATATTAAATTGTGAATGGTAACTCATCACATTTCAATTCCCTTTCTTTTTCTCCTAATATGCGGCCCCTAAGGCACATGTAATTTTCCCATTTGGTGGACAAGGGTCCCCTTTCCTTTTCTTAACAAAACTAAGAGCCCCCCTTTATTTCCAATATCAGTATACATAACCTGGCCCTTACTAGTCGTTGGTTGAATTAGAACCGTCTGTTGTCTTTGTCTTTTCTCCTGCTGAACCTTAAACAGTAAAACAAGTACTTAGACTAGTAACATGGTTGTTCGAGAAACGAACTGGCCCCCTTTTATCTTCCATTCATTTTGACATTTGGCTTTCCTTCATTGGTTTTCTTCTGCTACTGTATCCCAATTTCTGCTTTAGTTTCACCTTTAAGGTGATATATAAAGACCACAACTTGAAGTTTATCAACTATGTACAGTACTCAGGTTCTGTTCTGAGGGCCATATGCATGCAAAATGGGGTTTCGCTGAGGTTTATGGCGTAAAACAGTGACTCAAAAGTTCATTCTTATCCACATGTTGACGAGCTTTCTGAATTTTGCCACCTGGTAATCCTACTGATGCATACTTCTGTTTGTTTCCTTTAATACATTCTAATGCAAATGAACAGGGTCAAGTATCAAATTAGGAAGTTCATACAATAGAACCATTTGTATTTTGTAGTGAAGAAAGAAAAAAAAAGGAATCAAAGCAAAATTTGAACTTGGAAGGAAACGATAGTTAACATTTCAAGTAGTCAGCATTTAGCATGGGAATGCTCAGAAGCATCTGCTACTTTACAACTTAATAACAGATGAAATCATATTTAGAGTGAAAGGGAGTAATGAGAAGCTTAACATATTCAGGTTAACATTAATAATTTACAGAAAGAATTTCTCATCAACAGAAACATCAAGATCATCCAAATTAGTTCCTTCCATTTCCAAGTTCCAAGATCATCCACTGATTATCGCGAGATGTCCAAGTCCTGAGAGTAGCCCAATTGTTCCATGTCCCAACTCAGCCTTGAAGCAACTCGTTCATGAGAAGGTACGTACTCCTAAATATAGATTATGCACAAGTAAGCAAAACTATAATACTCTTACTCAACACTTAGCGTAACGAAAGTGAACAAATCTTGGGCCAAAAAGGACATTACTCTCATTCTACCTCCAATTTCTTCACTAATTCCTTTGCTGTTGGAGCGGAGACAATAATAGTACGTGCACTAGGATTTATGAATCCTTCCTCCACTGCTTTGTCAATGAATGAGAGTAGAGAGTTGTAATATCCATCGACGTTCAACAAGCCAACCTTCAATAGTAGACACCATTAAGCTTTAGAAGATAACGCAGCCATTATGTCAAGCAAGTGGGAAAATAGTATTCTTTTTCCTCGCCAGCATATTACAAAAACTGTATCAATGCAGGCACGAGTCTGTACCGGTTTGTCATGTATCCCAAGCTGAGCCCATGTTATCACTTCAAGTAACTCTTCAAGGGTTCCATAGCCACCTATAGGATGCAAGTCTTTGGAGTTAAATTTGATTGCAATTCTTTCAAAACATGTTTTACTAATCTTACCAAAAGATCCATATAATTGAACCAACTTGAAAGTAAAAGAAATTCAAGATCAATTAACAATTAATTGATTAGTTCCACAGCTAAACGGGGAAGTTGGTCTAATAATCATGATGATTATGGCTTTAAACCTTGTACCATTAGGCTATTTCTGTTCCTTGTTTTTGTCGGACTGGGAAGGGGAGGTTGATCAAGCATTCTTCCCCTATCCTAAAGATGATCTTTAATGCAACCATTTCGAAACACATGCACAAGCATCTGCCCACCTACACAGGTCATAATGGTTCTTATCTTATCATGTTACGGATAGTATGTCTTTTATCTACTGTGGTCGTGGCTTGTGGGGCTTAAATGATAAGGATACACATGAAGAGTAAATTGACTGTTTTGTCCACAGTATATTTTATTTTCCCAGGTTCTTGAAGCATGATAGTTAGTGGCTTGTGAAGGGAAAGAAATCATTGCCTGTTTGGTGCAGGTACTAGTTGGCCTGTACTATATCGTATGCTCTGTCTCTCTGTTGTGTCTTCACTCTTTGCTCTTCATATGCTAGCAAATAAATCTTGCAGTAGCAGTACAGGCTAAGCCTTAGGCCTAACCTTAGAATGGAGAACATCAACAGGTTCCTTTGCAGCTCTAATTTTCAGTTTAAGATGTTGACGGGTCTAAGTATAGGACTTTAGACGATGTTCTACAGTATAGCTGCATAGAGATTTGTGAAAAGTTCAAAAGGCTGTGTTATTTTTGGCTTGAAAGTGTGATTATCCCAGGATTGCCAGATACCATTTGTGGCATCAGAAACAACAGTCGCCCCACTAAAGTTTCATCTTATAATAATATGGCATATTCCACACCTCCATTATTTCTGAGTTAAGGAAAAATGAAATGTACCCTTGTTTTTGAAATGCTTCCCATGGACTCACTCTTATTTAGCTACTCAAGGATATGTAGTTGTTCAGCTCAACTGATCCTTGTCTATTAAAAGGTTTGGTGGAAGAGTTATCTTGAACAGTAGGTGGCAAAGGATTCAAAGAAAATGAAGCTCTTGGAAATTCTATGCATAATCAAAGCATGACAAATTACCAATATTGCATTGGAAAAAAAGGCCGCCTTAGTTTTCCTTTATCTGAAATTTAGTAGAGCTTAAACTGACCTGGCAAGGCAATAAATGCATCTGAATGTTTAGCCATCTCCGCCTTTCTTTGATGCATACCGGCAACAGCCTTCACTTCCCCTACTGTTTCACCAGTTAACTGCAATTAAAAGTCACAGAAGAAATCAATAAAGAGAAAAGCATTGAGAGAGAGAGAAAAAGGTTTTGAGGTGTTATACTGCCAATTATCATTGCAGAAATAGTGTTGTTTAATTCAAAGAGACCCAGCAACTTACTGTCCAGCAGCTTCTTTGACCAATAAATGAAATAGGGAAAGAGAAATGAAATGATGAAAAGATGTGAGAAAGTTAAACTAAGAACAAACATACAAGTAAACCTGGAAGACCACGGAAAGAGAACCGTAACATACGTGAAAAATGAGTATACCAAGTGATGCATCATGGACAAAGTTATGCACTCATAAGGGAAACATATGTTTTGGGTTGAGAGAAACAGAACAGGCTGACAATGGAAAGGATATGAAAAAGGAAGTAGCAAAAAACCAAAAAAAAAAAAAAAGCAAAGAAAGCATATCCACACCCACACAACATATTTTTTTAAAAAGCAAGTATTGAAAAGGTTGCAGCCTTTCAAGGTTTTTAAGGAACATAATGAGAAAAGGTAGAACACTTTTTCGAGCTCCAGCAGACATACCTCTCGAGGCATGAGTGTCTTGGGAATAACTCTGCAGGAAGATAATAACATGACAAGAGTCACTTCATAAGCAATAATCAGGACATAGCCAAACTCGTTGATTTTGTTTTTTAATCTATTTCATCTTTTTCAAACTTTGTTGAAAGATCATAATCACCCGATAACATGACGACCACCATCATGAACAGATTGAGAGACCAACCCCATCAAACCTATGCTGCCCCCTCCGTAGACCAAATCGATGTTCCTTGAGACCTGAAAACAAATCATAATGATATTCAGTTCATGCAAAACTAAAACGGAACTCTACTGTTTCAAGTGAAAGCTGTGGTTTTTAACGTGGGAACGTGCTAAAATATCCAGTCTTTATAATCCTTCGCAAAGCTCCTTTGTTTTATCCCATATTCAACTAAACTAAACTTGCTCCTATGGCAGAGACAGAGATATGAAGTACATTAAAGGATTCGACTTTCCTAGCAGAGGAAGAGAAAGGAATAGAGAGAATGCACAGAAACCACCAGAGAGAAAAACCCGAGGCTGAAATTTGTTTCACAGCCAAGGAAAAGTTGCAAATACATAATGCCAGTCCCTAGAACAAAGGTAGAAACAGGTTGTAAACAGAGCAACTTGTACTATACAGCCTCATTCAACTTCCTTTACGTGCCGAGCATATTATTTTAATGCTTAAACAAAGGATAACTGGAGGCTACCAGTTTTGCTCAACAGACCCAATAGTGGAAACGGTATTTGAACACCAAAAAGGGGTGGCAAGGCACAAAAATCAAAGGCAGAAGTCTTCAAAGAAATACTTGAAAAGAATACCAGTTCTTTTCCAAGCTCAATTGCAGCATCTTGGTAGCTCCTCTTCTTTCCTTGGCTACTTCCACAAAACACACAAATTCTTCTAAACTTTGATTGGTTCACTTCCTCATTTCGCACCTCCATTTTTCACCCTCCGCCCCTGTATGCTCTGTTTAGACCCTTTTGCCTAAAGTACAAGATACAAGTATCTACTGCACCTTACACTCGGTCTCTGGTAATGCTAAGCTTTTGCATATGTCAATGAACAATGGAAGTATGAATTTGACTTACCATTTTCTTGCTTGTCCACTACACTCATATTGAGTACATTTCCTTCTCTTCGTGCGCTATATATAATCCTTAACACACGTGATAGCACGCTTGCTCTACACCAGCTAACACAGGCATGCGTGGACCTCCTGTTCCTTCATCTTTAGAAATTCATCATCATCATCATCATCATCACACTCAATCCGAAGTCCCGCAGTCGAGTGGAATCTGAAGAGATCTGATAGTACGCAGCCTTACCCCTACATAATAGAGAGACTGTTTCCGGTAAATCCACATGCAGATATGATAGGAAAATAGTGATGCATGAAAAGAAGAAGAAGAAAAACGCAAAACATTTAAGTAAAAAGAATTACGATACAAGACAAATAAGGACATACCAAATGGTTGACTCGATTTGCTAGTACCTTACACCTTGTAAAGACCGACTCTATTTATCGCTAGTCGCACTAACAATCCTACAGTTTTAGGCAATCATCACAAAGAAAAAACTATACCTAACCTGACGCTTCGACCCAAGATTTACCACTCGCAGTGGTATAATGGACATTCGGTTGTATTTCCTATGCGATAAGTATGAGACGCGAAGACTCTAGCAGGTGTCGTTTACCCTTATCCTATCACGCCAAACTTTCTTAATTCTAACAACTGTCTCAGTGAGTGCCAACTCTGATATATATTTCTTGATAACTTCTCTCTAGGTCTTGTAAGGCCTTCCTTTCCTTCTCTTGTATCCACTAAGGTTTATTAACTCACAGCGTCATACTGAAGCATCAAAGGACTTCCTGCGCACATGCTCAAACCACCTAAGCCTTTTCCCTCTCAATTTGTCGGCAATACTAGTCACTTGTAGTCTGTTTCTCACGACCTGATTCCATACCCTATCTCTTATGATAATGTCACACATCCATCTCAGCATTGTTTAAAGTAAATTTTGTATTGGTACTTGGTCGGGTTGACTACATCGGGCCCAGGCCCAGTCTGCGATCTACGGCCCATTCACGAGCCCATTCACGCGCAAGAGACTCCCATACATACGTAAAGACCTAGACCTAGCCATTGCTTCATATATAAGGTACAATTCTACCATAAAAAAGGTACGAACAATCATAACCCTAGTTTTTCTCTGCTTACAGCGATCTCACCTTCACCAAAAGACTAACTTGAGCTTCGGAGGGGCTAATCGGGACACAACCTCCGACGTGCCTTCTTTATTTTGCAGGGATATTCACGTCGAAGTCATTACAGCAAGCAGCCAACTCCATAGATCCAAATGACAACGTATAGTTCAGCCAGAATCCGGCAGAACCAATTGGCGTCCACCGTGGGGCCCGACATCAGGGCACCACATCCAGAAACACACAGATTAGTCAAGCGGCGGCAGCTAACCCTGATGTAGCCACTGTCGCGGCTCTGGCGTTACAAAGGATAGGTTTACAGCTACCTGTGACCCTGCCGCCCGCATATCATCTCTCCTGCACAGAATCTTCAGATCCGAATGATCAACCGCAACCTCAAGACTTGGAACAAGAAGAACAGAGCGTAGCTTTGGAGGATAACGCTGCACCCAATACGCGCCCGAATCTCCAACACCAATCGGACGCAGATCCTCCTCCGCCAGTACACGCCACTCTTACCCAAAGGCAGATTGAGGAAGCGGCTGATCTGTTGATTCGCCAGATTTTACAATCTCAACCAAGACAACAAAGAAGCCACTACCGCGACAAACCGCAAGGCGGTCGGCGTGACGACCGATCGCCACCCTACCGAAGCCCTAGAAAAAATCGTGGACGATCGGATTAATGCGGCAATGAACTTCCGCCCAGTTCACCCGGCAGCTCAGTACAGCTCTCCCTTTACTCCAGCAATCTTGGATAGCCTCCCGGCGCCCGGCAATAAAATACCAACGCTCGAAAAGTACATTGGAAAGACCGACCCCTTGGATTACCTAAAACACTTCCAGTCGATGATGAATCTGCACTACGTTCCAGACGCCATTCAGTGCAAGGCTTTCTGTACAGCCTTCCAAGAGGGAGCTCGGCGAAGGTTCAATAACTTACGTCCGAGCTGTATTACGTGCTTTGAGGACTTTAGATTGCTATTCTTCAACCAGTTCGCCACAAGTAAGCGACCGCAGAAGACGGCCTTGGAAGTGATGCAGTTGACACAAGGGAGGAACGAGAGCTTGCGGGAATTCATCACTCGGTTCAATAATGAAGCGGTCGAGGTCTCCGACCTCACCTGCTTGTCAATGCTAGCAGCGCGTATGAACAACACGAGGGATGAAGAGTTCAAAAAGTCATTAGCCCTCGATCAGCCCCGATCCGTTCAGGAAATAAGAAACAGGGCGGATAGGTACATTCAGCTTGAAGAAGTGCTGAAAAATACAAGGCGCCGGACAGATGATCGCTAGCCAAATGACAGAGCGAGTGGTTCGCACAAGCGGCAAAAAGGTCAGCCGAGCTGAAGAAAACCAACCGATCGACAGGGATATCGACAGGAGTTCACCGCACTCAATAGACAATATACAGAAGTACTCGTAGCCATGAGAGCGGACGGGGAAACTATCCGAGAACCGAAAAGATGAAGACTCCTTTCAAGGATAGAAACCCTGATCTATATTGCCATTTCCACAAAGACATCGGTCATGACACGGAACATTGCCGGCAATTGAAACGAGAGATCGAATCCCTCATCCAAAGGGGAAGGTTGAGCCGATTTGTGAAACACGAGCAAAATGCCGACTGAGATAATGAACATAAGCCCAGTCGATTCGACAACAGACGGCAGTATGGGAGACGAAATGAAAGAAACGGTGAAGGTCGGCAAAACGCCAATGCAGATGACCGTCGTGAAGTAAGAGGTCGATCCAGGGCCCGAGGTGACAGGAATGTCGAACAACAAGATGACGAACTGGTAAGGGTCATTAATACGATATTTGGTGGAAGTGCAGCGGGGGGATCCACCGCTAAAGGAAGGAAGAGATATGCCAAGCAGGTCGGCAAAGATTTGTCAACTAAAGGGAAGAGGGAGAATGACGGGATGATATCATTCGACGATATGCTGTCCTCATGATGACGCGCTCGTCGTAAATCTGAACATGGACGGCAACGAGGTGAAGCGGGTGATGATTGATACGGGCAGCTCGGTCGACCTGTTATATTATGAGGCCTTCAAACAGATGGAGGTACCCGAAGATCGACTACTGTCTATAGACGGACCCATCAAAGGGGTAACTGGAGCATCGACCTACCCGTTCGCCCGAGTCTACTTAAAAGTAAAATTCGGGCAAAAGCCGTGTCAAATAGAGAGGGACGTTGAATTTTTAGTCGTAAAGTTTCAAGGGGCTTACAACGCAATAATCGAGCGAGCTACCCAGAACGCCCTCAGAGCGGTCGTCTCCACTTATTACCAAGCGATGAAGTTTCCAACTCCCTGCGGAGTTGGTGTTGTTAGAGGTCAGCAGAGAATCGTCAGGGAATGCTACTTAGCAGAAACAAGGACATTAGACGGAGCAGTAGTCCTGACGAGCTCTCTCGACATGAGAGTCGATAAAAAGAGCGGAATTCAGAAGCCAGCTGAGCAGAACTCAAGATTCTATCAAGGCCTTGGAACTCTTGAAACTTGAAGGCGTTCTACCAATAGATAAGTTTTATTTTAGTCAATCTTTGCTTATTATCAATAGATCGACTACAGTCGGTCGGGTCGCCAAGACAAGATCCTTGGGACCCTCGCTCGCCTCGCTCGGCATCTCAATAGATCGACTACGATCGGTCGGGTCGCCAAGCCAAGATCCTTGGGACCATAGCTCGGTCTCGACGTAGATCGACTATGGTCGATCGGTCGCCAAGACAAGATCCTTGGGACCATAGCTCGGCCTCGACGTAGATCGACTACGATCGATCGGTCGTCAAGACAAGATCCTTGGGACCATAGCTCGGCCTCGACGTAGATCGACTACGGTCGATCGGTCGCCAAGGCAAGATCCTTGGGACAATCGCTCGGCCTTGATAAAGATCGACTACGGTCGATCGGCTGCCAAGACGAAATCCTTGGAATCTCGACCCAGCCTCAGCTACAAGTCGACCTCGATGTCGGTCGACCATGAGCAATTTTATTTAACTCTACTATACGTCGAAAAAAAAAACATAAAACCCGAAAAGTGACTTCGAAAAAATGAAAAACAAGAATAAAGATTTCATTCCTTCGAATTAATCCTGGCCACAAGCCCGACCAGGTGAGCTTCAAAATTCAGCCGAAGGAGAAGCTTCGGAAGTCGGGGGACGCACAGGGGAAGCCTCGGGAGCTGTCGAGACAATCAGGGCCGGAGGAATGTCCGCAGGAGGGAGCTCTTCCCCTTCAGAGCTAAGGTCCAGCTCTTCATCAGGAACAAAGTTTCGCTCTCCCTCGGACTTCTTCTTCATACCCTCCAAAGAAAGCCTGAGGGCGGCGGGGAGAAGCGGCTCGGCATACTCTTCAAAGGAAGGACACTCCGACCCTTGAGGAACGTGAACCTCGTGACACCTCTTCAGGAGCGAGAGGCCCAAGTCACAGGCAAGCTTTAAACACTCCTCATTTAGAAACTGCCTTTTCCACTGCTTGATCGCTTCCACTCGCTGCTTCTTAATAGAGCCCCGCACCTTCAGCAATGTGTCCTGAGCTCTATTTCTGCCCTCCACCGCGGCATGACAATTCTCGAGGTACTTCTTGCCAAGCTCCCGCTCCTTTTCCACCGTCCTCTTCAGCTTGTCATTTGCTGCAATCAGCTGGCTCCTCTCCTCCTCCGCCGTGGTCAGCTTAGCCTCCAGGACGACCATCACATCCTCCCTGGATTTCTTCTCCTCCTCCAAGGAAGAATTCTGAGCTTGAAAGAGATCTCTCTCCTCCTTCACCCCTGAAAGCTCGTCCTTCACAGCCTTCACCTGCTCGTGGAGGTCCTGAACCTCACGGTCTAGAGCCTCCAGACGCTGCAACACTGCGAGGGACATTACCGCGCTCCGCATGCCGCAGCGAACGAGTTGAGATCCCAACTCCAGATTACTTTCGCTGTCCATAATACGTTCATCCGCGGGGAGAGTAACCTTCTCGACAAGATAGCGGGACACTTCAAGGTCCTCAATCGAGGCAGTATTGGCCACCTTGATCGCAGACTCCCACTGCCCGGTATTGGTCGCTCGCCCTTTTCCCTTGCTTTTCTTCCCCTTCTCCTTCGCGCCCTGACTGGGCGAGCCGGACGGCAAATCACCAAGCTTTCTCAACCTCTTCCTCTTAAGGGGAACCTTTATTTCCTCCTCCTCCTCCTCAACCAAGGCCGCTCGGCCCGCGCTAGCTGGCATGATCGGCAACAACGCCGCCGCAACAGGAAGATCTTCTGCAGGCGAGGAGACCAGCGACACTGCAGAGTGGCAGAGCTCTACCAGTGGAGCGGAGCCTTGACCAGTCTCCACCTCTTTTCTCTTCTTCTTTCCTGCAGCCTGCTCTTTGGACTTCGAGGGAGCGGCGAGCACAGCAAAGTCCTTTATCCTCACCATGGCTGCACAGTAACAAGACAAGTCAGAAAAAGAAACCAAAAATAAAAAATGCAGTAAGTAACTCGACCACGAGAGCCTAACCAGAAGAGGCGGGTTCCTCCCCTAGATCGCTAATCTGTGGCGGGGGGTCGATAAGAAAAGAATTGGTCGAGACCCCCCAGAATAGGCCCGTATTAGCCGAGCAAAATCGTATCGATCGAGCTCTTTAATGTGGCCAACCACCATCCACTCCTCTCTATTGAGGGACACGCTCGACGTGTCATTCCACTGCTCGGCCAAAGGATACCTCCATGGTCGGGACTCGAGGGAAGATCCTGGGGCTTTCACGAAGAAGTACTTCATCCGCCAAGAGGAGACCTTCGAAGGTGTTCCCCCCGGGCGATACTTGGCTTCCCTGTACATCAGAGAAGGTACCCCAACCCCAGAGCTCGGACTTTGGCCCATCCGCAAAAAGTGATGTAGGATGCCGATCGAAGGAGGGCACCCGAACTGATGGCAAAACAAGGCCAAACCGTTGATGAACCTCCAGTCGTTCGGAGGAATCTGGCTCGGCATCAGTCGATAAGCCGTGCACACCTCATCGACGATCGGAGCGTAGGGAAGCCTCATACCACCAACCGTGAAAAAACTTTCGGAAATGGCGAAATACCCACTACAGTTGCTGTGGATTCGCTCTTTCCCCAGAGCCAACCGGGGTACCCAGGACGAAGGGATGCCATACCTAAGCACTGACCGATTCAACTCCCCCACGGTCATCGTTGATTCATTCTTCGGCGGCGCCTCCACAACCAGCCCATCCTTCCTTTCTCTTGTAGACATTTCTTCAACACCCTCTACCATACTTCTGGAGCTGGCCGTCGACATGCTTACCAGGAACAGAACTTTTGAAAAGAAAAACTTTAGAGGAGTAGATGAAGAAAATGTTGGGACCCGATCCGAAAACCAGATCCCAACCGGAAAATGAAAATAGAGACGAAACGGATTGAACCAAAGCAAACAAATCCGACATTCGGAAACAACGAACAGAGAAACATGATCGCGTTGGAAACTTAGACTATCCAAACCTGGTATAATTTTTTTCTTTCTTATTCCTTGTCTTTTCATTCTTAATCACTTTATTTCATTACATACAAAATCATCATATGCTTGGATACTCATACAAATCCCAAATCGCACTCAAATCATAATAAAGTTCTTAACATTAATACCAATCTCATAAATTCATCTTTCATACATCTAAATTTTATTTTTCTTCTTTTTCAATTTATTTTCTAACGAAAATTCGGCAACATAACTAATTGCATTTATCCTATCCCAAAATTCTGCAAAGGCAAAATATACTTCTAATATCACAAAATCCGAATCATCGGACTCTCCGTCAGGAATCCAAACACCAATGAAACAAACGCAATCTTAGATCTAAACACTTCAATCAAATTCCCATATCAATTAACAATATATTTTCCCAAAATCATACACAATTTCATATACAATTTCCAAAATCATTTACAATCACGGAATTCAAAATCCGTACATCGACCTCTTCATTCTTTTACATCAACCTAATATACACAATTTCATACAAACTTCATAAATCATATACATACACGGCAATTCGCCATATTCACTCTTAATACCAAAATCTCAATTTGCACAAAAATCCAAATAATACAAAATCGAATCAAACGTCTTGATACTTTTTCATCCGATCTCACCTGCGAAACACGGAGATGGGGATGAAGGGGTGAGCTTCGGGCTCGTGGATAATATATTTATAAATTGAAACATAAACGAAAATTATCTTTTCAAAATTTTCAAACATTTCCCATTCGAAAATTTATCCAAAAACTCATTTTCAAACTTTCCAAAACATTCATAAACAGTTTTCGAAACTCATGATTGAAAATTCACTTTCTCATTTCTCAAATTCTCAAACTTTTTACCAATCATGCACAGCTTTAAATATGAATGCATCACATAGCACATAAACAAAATCAAAAACCACATAACATAACAGAATGGTTTGATGTTAGACCCCACACCCCACCCGTAGGTGTTTGCAGGTTATACTGCGGCGTGTGTTTGCGGGTTATACCGCGGCATACAACACAAATCACAATAACACATTAAATGGTTTGGTTTGGTCCATAACAGACGTCTTGCACATTTCCAGATAGCGGTCATGTGCGGCCGTGAAGGAGTCTGTGATCGAACTCCATTGCCTCTTCTTGCGGCGGTGAAAAAGGCTTAAACAAGTAGAGACAGTGCACTGACTCACAAAAGGACCTGACCAAACCCACATAACACATAAGCGGAAACGAAAATTCAGATTGCCCGAAGGCACTTTTCAAAGATCTTGATTTTTCACATTTTTCAAATTATAACATCAAATTGTGTCAAAAAGCTTGACGCGTGCTTATTCCACATATACAATCATATTCAATAAATCAATTAATTACATATAAATCAAACGCATAAATATGAATGTAATTATTTCTTTCACATAAATCAAAACATATATAGTTTCATAAAACACATTGCTCAAATTGTCTAAAAACATGATTTTCATAAATCTTGTATTTTCTAAAATCATTTCTAACATAAGGAAATTAATCCTTCAAAATCATAATATCCAAACATTTTTATAAACATTCATTTCTCAAAACTTTGCTTCTTGAATTTTCAAATTCACATTTTTAACTTAAAATTCAATAAATAAATATACTACCCACCTCATATCCATGCTAACAACTTGCTTTGTGCCTCAATTGCTCCCAAGCCTCCTTCTTTCTTCCACATTAAAATTTCCTAAATCAAATTAATCCAAATTCAACTTCATAAATGTCATAATTCATCAATTTAAACTTAGAAAACACTAATTCCACATAAAATCAAGCTATCTAAATCATGAATTTCCAAAATCCTTCAAAATCCCCAAATTTCAAAATGCACCTAAACCAATCCACTCAAATTCAATATCATATTTAACTTAATTACTCAAATTGAGCTTAGGAAACATCAATTCCTCACATATTCAAGCTATTTCAATCTCCAATTTTGAAAATCCTCAATTTTCAAAATTGGCCTAAACCAATTTGCACAAATTCCATATCATAAATCACAATTGATATCATATTTCACCAATTCATACTAGTATTGATGATTCTACACCATTAATTCACAAAATCTCCAAATTTCAAATTAAGCCTAAACCCCCAATTTACAATTTTTCAAATTAAACTTCACCTAAAGCATAAACATCAAAATTGACTTAGGATATCTTAAATTCATCATTAATCCAAGCTATCTAAAGCATCAATTTCAAAAATCCCCAATTTTCAATTTTGGGCATAATCCCCAATTCAAAATTTTCCAAAATTAAACACAATCATAGCCTAATCTCTTCAATTAATCATAGATAAACTAAATCCATAACCATTCCAAGCCATCTAACACCATAAACTCATAAAAAATTCAAAACTCAACTTTCTCTCACTTACCATTTTTCCACCATTTTCGTATTTATTGGTTCATGAAGAAACTCTCTTCTTTCTCCATCCTTTTCCTTCTTGAAAGAAGCATGAACATCATCTTGGAAGCTTGGAAAATCAAAAACCCTCACTTCTCTCTCTTCTTCCTCCCTAACCGAAGCTTCTACTCTCTTCTTCTTCTTCATTTCTTCCTCTCCCTTCTTCTTTTCTTTCGTGAACTTTCTGCTGGTTTTGGAGTGAAAAACGACAGCTCATATGGTGTTCTTCCATGTCATTAAAATGGGGCACAAATGACCAAGTTGCCCCTCACTTATTTACCTATTTCCAAAATTGCCCCTGCAGGAACTTGAAAAACTGACTAATTGCGTCCTATTTTCAAGCATCTAAATGAAAAAAAATTGGACAAGCTTTCTTCTTGAAAGTTGTTTCTCTAGATCATACAAATCCAAGTCAACTGACGACGCTCAATTCGGATCTAAAACGAAGAAGTTATAGCCAAAATACTATCGGACCTGCAAAAAATCCGAGACTGAACATTACGCGAATTTAATTCCAGAAATTAACAATCTTAGAGATGAAATTAAATTTCGATCCCTTCACAAGAGTTGTAGCCCTATATCTTAATTTTGTTTACCCTCAAGAATCAACTCAATCGGAGTTGTACAGCTCCTGAAAATCGCGAAATACTGAACCATGTTTAGAAAATTATCCAACTTATAACCTATAACCAAATCTCTCACCTAGGTTCAATCAATCTTTCCATTTAATCTCCTAAAAATCATAATTCTTCATGAAAATGAAATTAATTGTCTTAGGAATCCAACGCTTCGAGAATCAAATCAATCGGATGTCGGACGAAGGAATTATAAGCAAAAGATTACAAAAGGGATCGGATTAAAAACAAAGTATCGGAACTTCAAAACTGAACTTTTCCACAATCATATCTTTCGATCCCGAACTCGGAATTTGACAAATTTGATGTCAATAAAAAGATCCAAGGAAGCTCTACAACTTCCCTGAAGGACTCAAAATCAAATTAGGTCTCGAAAGAGGTTGAAAACTCACTCAAAGATTCTATCCAAAACAGCTTTTCCTAAACGACTTCCAATTTTTAATCGCTCATAACTCCTAGCCCCGATATCGAAAAATTGCAAACTTTATATCAATGGAAAGATAAAAACTTTATCTAAAACTTTCATGAACATCCCTTACTCTAATTCAAACTAAATCCATACGACGAGTGGCCTCGAAGCATAGAACACACAAATCTAAACTTAATAGTATTTTCAAAACAAAGCATATCTTCATAAAATCATATCTTTCAATCCCGACATCGAAAAATAGCAAACTTTATGTCCACAAAAAGCTTTCGACAGAGGCTACAATTTTCATGTTGATCATTTTCTCGAATTTTGCCTAAATCAAAAAGTCAACTTTTTCCTCAAAAAGTCAAACTTCAAGCGAACTTTGACTGATCATAACCTTCATTCCCGATATCGAAAAATATCAAACTTTATGGCTACAGAAAGCTCTTGCCATAAACTACAAGTTTTCAGAAGATCATTTTCTCAAATTCTCCCAAAATCAAAAAGTCAACTCTCAAGTCAAACATTTTATCTCCAAAAGTCAAATTTTCTAAATTCTTCAAATTTTCACACTTTTTCTTTTTAATTCTTGCTATTTAACTTCATTTCAATCAACTCATCCACTTTCTTTTCATAATCCATATAATTTCACTCAAATATCAAAATCTTCAAAATTAAACAATATTTTCATCAAAAGGTTGGGGTCCAACAGAAAAAGGGCATACCTATTTAGTGAATGAAGAAGGAAAAATCGAACGACAGCTGAAGGAAATTTCCGAGAACTGAGAGCAAGAAAGAGCAAATGAAGCGGAAGCAAGAACGAAACTAGCGTAAAGAAAACCAGACAGTCTGTCGATCCTGAACATTTATAAGGAAACGTTCGAATTACGATCCAGTCAAAACTCGATGCGTGGAGAAAATCCGAGCCATGCCCGGACATGCGAAATAATTCGATCCAAGGGGTCGTAGGGTTGGTCGAAATCCGGAGTGGCGCGACAGTTGAAAGGACGTACGGGACAGCTGCACAACGGTTACAAGGACGATACATTTCAGATTCTGAACAACTATCAGAGGGCACGCGCCGTCAAACAATAAATGCCCCAAGTACTTTCACGCGCTCGTTAATGATGACCCCCCGACCTACTCTGGCGCGAGCTATCGTGCAATAAGCGCCAATGCCAACCGATTGGGACACTCAGTCGACCAATCCCATTACGGGCTGTCACGCAATAATAGATGTCGAGCAATCAAGGCACCCGACCAATCGACCAATCTCGATGCGAACGACCGCACTCGGCATCTTAATGCCCGACCGACCGACCGACCGACGAACTGTCTTACGAACAAGCTATAAGCCTGCGGACGAGTTGTAAGATCGCAGACGAGCTGTAAGATCGCAGACGAGCTACAAGACCCTAATATACTCCTTCGACCCTTCTCTTCGCTCAGACTCGAGGAGTAGGGGGGCTTATGGTCGGGTTGGCTACATCGGGCCCAGACCCAGTCTGCGATCTACGGCCCATTCACGAGCAAGAGACTCTCATGCATACGTAAAGACCTAAACCTAGCCATTGCTTCATATATAAGGTACAATTCTACCATAACAAAGATATGAACAATCATAACCCTAGTTTTTCTCTGCTTACAGCGATCTCACCTTCACCAAAAGACTAACTTGAGCGTCGGATGGGCTAATCGGGACACAACCCCCAATATACCTTCTTTATTTTACAGGGATATTCACGTCGAAGTCATTACAGCAAGCAGCCAACTCCATGGATCCAAACGGCAACGTACAGTTCAGCCAGAATCTGGCAGAACCAGTACTAAACTCAAAGTTTATAATGATGGAGATGACTAGAGAGTGAAAAGAAATAAATAATCAGCATTGCTTAGATACATGACAATTCACTAACATTGCATTTGGAGAAGACTCATAAGTTAAAATACTAAGACAGATAACTATTACTGGTTTAGATACTTAATATATTATTAAACTTGGACTTAGACTGAAAATGAGAATGAAAGCAAGGTTTGTTAATTCAAATTCTATAGCTTATTTACTATGTAATTGTTGAGAAAGAGTGTTGTATGAATATAATACTATGAAATAAATAAAAAGGGTATAAATTTTTAAGGAAATTCAATAAATTTAGTGTATATATGTTTTCATGAGTAAGACCATATTTTCACTATTTAATAATAATAATGACTCATAAAACAAAGTTTGTAAAAGTATATTTATATATAAATTCAAATAAGTGTAATTTTATATAATTTTATCTTATGAAATCTAACTTAATTTAAATGTGACTCTAATAGAATATGTAGAATTTGAAATCCTTAAAAGGTGTTTGGAATGGTATGAATTGAATTCAATTGAATTCAATTCATACCATTCCAAACACCTTTTAAGGATTTCAAATTCTACATATTCTATTAGAGTCACATTTAAATTAAGTTAGATTTCAATTCAATTCAAGTATTTAAAAACAAAATTAAGGGTTGGGTTGAATTGAACCCCATCATCCTTAATAAATTAAATTCACCTGGAAAAAGAATCGAAATTGAATTACGAATTGGGAATCCAATACTTCTTTTGAACGTTGAAAATATCCTTCCAATAATATCCATCTAACCTTACCATATATCTCTTCACCTCAAATAGCCCCTCCCACTAAGAAATAAAACAACAACACCTTCTTCATGAATCAGCACCTCTCACCATATCCAAGTTTTCCATTTTCCTTGTTCATAGGTATCTGTTCCTTTTTTGTTTCTTGTCTATGATTATCGTTCTCTTTTAAATCCATCGTTCGATTTAGCTTCTCCTTTTATTTTCTCATCCTATCTACATTCTTTCGCATTTCTCGAATTTTTTTGTATATATCTAGATTTTTTTGTTTGTTTGTTTTCTTTTCATTTTAATGTCATTTGCAATAAAATTTTTCTTTTCATTTTAATAACAAACTTTTTATGATATGACTTATAATGAAATTGATGTTTATAACTTGGTTTATGTAAATGTGAATGTTTATTATTTAATAAAATTATTTTTTAGTCAAGAGTAAAATGTCATATGAAATAATTGAATTCATTTTGATTGTGTGCTAAACAATATAATATAATTCAATTATAATATTCTTGGGTTTGTTCCAAACTATATAAATTGAATTTAATTCAATCTCTTAATGTAATTGAATCCAATTTGTTAATGAATTCAATTCGAAAGTTTCCAAACAGCTCGTTAAATGTGTCTTACATTATTGGTTTTTGGAATGAGATACAATATAAACATGCCTGTGTTCTAGACTATACAACTCACTACTTCTCCGCAGCTCTTTCCAATTAGGAACATGTGCACCTATATGTTCATGTTTTTGGTCGTATGATCTTTCTTTTAAAAAACCTTCTAACGTTTTAATATGTTCATGTTTTAACCTTTCTTTGGCTCTTTTCTTAGAGAATAAGTTATATCATATAACTACATTCATCCAAAAGCTTCTAAGAAATATTAGTGTATATGAGTCATACACTATAATCTTCACTTAGTAGATATAATTTACATAAGTTAGCTTACACCCTCTTATAGCACCTTGAAATATTAATTAAGTCCAACAAAACTTGATCTATATAGTAACTAGCTTTG
Organism: Erythroxylum novogranatense; assembly: GCA_029891385.1. Classification (NCBI taxonomy): domain Eukaryota; kingdom Viridiplantae; phylum Streptophyta; class Magnoliopsida; order Malpighiales; family Erythroxylaceae; genus Erythroxylum; species Erythroxylum novogranatense. Next base: position 90,930,090 of record CM057231.1, on the reverse strand, counting down.
ATGACTTGTTAGCTACATTCTTTGAAGTGTGAGCCTTTTTCAATAAGATTTGACCAGATGCACTCAATTCTCTAATCTTGTGAAACCTCACACCTTTCACCCAAATACTTATCCATCTATCATTCTCCTAACTATTCATGTCCTTTTAAAAGGTATTCAGATCCTTATTATTTATTAGAGCATACAAGACCTAGTCTTCCCAACCATATCTACTACTTCATCTAATTATGACGTGTTATATCTCTTTAACCAGAATTTTTTGTCCCTTTTATCATCAATTTCTTGTTTTTCTAACTCTATTTACACCACTTTTGAGCTGGTATTCTCGTTGCTAACTCTAGCATATTCTCTTCATATATGTGCTTTAATATGTATTGCTTCCCAAATATTGCAACCTTGAATGTTATCCTATATTTTTTACTAAAAGCATGAAACTTGTAGAAGTCTAACTTACAATATTTGACATCTTCTAACAAACTTTTTTGTGTAGTTTTGTCATCACTTGCTCACTAAAATGATCCAGTTGTAAGTGTCACAACGCAGTATTATCTTCCTTTATTCTATTGTAGCAACTTTTCTAACTACAATTATGTTCTATATTATTCTATAGATATTTTTACCAGTCATAGCCTTTTCATCATAACTATCGCACCCTTAACCACACTAATGTTATCTCCATTAGTTTTATAGCCAAAATCACATGTAAGGTGTTCAAAAAGATCAAATTTTCTTTAAATGGGATATATGTTTAACATCGGACAACTTCTTAACAACACTATCAAACATCTTGATCCTAAGCTATCGTGTTCCAATAATTTGTAAGCTTTATCACCATCCAATCAGAAATTACCAAAGTTGCTTAATGTGTATGATACAAACCAATTCTTATTTGGTGTCATATGATGTGAGCATCTCTTATCAATAACATACGAGTATTGTCACTGACTAGTTACCCCTCACTTATAACCCTTTCCTCTAAAAGCTTTTACTAGTGTTTTATTTTCATTGGTTATCAACCAATAATTCAACAATTATGTCTTTCACAACAATTGCCTCCTTATGTAAAATGAATGTGGTTATCAGATAGTTGTAAGGAGATAAAGAACAAAGTACAGTCATTTTTTTATTCTTATTTGTAATAGTCACCTCGAGCCTTAAAAGATTATAAATTATTTGGTTGAAATCATTGACATGTTTTTCTATATATATTCCCTTATGTATCTTTATCTTGTATATTTTTTACTTAGACATAACTCAGTTATGAGAAATGTTGGGGTGTCAAGTGTGAGTAGGAATCCCACATTGGAAAGAGATGGAGCTAGTGAATGATATATAAGTGGAAAGGACTCATAAACCTAATGCCTTAAGGTTTTGGGTTGAAGTGTGGTGTCAAAGCCCATGAGTATGTTTCATCACTGGGCCCATGATGTAGACCTCCCATGCAAGTGGGCTACCCAGATCCAACCAATGGTATCAGAGCCAAGTTTTGACAAGGGGCGAGTATAGAGATGGTAATCAGATTTCGTGATTACCTCCCTACGAAGAAGAGCAAGGAGACTCCTGGTGGGCCTAAACCAGTAGAGTAAAAGGGCTCTTGGTGACTCTATATACTCGAGCTGTTAAACAAAAAGGCTTTCGCTCAAGGGGGAGTCCAAGCCCAATGTGGAAGTTCACACTTGAGGGGGAGATTATTGGGATGTCAAGTGTGAATAGGAATCCCACATTGGAAAGGGATGGAGCTAGTGAATGATATATAAATGGAAAGGATCCATAAACCTAATGCCTTAAGATTTTGGGTTGAAGTGTGGTGTCAAAGCCTACGAGTATGTTTCATCACTAGGCCCATGACGTAGATCTCTCATGTAAGTGGGCTCCCTAGATGTTAAAATTTACGCACATAATCACACAATCAAAGTAGCGAAAATTAAGAAGGGACGACACAAGGATTTAATGAGGTTTGGCCAACGATGTCTATTTCCTCGGGCAAGAGCAGAGAGAGAATTTCACTATGAAGAAAACGATACAGATATATCCCTTTTACAATCAGGTTTTAGTTTCTTATCAAAACAGGTCTAAGTCATTCGTTTCCAACACAGATTTTCATTTTTTTCCAATTCGGGTGGCACTGCGAGCTTATCCAGTCAAGTTGTCGTTCGGATCCACCGTAAATTCAAGACAAAATACTAACAAATCTTCCCCTTGGCTTGAATTCTCTTCTTCAACAAGAAAATCATCACTCTGTCTTGTACACAGCCCTCGCAAGGGCACTACTCAGTACTGCACACACCAATCAAGTTTTAGCAGTGCTTAAACTTGTTAACTGGGACTGCCTTAGTCATTATATCAGTTGGATTATCATGTGTAGACTCTTTGTTCACATCAACCATAACTTGTGATACAATGTCCAGAATAAAATGATGCCTGACATCAATATGCTTTGTACGCTTATGGTACATCTGAACCAAACCAAGATCACTTACCAGACCCTGTAACCAAATAGCTTCCTTCATTACTTCTGTAACAGCCATATATTCAACCTCTGTGGTAGACAATGCAACAACAGCTTGCAAAGTCGCCTTCCAGCTAATGGAACTTCCAGAAAGAGTAAAAACATAACCTGTCAACGATCTCCTCTTATCTAAGTCCCCTGCATAGTCTGAATCAACATAACCAACAACTGAACCGCATAAGTTAGCCTTGTCAATAGTCAAACAAATATCTGCAGTACCCTTTAGATATCTCAAAATCTATTTCATATCCTGCCAATGTTCCTTTCCAGGAGATGCCATGTATCTACTCACAACACTGACCACATGTGAAATATTAGGACTAGTGCAAACCATAACATACATAATACTACCCACAGCACTCGAATATGGAACACTCGACATCTGTCCCATCTCCTTATCTGTCTTCGGCGAGAAGTCTGCAGACAATCTGAAATGGGAAGCAAGGGGGACAGATACAGGCTTGACACCTGTCATATGAAACCTCTAAATGACTTTCTCAACATAGGACCATTGAGATAACATAAGTTTCCCAACACTTCTATCCCGTGTTATTTCCATCCCCAAAATCTTCTTTGCTGCACCCAAGTCCTTCATCTCAAACTCTTCACCTAACTGCTTCTTCAACAAACAATTTGTGACATGCTTTTAGTAGCAATAAGCATGTCATCCACATACAACAACAAATACATAAAAGAATCATTTGCAAGCTTCTTATGATACACATAACTATCATATGCACGTTGTATAAAGCCATTATGAATCATGAAAGTATCAAACATCTTACATCATTATCTACGGGACTGTTTCAGACCATACAAAGATTTCTGAAGCAAACAAATATGATTTTCCATACTTGGAGTCATAAAACCTTCAGACTGACTCATATAAATCTACTCCTCTAACTCACCATGCAAGAATGCAGTTTTTACATCTAACTGCTCAAGTTCTAAGTCGTGAAGAGCCACCATAGCTAACAAGACCCTAATAGAACTGTGTTTCATGACTGGAGAGAACACTTCATTATAATCTATTCCCTCCCTCTGAGTAAAGCCCTTAGCCACTAATCTTGCCTTGTATCTAGGTACTTCAACCCCCGAATTGTTCTCTTTCCTTTTGATAACCCATTTATAGCCTACTACCTTCTATCTCGTTGGCAATGGAAAAAGCTTCCAAGTCTGATTCTTGTGAAGAGACTCAATTTCTTCACCCATAGCACCAATCCATTGATCTTCTGAACTTGAATTAACTTCTTTATAGTTATTAGGCTCCTGCACATCAACTGTCTCTGCAACTGACAAAGCAAAAGCCACAAGGTTTGCATAGCCAAAAAGATTTCCATCAGCTACATTTGCATACCTCTGTGGTGGTTTGATTTGTCTCCTCTCTCTTTCTGTTGCAATGCTATATGGTTGTTGTTGCTCAGGTGTCTTATAAACATCAACATCTTGCACCTCCTCCACTCTTAAATTACTGGACTGAGCTAGTGGAGTTTCAATCTCAAGCTCCATTCGATCTCTGACACCGTGATCTGATCCTGCTATCGTCTTTTCCTTTTGACTATCCAGTGAGGTAGACTCATTGAATGTCACATCCCTGCTGATAATAAAACCTGGAGAATTCTGATCTGTGCACTATAACCTGTAACCTTTCACTCCAGATGCATATCCTAGAAATATGCATTTCTTTTCCCTCGGTTCAAGCTTACCATCTCTCACATGAACATATGCAGGACAACCAAATACTCTCAAATTAGAGTAATCAACAGGTGAACCGGACCATACATCAAAAGGAGCTTTGAACTCAATAGTTGTAGATGGAGATCTATTAACCAAATAGCAAGCTGTATTGATTACTTCAGCCCAAAAATCTTTGCTCACACCTGAATGTGAGAGCATGCTTCGTGCTCGGTCACAAAGCATTCTGTTCATCTATTTTGCAACACCATTCTATTGTGGTATGCCTACACAGGTGCGGTGTCTCACTATACCATCCTTGTTGCAAAAATCATTGAACTAGAAATTGCAAAATTCCAACCCATTGTCTGTGCAAAGACGCTTCACTTTTCTTTCTGTCTGCCTTTCAACCATCATCTTCCACTTAACAGATGTTGGAAAAGCCTCATCTTTGCTTTTCAAGAAATACACCCATACCATTATAGAGTAATCATCAATCAAAGTCATAAAGTACCTGTCACCACTCTTTGAAAGAATTCTGTTTGGACCCCACAAATCTGAATGTATATAATCCAGCTTATCATTGGTCTTGTACACTGCCTTCTTGCTGAACTTCACCCTATTCTATTTGCCAAACACACAATGCTCACAGAAGTTTAATTCTTCATTTTTGTATCCGCCCAACAAATTCTGCTTGCTTAAAACAGACAATCCCTTGTCACTCATATGACTAAGATGTAAATGCCACAGTTGAGACTGATTCTGATCACTGCTTCCTGAAGCTATAGTGGCTTCCCCTTCAACCACATTGCCATGAAGCAAATATAGTCTGGATTCCAGCTTACCCTTCATAAGTACTGTAGAGTCTTTGCACACTTTAAGAGTTTCATTTTCTGAATAGAACTTGAACCCTTGATCATCCAGAGTCGAAAGAGAAATCAAATTCCTCTTCATCTAAGGAACATGCCAACACTCAGTACTTCTAACAACACCATCAAACATTCTTAATCTGATATAGCCAATCCCTTCTATTGGTAATGGATTATTATTACCCAAATAGACAGTCCCGCTCATCTGTTTGTATGTAGCAAACCATTGCTTGCGAGGACACATATGGAAAGTTGCACCGGAATCAAGAACCCGGGAATTTTGCTCATGATTTGAACTCACGGACAATACCTCTCCTACACTGTCACTGTCATTAGAACCATAAGTATCAACAATATTAGCAGAATTCTCCTCCTTCTTCCTCCCCTTCTTCTCTTTCAACTTAGGACAGTCTCTCATAAAATGACCCTACTCTCCTCACTCGAAACAGTTTAGCTTCTTTGCTCTAGACTTCGATCTAGCCTTAGACGTTTTTTTAGAAGAATCCTTCATCTGTGTTCTTCCCTACTCACCAAACTCTCAGCTTCTACCCTGTTTTCTAGAAAGTTCTTTAACTCTTTAGACTTCAAAGCATTACTGACGTCATCCAGTGAAATACTATCTTTCCCATACAACAGTGTATCAACAAACGTCTCATAGGATGGTGGTAATGAACATAACACAATCAAGGCTTGATCCTCATTATCAATTACGATATCTATATTCTTAAGGTCCATAATTATCGAATTGAACTCATCAAGATGAGATTTAATGGGTGTACCTTCATTCATTCGAAGATTACATAGCCTCTTTTTCAGGTAGAGGTGGTTTGTCAACGATTTCACGGAATATAATTCCTCCATCTTCTTCCACGCCTTCCCTGCAGAATTTTCAGCAGTGATCTCATAAAGGACGTTATCGGTAACACTCATGAAAATTGCACTTAACGCTCTCTCCTTCAAATCTGAATTCTTCGATTCTCTCATACCTTTAGGAAAATCCTCATCAATTGCCTTCCATAATCCTTGTAATACCAGGGACGATCTCATCCTAATCTTCCAAAGACTGAAACTAGATCCCCCATCAAACTTCTCTACTTTGTACTTTGCAAAAGATGAAGATGCCCTTTTAACCCTAGATAATGCATAGAGAACCCTAGGCTCTGATACCAATTGTTAAATTTTACGCACACAATCACACAATCAAAGTAGTGAAAATTAACAAGGGACGACACAAAGATTTAACGAGGTTCGGTTAATGATGCCTACTTCCTCGAGCAAGAACAGAGAGAGAATTTCACTATGAAGAAAACGATACAGATAGATCCCTTTTACAATCAGTTTTTATTTTCTTATCGAAACAGGTCCAAATCCTTCGCTTCCAAGATATATTTCCGTTTTCATCCAATTCGGGTCGCACCGCGAGCTTATCGAGTCAAGTCGCCATTCGAATCCACCATAAATTCAAGATAAAATAATAATAAGAAACTTTAATATGTATCGACTATTCAACTTCTTACATATCTCCACAGAGAATGCAATATCCATAGCAAGGTAAATAACCTTATCAGCTAACCATAGTGTAATGGTTCTCGCTACTCATGCATATAACTCTTCCTAGTTGAGCTTCTCCATATCTTCTGAGTTATTCTCACTCAATGCTTTTAGTATGCCTTTTATGCCGATAAATCCTACACTCTTTATTGCCATAATCAATATCTTCAGTTCCATTGAACTTTCGTACTTCAAACTTTGCAACCAAATTTATTGTTACCTCAATTGTGTTTTAATACCATTTGTTAAAAAAGAATACAATGAGAATATAATATTATTAAATAAACAAAAAAAGAACACAAAAAGTTTTAAGTCCAATTTAGTAAGCCTATATCCTTAGGAGCATGTGTAAACTCTCATGCATAGGCTTACAAAAAAATATTTATGTGTAAACTCTAGTTGAAACAAAGATGTAAACTCTGTATAATCCTACATTATTTGTCCTTTACCAAACTCAATATAATTTAAACATTACTCTAATAAGACCTCGAGTCCTTTTAGAGCTTGTAATCCACTAAAAATGTGTTTTTAGGTAAAATAGTTTGTCATGAATATAATCATGTCCCAAATTGCATTTTACACTATTTCTTTAAAGAATGGAATACTGACATGCTTGCGTTCTAAGCTATGTCCTTATTTGAGAAAATCCTCTATCATTTCGCTATAGCCTTATTTCATCTATACCCATGTCTACAGCTTTGCATTATAAAGAAGAACATGCCTAGACATATAGACATGTGATAGATCATGTTCACCCAAAGACTACTAATAATCACTAGTGTATATGAGTCATACAAATAATAACATAATGACTTATCTATATTATAAATTGTGTGATACATATTTATTTTAATTTTTAATTCAGAGGATTGAATTATTATATTATTTTTGGAAGTGATTTAAATAACTGGTCGTGAATTTTGAAAATTTTCTTGAATTCAAGTTTTATAAACTCTTTAAAATTGTTATTAAATCTTTTTAATAATTTAAATAAGATTTTAATTAATTTGAACCATTGTTTTAATTGTGAGTATTAATCAACAAGAGATTATTCTATATTATGAAAAATAAAAAATGTTTCTATTGTTCAATTTCATTATTTAAACCTTTGATTTTCAAGTACTTCCTAATGAACTCAGACATAGTACACTTGTCAACATTTCTAACCATCATTAAAAAAACAAACTTTTAAAGTAAGGATGGACCACCTTTTTCATTAGGCTATATAGAAAATGTGAATAATGATAATAACAAATAGGTATTTTTTTTTCTTTAATACTAGTGAAATGAACACTTTCAATCAGAAAATAATTAAATCGCAAATAAAAATAAAGATCTTATAGAGCCAAAGTGTGGGTGAAATTTAGAAGAATCATAAACAATGGGTGTAAATCATTGATGATTGAAATGATTTAAAATAAGTGGACTAAACTATATGGTTCAAACTCGATTTAAAACTTGATCGGACCTAATCATATGTCTCAGGTTTGATACCAATCAGGCTTTATGTGGCTCGATGCACAATTAGACATGAATAATTCAGTTCGAGCTTGAGTCTGATCAAAGATTCATCCAACTTAAAGGCTAGTCAGGTTGGTGAAGTAAGACTACCTTGACTTGATAATTTAAATAAGTCAAAGATTGCTCTCAATCCAGCAGCATTGATTAAACTCATAATGAAGTGCATATCCTCGGTGTCTCTTCAGGTGACCTAGCAGGGGGCTCTCAGTGACTCCTTTTACCCCTCCCATGGTATCCGTCGGGGGGATTCCATCTCTCCCTACCTATTTGTCCTGTGTATGGAAAGACCTGGGCACTCGATTACTCATGCAGTGACACAAGGGCGATGGAAGCTGATCAGGCTAAGTAGAAACAGACCATCCCTATCTCATTTTTTCTTTGCTGACGACCTCATCCTTTTCTCCAAAGCATCCATGGAGCAAGTGTCCGTCATTCGGGATATCCTTCATTCCTTTTGTCAAGCATCTTGTCAACGTGTCAGCCAAGATAAATCCAGATGTTACTACTCCAAAAATATTCCTGCTCATACCACTCATCTTTTAAGCAGAGCTCTGGGTTTCACCCAAACAACCGACCTCGGTAGGTATCTTAGAGTTCCTCTGCTGCATGAGCGAGCCACTAAAAGAACCTATCAATATATCCTCGATAGGGTACAACAAAGGTTCACCGGCTGGGCTGCCAAACTTTTATCCTTTGCAGGACGGATCACACTGGCTCAATTTGTTATCACGACACTTCCTAATTACACCATGCAAACGATCTGGCTGCCTCACAGCCTTTACAACGAACTGGAGAAACTCTTGCGACAATTCCTATGAGGTTCGTCCAATGGCCAACAATGGATCTACTTAGTAAACTGGGATGAAGTCTGTAAACCTAAAGAGATGGGAGGGTTGGGCATCCGAAAAATTCGAGAAACTAATGACTCCTTTCTAACAAAATTAGGCTGGACCCTGCTTACCAAGCCTCATACCCTATGGGTTAAAGTTCTTTCGATTAAATACAGATTTGATGCCAACAATTTCCCCACCTCCTTAGATACTAAAGGAGGCTCAATGATCTGAAGAAGCATTCAGGCCATCTGGCCAATAGTTCTGCAGGGACTGAAATGGAGGATCGGTGATGGTATTAAAACCCAATTCTGGCTGGATCCTTGGTTTGCCAGGGTTAGTCCTCTCATTACGCATACCACTTCCCCGGTCCCAACATCCAATATCAATTGCACCATTCAAGAGTTCACAGATGACGCCGATAATTGGAACTGGGACACCTTTTAGTCCTGGCTCCCATTATCGATATGTAGGACTACTGCAGGAACGTTTCCTCCTAATCCCAACCTTAGAGTGGATAAGTGGAGCTGGGGTGATTCCGACACAGGCCACTTCACCATTGTTTCAACTTATTCCCTGATTATGGACCACGATGACGAACCCCCTAATGGATTATGGAGGGCCATTTGGAGGGGGCAAAGCCCACAACAGGTTCGATGCTTCCTCTGGCTTCTCACCCATGATCGACTCCTTACTAATCAACAACGTGTTCATAAGAATTTATCAACGGACGGAGAGTGTTATCACTGCAGTTCAGAGGAATCTGCTTTTTATTTAATGCGAGACTGCAGTAAAGCTCGCCAAGTGTAGCATCTTTTTACCCCGCAGCTTGGGTCTACTGACTTCTTCTTTCCACCACATCAGGAGTGGATATTGACAAATCTACAGCAGCACCACAAAGTTCTTAGACATGTTTGGTCTACCCTATTTGAAATCACCTGCTGGTTCCTTTGGTCGTGACGAAACATAACCCTTTTTATGATCAGTTTACTTGGCCATTCTCACTTGATTTACTTATTTTGTCCTTTACAGGTCAGGTCCACCTGGCCAATATATGGAATAGTCGCACTACAACCGGTCATCACCCTCACCAAGAACCAATCATTGGATGGAGACCACCTCCCACAGGGTGGATCAAACTTAACACTGACAGCGCATGCAAACGTTCACAGTCGTTGGCCACAGCAGGGGAACTATTCCAAGACAGTACAGGACAGTGGATTGGCGGTTTCACACAGAATCTAGGCTGGTGTTCATCGGTAGATATGGAACTTTGGGGAGTTTTTATCGGACTTACTCTCGCGTGGGATCTGGGGTACCGCAGGGTTAAACTTGAGGTGGATTCCATCGCAGCGATCAACATGATTTCCTCCTCGACCGACCGGTCTATCTCTCTCAACCCTATCGTTTGAGGGATTCACGAACTGCTGACTCATAACTGAGCTGTTACTCATCGACACATCTATCAAGAGAGTAACAGATGTACTAACTGGCTAACCCATTACGCCGAATAGTTTGACATAGGAGTTACATATTTTGTTGATACACCCTCTGGGTGTCATCTTATTCTTCTAGAGGATATGTCGGGGTTTTTGTTTCCCTCAGCTCAGATTGTAATTTTGGCTTGTTTTTCCCTTTAATCAAAAAAACATTTTGCTCTCAATAATAATAATCAATCATTAAAAGTTTTTCCTATCCTAATAAGTGATAAAAGTAATTACTTTGAAAAATTAAAATAGGAACATAACATTAAAAAGGTAATAGGGTAATAAATCACTTTTTTTTAATTTTAGACCAATGCCATTATAGTGGAAAGCGTAAGAGACTACTGGACATTCCAAAGCTTTACATTGAAAATGGTAACCACTTTCATAAAACTATTCATTAGATAATGTTACACATATAATAACCTTATTAGCCACAAGGAACCATCTTTTACTGATAACACCTTAATAAATGGTCAATAATGTTGATTAACTTTGCATGTAGGAATACGAACTTGTTCGTAGAAGCACCTAAATTTTTTATGATCCATGGGTACAAAAATGTAGGAAGTTCTAGAGTAGGTAAAAAAAATAAAATATAATTGATGGATAAACTAATTACAATACAAATAACAGGTCAAATCACCATTTCTTTGGCTTGATATAAGAACTTATTGAAGCTTCTTCATCATTTCGTTTCTTAAGATCATAAGCAGTTAACAACTAATATTAGTAAAACAAATTCACAACTTATTAAATATTACAATGAGATTACATATAATAACATTATTCCTTTTAATAATTTAGAATTAATTTCTAGAAACGTTGATAACATGCATTTAATAGTTAATGGATCATTTTTATAATGAAAAAAAAATACTTGATAAATTATAAGATAGGTTAAGCATATGAAATGTTTTGTGTGTATGTAGGGCATTTAATTATGGAGTTATAGATATATCTTGCAATACACAGCCATCTTGCAATCGCTTTATCCTTAACTTAGTAAAAGAAAAGGAGGGCAAGATAAGATTAAGAAGAATTGAAGTTATCGGTTCTCTAGCTAGGAAATTTTGTCTCGCCCTTATGGAAAAACATAAGCATCCATTTTCTTCATATTCATCAGACTAGAATTGCTACCTTTAAGATGTATAAACTTTGAAGCAACTTCATATTATGCGTCTCGGATATTTTAATGCATGATTCAATATACAATTTCATCAAGTTCTTTTAGATCGTCCTGTGAAACATAAATGGAAAGAAACTTATTAAGTTGTATATAAATATGAAAGAATTTGACTCTAAGATAAATAAAGCAATTATGGTTCACTAAATAGATCTTGTAAGCAACATCAGACTTGCCTTAAACGTTTTAATAGTCTACATAACCTCTTAACAATATTAAGAACATAACTGGATTATAAGGACCTCAAAGTTATAATTGATTACATGGTTTAGTCATATGGAATCTTTTAATTGGAAAACAAATTTTACAAGCCTTAGTAAGATTATGGCATTCCTGAAGAATCATATACTAATAAGATTCACTAGCAAGTTTGTCTAGCAAAATTAATCAAGAAGTAAAAACCCTAAACCATTACAAACAAACAAAATGAAATTAAAATAAAATATTAAAGAAAAAGTGTGTAAGATAAATTACAATATATAAATCAACTAAGGGTTCTAATATAAAAAAAATGTGCTAGCTATTCGATATAGTTAAGATTCCTAATAGCTTGCACCACTTCATTTGTATATAAAAATATTATGTAAATCATAACTAATTCTACAACAATTTTATTAAATTTATGTAAGATAATTAAAATATATCTACATCATTAGATATTTCTTTAAGTAAACTTTTAGTAGGATGGATGATCTCTATCGTATTGACATTCTCTATACATTTTATAATATAAAAGAAAATATAAGATAATACAATAGATTATTAAAATTATAAAAGTAAAAGACTAATATACCATAAACTATACCTAACTGATTTTGAGCATACATCAAGATTTTTACAATTTTAGAGTAAGTCGACTATGATGAGGACTCATTATTCGATTATCAATACTAAAAGTAAACTTGAAAGCAACTATAAATAGTAGAATTATTAACAAGACTTGTGCAATTACTTGTACAATCAAATATTAAGCTTCATTTGACTTCCACCATGATAATAGATCAAAATACTCTTCGGTTTTAGTTACAATATCTGCTTTCAAATAATTATTCAACTCTATCTTACTACAAGAAATGTTAACACTTTTTACTTTTTATAAATTCCTTAAAAAACGATTCAAACTTCCAAGTTTGTTTGATGATAATGTATCAACAAAAGATTTAGATGATATTGAACTACTATGATCTAAGTCTTTATCCAATTTTGATTGATAATCATTAAACAAATCATACTTGAAGTGTCTAGTAATATCAATAAATTGTTCAATAGGATCAACATATAACTATTGATAAGAAAATTGAATTCCTTTATCTTGTATCTTAGGTCCAACATAGAAAGAACTATTATAATATTATCAATCAAATACCAATAAGTACCAATTTTTGTATCATATGATTGATTATTGTCGAATCACCCATTTAAATGCTAGCTTGTTCTTGCATATGTTAGCAAAACAAATATTCAAATTTAGATACTTTGTTCTAGAGTACAACTCAGTAATATTATAAAATAGCAATAATTTCTCAAACTACTTTTTCTAACTCCCATTGCTCTCCTTTTAACAAATATGTCTATTGAGAATTTCATTTCTTAACTTAATAAACACCTCAATATACTTAATTGTGAACTCTAGCATCTTGAATATAGCATTCCAACTTATTGGAAATTGATAACCAACTTCTTAGAGGCATAGATTATGTAGTTGTCTTATAGTTATCGTTTAAATGTTACACTTTAATATGCTATGCTATTCTAAAAAATTTTATACCTTTTTTTTAATCATCTTTAAATCATTTTTCATTATCAAATTCACTATATGCATAAAATAGTGCATATGGAAGCACCTCGCATCCATCAACAAGTTCCTAACCTGCAACTTGCCTTTAGCTCTATCAACCACAACATCATTCATGACATAGTTATTTAATGTTATAGTTGAAAGCTTCATGTGGATGTTATAGTCCATTAAACAATTAACCAATACAATTATCAATTTCTCACTTATATGCAGCTTCAAAATATAAATAAACCTATTATTTTAAAACATAAAAAAATCAATTATAACATAATCAAAGAACAAATGATAACAAATTAAATAAATACACCAGTATCAACTATATAAAGTCCCATAATTGTCAATATAATGCATTGTCATCTCCATATATCCCTTCTTTTTATTTTCAGTTGTCTATATGTCTAATGTAATGGTCACTCGTTCATTATTAATAATAAAATCTTTAATATCAAAATTTTGTTCTTTATAACTCTTAAATATGTCTATTTCAATAGTATTACAAGTTGGCATCTTAAAGGTCAGTTAAAGTTAGACAATAAACATCTTAAGTCTTTATTATCTCAAGATCACAAGTCGCAACAATTGTTTCACTTTTTCCTTTTACTAGATTAGTGTCTTAAAAAGTTTAACCTCTTAATACCGTTTTTTTTAATTACCGGGGTCCTTATATGATATGACCCTCATCAACATGACTAGTGAGATTCAATACCAATATGGACAAGGAATAAATATCGTTTTATCAAGACAAATTTGGTTTTAAAATTGGACTCAAAACACAATGAAGGGTACGAATAGCAACACTTATAAAAAAGAAAAGATGACAGTGATAAGATTCTAAGGTTGATTGATACTAACAAGTTAGATAAAATCATAAGTTATTAAAGAACCTAAAACAAGAGTTTCTCTAAGAAAAGAATGAAGAAATTCTTACCTTTTTAAATAAATAATAATATCCTAAATTATATCAATATGATAACCTTTTATAGGCATGAAATACGTAAAAGATAGATTCCTAAAAGAAAATTAACATTCTTATTATAATTTAATCAAAAGCAATTAAATTTTAGAAAAATTCAATCCATATCTAACTAAAAAAATTTTAAAAATAAAACATCTAATCCACTAGTCCAGTGTGAGACTAATTTCCACACTAACGTCAATTAACTTTTGGAATTTTATAGGTGATCAACATAGAAAAGTTCAGAAATGGTCACACGTACCATTCTAATGTTGACTTGTTTTTGTTTCTCCATTCTATAAAACTAGTACAAGAATAGTACCAAACACTGATATAATGTTGACACAGGTTACATTATGTTTTCCTTTTCCGATAGCTTGCTCATTCACTTAATTCAACATTATAACCTTTAACTCAATCTTTTAACATAGCAAAGTTTCAATATTTATATAAAGATCCACCATTAAGTTGTTGAGAGATTCTTTGACCTTCTTTGCACAACTCCTCGTTAATGGTTCTCCAATGTTCTCTAATAGACCTCTAATAAATTTTGATGTTTTATTTGAACAATTTGGAATCTATCTAATGCCCCTCTTTATGTCTACCTTACTTAAAATCTTGTGCAGCTTGAGTAGTTACTTGATTATCATTAATATGCTATAATATATTCTACCTTTAGAACTTTCGTCCAAAATATTATAGCAATACTTGCACTCCAGCTTGTCAACTCTATCATTTGATTTTTTTTCTTTATGAAGTGATTCTAAATACCTTATCTTTAAAGAAGTGGTTTCTTCAATCTAGATTATTTCTTCACTTGGTATATGATTAGATACCAAATTAAAAATCACTATTATGTTGGCTTATATTGTTGAAGAATTAACTTTATATATTTGAAACAATTATAAATAATATAATCATGAAATCAATTCGATATATATAACATTTAAACAAAATAATAAAAATAAGGAATGGAGATATTTAAACTAAGGTCAATTTCATTAATTTATTTTAACATTAAGTGATCTAAACCATGTATGCGTTACAATTTAGAAATTTAATCAATCTTAGTAGCCTTAAAAATATTACATTTTACAGATAACAACAATGTCGACCCTAGATTTTAACATAAGAAAACAATAAAAGAAAACACAACTACTAAGTGAAATACCCATAAACAATAAGCACGTAAACATTAAATGAAACTAATTTTAAACCACTATCTTTGCTTTATATAATACATCCTAGAAGAGTGTAAAAGATTAATAACAAAGCACAAATAGAAATTATATGAGTAAATAAAGGAATTTTGATTTGAGAGTAGAGATTCAAAATTTAAAGAGAAAATAAGAAATAAAGCAATTTATCATATTCGAATAAACAAAACTAATCTAACACTGTAAACAAAAACAAGCTAGGAAAAATAAAATAAGTATAAAATAATTGATTTATTAATTAGCATATAAAATCTTCCTCAATTATAAATCACAACTTTAAACTTAAATGAAACTAACTATTTCTTATCTTATTGTCATATTATCTCTTCTTTAAAATTAAAGAAAGAGTAATCAGTGTCATAGCCATAACAAGTAGATAATACATAACATATTCAAATTCTCTTAATAAAAAAGGATTTCCTAACAACTTAAATGTTCAAGCTTACATATTGTTTAATATAGTATTTACAAACCATGAGACATGAGGACAACAAGAAAATCACTATGAAACCTAACAGTAATACCTCCTTTTCAACTTTATGCTACTAAAACTCAAGAAAATTAAATGAGATGACAATTGAAGAGAGAAGAGAATATCAGAAATTTAAGAAGGGGGAACGCAATTGGTGGCTAGCTAGGGCACAAAGATGATTGAGGGAAAGAGAAACAACAAGATGGGAGAAGGAAGACTATAGTCAAATAGTCATTTTGTATATGGAAGAAGTTTGGGCTTTGAACTAAGTTAGATTGTGAAATTCGTCTGAATTAACCCAAATTTTGAATTTTTTGTAAATACAAACTTAGCTTAAAATTAATTCAAATTGAATCAATTCCATTAACATTAGGCTGAACCATAAGCCTTTTTCCATTCTTTCTTGAGTCACTTCTTTTATACATATGAAAACATCAAAGTTAATCACTTAATAATTCTCCTCCCTCTTTCCACCATAAACCATATCGTGTCCTCTTCATCGTTCCTTGTAGCCTCTATAAAATATTTTTAAGGAAAATGAATTATATTACTCTATTGTATTCCATTATAAGACCTCATAGATATACATGTTATTAATCCTAAAATTTCTCCCACAATATCTCTTGATTGATTACATTTACACCTAGGAAAAGATATACACGTTGACGAAAAAGTTATATATGATAAAAACATTTTACATCTAAATATTATTTCCTTATAGTCTCCCTCAATTTTGAGCACAAAGGTTATGAATTCCTATCTTACATAAGAGATACATAAATTGTTATTTTCCTAATACCTTCATGAAATTATCATCTAACTAGTCGTGAGATCGAACAAATGCAATCACAATGTGACTAACTTGTATTTGATCTCACACATAATGACAATCAACTTCTATGTGCTTCGTTCACTTATGGAATACAAGATTTGAAGCAATATAAAGAGCTGCTTAATTGGCTCAAAAATTTTGCATAGGTTACAAGTGATCTACTCCCAAAGAGTGTATAATTGAATTAATTCATGTAAGTTCACAACTAGTAGTAGCTATAGAGTGATATTCAAGTGGTTTCCTATCTCTGATAGTCAATTTGTAACTCTGCTTAATAGGAAAGCCTACAAGTTTAGCACCCAACAATCTAGCTTTCGAAATAATATCAAATTCATATTTTTTTTAACAAAGATACAACCCCTAGGAACTACGAGCAACTTCAATTATAAAAAAAAATAACATAGGACCCTAAGATCCTTCATATAAAAACAACCACTAAGGTAAGACTTGAATATACCAATAACTTAATTTTTATTCTCAACAATTATCAAATCATCCACATATATAAGAGCACACAAAGTAATAACACCCTTGTGATAAGTGAAAAATGAGTAATCAACATAAGATTATGTAAAGCCATATATTTGAAGAGTACTAAACCAATTTCAAGAACTAGTTACGTAGTGCTTAGCGTAGCCTATACAAGGACTTACACAATAGACATACCTTCTTAGGATGAAAAGTTGCAAAACCAGATGGAAGCTTCATGTAGACTTGTTCATCAAAATCTCCACATAAAAATGCATTATGCATATCAATCTGGTGTAATTCCCAGCTTCTAGCCATAGTAACAGCCAAAAAGATTCTTATAGTGACCATTTTTGTGACAATAGCAAACATCTCGTTATAATCAATTCCTTTAACTTGATTATTTTCATGAATTACCAAGTGCACCTTGAATCACTCTATAGTTCCATTTGAATTGAACTTGATTTTACATACTCACTTGCATCAAAAGGCCTTCTTTCCTAACAACAAAGTCTCAATAGTCCATGCACCCTTCTTTACTAAAGCATCTATCTCCTTAATTAAAGCTTCCTTCCATTTTATATCATAAACAACCTCAGAGTATTGAATGGGTTCAATTTCTACTATAACGGATGCAAGAAAATTGTTATTTTTTATAGAAAAATTATCGCATGTTATATAATAAGCAATAGGATAAAGTGTACCTGAGGATACCGATGGTGCAAATGAATCTGGGGAGTTTAAGTTAAGGAGTCTGCTGCAAACATAATCACGTAATCAAGTGGATAGTTGACGAACTCAGTTCCCTCTTCCTAATTGTTCTCCCCATGAATATAAATATATTGTACTCCCCACTTCTAATTTGACATGATCAGTAGATTGTGACATTTCATTGTCATATTGTGCTAGCTCGTTATTATGATTAGTATCATATAAACACTCATAATTGGTTAGCGATTAAGGAATGACATCATTAGATGTTACATCATTATCATTACATCATACATATTAGGCCTTTGCAAACTTGAATCACACTTGTGAACATCATTATCCTTTTTCTCCAAAAAGGTATAAACTCCCTTAATAAATATGACATCACCGGAAATAAAAAAAAATCCATTATCTAAGCCATATAGCTTCCATCCCTTTTGTCCATGAGGATATACAATAAAGATGCACCTTTTAATATGATCACCAAATTTATCTTGATTAACACAAACACCCAAAGGCATGAATATTGGCATAGGACAGTTGTTTTCCAAAAAGCATTTCATAGGGTATTTTTTTTCATTGTGTAACATTGTTGGTGTATGGTTAATAAGACACCCAGCCATTAATATACATTCCCCCCAAAAATTAATAGGAAGATTAGCTTGAAAATGTTATGCACTACCTACATTCAATGTATGATGATGCTTACACTCCACTCTTTCATTTTGTTATGGAGTGTCAACAAATGAATTTTGAAAAATGATTCTACTTTGTGAAAAGAATTCTATCGAAGGTTGAAACGCCCTTCCATTGTCTGTTCTTACTACTTTGATAATTTTTCCAATTGTACTTGAGTAATTACACAAAAACTTTGCATTATTTCATAAACTTTACTTTTTTTAACCATTAAATGGTCACAAACAACTTGAGTATAATCATCCACAATGGTTAAAAAGTAAAATACACCACAAGAATAAGGTCACCATCGTGGTTATGTTCCTTCAGTCATTGGCTCTCATAGCACAAGTTTTGGGTGCCCTATTGCTAGAGCTATAATAACTCTGATAAGATAAAGGATTTTTTTATGAAAATGAATTCTATTTTTATATTGTATTCCACTACATGACTTTATAGATATACACATTATCAATCCTAAAATCTCTCCCATAAGATCTCCTAATTATATTAATTACATTTACACCTAAGAAAATATACATATATTGACGGAAAAGATAAAGATGCTAAAATATTTACATCTAAATATTGTTTTCTTATGCTCAACTTTGAGCATCTTCTCACCATTTACTTTCATTTTATTGTTTTACCACTTCACCTATCAATCTTCAGTGTGTATATAAATATTTATTCTAAGAGTCTCACCATTGCGAAAACTTCATATTTTACTGCATTAATGAACAACATATTTAAGTAAAACTATGCAATAAACTTTTAATTTAACTCTTTGGGTACATTTGGTAACTAAAAATGAAGACGTCGGAATGTATATGTAACTTAAATTTCTTAATTCTTGCTTGTTTGGTTGTTAGTAATAGATAAGATAAGGATAAATATGAAATAGATTTTAAATAATCCTAAATTTTTATTTGGAAGATAAGTATAGGCATAACTTGGAATCAGATATAAGGAATAACAAAGAAACATTCGTGGGCAAACACAACTTCTTGTTTTTTTTCCTCTTTTGTTGTGTTTTGTCTCAATTGAAACTCTATATTTAAGAATTTAAGATTAGTTTATTTATTTAGACAAGACATCATTTTGATTGATTCTTATTAGAATATTATTATCAACATTTAACATTACTTTATTTAATTTATTTAATAATTATTTTATTGTATTTCAATGATTTTGTATCATAAAATAAGTTCATTATGGGTTTTAATTTTATTCTTATAAGAAAATCATACACAATTATTTAAAATTAATAATTTATTGAATCATTATAAATAATTTTAATTATTTATTTATTAAATATAAAATATTTTAATTAATTATTTACAAAATCAATCACATAATAATCAAACATAAGTAAAAATAGTCATTACCATTCTTAATATTTGATACCAAATTTTAGTATAACTGTTAACTTCTATAATCTCATTTCTAATACTTATATATCAAACATACATAATTAGTAATTTCATCTATATTCGATTATCACTTTTCAATCTCGTTCTCTCTTTTATTATTTCGATTCCATTATTATTGGTTATCAAATGAGACCTTATAGTTCTTGACTATTTTAAGTTATAGATTATTTGTGAAAGATAAAAATAAAAATTTTTGTTGTGATTTTATTCATTTAAAAATATTTTATTATTCCAAACTGTTTTAAAATTATTTTAACAATAACTAGATGAATAGTATTAGTCAATAATAACTCTTCTACTTGAGTCCCTCGTTTGGAAACATATTTATAAACATTTATCCATTACTACTTGCTTTTTGCCTCTTATAAGTAAGTGCTTGCTTAACGAGGTGATTCCCTAGATTTTAGGAACTGAACTCGGGCTATTAAACTAATGAGTATCATCTATACCTGTCACTTAAACATCTCCAATCCCAAGATTGGCCTTTCTAGCCTGGTTCTTTGCCTCTACTCCTGCCTTTTTGTTTAATGGTCTCTCAATTGTTATAAACCCATAATGGCAGGTTGCTAATGGGGCAATGAGCATTTTAATTATATGACCCATTTGCACCTGCATGCTTGCAGGCGCATTTTGACTCATGTTTTGTGTGTAAGCAATTGTCCATTTGGGTGTGAATGAGTGCTCCTCAGGGTTCAGTGCTCGCTACTGTTGGATTTAGTTTTTCTATTTGACAATCAGCAAAGTCATGAAAAACAAAACATTAAATAAAAGGGTATAAAAACAGGCTAATATACGTTACTAATCCTTTATCTTCCACAAGTTCGTTAGTAAGTAAGTGATAAGCTAGCATAGCTGAAAAATACAACCAACTTTTTATCGTTAGTTTTAGATATTATATGATCACTTATAGTTTGGATATAGAGAATATGCATGTTGATAAGAACATGAAAAAGGAGTGGAAAATGAAAAAAAGAAAAACATGATTCTGAGAAGTTTCAGGCCTGTGTTTTGCATGAAGATGATGCCAAGCAAAAGACCGAACCTGGAAATGATATGTCACCATCTTCATAGTCGTACGGACATCCGATTTGTATTTTCTTATGTTATCTTCCTTCATTTCCCAATGTCATACATCACTTTAATTTCCCTTGCAAAGTCCCCGCACATTATGCATAACACACTAGCATGTGTCTTATATTACCTATATAGCAAGACCAGACTTAGGTGCTCAGAATCACATACGCATGCATAATTAACAAATTTAAATGCCAACTCTTACTAATTTAGATATATATAACATATATTAGAGTCTGTCTTATAATAACATTTATGTCGTATATTCTGCACATAATGTCTAGTGTATATATTCACCAATTATGAACAGTTTGCTTCTAAAAAATTTGTTAATCTCCAAATTTCAGAATTGCTTTTTTTTTTTTTCAGTGCTGTCTTTATGATTTTGGCGCAGGAGGATTTTATAGGGATCTTTGGCTCTCGTAAAGCAAACCAGAAAAAATTAGCTCTCTACTAGGATGGACCATATGGTACATATATAGGTAACCGGAAAATGAAATAAGATTAAAGATGAGAAGGGAAAAAACGGTAGAATCTATTTGTTGTGAAGTATTTAGAGTTGGAACACGTATTATTAAAATGGTCCTATAAACTTTGGTGTCAACACCATCACAGTAAAAAGTACAGGTGAGATAATCAGCAAATTGAATTATTCTAGACGTGAGTGTGTAACCTGATCTTGACTAAGTAAATAGAGGAAATAAAGGCGAAGACCATAAATGACAAGGACAAAGAAACAAGCATCCTCATCACCACCCCGCTGTCTCTCATGTCCACTAGCTCTATATCATTGTTTACATGTCAACTAAGTAAGAGATTAGTGTCTTATATGAGACACCGATCTTAAGACCCACGAGAATAGCTGAACCCTTCTTTACACGTACGCCAGCTCCTTTGCTCTGGTTAATCAACCATAGGTCTATCCATACTGTCGCAATTTTCATGGACTCTCACAACCACGTACGGCATCTTGAATGTTGTATGCGTGGATGGTACATCAAATTCTGTTCAGGTGTTTAAACATGACAACTCCAGAAGGGAAGAGAAACAACCTGAAATTAAACAGCATCTGGATTGGTAGGTTCCCAAATATATTTAATTTTTAAGGTTGCTTCAATTAGAAAATGGACACATTAATCGTGCCCATTTAGTGCTCATTTGGGTGTTGGAGATAATAGACAAGCATTAGCGAAACTGTTATTACTCTTTCTAAGAAGACTCTGTAGACTTCCCATCAACAAACCGATATGTGTAGCAATTCTATAGGAATATGACATAAAACTTCCAAAAGCTTTCAGACTAATTGATATGCCCATTCACTCTTTTACGTCAATTATATATATGTATTCTAAATTTAAGATAATCATATAGAGAACATTTATAAGTGTCGAAAAATTAGATAGATGCCAGTTTATAATTGACTATGTAGTTTAGTGGAACAGAAACACCAGAAACTTCAAAAAAAGGTATTGATGCTTGTCCCATTATTGCTTCAAAAAGTAAATATGGAGCTATTGACCATATCTTTAAATACTTGTATTTGTTTTCTTAGTTGTTATTTTCTAGGTGATAGTCTATTAGTTGATTTTTTTAGTGAAGAGTGGGTAAAAATTCAAGTTTTAAAGGCTGTATATTTAAGGATGTGATTATGAAAATAATATATCGTGACCCATCTTTCCTTATTTTTGTTTTCTTTTTTTAATTTGTTAATTCTTAGCCTTGATTGAGTTCTCTAACCTGATAAATTGGTATTAGGGTTATTTTCTTAAGGGATCGTGAGAATTTAAGAATACACTATACTCAAATTCAATCTAGATTTTTTTTAAATAAAAATCATCTATTATGAAGTTTGAAATGCCTTTCACAATTGTTGTTCCTCCAATGTTTGCAAGCAAAATTATCTGAAGCAATTAGAATGAAAACTTATCTTGATGCAAGTGATTTGAAAGTTGTGAAGGAGGACATACAAGTTCCACCTTTACCTAAGAACTAACTCTTGCTCAAATTAAGGATCACGAGGAAGGCAACATAAATCAAAAGCAAAGGCGTGTTTATTTGCTGTTGTAGAAATCTTTACCAAAATTATGGTCTTGAATTCAACAAATGACATATGCAAGAGTATAAAGGAAATGAGAGAGTCAAATAAATACAAGCAATGAATTTAATCAGTGAGCTTGAGATGCTAAAGATGAAGGAGTTAAAAAGAGTGAAAAATATTCAAACTAACTTCTCATTATTGTTAATTAGGTAAGATTGCTTATAGGTAAAATTTTATGATTTTAGAGTTGGTCAAAAAAAATTTGTAATTTTTTTCTAAAAGGTTCAATATAATAATTTCAACTTTAGATAATTCTAAAGAATTTTCAAGTATTACCTTAACAATTTGTTGAATGCTTTATAGGTTGTGGAGTGAAGAGAAACTTGTGAGGAAGGAAGGTTCACTTGATGGTACTTTACAAGCTAAACTACAAAATAGTGAAGGCAGAAAAGGTTAAGAAAAGAAAGGAAGGAAGAACTATATTGAACATGGTGTTATAAATAACAATAGCAACAATAGAGGCAATAACATATCGAGTTATTCTTCAAACCATCACTATGAAAATAAAGGAGTCATCCATATTTCAAGTTTCAAAGAAGACTTGATGTCTGGTATAACAAGAAAAACCAAAAAAGCTAGGCCACATTACAATGACCTACGAAAACATAAATTAGCAATAATAAATAGAGGTACAAATTGCAGATCGGTAGAAAAAAACAATTAGTCGCGCTAATAAGCTTTGCCACCAATAACTCAAATAATAATTAATTTATCGATAGTGGTTGCAACATTCATATTGAATATGATTAGAAGCTTTTCAAAGAGCTCAATAGATTTGGTATCTCCAAATTCAATTGGAAATAGGGAATGCATTACTATCAAAGGAAAAGGAATAGTGACAATTGAAAGTTGTTCAGGTACTAAAATATTTGTTAAGTATTTGTTAATTACTTGAAAATGGATACAAATTTCTATTTGAGAATAAAAGGTTCCTTATTAAGGATGCAAAGGGACATTAATTGTTTAAGGTAAAATTGAAAGAAAAATATTTTTCATTAGATTTGATGGAGGAGGAGTACATTACCTTTCCTAACTCAGATAACATAAATGAGCTTTGGAACAACAAGTTGGGTGAAATAACCTAGAATCCGATGTCGCCTTAAGGTTATTTTAAAATTTAACCAAGGATTGCATATAGCCCAATCTCGAGTCGTTTTCTTTGAGGAATCAAAAATAATTAAATTAAATTCCTAAGTAACTAAATGCAATGCAGCCTAAACTATAGAATGGAATGTGATTTGATCGATTACCACTAAAAATTGCAACGAATTAGAATAAACCACTACAAGAAAAATGAAGTTTAGCGACGAAAATTACCGACGGAATATGAATATATTCCGTCGGTAACCTTATTTAGCAACGGAATTTACTGACGAAAAAAGTAGTCGGAGATACAGCCGTAGGTAAATTTACCGACAGAAATTATTCCGTCTGTAAATTTATCTACGAAATTACCGACGGTATAAAATAAAAAATTTTCAGTCAGAAAATTACCAACGGAATTGACTTTCCGTCGATAATTAGGGACGGAAAAAATTTCCGTCGCTAAATCCAATATTGTACCAACGGAATTTTTTTTCCGTCGGTAAATTTGCTGAAAATAATTTTTTAAATTGTACCTGCAAAATGTTTAGTTTCTGTAAAAGCTACCTTGAAGATAACTTCATTATTTCAAGTAAAATAATTCAAATAATGAAATTCATACTAAAAAAGATCCGAAAATAAAAAACTGAAATTATTTTTTTAAAGAACAAACATTTCATTAAACATCTTACATGTATCAGAAATTTATCTCAATATCACAACTAAAATTACGTCTTGTCTCTTCTATCACTAATATTTATATCTTAAAGTTATTTTCCAATAACAAAATATACAAATAAATGAAAGTAATAAACACCCAAATTAACTTTCATCCAATATACGAAAAAACACAACAGTAGTTGCAAAAATACCTCCACAGAGGGACATGATGACAATGGTTGGAGAAGACAACGCCGATGAGCAGAAAAGAAGTCCACAATAGAGACATGAGCTCCAAGAAAACCGAAGAGGAGACACCGGAAGAAGGAAGAAGAAGAAAGGAAGAAGAAGACATAAGTGGGAGGGAGATGTCGGAATTTATAAAGAATTTACCGACGGAATTACCTACGGAAATGTCCGTAGGTAAATTCAAAAATTTTAATTCCGCCAAAAATTCTCGCCTTTTTACCGACGGAACGAAAACTTCCGTCGCTAAATCATATTTTCCGACGGAATTTACCTACGGAATTGTCCGTAGGTAAACTAAAAAATTTTAATTCCGCCAAAAATTCCCGCCTTTTTACCGACGGAACGAAAACTTCCGTCGCTAAATCATATTTCCCGACGGAATTTACCTACGAAATTGTCCGTAGGTAAACTAAAAAATTTTAATTCCGCCAAAAATTTTCACTTTTTTACCGACGGAACGAAATTTCCGTCGCTAAATCACTCCGTAGATAAACTTAATTTTTTATTCCGCCAAAAACTCACTCCATATTTAGCAACGGAATTTTTCCGTCGCTAAATTCCGTTGCTAATTTTGCTGCGACGAATTCCCTTCAAATTTAGCGACGAATAATAATACCGTCGCTAAATCACTCAATTTTAGCGACGGAAATACGCGTTCCGTCGCTAATTACCAACGGTATATTTTTCGTCGCTAATTTTTCGTTGCTAAATTGTAGTAATTACCAACGACCATATTTTTCCGTCGCTAATTTTCGTTGTTAATTTTGCCGCGATGAATTCCCTCCAAATTTAGCGACGAATAGTAGTACCGTCGCTAAATCACTCAATTTTAGCGACGGAAATATGCTTTCCGTCGCTAATTGCCAACGGTAATTATTCCGTCGTTAAATTTCCGTCGCTAATCCACATTTTCTTGTAGTGAACATAAAGGACTTGTTTTGGTATTTTAAATTTAAAATGAAAGATATGAAATGGTAATGAGTGAATGTAAAAAAAAGAAACAACACAAGTAATTAACAATGATAAACGTAACTCTTCAATTCAATAGCATAGGCAATTATCACTCAAACAGATATCGGAGTTAAATAAATGAACCAAAAGTTAAAATTGAGCTTTTAATCCAACAACTAAGCCACATCAAATTGTTATAAAAATATTTTCCAAATTCGCAATCTACTAACTGTCATCAGAATAGTAAAATAGAATCAAAGATATTAAAACTAATTCTCAATTTTTACTCAATAATTAAGGAAACAAAATTAATACCAGCAACTAATATAACAATCTAATCATTCAGGCTACCTTGAATAATCACCAAATATTCACTAAAATCTCAATACAAAATTTTGACCCAAAACAAAGTAATAAAATTAAACCAAAATCAGCACAATATCAATTGCTAAACGATAATACAGCCACAAGAATCTTCCTATTCAAAGATATAATTCATACATAACTTCAAATAATTAAATAGTTACCCTAAGACCTAGGAATCACTAAATAGTTAAATGGGTAAAAGATAAATGTAGCTTAAATTCCTTTATAAAAACTCAAGCTCGTGCTATTACCATTGACTCAAATGATTAGGATGAACTAGCCACAGCAACTTATGGAAGACGTTGTCAACATTGAGCTCCGGTGATCAGACATGGAAAGTGGGAATGATCAATTGGATTTGTGGGAGATGAGGAAGAGAACTGAAACCTAGATCCCC
Organism: Erythroxylum novogranatense; assembly: GCA_029891385.1. Classification (NCBI taxonomy): domain Eukaryota; kingdom Viridiplantae; phylum Streptophyta; class Magnoliopsida; order Malpighiales; family Erythroxylaceae; genus Erythroxylum; species Erythroxylum novogranatense. The sequence goes on along the minus strand of CM057231.1, from coordinate 90,903,027 downwards.
TTTCTCTATAAAACACCTTCGTCCAATCACCCTCTTCTCTGTTGACGTTTTTCTATTATTTTTCCAGAACCACACATGCCACTTTTGCAGCCTCTCTTGTATAGCTTGATATGTTATTTTTAATTCCTAGTTTTTGGTCTACCTCTCCAGTTCACTCAAAACCCCCATAAACCTCATCCTTCTCCACGTTGTCGTTTCTCCTTGTTTTTCTAGACCATGCACGAACCTCTCATGTCTTTTCCACGTTGTCGTTTTGGTCTCTTCTTCAATGTCCCATGCTACTATCTCCATGTTGTCGTTTTGTCTTATGTGATGCTTGCACTTATGCTTCTCTTCTCTAGTTGTTTTAATGCCTTTGATCACTACTTTTTATTTTTTTTTAGTTTTAATTTCTCCAAGTACCCTACAATAAAAATTATAAATAAAGTAATATCAATTATCCAAAATCAATTTATCAAAGTTAAACACAAATTAGATGTAAGACACAATAATTTAAATAATAATCAAATAATTCCATAAAGACCAATTATAGTGACATAAACTATCCAATTGATGTGAAAATATATGTAAATAAATGAGTTTGTCATTGGTACATTTCAATCATATTGAATTATTAAGATGAAGAAAAGGAGCTTATGCAAGGCTTACCACCTTTAAATGGACTTTTGTCAAACTATAGTACATGTCAGTATGGCAAGCAAATAAGGGTTGCCTTCAAAGAATAATGTAAAGCATCAAAAAAGTTACAGTTGATATATGTTGATCTACTAGAGATGGTAGTTTAGGTCAAGTCCGATCTGGTTTAACTAGTTCTAGTTCAGGCTTGAGCTTTTTTTTAATTTTTAAGCTTCGAGGCTCGAACCAAAATAGAAGCCTAAAAATTATATGAAAACGATTTTTTATTTTGAATTTTAAAAAATAAAAAATTAGGTTGAGCCTAACTTTGGGTTGTCCAGACCCGATTGAGCTTAAGCTCGGGCTCAGGCAAGGTCCTTAGGTCCAAAAAGAAATTTTTGGATTGGGTTTGAGCCTAGCTCATTACCAAGCCTAATCTATATTGACCTTATATTAAACCATCATAATAAGAAAGTATTATATTGCCTTTTTTGATATCCTAATTAGACAATGTTAAATTTACTTTCCTAAAATTCAAGTAAGGGATTGCATACGTACTAATAAAATTTCAGGCTTAGATTAAGAATCAAATCAACTATGAAATTCAAATCTTGAGATCAAACAATGAGAAGCACTATATATAAAAAAAATCTTTGAAGTAGTTGGAATTGAATGCCTCCTTTGTAATTTATAGCAAATTTTGGTTAGTGAGAAAAAACATAAAAATTATAAGGATGTTTCGATGCAATTGCAAACTTCTTTAAAATATAGATAAGATAAAATTAACAAAGTGTTTTCATATATTTAAAACATTAAACTAAAGGGTGTTTGTTTACATTTTTATTTTGGTTTTCTGTTTTGTTTTCAAATTCAGTTAAAAAAACTTATTTGTTTGAGTTTTAGTTTTTATTTTAGTTTTGGTTTCTTCTAGTTTTCAAAATTTATGAAAATCATAAAAATAATATCAATCTTTGTTAACAATTCAAATACGAGATGATAAAAGTCATTGAAATGACTTACTTAGGAGCAATTGCAAACTTCTTTAGAACATAGATAAGATAAAATTAACAAGTGTTTTCATATATTTAAAAACATTAAACTAAAGAGATGTTTGTTTCTATTTTTATTTTGGTTTTCTGTTTTGTTTTCAAATTCAGTAAAAATTATGTTTGTTTGAGTTTTTGTTTTAGTTTTTGTTTCTTCTAGTTTTCAAAAATTATGAAAACCATAAAAGTGATTTTGTTTTTTTTCATAATCGATTTACTATCATTTAAATATATATTATTTAATTATTTAAGTTTTAATAAAATTATGAATAATTTAATTCAATATTATATTTATATATTTAACAAATTAAAATTAATTATCTATAAAATTATGAATAATTTAATTTCTATAATTTCTATAATTAAATTATATATAATTAGATTTAAAATATATAAATATTCAAATAAAATTTGATTTAATAATTAAAATGTATTTCTAATAAATATTATTTTATAAATAAAATATAAAATATAAAATTATTTATTTTATTATAATATCATAATTTTATTAATAATTTGGTAATAAATATTATATAAGAGATTAAATAAATTTATTTAATTAAAAAATTATCTTTAAGTTTTATCTAAAATGTAATTCTTATCGGTGATAAAAATATAACTACATTAAAATTAACAACTAAACAGGTTTTTGTTTTTATTTTAAAGAAAAACTGAAAAAACTGAAAACAAAAACCGAAAACTACTACAGAAAAATAAAAATAAAACCAAACGGCCCCTAGAAAATGTTAATTATGAATGCAAGTGAATAAGTATTTCAAGAAGAAACTCTAAAAAGAAGAGTGAAGAAAAGGTTGATGAGTCTCTTTACAAGAGTCTCATAGGTTATTTAATGTATCTCATAGCTACTAGGCATAATGGTATAATCAATTACTAAAGCAAAATTTATAGCTACAATAATAATTGTAAATGAAATCTTATGATTAAAGAAGGTACTAACTTATTTGAATGTAAATCAAGAGGACTTTAAACTATTTGTGTACAATTAATAAGCTATTTTCACTTTCAACAATTTAATCTTTCATAGAAAGACCAAGCACTTTAGCATCAAACTCTATTTTTCCGTAGAAGCATATTTGCTTTATTACAAGATTTATAGATAATTGTCTTCCAAAAGACATATTTAAATAAGTAGGAGTGTTGATATTTTCTCAGTACCTACTGATAATAAGTAAATATAAAGTTATAGACTCTGATTTAGTGTATTATTTATTGTTATTTTTCAATTGAGTTATTTGTAAATTGCTATTTTTTTTAGTTATGAGTGAATCTGTCACTTTACCATGAGTAAGTATCAATCTTGAAATCCATAATACTTAAGCAAATATCAATGTTGAAGTTTATTGAAATCCTTTCTCATTTTAAAACCACAACTTGATATATAATTGGACTTAAAACTTGCTACTTCTGATCCATTGTGTAGGGGAAAAAATTTTCTCCTGGTACTCCACGTCTTCTGGTCGTTCCTTTGTAGACATTAAGATGGAAAAAAAATACAGAGCAGTCATCTTTTGTCCCCTAAGGTGACGGATATACATATGTGACCGGCCGTTGTTAGTTATTACTTTAATGTTGGTATGTCTTGGCAGGCGCCCTCAAGGATTGTAGCTTGATGGTTAAGAGTGGGGTTTGACTTTGGTTAGGTTTCAGGTTCGATTCTATCTTTAATCTCTCTTGTAGAGCACAGAGCGATCGAGTTTCTGTAGATGGAAAACTAGTTGGGCTTGATGATGAGGTCTTGCTCGCTTGGCTACTTTTGTGAAATGGTCAAGGGTTTTAGCCTCGAAAAGTTGTCTTGCATGGCCTACCTACGGGATTTCCTCAAATCAAAAAAAAAAAAGTCTAATCAGGCAAGCACAAAGTAAATACTGTAGCATCGTGGATCCCATTACCTTTTGCCAAAATGCTGACCCTACCATACCTTTTTTATTTCAGGTTTCAATTCATGCGAGTTCAAGGCCTTCAACATGTTATTTTATAGCATCAACCTATATTAGTTGAAAGCATAGTCATCTTAGTATCTGATGAATTGATCAGAAGACCGTGCATTTTTCAAGAAAACAAAGTCCTTCAGCAAATTCAACTCCTTTCAAGTATTAACTTGGTAGCCAACACAACCAAGTCCTTTTTCCATGTACATCATGTGATTAACAAACTGACACCATCAAGATTAACTGGTTTAATCTTTTTGAATCATTCACTGATTCACCTTAACCTAGAAGTCAGAAATTTACGTAGGTTACTCCAAGTAATTCTCCATGGTTGACACCATCAATTTGCTGCTTTTTTCTTTTAATTTCTGTTTTACTAAAAGGAACACCAACTACAATTAAGCTTCAGTTAGACTGTGTTTCCTAGTTGTTTCTCGTCTGACCTGAGAGTTCAAAAAACAAAAAGAACAGAGAAAACATAAAAAGCCTAACTTCCGGGGAGTTGGACCCATTAAAGTTGAACATGGCAAAACAGGAACATCACGTGATACTAAAACTAGTATGGTCTACGTCAGTGTTTGGCTCACCAAAATTGGAAAGCAACATAAACTAGAAATTGGTCTTGCTATTCCTTGTTCACCTACTTTCTGCACCCAACAGAGAAACTCACTATCCAATCATTTCACTATTGTGTGAGGGCCTGTTCGATTCTTGGATTCTGAGTTCCAAGTTCCGACCAGACTGATTTCTATACATGAAAAATAGGCATACTCCTCAAGTTTCTTTTCACGTGCATACATATGAATTTCACTTTAATAAGTAGTAAAGCCACACGGACCATAATTGCAAAGCTAGAGCCATTTGAACGAAAACAATGGCAGTCGGTACGGTTCATAACCTATGTGTAGCAGTGCATGAAACTTTTAATTCAGGCTTCGTCAAGCTGGAATTCAACTTAAATAAGGTTTTTTGAGTAAGGTTGATGTGTTTAATAATTAATTTCTTTTTTATGTATAAAATATCCATATAATGCTACTTGATTCAGTTGTTAAGTGCAGCAGTTTTAAGAATTAGAATTATCAATTACTTTTCATTTCTTACCAGAGCAAAGAAGGAATCCATCAGTATCAACAATGGTGGTAAAAGTCACAGAAATAAAGAAATGTACATCTCTCCATGCTCTTACCGTTTGTTTAGATCAGTTTGGCTGGTGTAATTTATTAGGTCGATGACTTCCCAGAAGAATACCTGAATCATATTATTATACAAAAAGATTTCAATTGGTTCAGATGTCAAATAGGATTAATGTAATCAAGCCGTTAAAATATTGCCTGGAGTAAACCACAAAACAAAATGTTCTATAGATTCCGAAGTCCCTACCTTGTCCATTTGACAAAGCAGGTTTATTAGTAGTATCAAAACCGTTATTGCAGTTAGTTGAAGCCAAACTTAAACAGTTGCTTGTGTTTCTGGGTTTAACCAATCCATTAACTTATATGAAGATCATGGTTCGAGATTTAATTAAACTTTCATGTACTATAAAGGGCAATATATAAGCAATTTTACCCGTGACTTGAATCGAATCCTCTCTTCTTCTTTTTTCTTTTTTTTTTTAGTACAATGGAAAGAGAACAAAAAGATCACAAAAGACGGGGGTACAAAGCCCCGCTCGCGTCTTGTCGAAGAAGCTCCAGAATGGTTCCCAGCGGCTCTCGAAGAATGAACAAGCCCGGATCTAAGAAACTGGCATAGGCCGTGAGTATGTCAGCAGACTGGTTGCCCTCTCGCCCAACGTAGCGCAGGACCACCTCCCAGTCTCGATGTAAAAGCCCTAGAATACCTACAACCAACAAAACATCCTCAGTCAGAACCTGCTGGGAAGAGGAAAGAATATTAATAACCTCCAAAGAATCAACTTTAAGGACAAGTCGGTGGTAACCTCGGTCTCACGCCAATATGAGACCATAATAGACCCCGCAAAGTTCTGCAGTGAGGGGGGAGTTGCGGCCAAACCGCTGTTGAAAACCGTCGCACCATTGTCCAAATCGATCTCGAATTAACCCATCGATCGACGCCCGATCAATGCCGGGGGAGACTGCCCCATTCGTATTTAACTTCACCCAGCCCTCTAGGGGCTTAGACCAGCCCACTGGAGTCCCGACAGGTATAGGAGAGCCCGGGGTTACACAGGACTCCATAAGCTGAGCTCTGGAGATCCACTCAACATACTCCATAACCAACCGACGACCACCCGTTGGCCAAAGAAAGCCTTGCTCAAATAAATTTTTGTTACGTCAGGTCCACAAGTACCAACAAGTCACCCCAAAGATAACCGACCATTCAACTCGTTGAAAAAATCGCATGTTGGTAAGATTAGTTAGAACCCACGTCCTGTCCCCCTGGTGGAAGAAATGCGGCCCCAGCACATCTCGAGAGAACTGAGCCCAAAAAGTGCGCACCCGCGGGCAATTGGTTTTGATTAATTAACTTATTCTGTACAATCAAAAGTAATAATCTGGGTTCTCATGCAATAGTGTTCTAAATTTCTACTAGTAACCTTACAATACCATATGGTACGGTATGCTTTTGAACTTTTAGCATAAGCTTCTGTATGCAAACCACAACAGTTTCAATCTCAATTTCTTCGCTGTCCTCAAGTCGAGCTTCCATTAATGAGTCCCGCTCTTGCTTCTCCACTCCAGAAATCAAAGAAACATTATAACACGAACGAAGAATTTTCACTGAAACATTTGCAGAAGCACGCCACTTGTCACCAATAATTGAATAGGGACAAATATCTTAGGAGAAGCAGATTGCAATCGTTTCGGGAAGCAATGAAAGATGGGGCAGTAGAAACGTGCAGAGCAGGTGGTATGGTTCAGTTGAAGATCTGTGTCTGCTATTCTTAGGACACACTTATATACCAAATGACTACTTCCCATCATATGTGGTTCTCCAATATTATTCCGAGGGCTTATGTTATCTTTCATGGCTATAGGCTACCTAAGCTAGCTGCTAGCTTCTCTTTACCACTTGGATCCAATTAACCATGATTTTAGCCCAAAGTTTCGGAACCTGGTATTGTTTTCTGATTCCTCATTCAGTTTTTCTCCAGGTCTCTGGAAGAGTCATTTTTGGAAGTATATCTAAATTCTCAAAAGGTTCTTCTATAGTTGAGAGTTGAGAACATGATAGATGTTTGTCCTTCAATTGCAGTGGAGACCTAAAAGTTCGTGGACAGATCATGACATCCTTCTATTGTGCTTCAAATTAATTAAGAGCACTAGAAGATGACAAATTAAGGTTTCAAATTTGTAATCATTAAATAAGGGATCTTAGACATTTAAAGCACTTCATCCTATTTGTCAATAGGCCAGATTGGTATGAAATCAATCGGTGTCCATGGTATACTAATCTGAATTTTTCTCATTGCCATTTAATGCCTGGCTTCATGCAAATTTGTGTAACTTGTGGGAATTTCCGGGGATTGATGACTGGGTCATTTGTTTCGGGGTAACAATATGTTGTTAGTACGTAGTAGAAGCTTTATTACGTATCCTGGATCTACATGAAAGAATTAAAATGAAGGTAACGTAGAATACCTAAATTTCAGTTTCATCTCTGATTTCGATGTCGATTCCGAGTTTCAAACGTCTCCGAATCTTCCGGGACCTTTAATAGAAAGTGATCACCGCCTGACGGACTGAGCCTTTCTACAGTTTTCTCAAATCACAAGCTCTCTTAACGGGTCAGAGAATATTATGCTTGTGAATGAATTCTTGAGTAACTGCAGGAGACCTTAACTTTTATATAGCGTCCATATCGAGCTTCCCTATCACAAGGCCGATATAGACCCAATTCACACTAATCGGGACCCATTTTTATTCGGACTTCGACCCATTAATCTAGATCATTTATTGGGTCACTTTATTATCTTTATCTGAATCAAATGGCGTAACTTAACCGGTAATTCATTTAAAAAGTAAAATTACAATTAATGTTAGTCCAACTTTATGAGACATGGACAAAATTATCTTACAATCTCCCCTTTGGACAAGCATTAATTACAGTAGACTCTAGTTTAAAAACAATTTAAAAACTCGATTAAGTCACGCTATTGTATAGTCGACTAAGTTTTAAAAATGAAACATTTGATCCAAAGATAACGAAAGTTCATCATTCTGTCCCGCAAGGCTTTCGGTACCAAAAAGTATCAGATGCATGTGTCCTGTGTGACACAGATCCAATACAATCATGAATACCTAATACCTCACTAACATGAATGGAAAAATGGAGTGTGGCAAACTACGATGATATCTTATGATCTAATTGTATCATCTTCGTTTGTAGGTCTCAATTTCTCCATCTTTATGCTAAACCGCATGTGCTAAACTGCATTAGAGAAATCATGTTTTCTCTCATCGAATGCTAAACAGCATCAGAGAAAACTTTTATGTTCTCCAACTGAATGCTAAACTACAATAGAGAACCTTTATGGGATTAAAACTTATATCCCACTATGTCATGTTAAACTTTATAGATATCTATGTTAAACTGTATGCGCCTAAATAACATAGGCACAAGATCAATCTGTATATATGCCTAATGACTTTCAAATGCTTAAGATTGACACAAATCTTAAGACTTTCATACGTATTATAACAATGTATGATGACACATAATACTGAGGATAAATGATGATCATCTTTACCAGTGAACCATCATACTATCACAATACTTTAATTGTACAAATGTACATGGAGCAAACACAATGATCCCCTAACTGGCGATATCTAACGACATCAAAACACCCATACTGTATACTTGTGTGATAAACATAAATCGGTGAAATCCTCTAGTTAAAGGATCGACTTACAATTCCTCAATCCTTAAATGCTCAAACCTTAATGTCACTTTTCGTGTCAACACCTTTATGACCAAATAATTGATCTTCAATTGCTATGACACTGTGATATTCTTCTTTGTCATGAAACAACACTGTAAGAAGAATGTCACAGTAAAACCAGATGGGTCTAGCCACTGAATGAACCACAGACCACTCAGAAATTAAATTTCTGAGTTAAACTGTCTGCGAAGCAACCCCTTAGCATGCACTCTGCATGCCAGGTTGAGGAAGTTATACATGTCTCTATGACACACTTCTACGACATTATACCATCTGCAAACTTGAACTATAACCTTAAGTGAACTTTCGATCATCCGAACACATAGCTAACTTTAAATCTGAATTCCCTATAAGGTTTAGTCTGCTGACTTTACTATATGTCAACTTATAATCCTTGATTCTTTCAAGTATCTCAACACTCACTAGACTGCATTCCAAAAGACTATAACTGGATTAACCAGATATTGACCAAACAGTCAACCAATAAATGCAATGTCCTATTTAGTACACAACCAAGCATACATCAGCTATCCACCGTACTAGAATACCGAACATTCCTCATAATCTCTCTTTTTATTTTATTCTTTGGGTACTGTATCAAAGATTATCTCTAACTGTGAGAGACAAGTGTTACGATAGGTTTACTGTCAACCATATTAAACCTTTGTAACACATACTTAATGTATGCATTCTTTGAGAGATCTGATGAGTGTTGAGATATGTCCTGATAAATCTAAATACCTAGGACAGAAGATATTATACTAAGGTCCTTTATGTCAAGGTTCTTGACCAAAAGTTGCCTATCCTCATACAACATGATCAAGTGACTTGATGTGAGCAATTGACCATCCTTATACAATAATAGGAAGATAACTTGCTCCCCTCAACTTCTTAGTATAGGCATCCTTTGACTTTATTTTTCATGAAGCCGGAAGAGGCCATAACCTCATCAATTGTAAAGTATCACTTTCAGGAGGTTTATTGTAAACCATATATTGATCTGCATAACTCGCAAACCTTGTCAGTACTGTCTGGATTTTGGGACCCTACAGATTGTACCGTATAGACTACTTTGTAAAGGTTCTTACTCAGGAAGGTGGTTTTAACAGCTTTCTGATGTAACTCTATATCATCATAAGCTACAATTGCTTTTATCACTCAAAATGTATCCTACGAGGATACGAGAGAAAAGGTAACACAAAGTCAACCTTTTTTCCTGAGTGAACCCTTAGGCAATTGAACAAGTCATTAAACCATTGGACTTTATCCTGAAACCCTTTAGGTCTTAAACTTTATTTATAACTGACGAGCTTGCAGTTCCTGATGCAAATCAATTAACTCCTAGACCTTACTATGCTTCATGGCTTGCATTTTTTCATTCATCGCATCCCACCACACATCCGCATTGGGTCCAAAAATAGCTTCTGTAAAAGTAACTAGATTCGTAATATGTCTAATAACATAGTTCAGTACACCTAACAGATTATGTTGTCAGATAGAATAGCAGGTCGTCCCAATCCAGTGGATTTACTTAACCTTATTAGATCTTGTACCCCAGGAATCCCTCTATGTGCACAGTTGTGGGTTCCTATTCCTGTATAGGTACGGTACAAAAATCTAGATCCACCGGATCTAACTGTATGAGCAGCGGATACGGGATAACTATAGTATCCGCCCTGCTATCATCCGAAAGGTCAAAATATCCACCATCATTATAGACATGGTATTCCAAAAACTTAGCTGCTTGTAATTTCACTATTCTGGTCCCTCCTTATCTACAGTAAAATTTGTAGCCCTAAAGTGGTTGAGATATTTTATTAAATAGCACTGAAATGAACAAGCATGCAATCTTTCTTTATAAGGATTATCCTACCTCAGTAGGGCAGCCCTTTACAAGATTATGCGCAAGGTTGAGTTCTTCAACTTCTAGATAGGTAGATTAGTCCTTCTCTACATTGACTTCTTTAAGTCCTTTATGGTGGAGCTATGCTTTTCGGCAACACACCATTTTACTCAAAACTACTCGACATAGTAAACTAAGTTACTATTCCAACTGACTCCATATATCTAGCAAACGGACCTTTTAAAGTCCTGAAACATCATGTTTACCATGATATTCTCCTCCATGGTCAAATCTGACTATCTTGATGAATTTTCCCAACTGGTTCTCAACCTTCAGACTTTAAGCAAGAACACATTACTTTGATGGAAACAATCACCAAGAATTGTCAGAATACTTTTATAATTGCACAATGCAATTGTATGAGGTCTACTAAAATCTTTATGTATCAAACTCAACAAGTTATAAGTGTGAGTTGACCCCATTGTCCTTACTAGCCAACTTACCCCTGTGACGATCAGTACATGCTCCAGATCATCTTAATCTAGAATTGAGAAATGGTTTCCCTAATCAATCTCTCAATCCTAGCTATGGAAATATGGCTTAAACTTTTATGTCACACCATATATGACTTATCATTCATCAGATCCTTCATACCTTGTTTAGCATGATACGAAGAAGTGTATATCTAATTCGGGATAAGACACATTTTATACAAACCATATGACAAGAAAGTTGCATCTTTATGTTTTGCATTAAACCACAACTGTATAACAGAAGTATTAAATGAAAAACGTCAACCTTCAGTATCCTTAATTGATCAAAAGATCACATATAAAATGTGTCGTGTATACCCTAATGAATCTTACTATAAAATTCAGTGTATACACCCCTATAGATATCACTTCCACATCTTTATTATTGTGAACCATCAGTTCCTCCTTCCCTTTATTTGGCTTTATCCTGGATATGAACTACTACATTGTGGAAGCACCTTGATTAGATGTTCCACTAAATAGTCACTGATACTTAATGCGACTATCGCAATTAGAATCATAATTGATAAACCAAAGAATAACCTGATGGTCATAGTCTTCCCTTTAAACCTCATACTACTAGTTTCTTCATGTCTAAGGGACCTTTACCAGAACTGGTTTGACCTGCGTCAGCATATGGAGAAGATTTAAACTTTCTACCTTTGAACTTAATGGGCTTCATCTTTGTCTTCCCTCAAGCTGCTTCCAGGACTGTAGGAGTAACTACTTAAGTTTCTCCACCTCAGCAACACAATGGGATATCAAAGCATTGAAGTCTCCATATATTCACCTATTGTGAAAATAAATTATTCTCGATAAGTACTCCATTACTCCCCCTTTTCTCTGTATACTTTATGGAGAATAATACTTTCATTAAGGTGCATGTCTCAATATCGGATGAGACTGTGTACCTCTGGGAGACATTACCAAGAAACTCCTTCGTTTGTGTCCAGAAGTTCACTTTACAGATGGTTAGGTATGGATTCTTAATAGTCATCAGATATAATCTGTTAGACCGATCCTAGGTTTCATAGGCTACTTTATGAGTTGTCAAGATCATGGATGTAATTGGAGATGGTTTACTCGTCCATATGGCCATTTCAACTACAGTTATCTCCATAACCTTCAAAACATCTTCTGTTCAATTCTCCGTCTAATTCTTTATAATGCAAAAATCTAAATGCACATTCTCATCGTCACACACATGTGCTGAAGACATTCTCCAAAATCTTCACTTGAGATTTTTGTAAACGAAAAATCTCAGTAGAGTAACTATCATGCGTCACCAGATACTGAACTGACCTCTTGAGACACGAAAACTTTACGTATCTACCTTATGACAAGTTCATTACACAAAAATTCACTCAAAAATGGCTTCAGAATGTCTCAATTCCTGTTTTCGATTTATTATCATGCAATCCCGAATGCTGAAAATGAGACCTGAGACACGAGACCTCATGTATCTCCCTCATACGAAGTTCAAAGCATGAAAATTCAATCGAAATCGGATTCAGAATACCTTAATTCCTTTTTCTAGAGTTAAACTTTAATTTATCACTAATATAATAAATCCAGAAAATAGAAAAAAGTTATTTTATAAATTTTTCGAACCTAAAAACTGACCCAAAATACCCCGGGGTACCTTTACGGAAAATCTGGAATTTTTTGGGCTACTGTAGCTGCCCGTACGGCTAACGTCAGCGTGATGTGATGTCGATGCGCGTCAGTGGAGAGTGTTTGGTGTTTGCTACGCACGCGCGTCTGACGCGTAATGCAGGCGCTGACACATGTCGCGCATCCGCCAGGCCACGTGTATGCCTTGTGGACAGTCCAGATGGGCCCGTGTCATGCACGTGCCCACAGTTCCACGAGGGTCAGTGCGCGAGCCGCAAGTCGCGCGTGCCCGCTAGAGCGACATGGCGTGCCGCGATTGGAGCGTGCAACGCATGCGCCATCCATACGGGTGCGCTCCCAGGCCCTGCAACAAAGTCGGGCACGTGCACTGCATGCGCCGAAATCGCTTCTGATGTCAGAGATCACCCAATAGTTCGGCGATCTCTGACGCCGGAAGCTATTTTCGGCATCCCGGGAGCCCTTTTTTGCTCTGTTCGGCCCTTTTTCAACCCGTTTTTTGTAGCTAGTCTTATCTGTACCACTTTTACAGAATTACATAGTTAAAAAACTGAAAAACGAATCAAAAACCAAGGAAAACCAAATGAGATGAAAAACTGAAAAACCTCTGTTTCCAGCAATCCGATCACGTAACCGCTCTGATACCACATGTTAGTACGTAGTGGGAGCTTTATTACATACCCCAGATCCACATGAAAGGATTAAAAATGAAGGTAATGCGGAATACCTGGATTTCGATTCCATCTCTGATTTCGATGCTGATTCCGAGCTTCAAACGTCTTCGAATCTCCCGAGACCTTTAGTGGAAAGTGATCACCGACTCACGAGCTAGGCCTTTCTACAGTTTCCTCAAATCACGAGCTCTCTTAACGGGTCAGAAAACCTTATGCTCGTGAATGAACTCCTAAGTAACTGCAGGAGACCTTAACATTGATATAGCTTCCATATCGGGCTTCTTCATCACAAAGCCGATATGGACCTGGTCCACACTAATTGAGACCTATTTTTCATCCAAACTTCGACCCATTAATCTGGATCATTTATTGGGTCAATTTATTACCTTTATCTGGATCAAATGGCGTAACTTAACTGATAATTTATTTAAAAACCAAAATTGCAATTAATGTTAGTCCAACTTTATGAGACATGGACAAAATTATCCCTAAAAACAAAATTGTCTTACATATGTAGCTTATGGAAGGGTAAAAATCTGCATCTATTTTAGCATCAGGAAACACTCCAAGCAATAAAAGTCCAAGATATCCTTATTCGGCTATCTGAAATTCGTTTCATACAACAGATCAATTCCAATAGCCCGCATAGCTTGCAGCTGGATCAGAGCATGCCATGGCAGTCCCCATGCATGGCTTCTTGAAATTAAATATAGATGGAGCAGTTCACCCATCAACTAAATTATCCACTGTAGGGGAATTGGTGCGAGATGACTAAAATTCTTGGATCATCGGTTTTGCCAACAATGTTAGTAAAAAACCCATTTTGACCACAGAATTGATAAGTATTCTTCATGGATTGTGATTTACATGGAGTCAATGTATCTAGAAAGTTTGGGTCGAGTCGGACTGCGAGTGACCATCACACAAATTATACAAGGAGGACAAGGGCTCAATAACGAAAATATTTTAAACAACATTCAAGAGTTTTGTCACCGCGATTGGAGCATAAATTTCCATTTCGTGACTAAGGAGACTAATCATTGTGTAGATTTTCTTGCGAAGCACGCTTGATGTTTTTTTCATGGATCTTATACTCTGTCATTTCTACTGTTTGACCTGGGAGATCTGTTGTAAGAAGACAGTTGCTCTCAACCTAGTAAGACGTAGTTAGGAGGTTTTGCCTACTTTGGGAAAAGAGAATTCATCCTACTTTTTATATTTTTTAATAAAATTTGGTCTAAGCGATTAATATAAAATTTATTACCTATGTAACAATTAGTTAAATTATATTTTTTGTTAAAATAATTGGATAAATATTTGAAAAAGGGAATGAATTAAATTAAATATAGGCATCAAATTTTAATGAATTTGTCATATTCCAAAATCTTGTTAATTGCAAATTCCTGACATACTATAGTAAATCTCAAACACCAAAGGAATGCTTAGACAACATGTTTTCTGGATCCTGCTGATTTTGTATGTACATGCAGGTAATCTTCAAGTATCAGGACATATTATGGTTTCTTCAGATTATGAACCTAATCTCTGATCGAACATACATTGTACGTGCCAAAGAGGGGGACCTGAAGGACAATGTAGTGAAGACTTAGCTCAGCCATTATCACTCAGTTGGCAGCACCCAATTACGAAGTGGACAAATAGTTCGTGGAGGGTTTTTGCTTTGGAAGGAAATATGGGAAAATGCTCTAAGTGATCACCTTGTCCGTAGATATAGGTAGAGTCTAATCATCGGCACCGTCCCATTTCCCAAAAACGACGGCCGTGGTCCCTAGCTAGTTCTACCACCTCTTTCTTATCCTTTCCAGCATATATGAATCGTGTCTTGCTTTTACAAGCCTCTTCTCAATTCCGAGATCCTTACTTGACATTCCACACTTCTACTGAGATTTGAAGCCTAATAAATGGAACTATATTCCTACCTCCCTACTAGCTACCATCGTAGTTGATTGTGCAAGCATATGCAACTAAATGCGCACAAAAAAGAGAGAAAAAAATTGCAAAGTTCAGAGGAATGGTAATGTCTCTTACTAAGTTTGGGTTGAGTCTATTACAATATATCTACCTCTTTTTTGCTGTTATTGTCCCACTTTTTTTATGCTATTTCATGTTTCATCCTCGTCGAAATGTCTACCACCAACAACAACAACAACAACTCTATTGTACAAAGTTTCTCATTCAGAAGAAACATCAATTATACGCAACTTTTTTTGCATTTTAAAAAGAGTATCTTTATAACTTAAGTTCGTAACCTTTCGATCACAAGAGAATAACTTTATTAGTTGTTCCAAAATTTGCCTCCGTTAAAATGCCTACTCTTATGCAAAAGCCGATATATATAATAGCATTAAAATTATTGTTCCATCACTCATTAGTTAGTAGATGTCATTACCATCCAAGATCTGAATTTAAATTTAATCCAATAATATGATTACCATTATTGTTTATATTGACTAAATTATCCTACATATTATAAATCATTTTTAATATATATAGATAATTAAGTCAATATTTATTATAATAATTATAAAATCACAAAATTAATTACTCTCAAACTTTTGTTATAACGAAATATTAATTAAAGATATATGTGGTAGTCTATTAATTATTGTTTTAAAATCAGACTAAAAATTAAACCGATAAGATAAGAAATTTAAGGGTTTAAAAACTAATATTAAACCGATAAGACAAGAGATTTAAGATTTGATGTTAATTGAAACACAATTCAACCGCATAGAATAGACCCGAATGGTAAAAAACAGTATCATACCCATCTAGATATAGTTTGAGTCTCTGATGAATGCTTAGAGAACGGGCTTACAAATTAAGATCGAAAATAGTATATGGTGAAGCTTATTGATTTTGTGTATAGTATAGCATATAGTATATAGGGCCAACATGGTTGCTAGATATAGCCAAGTTCTGTAGTTCATAATCCATAGTTATTGATGGATTGTGTTACCTAAATTCTTTTCCCCAGGGAAGAAAGTAACTTCTTTTGTATGAAAAGTCAAGATACTACTTCTCTTAGGCTTAAAAGTAACAGATTGTGAGTTGGAAGGTTCATATGGAATCCCTTAAGCTCATATATTTTTACATAACATTGGGAGTTCAATGTAGTTATGCGGTCTAAGCCTGGAACCATGTTTGAATCAACTTCGACAGAACAATACACAAAATGACAGTTTTATTGGTTGAAAAGGGGCATAAGTATTCCGAAGGTCCAGAATGTAACTATATCATAGGCTCCACGAATAAGAACTGGATCTTAATTTTCATCATTGTAAATGAAAGTGAACTTGGGGAAATATATAGTGAAGGCCCAGTTCAGAGATCAAGCTACGACCTTTAGCCTTTTGAGAAGTGGACCTTAATTCCCTATTCTTAAAAACTGGATAGGCTTTAGTAAACCCATTCGAACATAGTCGAGATATCCTGGCTGCCGGTATAGATGAATACTTAATGCCCATTACCTATTCTCAAGTTGCCCATTTAGTTCTTAAGAAGCATGTGGTATTGTCAATGTGCTGAAACATTTGAGTCAAGCCAAGAATATAAATTTTGATCTATTCGCACATTAAAAAACACTTGAGATCGGCATTATTGAGGGCGATAATCTTATTGGTGAACTGCGATTGTGAAAATTGGATCTAAACCATTGTTGATCTCTACAAAGGGTGTTTGGTTGATTAGAATCACCATTTCATTCATAATATATTCTTAGTAATAAGTTATCTCTTTATTTGGTTCAAAAAATATACAAAATATATAATCTAAGGGTTTACTGATTCCTTGAATTTGAAAAATACGTAAAATCATTATCTTCCTATCTTTATCTATTCCAAATGAATTAGGAATAAAAAAATAATACATGTTGGATATAAATTGTTGGATCTCGATCTTTTAGTAGAATTTGGAAATAGAAAATGAGGTTCAATGAGTGTTTTTGTATATGTATTGTGTCATTGATGTTTTTGTACTTTGAGAAAATGGATGAAAAAAGAAATATTAGATTTTGATAATTGTATAGATTTGTATAAGTTATGAAAGTTAAAGTGAATAGTCGATTGAAATGGAAGTTAAAAATCAAGAAATAAAGAGAAAAAGAGTGAGAATATGAAGAATTGAGAAAGTTTGACTTTTTGGTCATAGAGAGTTGACTTTTTGATTTAGGTCGAATTTGAGAAAATGATTTTCATGAAACTTGTAGGTTCTGTTGAGAGCCTTCCATCGCCATAAAGTTTGATATTTTTCGATATCCGGAGTGAAAGTTATGAACGGTCAAAGTTAAGTGTTATTTGGCTTTATTTTGTAAAAATGTCCATAAGTGTACAGTTAGGTGTACTGTGCTTTGAGACAAATTATGTACTGATGTAGTTTGAATTGAGTTAAGGGGTCTATATGAAAGTCATAGAAGATCTTCCTAGCTTTTCAATGATGTATTATATGTTATTTGTGGATGTGAGAATTTGAAGATATGAAATTTTAAAGTTTGGATGTGTTTTAGGTTGACACATGTTTGGCAGAAACTTTGACTGAAAAATTGACCTAGTTAGAGGTTGAATTAGCCTTTCAGTCTTCATGAAAGTTTTAGATTATGTTTTGATCTTTCCATTGATGTATACTATGCAATTTTTAGACCATGAAATGTAAATATATGATTTTTAAAAGTTTTTGTTACTGTTTTAGCATGATTATTAATAGACCGAACCTTTGATTGGAAATTTGATTTCCTTAGTGGCCAAATTGATTTTTCTGTCCTTCATGAAAGTTGTAGGTGACTTTTTGATCTTTACATTGATATATAATATGACATGTTTGGTGTTGGGCCCCAAATTTTCTTTTATTGATGTTATTAAGCATGAATTTTGTTGATTGTGTAATTATAACTTAGTTTGATTAAATTGAAGGTATTTATGGACATTTAGATTAAGTTGAGTTTATTGTGTTTAAGTGAGAATGATAAGGGGTAAAAATGTTTGAGAGCATTTTGGGAAGATCACTTAAGTTGGAGAGGTTAAGGCTTTGCTAGGAGGGGCAATTTGGTCATTGTCCATCCCTTTAGCCTTAAGTGGAGGAATTAGAAAGGAAAGAAGAGAAAAAGAGAGAAAGAGGGAGAGTGTCGTGGGTGAGGAAGAAGGAGAAGAAAGGAGGGTTTTGATTCCTAAAGATTTTCGACCGATTGAAGCGAAGTCTTGGTAAGTTCAAGTTCTTTTTGTTTTGTTTTGGTTAGATTAAACCTTAGTGTAGCTTGGTATGATGTTAGAATCGGTTGTTTAGAAGTTTAGGGAAAAAATGGTTAGAATCCTTGGGTTGATGATTTTGTGACTGATTTTATGGTGCTAATGAGTTAGAACTGAAGCTTAGGACTTGAATTAAGGTTTAGATATGTTGCATTTGCAAAAGGGAATGATTGAAGTGGGAAAATGCTGGAAAAATCAGGTTCAGAGATGTTCTCCAGACCCGCACGTCGCGACGTGCTCATGAGCACGCCGCGATGTGCTAATTTGTGTTCTTCGCGACGTGCGAGGAATTTGTGCGTCGTGGCGAGCACGAGCCGTTCGTCGCGACGAGCTCTCAGTTTCCAACATAGATGTATTTTGGTATTTTGGGCATATCTTTTGCTGTGGATGTCCAAATGAGGTGATTTTGGATTCGTTGTGAACTAGAGCCGTAGGGCTACAAGTTTTATGAAGAAAGGAAGTTTGGAATTTTGCCTCTAAGATTTGAAAATTGGGTTGGAAGTCGGATGCAGACTTTTAGTGCTTTTATTTTTTATTTTCAAGCTTATTGAATATTTCCTTTAAACACTGTTTGAATGGAAACTTGGTTTGTTATAGGAAACCAAGCCGACCTGATCCAATCGCAAGAGGAAGGACAACAGTGAGTTGGATTCTCAAGCGATATTAAGTGGGTAATATATTTATAGTTGTTATGTGTATGGGCAAAATGCTTTGCTTGCTTGTATGTATGTGTGGTTTGAATTATTAATAATGAATTGTGATTGTGATTATGTACTGCTTGAAAAGCATTATGGAATTTTTGTATGAATGGAAATATGAAGAAGCATGATGATCATGAATAGTATGAAAGCTTTTGATACAGTCAATTGAGAATAAAACAATGATTATGTGCTTTGTTTGGGTGAGAGAGGAATGTATCGTTAGTCACGTGCACGTCGACGTATAGCCTTCTCCCGGCTGCCCGCTTGAGGCCACGAGATCCTAAGAAATTGGACTCGTATAGTTCACGGTATAAACTTCGGTTTATCCGTATCGTTCCACGGAACTCTCGAGCCATTTGTTGTGCATCTCATCATTGATCTGATAGGAAGAATGCATCATTAATTGTTATGTGCGATGCAGAGATAACATGGCATATTTTTGTGATGGCATTTTGATGGCTATAAGATTGTAATTAAATTTGTTAAAGTGATGTCTTGCAATATGCTTGTGTATATGTATGTATATGCTTGATTAGGTGACTCGTTGCCAATGGCTATAAATGTTTATGCCACTAAGCTTCGCAGCTCACCCTATTATCTCCCACTCCTCAGGTGTAGAACGAGAAGATCGTGATCCTTGCAAGGCATCGGAAACTCCAAGATAATTAGGAGCTTTTGTTTTAAGTTAGTACTTTTGGTTAATCTTCCAAGCATATCTTCATGGAGCATTCTCATGTATTTTGGATTTAAGATTTGTTATGTATTGTGCTATATTGAGAATGCTTGCTCAATTTCTTCAGATGGTTATGACAAGAAGTTCCCTTGTTTATGGGTGTGTTTGAATCATAGTTAAAATGATTGTGTATGTATGAGAATGTATATGTGTTATATGATTTCGCAAAGATGTTGGGGACGGGTCAAAAAGTTGGGGTGCTCGCCGCGGCGAGCAATCCGAGGCCCCCTCTTTTCCGCTACTATTTCTTGTTATTTCGCACGCTTTTGATTCTTCCTTCCCGCGCCCCTACCCGGCGTCCCCGAGGGGCCACCTCGGGATAGGGACTCGAGATCCGGGCCCAACATGTTTGGTATCAGAGCATTAGGTTTAGTGTTCTCGGCTTAGAATGCATAGTAGGATGAATTGTTTGATATATGATTATTTGTTGCATTGATTGATTGCATTAAGTGACATGCATATCGTGCATACATGTAGGAATTCAGATTGCCATGTAGCTAATCCTTAGTGTTTGGATTTGAAGGAGTACGATGCCATCTCGTAGAAGGACACGAGGAGTTCTGCAAGGATCTGTTGCACCTGACTCTCCAACTAGAGAGGAGAGGACTGATGAGTCGGTAGCCCCAGGAAATGCTGAGACTTCTGTAGGGCTAGGTAGTGAGCCCATGCCATCGCAGACTCAGGAGTCGCCGGTTTTGCAGGAGCAAGTGCCTCCATTAGATCCGAGGTTGTTTCAGGCGTTTACTCAGGCATTTGTTCAGGCTATGGGTCAGATGTCACA
Organism: Erythroxylum novogranatense; assembly: GCA_029891385.1. Classification (NCBI taxonomy): domain Eukaryota; kingdom Viridiplantae; phylum Streptophyta; class Magnoliopsida; order Malpighiales; family Erythroxylaceae; genus Erythroxylum; species Erythroxylum novogranatense. The sequence goes on along the minus strand of CM057231.1, from coordinate 90,882,353 downwards.
GCCTTCTGCTTCAGCCCCAACTAAGAAGGGGAGACGGTTTGACAAGTTAAGGAAGTATGGAGCAGTAGACTTCTATGGGACCACTGATCCTGAGGAAGCCGAGACCTAGTTAAGAAAGACCGAGAGAGTATTGGATCAGATGGAGTGTGAGGATGAGGAGAAGGTTATTTATGCTGCAAGCTTGCTTCAAGGGGATGCTCTACATTGGTGGGAGACTGTGCCAGGGAGTCAGATGAGACCAGTAGGGTTGGCATGGCAGGACTTCCTTGCTGCTTACAGGAAAAAATATCTATCTGAGGTGTACATTCAGCAGAAGCAGAGGGAGTTCCTTAGTCTCACCCAGAGGGAGATGACAGTTAGTGAATACGAGCATCGGTTCACTCAGTTGGCGAGGTATGCTTCAGAGCTGATGTTGAGTGAGGCTGCTAAGTGCCGTCAGTTTGAGTCGGGTCTTCACTTGGCCATCAGAGAGAAAGTGGTAGTGCAGAATTTTGGTGACTTTCAACAGTTGGTTGAGACAACTTTGAGGGTGGAGAACATCGAGAACATCAAGAGTGCAGTTCACAGGAAAAGAAAGGGGAGAGAGCAGTTCAAGAGGGGAGGTGGTACTTTTATGCCTGAGAGGAGTGCCAGAACTTTCCCTGTGTAGTCTGAGGAGAGGAGCAGCGGTGCTAGCCGATCGAGACCTATGAAGACTTCTACTGTTTCTCACCAAGCCTCAACGGTGGGCGGCAATAGAAAGGGAGATAGGGATAGGCCATCCTTTCAGAAGTGTGAGCACTGCGGGAGACTCCATAGGGACACATGGCTAGAGAGTGCCCTCAGCCTCTAAGACAAGAGAGAAGTCAGATGCAAGCTTCCAAGAGATCTGAGACTGTGGGACATAAGACTTCTGCAGAAGTGGGCAGTTCTGATGCAGCCAAGAGGGTGAGTCTTCCAGGGAGACCTAGGGGGCAGGTACCAGCTAGGGTGTTTGCAATGACTCGGGAGGGTGCAGAGACCGCTCCAGATGTTGTCACTGGTACGGTTAAGTTATTTACTGATGATGTGATTGATTTGATTGATCCGGGTTCTACTCATTCGTTTGTTTCTTCGAGTAGACCTGTGTGTGGTAGAAGTTTGAGCCCTTTGGATACTATGCTGATGGTGAGTACTCCAATTGGCCAATATATTATTATCATTCAAGTGTATAGAGAGTGTGAGATATGTGTTGGCGGGGAACTTCTAGTGGTAGAATTAATGCCACTGCAGATGGGAGGTTTGGATGTGATTTTAGGTATGGACACCTTAGAGAAGTACAATTCCCGGCTAGATTGTAAGCAAAAGACAGTGGAATTTGAATTAGATGACGACAGAAGAGTGGTGTCTACTGGGGACAGAAAAGTAAGTCCGCCCAGAATTGTTTCAGCTTTGACAGTAGAGAAGATGATGAAGAAGGGATGTGAGGCATTTTTGACCTATGTGGTAGACACAAGAGCAGATAGAGAGCAGCTGGAGAATATTCTTGTAGTCAGGAAATTCTTGGATGTTTTTCCCGAGAAATTGCCAGGACTACCGCCACCTAGAGAAATTGAGTTTCCCATTGAGCTTGTTTCAGGTACTGCACCGATTTCAATTCCGTCTTACCGGATGGCTCCGACGGAATTGAAGGAGCTTAAGGAGCAGTTGGAGGAGTTGTTGGAGAAAGGGTACATAAGGCCGAGCTCTTCACCTTGGGGAGCTCCGGTCCTTTTTGTGAAGAAGAAAGATGGATCGTTGAGGATGTGTGTAGACTACCAGAAGCTTAATCAGGTTACTGTGAAGAACAGGTATCCGCTCCTACGCATCGATGATTTGTTTGATCAATTGCAAGGAGCAAAAGTCTTCTCCAAGATAGACTTGAGATCGGGTTACCATCAGTTGAGGATAAAGGAGTCGGATGTGCTCAAGACTGCTTTCAGAACACGGTATGGGCATTTTGAGTTTTTAGTTATGCCCTTTGGATTGACAAATGCCCCTGCAGCCTTTATAGATTTGATGAATCGAGTCTTTAAGCCTTTCTTGGACCAATTTATCATTGTCGTTATTGATGATATATTGGTCTATTCCAAGAGTGATAAGGAGCATGAGGAGTATTTGAGGATTGCTTTGGAGACATTGAGGAGAAACGAGTTGTATGCCAAATTCGATAAATGTAAATTTTGGTTGAGGAAAGTTGCATTTCTCGGACATGTAATCTCAGAACAAGGAGTGCATGTGGATCCAAAGAAAATAGAAGCTGTGGTGAATTGGGAAGCACCGAAGAACATAGCAGAGGTGAGGAGTTTTCTGGGATTGGCAGGTTACTACAAGAAGTTTGTCCGATGACAAAGTTATTGAGGAAGAATCAGAAGTTCATCTGGAGTGATGAATGTCAAAAGAGCTTTGAGAAGCTCAAGCACATATTAACAAGTGCTCCGATTCTAATTCTGCCTTCTGGAGAGGAGGGCTATACTGTGTATAGTGATGCTTCGAGGAAGGGTCTTGGTTGCGTATTGATGCAGGGAGACAGGGTGGTAGCTTATGCTTCAAAGCAATTGTAACCATATGAGTTGAACTATCCGACACATGATTTGGAGTGGCGGCTGTGATCTTTGCCTTGAAAATTTAGAGGTATTATCTATATGGAGTTCAGACGAGGATCTTTACCGATCATAAAAGTCTCAAGTACTTGTTGAGCCAGAAGGAATTGAATTTGAGACAGAGAAGGTGGATCGAGTTGCTTAAGGATTATGACTTGCTGATCAAGTATCATCAGGGCAAGGCCAATGTAGTGGCGGATGCTTTGAGTAGGAAGTCTTCAATTGCCCATGTTCAGACAGTTTACTTGCCTTTGTTGGAAGAGATGGTCAAGCTTAAGATAAGCTTGAAACAGGAGGAGCCAGATTGCCTTCTAGCTAACTTTCGAGTGAGACCGATACTCAGGGAGAAGGTTAGGGAGTTGCAGGCTCAAGATGCATATTTGAGCAAACTCCGAGAGGAAATTCAGAATGGTAAGATTTCCGAGGTAATAGTGAGAGATGATGGACTTATGACAGTGGAGAGCAGGCTGTGTATCCCAGATGTGCAGGAGGTAAAGGATGAGATCTTGGATGAGGCACACAATGCGCCTTATGCTATGCATCCAGGTAGCACCAAGATGTACAGGGATTTGAGAGAGCATTTTTGGTGGAAGGGCATGAGGAGGGATGTAGCAGAGTTTGTGAGTAAGTGTCTAGTGTGTCAACAAGTCAAGGCTGAACACCAGGCATCTTCAGGCAAGTTAAGGCCATTGTCCATTCCGGAATGGAAGTGGCAAAGGGTGACCATTGATTTTCTGATGGGCTTGCCCAAGACCAGTAGGAAGCATGATGCCATTTGGGTTATTGTGGATCGGTTGACGAAGTCAGCTCACTTTCTAGCAACTAAACAGACTGATTCTTTGCATATGCTAGCAAAGAAGTATATTGATGAGATAGTGAGATTGCATGGGAATCTGGATTCCATAATTTCTGACAGAGACCCTCGGTTTACTTCGAGGTTTTGGGGAAGTTTGCAGGAAGCTTTAGGGACTAAGCTGAATTTTAGCACGGCTTTTCACCCTCAGACGGATGGTCAATTTGAGAGGATCATTCGGACACTTGAGGGAATGCTCAGGGCATGTGTGATGGATTTCAAAGGAGTTTGGGATGAGCATTTGCCATTGGTCGAATTTGCTTATAATAATTCGTACCATTCGAGCATTCAAATGGCTCTATATAAGGCATTGTATGGGAGGAGATGTAGAATTCCGATCTGTTGGGATGAAGAAGGAGAGAGGAAACTGGTAGGACCAGAATTGATTCAGACGACAGTTGATAAAGTGAATCTGGTTAAGCAACGACTTAAGGCAGCACAGGATAGGATGAAGAGCTACATTGATGCACACCGAAAGGAGATGGAGTTTGAAGTCGGTGAGAAAGTGTTCCTTAAAACGCCTCCTTGGAAAGGAGTAATGAGATTTGGCAAGAAGGGCAAGTTAAGCCCGAGGTATGTGGGTCCTTATGAAATTCTTGAGAGGATTGGACCACTAGCCTACAGGTTGACGTTACCTCCAGAATTGTCTCAGATCCATGATGTCTTCCATGTTTTCGTGTTGAGGTGGTATAGATCGGATCCTTCTCATATTATTCAGACTAGTGAGGTTCAGCTGAGGGATGATTTGAGTTATGAGAAAATTCCAGTGAGAATTTTGGACTCCAAGGAAAAGGTCCTCAGGAACAAGACGGTTCAGTTAGTCAAAGTCCTGTGGAGGAATCATTCGGTGGAGGAGGCCACTTGGGAGCCTTTGGAAGCCATGAAGGAGAAGTATCCGCATCTCTTCGATGACTCAGGTAATAATTTCGAGGAAGAAATTTGTTTTTAGAGGGAGAGAAATGTTAGGCCCCAAATTTTCTTTTATTGATGTTATTAAGCATGAATTTTGTTGATTTTGTAATTATGACTTAGTTTGATTAAATTGAAGGTATTTATGGACATTTAGATTAAGTTGAGTTTATTATGTTTAAGTGAGAATGATAAGGGGTAAAAATGTTTGAGGGCATTTTGGGAAGATCACTTAAGTTGGAGAGGTTAAGGCTTTGTTAGGAGGGGCAATTTGGTCATTGTCCATCCCTTTAGCCTTAAGTTGAGGAATTAGAAAGGAAAGAAGAGAAAAAGAGAGAAAGAGGGAGAGTGTCGTGGGTGAGGAAGAAGGAGAAGAAAGGAGGGTTTTGATTCCTAAAGATTTTCAACCGATTGAAGTGAAGTCTTGGTAAGTTCAAGTTCTTTTTGTTTTGTTTTGGTTATATTAAGCCTTAGTGTAGCTTAATATGATGTTAGAATCGGTTGTTTAGAAGTTTAGGGGGAAAATGGTTAGAATCCTTGGGTTGATGATTTTGTGACTAATTTTAAGGTGCTAATGAGTTAGAACTGAAGCTTAGGACTTGAATTAAGGTTTAGATATATTGCATTTCCAAAAGGGAAGGATTGAAGTGGGAAAATGCTAGAAAAATCGGGTTCGGAGACGTTCTCCAGACCCACACGTCGCGACTTGCTCATAAGCATGTCGCGACGTGCGAATTTGTGTTCGTCGTGACGTGCAAGGAATTTGTGCGTCGCGGCGAGCACGAGCCATTCGTCGCGACGAGCTTGGCCTTCGTCGCGGCGAGCCCCCAGTTTCCAGCATAGATATATTTTGGTATTTTGGGCATATCTTTTGCTGTGGATTTCTAAATGAGGTGATTTTGGATTCGTTGTGAACTAGAGTCGTAGGGCTAAAAGTTTTATGAAGAAAGGAAGTTTGGAATTTTGCCTCTAAGATTTGGAAATTGGGTTGGAAGTCGGATGTAGACTTTTAGTGCTTTTATTTTTGATTTTCAAGCTTATTGAATATTTCCTTTGAACACTGTTTGAATGGAAACTTAGTTTGTTATAGGAAACCAAGCCGACCTGATCCAATCGCAAGAGGAAGGACAACAATGAGTTGGATTCTTGATCGTCGGCTTATCGTTCAATATTAAAATTGATCCTCAAAAACCGGTCAAATAAAATTTATACCAAGGATTGCAATACAGGATGCAACCTCGGGTCGACTCTCAAGAAACCAGTGTACTAACTGATCCTAGACTAGCCTAATGTTTGAATGATGCATGCAATTAAAGCAATAAAAAGGGGGTTTTGATTTGATTAACTAAAAATTAAACTAAGCCAAAGTAAGAATAAATGTTTTGGGATTTTAGAAAACTAAGCGATTGAAATTAAACAAGTTTGAAATCAACTTACTAAAACTCTCCGAAAATGTAGCTCGGGTCATCATCGTTCAAAATAATATCGAGGTTTGAAATCCACTAAATTTGAAAGCTAAACCTTAACAACTCGTTAAGTCCAAAATTAATTAATCAACTCGATTAATTAAAATTAGTTAAAAACCTTAGTGTATGCTATGGAATGATTAATGCAACAGTTAATCAAATAAACACAAAATTAATTTAACCAAACACAACTAGGTAGATTAAATCAACTCATGCAAATCTGCTTAACATACATGAGACTTCATGTATTTGGCACAAACTTCAATGTAAATCGATCCATACCATAGATCATAGTTAACATCCTACTAAACTATAGCAAGATTCAATCGAAATACATTGCAAAAATACCAACTCGGATCATTGCAAATACAAATCTGAAATCCTAACTATAATCGATTACCCTTGTTTAGCTCACGGAACTCCAACCATTGCTACATTTCAAGATAGTACACTTAGCCGACCATGGTGCCGGATGAAATCTTTCTTTGTTGAAGGATCACCTCGGTTCATGTTTCCAACGACTAACGTAACACGATGATGAAAGCGATGGAAGAGATGAATGAGGCTCAAGGCGTCGTCCTATCAAGCGGCGAATCTGCAAAACAAACGAAAACGAAAACTATTAGAAGCGAAGGAAAGAAGAAGAAAACTACATGCGGTCGTACGTGTTTTTGCCCTAAATGGCAAAGTTTTATAGGGATGCGTCTGGGCGGGTTGAACAAAGGAACTTTTGCCAAATATAGGCGGATTATCCGACTTTCGCCGAGGCTAATGGCTTCGTTACGCGTGACGTTGAATGGTCACTCACCATGGCGAAAGAATTAATACCATTAATTCGCTTCGCGAATGGAGAGTTTAGTTCAGCCCAAATAATCTCGCGTGTTGACTTGTTGAATGTTGACTCCTTTGGTCCTACAAAATACAACCCATTCGCAGATCAATTGTCCCAATAAAAATTATGCAAAATTAATGGCAAATGACAACAAAATACTAACAATGTGCAATTTATCAAAATCAATGCGGGACCAAAATAAGCATAAAAATCATAAATCAGGAGTCAACAAATGCATAATTACTAAAGAAAACGGGCCTAATTTATAATATAAATTTGGTCCAATCAAATTCCCCCACACTTAAACCTTTGTACTCCTGAACAAAGCTTATAAGAGTCAAAAAGGTACAAGAGTAAAAGAAAATTCTGCCCATGCTCAAACAACAACCAAAATTGACTCAATCCACTTTATCAGAATTCTAACGCAGCAAATTGAAAGAGTGCTAATAAAACAAACATTGAAAGAATTTAAGCACAAGAGATTGAACAACAGAGAATCACTCAAGATATGGTGTTTACGCTCGTCTCACTTGTATAGTAGGGATATTTTCTCTCAATCGCTTAATACATCTCCTACCATAGGCTTGTATCAATTTTATTTCTCCACTACAAGGACTATCAATTTGAAGATCAAGAGGTCTTTAAGGGTTGTAATGAGCGGAAGGCTAAATGAATGGATGATGTGAAAGAAAGAAAAAATATGAGCATGCGCATAAAGTGAGGAATCGATGTCAACAAAGAAACTAAAACACTACACTAAAATAAATTGAATACACACATTGTTTTTTTTGGCTATCTCATTTTGAGATGCTAATCCCTTTTTGGGATGCAACACATTATGATCCCTTTTCGGGATACACAAGACTAACACTTTTCATTTTTCAACACTTTTTTTCAACACTAATAACTAAACACAGACTCACCGATCATCTAAGAATGTATGCAAATGCTCATAGCAAAAGGCTCAAGGGATAGCAAGAGGAAAAGTGTTTAAGGGTTGGTGTTTGGGGAAAGAGCTGAAAGAAAGAACGCCTCTATCATATCCACAAAAATCTAGTCCATCAAGCTTTGAGTAAAAATTGACACAAGTTCTAGAGAAGAATGGACTAAGCGGATGCACACAAAAATATAGAAGAAAAATTTGGCTCGAATATCCTTCCAACAAGGTTTTGTCTCAATGATCAATCTCAAGTCTTAAAACTTAAATGCTACCTTGTTAGCATGCTCCCATTTACTTTGTTTTGAAAACTTCAAAAGTTAAAATTTTGCCAAAACCAATTATCGTTCAAGAATGGAGAGCATTTTCAAAACTCAAGTATCGCTTGAAACTTATAAGGGTTTTGCATGCAAGGGCACAAAAGAACAAGTGCAGAAAATGTTTTGATTGAGTCCAAATTTATCAGTAAAAGCAACGGGCCCACAAAATTATGCACAAATTTTAATAGGTGTACAATGCAGAATATAAAAGGGAACGGTTCCCCCACACTTAAACATGGCATTGTCCACAATGGCGTGAGGCCTGAAATAGAAGCATGAAACAACTAGAACACAAAGAGAACGGGGATATATCATTAAGCTCAAAAAGAAATGTACAAAAAATAATAGGAGCCAAAGAACTAACTAAAAATTACAACGAAGAAAAGAAAATACAGGGAAAAGAACAACGACAAAAGAAACGAAAAGAAACAAATTAAACTATTCTCGCAGGATCATCGTGGGCGGATCCGGAGGGGCAGCGACACTAGGAGCACGAAAAAGAAGGTGAGGCGGAACTATAGGAAAGAGTTAGGAGCAGCCGTGGACCGAGACGGAACGGGTGATCAAGACGAGCGGTAATTATGTTACAGTATGGGCGGAAGGTCTCATGATCAGCCTCTAGTTGAGTCTCAAGATGACGGATATTTGCTCAAGCATGGCCACCTCGGGAGAAGCCGAGGCAACTACAGTGGAGGAGACTCACGAGACGGAATTGCGGAAGAAGCAAGAGGAGGAGGTTTCTCGCTCCTGCTAGCATTGTGAGTATGAGACATGATTCCTGTAATTACAAATAATAGAAGCCAAACTTAGCCCTCAAAATCATACAGAATCACCCGCCTCGTCGCGACTAACCCTAAGTCACGATTTAATCGAGGTCCGCAGCCATTCGTCAATGCACGAATAGGAGTGTCTGCTGCGACGAATGGGCTTCTTCGTTCGTCGCGACGAATTATGAAGTTCGTCGCGTGACGGCGATTCTCAGAGCCACGCAGTTTAAAAGCTTCGAGGACCCAAACTAAACATGAACCAACGAAAAGGAAAACGAAATGAAAGAGGCTTACGAGAGTCGACAGTGGAGGGAGAATTTGAAGGAGACGACTACGGAGCGAATGAGAGCAGAGGTGGCGAAGAAACGAGAGAGTGAGGGAGAAAAAGAAAGAGGAGGAAGGAGAATAAATAGTGTGGGAGAGGCAAACAAAAGGGCGCGAAAGGAAAAAGGCGGAAAGGGTCCCTGACAAAGAGATGTCCAACGGTCCGAGGGCAAGATGGTCGTATTCTCATGACGAGGCAATCGCTAGCCGCAGCGAATAAAACGCAAAACCCTAGAGTCACCCAATACATCCCACGTAGAACTAACAAAGGGTAATCAAATGAACGGAATAGAAAGGGAAATCCTACCTAACTACATCTAAACTTATTGATTGGGTCTTTCCCCCACACTTAAACAATGAATCACGACGATAAAAATTTGCAACAAAAGCAAAGACATATAACAGATAAACAGTGAGGAAAAAGTAACTGATAATTACTACGGTTGAGGAGTCCCATGATAGAGCTTGAGCAGATGTCCATTGACCTGAAATCGTGTGCCAGTTTGTTCCTGCAAAAGTTCTATCATACCAAAATTATGTACTTTAACTACCACATAAGGCCCTTCCCAACGATGATTGAATTTGCCAGGTTTGAATGTGAAGCGGGCTTTATATAAGAGCACTTTGTCGCCTTCCTTAAAAGTCTTTCGGAGAAGAATCTTGTCATGTATCAGTTTGGCCTTTTCCTTGTAGAGCCGAGAGTGCTCATATGCTTCAAGTCGCAACTCCTCTAATTCTTGCAGTTGGAGTTTCCTTTCCATTCCCGATAGGTCAAAATCCATGTTGCATTGTTTTACTGCCCAATAGGCCTTATGCTCTAGCTCCACAGGTAAATGACAGGCCTTGCCATAAATCAACCGGTATGGGGACATTCCTATCGGGGATTTATAAGCAGTGCTTCTTCTAAACGCAGACTCCAATCCTTTTTAGATGGCTTGACTATCCTTTCCAAAATGTGCTTAACCTCTCTGTTCGAAACTTCTGCTTGACCATTGGTTTGTGGGTGGTAGGCAGTAGAGACCTTGTGGGTAACTCCAAATTTGGAAAGCAAGTTAGTAATAATCCGGTTGCAAAAATGGGTTCCACGATCGCTCACCACTGCCTTGGGAATTCCAAATCGACAGAAGATATTGGATTTGAGGAATTTAGTGACTGCCTGCGCGTCATCTTGTCTAGTCGGTACAGCCTCGATCTATTTCGAAACATATTCCACTCCTAAGAGAATATACATGAACCCGAACGATGGGGGAAACGGTCCCATGAAATCGATACCCCAAACATCAAAGATTTCGCAGAACATCATTGGTTGTTGCGGCATCTCATGGCGCTTCCCTAACCCTCCGAAACGTTGACACTTGTAGCACGCTTGGCAAAAATTGAAAGAGTCCCGAAAAATTGTAGGCCAGAAGAATCCTGAATCCAAAACTTTTCTAGCTGTTCTTCTAGCACTGAAATGTCCCCCACAGACCATGGAGTGGCAAGCCGATAGTATGTCATTGAATTCCTCGTCAGTGACACATCGACGAATTACTTGGTCACTGCATATCTTCCAAAGGTAAGGCTCGTCCCAAATGTAATGCCGAAGCTTCACTCTTCAATTTGAGCACCTTAGGTCATACAGACAGGGGTTAAATTTGTCATTAAGTAATTGACAATATCGCATACCAAGGCTCCTTGAGAATCTGCGGCACAGGTGATGTAATCCGAAAAGAATCACAAATCGATCGGAAGAGTCTACTCCTTTAGTATCTTGTGGTAGTGCCTTTCGGATGGTCACCTACTTGGTTTTGCGGCACCACTCGATCTTTAATCTCAATATCAAACTCTTGAAGAAGCAAAGTCCAACGGATCAATCTGGTTTCGATTGTGGCTTCGTCAAGAGGTACTTAACAAATCGCGTGATCGGTGAAAATGATGACATGGAATTAAGCAAATCTTGGCGGAATTTTTCTAAAGCGAAGATTATTGCAAAGAGCTCTTTCTCGGTTGTGGTGTAGTTGGCTTGAGCTTTGGATCTAAAGTTACGGGCGCGTATGCAATAACTCGAGCTAACTTCTCCTCATGTTGTCCTAACATAGCTCCCACAAAGATAATTGGAAGCATCACACGAAAGTTCAAAAGGCAAATGCCAAACAGGGCAACTGAATAGGAGGAAATGAGTTTGGCTTTAAGTGTATCAAAAGCCTTTTGGCATGAAGCATCAAACTCAAATTTCTCATCCTTTGCAAGAGTTTTGAAAGAGGAAGGCGATTTTGCTAAAATCCTTAATAAATCGCTCAGAAAATCCTGCATGACCTAGGAATGACCCGATATCACGGATGCGGTAGGATAAGGCGGGAAGATATGACTTCGATTTTAGCTTTATCGACTTCAATTCCTTTCTTTGAAATCAAATGTCCAAGCACAATACCTTCATTTACCATAAAATGGCATTTTCGGTTAAGGATCAAGTTCTTCTCGATGCATCTCTTAAGAACTTTAGTCGGTTAAAGAGACAGAGTCGAATGAATCGCCATGAACCGTGAAGTCATCCATGAAGACTTCCATACTTTCTTCCAAAAATCGCAGAAGACGGCCATCACACAACGCCGGAAGGTACCGGGGCATTACATAAACCAAAAGGCATCCCGCGATCACGAAAGGTGCCAAGGGACAAGTAAACGTGGTCTTATCTTGGTCCTCGTGCAATGGGTACTGGAAGTAACCCAAAACCATCTAAGAAACAAGAACGCGATTTCCCTTAACCTTTCTAGCATCGATCGATGAATGGCAAGGAAAGTGGTCCTTTCTAGTGGCGTCGCTTAATTTGCGATAGTCAATACAAACTCGCCACTAATTTTGCACTCTAGTAGGGATGAGTTCATCCTCTCATTTTTCACCACAAGATCCCGCTCTTTTGGGAACCACATGAATGGGGTGACCCATTCACCGTCAGAGATAGGATAAATAATCCCAGCACTTAACAGCTTTGTGATTTCCTTTTTTACTACATCCAGGATTAGCGGGTTCAATCTTCGCTGGGGTTGCCTTACTGTCTTGGAACCCTCATTCAACAATATCCTATGAGTGCAAAGGGCCGGGCTAATCCCAGGTATGTCTGCTAATGACCACCCTATTATGCGCTTATGCTCATCAACACTTTCAAAAGTTGCTTTTCTTCAAGCTCAGATAATGAATTTGCAATTATGACCGGTAATTTATTATTGGGCTCCAGAAAAGCGTATTTCAATGAGTGAGGTAAGGGTTTTAGTTCTAACTCTGGGGGTTGTAAAATGGAAGGGACCAACTTAGGAAGCTCAAGGGAGAAAAGGTTTCTGCATTTTTCTGGACAATTGAAAGGATCAATCGAAGAATTCTCTTGGATGCCGAGCGAACACAATTCAAGATTAGACGACTTACCGCGTAGATCCTTATCAGATTCTGACTGAGTAGAAAGAACGCTAAGCATGTTAACTCCAAGGAGTGAGTAATCCTCATGTGGGTGTTTCATGGCTTCAGACATCTTTGAAGCTTATGGATCGATCACCTACCTCCATGGTGATCTTCCTTCCATCATATTGATATTTGTACCAGCTGTCCGAAGGAAGGGTCGGCCAAGAATCAAAGAAGTGTCCTGCACAACTGTAAAACTACCGTGGTAGGTTTTATGCTTTTAACGCCTAGGGCTTCATAAACAGATTTCGGCATGACGTTAATTGCCGCCCCCAAATCCAATAATGCTCTGCCAATTGTTACCTTTCCTATAACACAAGGAATGGTAAATGAGCCCGATCCCGCACTTGACCGAATTTGGAGCTTGAATAAAGCCGACACATTCGAACTCACCGACACGCTCATTAGGCCTAAATTTTAGCTTGTTCGTGCACAAGTCCTTCGGTACTTGGCGTGGGCGGCACTTTCTTAATCAAATCCAGCAGGGCACATTGACTTCAACCTTCCCAAACAGTCAATAATTTCCTTTTCATGTTTTAGCTCATTGACCTTCTTGCTCATCGATATGAGTTCGGAAAAGGGAGGTCCTTTAAGTCGACTTCCTTCGGGTGGTTCATTTCGCCGATTTATCCTTATCGCTTCTTCTTCCTAATATGCTCGATGATTGCTCTTTATCCTCAATTGTTGATTGCTTCTTGTTCCTCAACAATTCCTCTTGCGACCACTCTCGATCGCACAACTTGCTTCTCTCTCACTTGAGGCGCTTCTTGAACCTCAATTTCTTCTGCATTCTTCTTCTTCGAGAATGTCGAAATGCACTTTCTTTCCACTCCTCACCAATTGCATTTAAACTCTTGGGTTAATGACCGTGTTGGAGGAATGGATCCGCTGCTCCTAGCTTGATTGTCACCAAATTATTAGACAATTGAGTGACATACGAAGTTCGAGTTCTCGGCCTTGGTCTCCCATTGATCCATGCATTTTCCAAGGCGCTAAACGGGCAAGATTCTTAGCGGAGTCCTGTTGGATGAGGTTTGCGATGGCGTTGAATTGAGTTCTTTGTCGAGTTCGCTCCTCTTTCATCAACGCCATCATACTATGCAGCAGCTTGGTTGGTGTCCTCCTTTGGTGGCGGCGGTTGTTGCACCGTCAACGCTTGTTGATCCTGGAACTGGTTTGTAGATTGACCAGCTCCACTCCCTTGCTGAAATCGGTTTGGTGCTCTTTCCGCGTTATTCCTCCAACTAAAATTTGGGTGGGATCTCCATCCCTCATTATACGTGTTGGAATACGGGTCCCATTTTTGATCCCGCCTACCTTGATACATTCTTGAGACTTCTTCATATCTCGCCAGACAAACACTTGAAATGTGCATCATCGACCCTGACTATCTATCACAACCGGTGCGACCGATTCGATTGGAAGGTGATGGGCGATGCACATTCAAATTCTTAAGTTCAGCCGTGATCGAGGATAACTGGGAAGTTATCCGATGTTCAAAGGAATCTACCTTCGATTCCAGGCTCTCCATCCTCTTAGTTTGAGCCGACATGGCTCCCACTTCATTCACGCTCTCGGAATCACGGACACTATATCGTTGATGATTCAGGCCATTCTCTTAATCGGGGCCCAAGCTTCAAAGTGCGGTGAGGTCAATCAACGAACCTCCGACGCAACATCCAACATTCCTTTCTCTTGATTCTTCACCCCATCATAAAATATTGAACCAATTGTTCATCGTGGATCCGATGATGGGGCACCGAGACAACAGATCTTGGAATCTGCTCCAAAATCATCTGAGGACTCGTCACAATCTTGTTTGGCGTAATATATCTCCTTTCTCATCGACGATGTCCTAGAAGTCGGAAAATACTTTTCCAAAAACTTTCCGCAAGTTGGCCCAACTGTGATAGGCATTTCGACATGCCTTGGGAGGCTCATGTACCACCCCGGGCCTTTCCTTCTAACGACAAGTGGAATACCTTCCACAAAGACTGGTCCAGATGTGCTCCTACAGGCTTCATACTCGACAAATCATGGTAAGGGCTTGAAGATGCATGTAGGGTCCTCTCCGCCAAACCGTGAAATTTGGGGAGAGAGTTGATCAATAAACCTTTAACTTCAAATTGACGTCGAAGTTAGGGCGGCGACGAGGAAAGGATCGTAGTTTACGTCCGGGTTGTAGCCATGGATTGTTCTACGCCTAATGTTCGCATTGTTGTCATCTACGCTTCTCGTCACCGCTAAGACCGTGATCTCCATTTCGGGTGGGTGACCGGATATTCTTGTTGTTCACCATCTCAGATTCTAGTCGATCTAGTGTGCTAAGTCTTTCTTGCTCTCTCTTATTTTTCCTAAGTTGTTCAAGGTGTCGCTCAATTTCGGGTTGAAAATGAACTAGCCTAAGTCTACGGGCATGCACAAGAGAAGTTCACCTAAGATAGCTCACTAAAACGACAAATGATAGCAGGGCTTCAATTCACTCAGTTCGCCGCGACGTGTAAGAACTTCTCATGCGAATCGAGTAAAATTGTAACTTTCATGCAAGGCGAATATATGAACTTCAATGCGGCGATGAACTCATTGTGATTTAACAATGAACTCGTCACGCCAAGAAGCCGCATCAAAGAAAGCAAACGAAATTAACTAAAAATTAAGCACAATAAACAAAAACAATCGACTAAACACTTAGAACAAAGCGTAATGAAATCACAAATGTAATTAACACTAAAAACACTTAAGGTAATGTAAATTAAGAATGAAATTATGCAATGCAAATAAAATGCAAACAACAAAATTTAAATCAAAACAAACACTAGCTAACCTAAAGAACCAATTAATTTGATTCCCGAAGAACGCGCCAATTTGATCGCTCGACTTATCGCTCAATATTAAAATTGATCCTCGAAACCGTCAAATAAAATTTATACCAAGGATTGCAATACAGATACAACCTCGGTCGACTCTCAAGGAACCAAAGGTACTAACCGATCCTAGACTAGCCTAATGTTTGAATGATGCATGCAATTAAAGCAATAAAAGGGGTTTTGATTTGATTAACTAAAAATTAAACTAAGCCAAAGTAAGAATAAATGTTTTGGGATTTTAGAAAACTAAACGATTGAAATTAAACAAGTTTGAAATCAACTTACTAAAACTCTCCTAAAATGTAGCTCGGGTCATCATCGCTCAAAATAATATCGAGGTTTGAAATCCACTAAATTTCAAAGCTAAACCTTAATAACTCGTTAAGTCCAAAATTAATTAATCAACTCGATTAATTAAAATTAGTTAAAACCTTAGTGTATGCTATGGAATGATTAATGCAACAGTTAATCAAATAAACACAAAATTAATTTAACCAAACACAACTAGGTAGATTAAATCAACTCATGCAAATCATTAACATACATGAGACTTCATGTATTTGGCACAAACTTCAATGTAAATCGATCCATACCATAGATCATAGTTAACATCCTACTAAACTATAGCAAGATTCAATCGAAATACATTGCAAAATACCAACTCGGATCATTGCAAATACAAATCAAATCCTAACTATAATCGACACCCTTGTTTAGCTCACTAACTCCAACCATTGCTACATTTCGAAGATAGTACACTTAGCCGACCATGGTACCGGATGAAATCTTCGCTTGAAGGATCACCTCGGTTCATGTTTCCAACGACGAACGTAACGCAGATGAGAAAGCGATGGAAGAGATGAATGAGATCGAGTCGTCCATTTGAAGCGGCGAATCGCAAAACAAATGTAAAACGAAAACTATTAGAAGCGAAGGAAAGAAGAGAAGAAAACTCATGCGGTCGTTCGTGTTTTTGCCCTAAATGGCAAAGTTTTATAGGGATGCGTCTTGGCCGGCCTGAACGAAAGGAACTTTTGCCAAATATAGGCGGATTATCCGACTTTCATTGCGGCTAATGGCTTCGTTACGCAATGACGTTGAATGGTCATCATGCCATGAGAGAATTAAATACCATTAATTCGCCTCGGTGAATGGAGAGTTTGGTTCGCCCAATAATCTCGCACAGTGTTGACTTGTTGAATGTTGACTCCTTTGGTCCTACAAAATACAACCCATTCGCAGATCAATTGTCCCAATAAAATTATGCAAAATTAATGACAAATGACAACAAAATACTAACAATGTGCAATTTATCAAAAATCAATGTGCGGGACCAAAATAAGCATAAAAATCATAAATCAGGAGTCAACAAATGCATAATTACTAAAGAAAACGGACCTAATTTATAATATAAATTTGGTCCAATCAATTCTCAAGCGATATTAAGTTGGTAATATATTTATGGTTGTTGTGTGTATAGGCAAAATGCTTTGCTTGCTTGTATGTATGTGTGGTTTGAATTATTAACAATGAATTGTGATTGTGATTATGTACTACTTGTAAAGCATTATGGCATTTTTGTACGAATGGAAAGATGAAGAAGCATGATGATCATGAATAGTATGAAAGCTTTTGATACAGTCAATTGAGAATAAAACAATGATTATGTGCTTTGTTTGCGTGAGAGAGGAACGTATCGTTAGTCACGTGCACGTCGACGTATAGTCTTCTCTCGGCTGCCCGCTTGAGGCCACGAGATCCTGAGAAATTGGACTCGTATAGTTCACGATATAAACTTCGGTTTATCCGTATCGTTCCACGGAACTCTCGAGCCATTTGTTGTGCATCTCATCATTGATCTGATAGGAAGAATGCATCATTAATTGTTATGTGCGATGCAGAGATAACATGGCATATTTTTGTGATGACATTTTGATGGCTATAAGATTGTAATTAAATTTGTTAAAGTGATGTCTTGCTATATGGTTGTGTATATGTATGTATATGCTTGATTGGGTGGCTCGTTGCCAATGGCTATAAATGTTTATGTCACTGAGCTTCGCATCTCACCCTATTATCTCCCACTCCTCAGGTGTAGAACGAGAAGATCGTGATCCTTGCAAGGCATCGGAAACTCCAAGATAGTTAGGAGCTTTTGTTTTAAGTTAGTACTTTTGGTTAGTCTTCCAAGCATATCTTCATAGAGCATTCTCATGTATTTTGGATTTAAGATTTGTTATGTATTGTGCTATATTGAGAATGCTTGCTCAATTTCTTTGGATGGTTATGACAAGAAGTTCCCTTGTTTATGGGTGTGTTTGAATCATACTTAAAATGATTGTGTATGTATGAGAATGTATATGTGTTATATGATTTCGCAAAGATGTTGGGGACGGGTCCAAAAGTTGGGGCGCTCGTCGCGGCGAGCAATCCGAGGCCGCGGCGAGGTCTCCTCTTTCCCGCTGTTGTTTCTTGTTATTTCGCACGCTTTCGATTCTTCCTTCCCGTGCCCCTACCCGGTGCCCCCAAGGGGCCACCTCGGGATAGGGACTTGGGACCCGGGCACAACATTTGGACTTTGGAGTTGAAAGATAGAAATTTTGAAGTTGAGTTATTGTTTAGGGAATTATATATTGGGGATAGTAACTTTAATTTAGATTTTTGACCTCTTTAGAGACAGGATTAGTTTTTTTGTTCTACATGGAAGTTGTAGAGCTTCCTTTAAGCTTTCTATAGATACCAAATTTGTCAAATTTGGAGTTCGGAATCAAGAGTTATGAATTTTGGAAAATTCTATTCTACTACGTCGTTTCATCTCTTCTGATTTTGCTATGCTCCTCCCCTAATCCGAACCTTGTTCAATCTTTGGCTTATAACTTTTCCGTACGACATCCGATTGACTTAGTTTTCAAAGCGTTAGATTTCTAAGACGATTATATACATCCTCATGGGAAATTTGTGATTTTAAGAGACTTAATTGAGGATGATGGACTTAATCAAAGTGAGTTGAGAAATTTTCTAAACATGGTTCAGTATTTTGATAAATTCTTGATCTATGGAGATCCGATTGAATTGATTCTTGAGGAAAAATAAAATAGGGATTTGGGGCTACAAATCATATGAAGTCATTTAATTTCAATTTAGCCCCTAAGACTTTCAATTTCTAAATCTAAGTCGGGTTTAGTGTTCGGTCTTGGATTAGTAAAATTGTAAAGTATTTTAGCCATAACTTTTTCTCTAGTTATCCAAATGAGATTATTCTTGATTTGGATTAAACTAGAGAAATAGGGCTACAATTTTTATGAAGAAATCGAGTTTCAATTTTGTCTTTAAGAATATCAATTTTTGGATGGAAATAAAGTACTGAAAAATTTCTTAGCATATCAATAACCCGAAATGTTTGGAGTGCACCAAATTAAATGATTTTGATAACATTATGAAATTAAGACAATGAGGAACGTTTCTTTGGAAGGAAGTTTTAGCAAATTCCTTCAATTTGATGGTAAGAAAATAGTCCTAAAGTAAGCTTGACTTAAAATGAAGTTTAGGGACAAATTGGGAAGTTTACTTAAGAGTTAGGTTACAAGGCTTATAAGGAGGGGCTTTTTGCTCATTAACCAATCATTAAAGGGGCAGGACAAGAGGGCTGTCATTTTACATGAAGAGAAGCACGACACTTTGAGATAAAATGAAAGAAAGAAAGAAACAAATGAACAAAGGAAGGAAAAAATGGTGCTTTCGGTGGAGAGGAAAAAGGAGAAAGAAGAAAAAGGAACTAGGGTTTGGGATTTTGTGGCTTTCAAGAAGGATTTTCATGTTGTTTCAAGAGAGAAAAGGTGGAAGAGCATGGGCGCCTCCTAAGGAACCAAGGAAATCCGAAAATGGTGGAGGTCGAAGGTAAGAGAAAAATTTGATTTGTTAAATTGTGATGAGATTTTAGTTTATTTGACTTAAGAATGTTGTGGGTTTGTGAATTCTTAAGTTAATTTTGAGGATTATGTCAATTGTGATGTTGAATTTGGGTGAATTTGGTTTAGAAAATTTTAACTTGGATGAAGGAAAGAAGTAATGGAGAAATTGATGCTTGGGACAAAGTTCTAGCATGGAAATGAGGTGAGTAATGTGTTTATATCTTGAACTATAAGCTACATTGTGATTTTGAAAAATCAAGAAGCAAATTGTTTAAAAATTATTATTTATGTTAATGTTTGAAAATCATGATTTTTAAATGATTAAATTCATTGTATTTGAATTGATTTAAGAAATTGGAATAATTGATGTTTACATTGTTGTTGAAGAAAAGTGAAATTGCCATATGAATTTTGGGTTGATGAATGTGTAATGTGAATTGAATTTGTTTGAATAATGTTTTTAAGAAATTGTTATGATTTATGCATTCTTTGTGTTTGGATGAATTAAGATTTTGATATGTGAATGTCAATTTGTTTGAATATGACTAGAAAAAAAAGAGAAATATTGGGTTGCTGCCATTTTTTAGTTAATTGATGGGTTATATGGATTGGTTTATGTTTTTTGGAGATTGAGTTTTTGTGTAGGTGCTTAAGTTTGGGTTGAAGATTGAAGATTGAAGATTTGGCTATTTGATTTTTAGGGGAAGTGCTGTCAAATTTTTGTAAAAATTTGGCAGAAACTTTATTTGTGTTTTTGACTCTATTAGTGTTGGAATTGGATTGGGAGGTCTTCTTGAAGATTGTAGCACATGTTTAGAACTTTCTAATGGTGTATAATGTGCCTTATTTGGAGTTAGGAGTAAAAACTTATGGGGGTTGAACCTAGTGCAGTTACTGTTCATATGGTAGTTTTATTGTTTCATTGAGCAGAAACTTTGTTTGTATTTTTGACCCTCTTAAAGCTTGAATTGGATTGGGGAGTCTTCTTAAAGATTGTATCACATATTTAGATCTTTCTAATGGTGTATAATTTGCCTTATTTGGAGTTAGGAGTAAAAACTTATGGGGGTTGGACCTAGTTCAGTTACTGTTCATATGGTAAATTTGGGCAGAATCTTTGGAAGAGTTTTTCACCGCTTTAGAGCCTTCATTGATTTTTGCATCCTTCATAGAAGATGTATATTATCTTTTACCCTTTCCATTGAGGTATAATATGCAATTTTAGGGATTTGGAGTAAGAAGTTATGAGGATTGGAAATTTTCAATTACTATTCATATGGTCATTTTATGGGCAATAACTTTGAAATAGTTTTTGACTCCCTTAAAGGCCATATTGGTTTTTTAAACCCTTCATGAAAGTTGTTGAGTTCTCTTTGAGCTTTTTATTGATACCAAACTGGCGAACTTTGGAGTTCGATATGAAGAGTTATGAAATTTCATTTTAGTTTAAGAATAGGATTTCTGATTGGGCACTAAGCCTTTTATATTTCAGGAGGGAAATTAAGGTGAATTTTTCAAGACCTGTTCGAAGGTAAATAGATTACGTTCGTGTTTGAGGATTGTCTTTTCAAAAATGTTTGAAAATTATTAATTTCAAATGATTAAATTTATTGATTTTTGTAATGATTTAAGAAATTGCTACAATTGTTATGATTTGAATATGATTTTTGAATTGCTATGAAATTGATTGATAAATTGTGGTTTGTTATATGACCTGTGCATGGAAATTTGCTATATGAAAGTATGTGCATTTGTGAAGGTTAATGTGTCTAGTATGACACAATATGAAAAAAAAAACTAAGTTTTCGAAATGTGCCTTCGAGCAATCTGATTTTCAAGTATGAATTATGTGTTATGTGGGTTTGGTTAGGTCCCATAAGTTTGAGTCAGTGCACTGGTCTCGTTTTTATAGGCTTCGCCCGCCTGCCCGCTAGTGGTACTGGAGCTTCAATTTTGGACTCCCATAAGTTCACGGCTACACTGGACCGTTATGCGGGAAAGTGTAGTATGTTCTGTTCACGGCTGCACAGGACCGCTATGCGAAAATGTGCAGTACTTTTCGTTTTGGATCGACCCAAACCAATTTGATGTGTTTTATGTGTTTTGATTTTTGTTGATAATGTGATACCTTTATTATGTGATACATTCATGTTTTAAGTTTGTGCGTGATTCATGAAGAATCTGAAGTTTTTGAGAAATGATAAATTTCAGATTTTCTGCCGTAAAAATTATTTTTGAAATTGACTATAATGAATTGAAAAGTTTGAAGAATAAGCTTTCGATGAACTTCCTACTATGAGATTTTTATAAAATGGAGAAAAAAAATTAGAAAATGAATTTTTTGCTTATGTTTCAATTTATAAACATGTTATCCACGAGCTGTCAAGCTCACCACCCCTCTCCCCCCTTTCATCTCAATCTCCAGGTATCGAGCAAGAGATCGAATGAAAGAAAGTCAAGGCTAGGGTTCGATTTTGTTTGTCCTGTGTTTTAAGTATTTTGGATTCTGGTTTTAGTTTTGTTTATGGCTTGGAAAGCCATTAATGTATTGTAAGCATTAAATTCATGATGTATATGAATTATGGAATTATGTATTGAATTTGAGATATAAGCTTGTGTATGGTTATTATATATGGATATGATTGAGTTGTAATTGGATTAAATTATGAATTTTTGGATATTGATTTGAGATACGATTGTGACTTTTTGAAGTGCTAGGTATAGATTTGTGTATGATTTTGCTGGGATTCCAGACAGGAGGTCCGATGAATTTGTTGATTGTGTGATTTGAGCTGGTATATAGAAGTGTGTTTAAAACCCTTTGCAGGTTTTGGGTTTTATGAATTACAGTCGTTATGCTACCGAAATTTTGTTAAATAAAGAATATGTATATGATTTGTGATTATGTTGACATGTGTTAGTATTTATGGCAAAAGAAAGAAACAAGATTTTGTTTAGATTGATACTTATGATTCGTAATTGACGGATAGAAAATTTAGTTTATGGAATTTGTGAATTCCAAATTGATGAAGTCTTTACTTTGTACAAGATTGAATAAAGATGAAAATGATGAAAAAAAGAGAAAAAAATACCGGTTTTGATCAACTTAGATAAGATGCCTTAGGGTTTCTAACGCGCTGTTTTTTTATGTTCACGCTTCAGATGTCGAATCCGATTTGTTAAGTTTTTGTTCCGCTTTCGATTCGTATTCGATTCGCTTCGTTACTTTTGTTTTCGATTCGCTTTCAATTCTTTCGTCTTCTGTTTCCGATTCGATTTGAAATTTCGCTTTGTAATTTCGTTTGCCTACTTTGCCTTTCGCCTTCCATTTCGTTCTTTCGAATTCGTTTTCTTTCGATTTCGCTTTCCACCACTTTATTTTCGACTCCGCTTACCATTTTTTCTGTTGGGGTCCGATTACCAGATCGGGTCTCAACAAAAATATTCTTAAAAAATTCACATAATGACTTAGCTATTAAAATATAATAATAAGAATAAGAATAACAAAATTAATAATAATAATAATAATAATAATAATAATAATAATAATAATAATAATAACAACAACAATAACAACAACGTAGTTAATAGGAACTAATGAATATTTTGTTTTTTTGTTAGTTATTTCTTTATTATTCTAAATTTATGTTTTAAAATCAAACATTGACATTACATCATTCTTAGAAATGTTTAGAATAAACCAAACTAATAATACATATTTTATTCTATTCCTCGTCTATTCAATTTCTAAATAATCATCATTTCATTCTTTATCTATTATTGCTGGTGAACTAAACACCTTGTGACAGTATAGTTTTGTAACAAATCAACCAAAAAAGGTACAAATTTGAAAGTTACTTTATCAGGGCATAAGTTTTGGTCGGTATAGACGATTTTTACTAGGTACGGGCCGATACCAGCCAATATCAAGAACATTGGTAAATATCAAAGGAAGTTATGTAAATGAAAATTTTTGAAGGATTAAAATTTTAAACAAAAAAACTAATCTAAAGAGAAAGCATTTGCTTGCTTCCTTTCCCACGCACATAGCTAAACCCAAATATAAACTCCATATATCTCTCTTTGTTTCCCAACTCCCTCATCTCTGTGAAGAAAACTAAGGAAGTGATCTAAACCTAGGCAGAAAATACGATGGTCAAAGGTGAGGAGACAAGAACTAAAGATAGGTTTTCATTGGGATGAAGATAAAAAGGGCTGGCTGGATGATCTTCTGGTCGAATAACATTTTGTGGATGTGGTTGGTTGGTGGTAACACTGGCATATGAGGGACCAGGAGAACCTGACACGATGATGATTAAGATAATAAAGGAGGGCAGAAAAGAAGAAGGCAAAGAGGAGCCAGCAGAAGAGGAAAGGTGTCGAGCTTTTTCACTGCTCTGATACCATGACAAAATATATAGTAGGATAAAAAACTGGCTCAAATTTTTATTCCACGATTTGCTGCTCTATATATAGAGTAGTCTGTTGTAACAGAACTGTAACAGAAAGATTGGAGGATATCTGAAGAAGAAAAGTAAGGAAAAATAAAAGGGAAATGAAAAGAAAATGAAGTGGATCAAATGATGGATTTGGTCTGAAGAGAGAATGGGCTGGACTATTAGTCCAAAACCTTTATCTCAAGCCCAAATGCTAACTACAACACTATGACCTACTAATTTGAGAAACATATTAAACGGATTCGCAGTGACAATGAAATAGAATTTTGCATGAAAGACTTTTACAAAGAAAAGGGAATTTTGCATGAAACCACATGTATTGAAACCCCACAACAGAATTGTTGGGACCCGATCCCGAGACCAGACCCCAACCGAAAAACAGAACTAACGAAAGCAAAATCGAACTAAAGGAATATAAGGGGGAAGCAAAATCATAAGCGAAAGCGAAGAATAGTATTTTACAACACGAAAGCAAATCCAATCTTAATGCGAAAGAATTGGAAGCAAATCAAAACGAAACAAACATTGGATCAAATCTAATGGAAACCAATTTTCGACATCCGTGAACAAATATCGAAGAAAACGTTTGCGTTGGAAACCTTAAGACTATCAGTCTAAACTAATCCAAATCCGTGTAATTTTTTTTCTTTCCTTCTTTCTTTCATTTTCATTCCATCTCTTACAAGTGACTTCAATATCCAATTGAAATCATTCGCACTTAACTCAATTTATTTGCTTCTTCATATACAATCATATCTCATCGATTTAAACTCTCACTTTTCATTTCCATAAAATCACACACATTCCAAATTAAATACCATCAATTCTCCAATGATTAGCACTTTAAATATTTCAGACCAACCATCACAATCATATACCCAATTCCATACACAAAATCCATAACTCGAATCATAATTCATTTTACCATTCCATATACAAATCCATAATGTATTTAAGTCATGAAATACGTACTTACCAAAATATTCCATAATACATCATCAATATTAAAATCTGAATACGTACACAAATCCAATGATTGCAGAATTCTCAACAACAATCTAACTTACAAACAAAGCGATATGCACACATACAAACAAAGACCTTCAGTTTTCTTCACCCGATCTTCTTCTCATCACCTGTGGATAGGAATGAAGGGGGGTGAGCTTATAGCTCGTGGGTAACAGTTTATAACAAATAACTAAGCAAAATCTTTAAAAACACTTTTCTTTTCTTTTCTTGTAGAAACTTTGTTTGAAACCCATAAAGCACATTTTCAAAGTTCTTTTCACGCAGTAATCGAAATCACAATTTGCAAAACTTATGACTTTTAGGCTTTCAGTCATAAACCCATAGGTTACAAAACATGAATGCATCCACTTGACAATTCATAGATGCAGTGGCAAATCACATATGCAATGCACAACAATTGGTTCGAGAGTTCCATAAACACGACGAAAATCGAAGTTTACCTTAAACACGACGAGTCCGATTTCTCAGGATCTCGTAGCCTCTAAAGGGCAGTCGGGAGAAGGCTAAGGGCCATCGTGCACGAGACTAACGAAACAGGTTCTCTCTTTCCCAATCATAATCACATAATCATGCTTAAATCAATTTATCGAATGCTCTTTTTCGAATAGACGAAATGCCATGGAATCTTTCGAAGTATAACACAAATGTATTTTGCAATTCATCAAAAGTTCATGTATTGAATCAATAATGATTTTTCAAATCATTCATACAATGATGCAACATTTATGATGCAATTGAAATCAGAAAATTTCTTTGTTTAAAGAAAGAAGTAATAGCTTATAAATTCTATTATAAACAGGTACTCACCTCATTTCCATGCTTGAAGCTTGTCCACTGCTTAAATTTTCCAAAGTTCCTCTTCTTTCCTCAAATTAAAAATTACCTACACCAATTTCCCACGAATTCAATCTCATAAATAACATAATCCTTGAAATTGAACTTAGAAAACACTAATTCCGCATATAATCAAGCTATCTAAATCATCAATTTTCAAAATCTCCAATTCACAAAATTGGGCATAACCCTAATTAATTTCCATCCGAAATTAAACCCATAACACTAGAAATTACCAAAATTGACTCTAGAATTCACAAACCCATACCAAATCCAAGGTATCTAAACCAAAAACTCTCTAAAAGATCAAAGATCGAAAATCGACTCTTACCTTCATCTTCCCCAATTTCGGATTTTCTTGGTTCATGATGGAGCTCTCTTCATTCTCCACATTTTTCACTCTTGAATCAACATAGAAAGCTTGCTTGAAGACCCCTAAAAATCAAACCCTAGCTCTCTCTCTTTTCTTTCTTCTTCACTCATCCAAAGCTTGCTCTCCTTCTCTTCTTTCTCTTCGTTTTTTCTTCTTTTGTTTCATTAATAACGCATCACTGCTCCTTCTTATACTAAAACTCACTCTTTTATTTACCAACTTGCCATTAATGAATGAGAGAAGACCTTGTGCCCTCCATTTAAGCCTATAAACTTAACCCTTTAAGTAAACTTCCAAAATTGCCCTTCATTGGTCTTTAAAACTCGACATCTTGTCTCGATTATTTCGATCAAGTAAATGAAGCCATTTGACAAGACCTTTTTAGGAAATGTCCTCTATGTCTTACTTAATCCATCGCTCAAGAATCAGGTCGATCGGAGCTCTATATCTCAAAATATCTCAAAATATCAAGTCTGCTCTTCGCACAGAGGTGAACACTATACCTAACTTCTGACCCGAAATTGAAAGTCTTAGAGGCTAAATTGTAGCTCGGCTCCTTCATAACATTTATATCCCCATGTCTCTATTTTAATTAGCAATAAGAATCAACTCAATCGGAGCTCTACCGATCGAGATATCTTCAAAATACTGAACACTATTCAGCCATTACAACACCGAGACTGAACACTACACCGAACTTCTAACCCGAAATTGAAAGTCTTAGAGGCTAAATTGTAGCTCAGCTCCTTCATAACATTTGTATCCCCATGTCTCTATTTTAATTTACAAAAAGAATCAGATCGATCGGATGTCGGACGAAAAAGTTATGCTCAAAAGAGTGAAGGGAGGTCAGAGCTCGGCCAGAAAATCAAAGCTCGGCCAGAACGAAGATCGGTCGGCCAACAGAGGTCGGCTAGCACTCAATCCGACCTTCAAACTTCTAACACTCATA
Source organism: Erythroxylum novogranatense (assembly GCA_029891385.1). Taxonomy (NCBI): domain Eukaryota; kingdom Viridiplantae; phylum Streptophyta; class Magnoliopsida; order Malpighiales; family Erythroxylaceae; genus Erythroxylum; species Erythroxylum novogranatense. The sequence goes on along the minus strand of CM057231.1, from coordinate 90,855,490 downwards.
ACTTTTGACTCCGATCTTCGAATTTTACAAACTTGGTACCGTTGGAAAGATAAAAGAGAGATCTACAATTTTCAAGGACTCACAAACAATCTCGGTCTTTAAAGGGGTCAAAAATGAGCTCAAAGATAACCGATCGATAATCTCCTCAAAACTTTAAACAACACCTCAACTTGTAAACATTATAACCTTTGACCCAGAACTCCAAATTTGACAAACTTGATGTCTACAGAAAGGTAAAAGAACCCTATACAACTTTAATGAAGGCCTTACAAATCAGATCAACCTCTAAATAGGTCAAAAACTCTACACAATGTGACTGGTCGATCAGCTTCACACTAAACAACATCAGAACTTCTAACAATCATAACTTTCTACTCCCTTGTCCAATATTTTCATGCTTTATATCAATGGAAAGATAAAAACAATCTCTACAATGTTCACGAAGAACTCCAAAGCAACTTCAACCTCTAGCTAAGTCGATTATTCAATCAAAGTTTCTACCCTGTTAGCAATCACCTAAGCAATATCCAAACTTCAATTTATCATAACTTCTTACCCCGATATCTAAAAATTGCATACTTTATGGCGTTAGAAAGCTGGAAACATGAGCTACAATTTTATTAAAACCCTATGAACAAATTCTACATCATTGAGGGTCAAAATCTAAATCGAAGCTACTGCCCAGAAATTTCCATACTAAACAACATTCAAACTTCACAATTTCACATCTTTCAGCCTCCACATCCAAAAATTGCATATTATACATCACTTTAAAGCTATTCTAATTCTCTATAACTTTCACGTAAATCATTTATTCCAATTCAAACCACATCAGTACGGCGATCGGCCTCAAAGCACAATATACACAAATCTATACTTCATAGTATTTTTTCCAAAACAATGCCAAGTACACTTAACTTCGAAAACTCATTACTTTTGATTCCGATATCAAAAACTGTCAAACTTTATGGCTACAGAAAGCTCTCAACATAATCTACAAATTTCATGAAGATCATTCCCTCAAAATCTGCCTAAATCAAAAAGTCAACTTTCGAGTCAAACTTTCTATTTTCTTCAAAATTTCACGCTTTCACTTTCTATTTTCTTCAAAATTTCACACTTTCACTTTCTATTTCTTGATTTCAACCTCCATTTCAATCATCTCATCCGCTTACTTTCATAACCAAAACTAGTCTTTAAAGTCATCAAAACCAATAAATTCTTTTTCTCATCAATTTTCTCAAGGCATAAAACTTCTATAACACAATTCATATCCGAAAACACTCATTGAATTTATTTTAATAATCCTAATTTCCACCGAAAGTTCGGGGTCCACAAGAATGGCAGAGCTGAAAGGAAACATCAGCACATTTTGAATGTAGCAAGAGCTCTAAAAATGCAAGCAACCTACCTACAAAGTTTTGGGCAGATTGTGTTCTTCATGCAGTTTACCTAATCAACCAAATTCCTTCACCTTTATTATCTAACCAATCTCCATATTTTGTGTTATTTGGTACTAACCCAGATTTAACAGATTTAAAGGTGTTCGGTTGCCTTTGTTTTGCTTCCACCAAAGAAGCAAATAGAGGAAAGTTTGATGTAAGGGCAAGGAAATGCATTTTTATTAGTTTTTCTACAGGTACTAAAGGCTACAAGGCTTTTGACCTCACCTCTAACCAATATTTGTTGACTAGAGACATACAATTTTATGAAACTATGTTTCCTTACCTTACCCCAACTATCATTCCCAACTTACCTTCACCTATACTACCCATTCAATCAGCCACACTCTCTGATGATTTCATCAAACCAACAATCTTTGCCCATACAACCTATCACTTCTCCTACTCTTCCTGACGCAAATCCACTGCTGCGTTGATCCACAAGACAATCCAAACCTCCATCACACCTCAAAGACTATCACTACCCTACCATTACCCACACTTCACCTCACACCCTCTCCACTGTTTTATCTTATAATCACCTATCCCCTCAACATCGTGTTTTCTCCACTAGGCTTACTTCACTCAAAGAGCCCACTACCTATAAGTAAGCAGTCCAATATCCAGAATGGAGAGAAGCAATGGAAACGGAATTAAAAGCCCTAGAAGCCAATAACACTTGGGAACTTAAACCCTTACCTCTATGAAAAATGACAATTGACTGCAAATGGGTCCACAAACTGAAGTTCAATGCAGACGGGAGTCTCCAAAGGTGCAAAAGTCGTGTAGTAGCCAAAGGATTTACTCAGCAAGAAGGCCTGGACTATACAGACACATTCTCCCCTGTGGTAAAAATGACAACCATCAGAATTCTATTGGCATTAGTAGCACAGAAAAACTGGTTATTGCATCAGCTAGATATAAATAATGCATTTCTACACGGAGACTTACTTGAAGAAGTATATATGAAGGCTCCTCCTAGCTTGGTTCTTCCGCGAGCAAATCTTGTTTGCCATCTCAAAAAAAGCATCTATGGTCTGAAAAAAGCAAGTCGTCAATGACACTCCAAATTAACATCTACTCTCCTTTCCATAGGCTTTGCTCAGTCACAATCAGATCACTCCATGTTCAAAAAAATAGAAGGTACACACTTTATCATCTTACTTGTTTATGTTGACGATGTGCTATTGGCCAGTGATAACTTACAGCTCATACAAACCACCAAGGATTTCCTCGATAATGCCTTCAAAATCAAAGATCTCGACCCTGCAAAATACTTTTTAGGACTAAAATTAGCAAGATCTTATGCTGGTATAAATCTGAGTCAACACAAATATACAATTGACTTACTTCAAGATACCGGATTCCTGCTATCCAAACCAGCTGCCACTCCTATGGCTTCAGATCTCCGACTGTCCTCATCTGGAGACCTCATCACTGATCCCTCTTCCTTCCGCTGCTTGATTGGAAAGCTTCTCTATATGACCACCACAAGACCCAACATTTCCTTCGCCGTTCAACAACTTTCCCAATTTATGACTACACCAACAACTTCCCATCTTCAAGCGGCACATCGCATCCTTCGCTACTTGAAGCAATCATCGGGTCAAGGGCTTTTCTTCCGCCGAGAGTCACCACTCAAGCTCAGTGCTTTCTCTGATTCTGACTAGGGAACTTGCCCCGACTCCTGAAAATTCATCACTGGATACTGTATTTTCCTCGGCTCCTCCTTGATCTCTTGGAAATCTAAGAAGCAACCAATGTTCTCCAAAATTTCTTCTGAAGCCGAATATAGAGCTCTCGCTACCACAACTTGTGAACTCTAGTGGCTATTCTACCTTCTTCACGATCTTTCACAAACATCTATCGCGACAACCTTTCAGCCATACACATCGCAAAAAATCCGATCTTTCACGAACAAACAAAGCATATCGAGATCGATTGCCATGTTGTTCGTGAAAAGCTCCAGATGGGTATCATTCATCTTCTTCCCGTCTCCAGCAACGTACAACTCGCAGACATCTTCACAAAGGCTCTACCAACATCTTCTTTCCATGCTCTACTACTCAAGCTCGGCGTCGACAACATCTACAGTCCAGCTTACGACGGCGATGTCAACCGACCTCGAGCTTGCGGCGGCATGTGAAGAAAACTAAGGAAGTGATCTAAACCTAGGAAGAAAATACGATGGTCAAAGGGTTTAGTTAGTTTAGTAGGTCATAGTGTTGTAGTTAGCATTTGGGCTTGAGATAAAGGTTCTGGACTAATAGTCCAGCCCATTCTCTCTTCAGACCAAATCCACCATTTGATCCACTTCATTTTCTTTTCATTTCCCTTTTATTTTTCCTTAGTTTACTTCTTCAGATATCCTCCAATCTTTCTATTACAGTTCTATTACAACAGACTACTCTATATATAGAGTAGCAAATCGTGGAATAAAAATTTGAGCCAGTTTTTTTATCCTACTACATATTTTGTCAATCTCCTATCCTCATCTGCTTTTGCTCCATCGTTCATCATGTTGCTTCTCCATTTTTGCTGCTTCTCTGCCAACTTTGGGTATCTTCTCTATCGTTGTCGTTGCATCTTTGTCCATCGCTGCTTCCTTTGTTGCTTCTTCGTCTGCCACTATTTCTTTTCCTATCGCCTGCTTCATCTTCTTCAGCTCTTCTACTTTTATCTTGTGAACCATCGCAAAGTCAAGGTTGATGATGGTGATAATCAAAGATGCAGAAAGCATATTTTTTAAAATGTTTGTTAAAAGATGTGGCTTTCTAGTATCTACATAGAGATTAGAGTTGTTTGTGGACAGTAGGTGGCTTGATAAATTTGTGGCTTGAACACTTGATAGAATAAATTGTCATAGTTCATTATAAGTATTTGGGTGACTTGAGAAATTTGTGATTTTTATCAATTACAATTTTATAGTCAAAATTAATTAATTATGTCAAAGTGTAAAGTGAGTTAATTAATTATTATTAATTAACTATATTCCTACTTTAACATGTAAGATTATTAGTTATAGAATTTAGAGATACATCAATGATTAAATCTTAATTTTGTGAATTTTGACCATTTTCTCAAGAATCATATCTAATTATATAAATTAATGTGATTTTTATTTCATCATATCTAAACTTTCATTACTAATTTAGTTTCCTAACTAAATTAATATTACACTAAATTAAAAGGATTCATTTATAATATAAAGTTTAAGTTTAAGGATTATTTATATGTGCCTATGTGTTTATTTTATGATTTATAGATTGAGAATCGAATCTAATGATATTAATGAAAATTAAAATTGTAATATTGATAAAAAGCTAGAAAGTTATGAATTTATTGTTGAATTATATAATCATACATACTTGAGTTATACTTGTAAGCTATGGTTTAATTATGTAATAACACAAAATAGATTGTAGTTGTGACTTTATAGTTAAATTATGTAATCACACTAAATGAAAAATAATTTTGATTTTATGATTGAATTATGTAATTACACAAAATAAGTATAGTTGTGGGTTTATGGTTGAATTATGTAATCACACAAAATAGGTTACAATTGTGAAAGTGTATCAATCATTTATATAAGTTGGTGAAGTTCATTTGTATTTCTATATCATATGATTGTTAAGAAGTTGTTGTTGCTCTACTTCTTCTTGTTACTTTATCTAACTTATTCTATATTTTCATGTCACTAGTAGTTGGTAATAATGATTCTAGGAATATTGACATTGAATATAAGATATATGTCTATTCTTATAGTTCGAGTTGCGTCTATGTTTTTTGAATCTAAGATGTGCTTTGTGTTTGTTTTGAGTTGAGCAATACACTTTTTTTATATTAATTGATAATGAAGTTATTAATTTAATTTGACATGTTTTTATTTATTTTTATAGATAAATGGAAGAAAGTTCAAGTGTTTTTGATAATTCAGTCACTTTAGGAAGATTTAATGATCCAACTTGGGCTCATGTTAAATTAATTCTTGGAATAAAGAATCATACTATTTATTTGTATCACAATACACATCTGAAAAGTGGGGGAATCACTAAATTAAATAAACATTTAGTTGAGATCAAAGATGATGTTAAGCTTTATAAAAAAGTGAGTTATGATGTAAAATAGCAAACGAAAACTTACCTTAAACAACGCCAACAAAAAAAGATAAAAGGCAAAGACTAAACTATAAATAGGTTGTGACATTTCTTTTTCTAGTGGTTAAGATGATAGTGAGGATGTTGAAGGTTGTTTTCATACCCAACATAAAGGAAATATTGCACATGATATGAAGAAAAGAAGAAGACAATTGTCTAACTTTTTGTACCACGAACAATTCATAGAGCTCAACTTTCAATCTGCAATGCCTTACAATATAAAAAAGCAGCTCATAATATAGACATGACAGCGGCTAGATAGTGGTGTAATTCAGGTATATCATTCAACGCTTCCTAGTCTTATTATTACTAGTTTATAGTAGATGTTATTGTCTCTTATGGTTCAAGATATAAAGTTCCTTTAATTAATGATTACAAAGTTAAACTTATGAGTGGCTCTATTTATGAAATAAACGGTTATTTGGATGAAGAAAAAAATACTTGGGTAACTTATAAGGATTCAATCATATGTGATGACTAAACAAAGAGAAGACTAGAGCCTATTTTGAATTTTTTGTTTCATTATGCTAAGGGAACAATATTTTATAAGTCTATTGATACATCTAGCTTTATTAGAAATGTGTAAGTGATAAGTCGACTTGTTCAAGGTCGGTACTGTTTATTTGTGCCCTAAAGGCAATCCCTTTAGCGCGTTTTATTCAAAGTCGTGTGCAGACTTTATGAATAAATAAAGAAAAGGCATTATTCATTAATTTGATATTCATAAACATTGTTTATGAATTGATTTGATCTTTAATCAAATTAATGAAGTCCATGATATATGACATAGCATGAAGGAAATTATGATGTGATCATACTACTGAGATTCCTATCATGTGCAATTATGTCAAGATTCAAATTCTCCTAGTCATAGGATTAATGAGACCGGACATCATTAATCCGGATAGACTAACACATGTCATATTCCTTGATTGGATCAAGCGGTGGATCTCGAAAACGTAAATATGAGATATTTAGAATTGACATGTGGATGCTTACTAATGGTAGTAAGTTCATTGATGACTGTCATGAGATCATCACATGGATATCTTATCTAAGTGTCGTTGATAATCTCATCATAGCAATGGTGCAAGTATCCTTAGACTTGAGGTACTCAAGGATATCTTGATACTTGATCATGTGCTTTGACTCCATTCCTTGTTGCCTTCCGAGGTAACTCATAGGGTGGTACTTGGGTGCACTGAGGTATTCAAGATAATTGAGTAGCCAATAAAGGATTCACCACTTCGGATTAGCGTAAGAGATACCCATAGCCTCTTGTCGGGATCATTACTAAGGTTGGCGGCATGTATGTCATGAAGAGTGTCTTCATTGACATATAAAGTAATGAGTCCCGGGACGAGAACCGATATCACTGGGCTGACTCGGTCTAGTGAGAGTTGACACTTTGACCATACTCATAACCAAGTGGGGTATAGGATGGTGAAAGGACGAATTGCACAGTAATTGTCATGGAAGGGTTTGTGATCCGGTTCGTGATGAATACATCAAACCGATTACTTTCCGGTCAATTGGGGTCATGATGTGTTGCTAGATACCGCTCATGACTTGCTCAGATTAATTGTTAATCTAAGTGGCCAACATAACCGGAACCTAAAGGGTCACACGATAAGAGTGTTTCAGAGAATCAGAAAATAGTAATTGGACGAGTTCCAATTATGGAGAGCATTAGATTAAATGGATCCCAATAGGATTGGGATATGTCCCGATGAGATCGCGACATCAATATTGCTAAGAAAGGTTTAGAGTTGCTTTCAAAGATCGGGGCCCTAGTAGGCTTCAGAGACCAATTCCCAGTGTGACTGGACTATTTCAGCAATATATATATATATATATATGATTAATTAATTAAATAATTAATTAATATATATATATATATGCTTGTCACGTGGATGGGAGGAGAGGAAGCATGGAAGCTTCCTTTAAGATGCCTAGTCATCACTTTTCATAATAACTAAAAGACAAAATTGAAAGCATAAAGATGATGGTCGTAGCTTATGGTATAAGCTAGAAGAAAAGAGTTTTCTTTGGTCTTTGGTGAAGAGCATGATCGTGGATTGCAAGAAGAGAAAGGTTTTTGAGAAAAACCTATTTCTTCATCTTCTCCATTGATTCTTCATCTTCTCCTCCAAGGATTTCATCCTCCTTCAACGTTTCCTTCAGCTCTCCAGGACAGAGGTAGGGTCTAGCAACCTTTAATCTGTTCTAGCTATTCCCGGGTCAAAGGGGTTTGATCCGGTTAGATTTTCTGATCTCTGCGTGGATCACCTTTAGAGATAGTCTCTTTTGGCTATTTAGGTTGATGTCTTCATACCGATACCTGGATCCTGGGATTCGGGAAAGTCCTGGGAACAAAAATTTTTGTTTTCCGCTGCCGGTACATATGATGTACCTCCCGGGATTTTCCTACAGTGGTATCAGAGCGTCTGGTATCGTGTATGCAGCTATAACCTAAGCGAGATCAGAATCCCTAATGGAATTTTCTGTTGATGCATGCTATCTGTTCAGATTTCGGATTTATATTGTGATATTGTTTTTGAAATTTTTCTGCCCAGGATTGTTCATAACATGTTAGAGAATATGTCTATGAATTTTCAGAATTTATTGATTTGATTTGATATAGTTTTGCTAATTAATTCCCTAAGGTTACAGATGCTGTTTTGTGAAACGATTCTGGAACAGGCATGAGTATAAAATCGAGAATAAATTCTAGAAAAATGGTTTTTCGGATTTTCCTTCACCTACATGTCTCTAAGATGTTTGTGAATGTCTGTGAGCATGGAAATTGAATTTCAAGGTGATTGGATATTTATTCACGAATTTATTCTATGCTGTTGGGAATTGTTGTGCTGAAGAACACAGATTTTGAATCGGTTTTGTTATTTAGGTTGACTGAGTTTTTGATGTCCTAAAATCCTGAACCAATTCATGTAGCATTTTCTGAACATGTAGTAACCTATATAATTTTCTCATGATTTATTGAAATTGTTTCATTGATCATTTCAAGCAATGTACAGAACTGGACAGTTTTGTGAAAATTGTTGGGACTGTTTTGCTTGGCTTGATTGAGTGTGCTTTTTCAGTTCCAATTCCTTGCACCATTTTTAATGTGATTAAAAATGTGTTATCTTGATGTATTATGATTTCCAAACTGAATTGCTTGAAGTTGCATTTCCAAGAATTTTCGGATGCCTAAGTGATCACATTAGCGTCTCGTTAGTATATTGCATTATCTTGTTTGCTTTGACCGTCATATTTTTTATGGCATGTGCTGAAGTAAATTTGATAATGTATGTGCTAGCTAGAGATGCTTAGGATGATGATTTGGGTGTTCCTAAATTATTTGGAAATTAATGAGTTTTGACTCATTTCAAGTTTTTCATATAGTTTGACTATTTAAGGCATTCATGACTCAATGAAGTGTTCATTGAGGCATCAATTTACAGATATTACCCTAGGTATGATGGTGTTGAAAATTGGAATTGTATTGATTGAGGAATTAGCCGATTAGAGATTTTAGCAAATTTCCCTGGATAAGTCGACTTGTATATGGAATAAGTCGACTTGTTCAAGATTTTAGTATAAGTCGACTTGTAGCACCTTGTAAGTCGACTTGTACATGGGCAGGTGAAATAAGTCGACTTGTGTCATACAAGTCGACTTGTGTGTGGGCAGAAGCATAAGGCGACTTGCATTTGATGAAAGTCGACTTGTGGCATGCTCAGGTTGGATGATGGATGATTATAAGGATTGATTCAATTGGATTGATGAAACCTAAATCATTCCATATAGTCCTGGCGACTATGATCATTCACTTGAGTCTAGAGTTTCTAAATCCCTCCTCGGTATATGAAAACTAACGCCTTCCATTAATATGGTAAGAATCAGAGTTCTTATAGGGATGGGTTGTTGGGTAAACCCAAGCTCGCTCTATACTGAATATGTTCGAACCATGAAAATAAGATTTTAGGATTAATGGGTCGATTTTCACTAGAAGCGTTGGTTTGTTGAGTAAACTCAAGGTCAACGTGACAGAGGCGAAATTGGGTAGCATACATTAGATGTATGCGCATCCAAGAGTTGATACCCAATGTAAGTGCACACATCAACAAGTTGATAAGACGATCGATAGTTGTGTCTAAGATGTAATTGGTATATCTGATACCTCCCGAGACATAAGGTGGCTTGTTGGGTAAACCCAAGGTCATTCTTAATGTCGGTTATCGATGATACAATTGGTATGACCGATACCTACCGATTGACCTAAGTTGTGGCTTGTTGGGTAAACCCAAGGTCACTCTTAGCAATATCGGATATCGACCCACTAGACATTATGTCACATCGTTTCTTTGGATTCAGTAAAGAGGGTTATGGATTCTAGGAAACTAGTGGGAGCCATATGCATATCATGCAAGTCCTTATGATCATGCAGGCATATCTATTTTATCATTCCTTCTCTCTCGCGCTAGGTTGAGTGAAGAAGTCTTCAGGTGAATTTATGCTCTCCTTTGTGGACCGATTTTCTTGATTGGCTAAGGACTCTGAGAATTGTTCTCAGATCTGAGGAACTGGGATACGTCCTAGATGTTCCACTTCCAGATGCACCTGCTGTCGATGCTTCTGATGGGGATCAGAAAGCATATCGTAAGCATCTAAAGGACAGTGATATGGATACTTGCTTTATGCTTGCCTTGATGTCACCAGAGCTGCAGCAGCAGCACGAGTCCATGGATGCTCACACTATAGTATTTCATCTTAGGGAGCGGTTTGATGAGTAAGCTCGGTCTCGAAGGTTCGAGACCTCAAAGCTTCTCTTCACCATTAAAGATGGCTCCAGGACATCTCACGTCCAGATGCCTCAAGATGAATGGCTATAAAGAGAGATTGGTTGTCTTAGGATTTGTAATGGATTATGAGTTGAGTATTGACTTAATTCTGGTTGGATTGTCTGACAGTTATTCACAGTTCGTGTTAAACTATCAGATGAACCAAATATCCACAACAATTCTTGAGCTGATCAATCTGCTCAAGACAGCTGAGCAGGCTATCAAGAAGGATAGCAAGCAAGTGCTAGTGGTGGATGCTTCTTCTTCCGTTCAAAGAAGAAAAAGGCCAAGAAACCAAATGGAAGTGCCATCAAGGAAAAACCAAAGAAACTGCCCCAAAAGGATTTTACTTTCATTGTGGCAAGTCTAGCCACTAGAGGCGAAACTGTAAAATCTATCTGGAGTCCTTGAAGCAGTAAAAGGCATCAGATGCCTCTACTTCTTCAAATATGTTTGTCATTGAGGTTAATACTATTCTGATCCAAACATATCGGTATTTGATACGGATGTGGCTCATACATATGAAATGATATGCGAGGCCTCGTGACGATGAAAGCTCATAAAAGGAGAACTAGACCTTTATGTAGGTAATGGAGCAAGAGTTGCTACATTAGCCGTGAGACACTTATGTCTTGTTACTCCTAGTGGGCTTATATTCAAATTGGATGATTGTCATTTTGTACCGTTTTAAACAAAGAACATATTGTATGTTTTATGTTTAATTAGAGCTGGTTTCCATTGGACTTTTAGTAGCAATGGTTGTTATATTAGTTGCAATGGAATGCTCTATGGTACTCGTACATTATGCAATTGAATTGACATATGAGACATGTCATATCCAATTATGAATGTCAATGACGCGAAAGACATAATCGAGATAATTTAAAATCAACTTACTTATGGCATTGTCGACATGCCATATAAATGAGACACGCATCGCTAAGCTCCATAAGAGTGGATGTTTAGGGTCATTTGATTATGAATCATATGACACATGCAAATCTTGTTTATTAGGCAAGATGACTAAGTTATCCTTTAAAGGAAAGGCTGAACGAGTGAATGGAATATTAGACCTAATACATTCGGATGTATGTGGTCTGATGTCCATCCATGCCAGAAGTGGTTGTTTTTACTTCAGATACTTTTATCGGTGATTATTCACGATATAGGTATCATGTCGATGAGATACAAATCTGAAGCATTTGAATAGTTCAAATAATTCAGAAATGAAGTAGAAAACTAACTTGGTAAAAGTATGAATACATTACGATCTGATCGTGGTGGAAAATGCTTAGACCAATAGTTTTTTTATTATCTCATAGATAATGGGATTTTATCTCAGTATACTCCACCTTACACGCCGCAGCACAATGGTGTGGCTGAAAGGAAAAATCGAACCTTGTTAGACATAGTGCGATTGATGATAGGTTTTGCACAGTTTTGGAAATATGCGCTCAAGACAGCTGTTTACTTGCTAAACAGAGTTCCATTAAAGACAGTTGTGGTTACTCCATATGGAGATATGGACTAACTGAAAGCCCTATCTTTCTCATCTGAAAGTTTGGGATTGTCCTGCTTACGTGAAGCGGACACAGTCAGATACATTTGATGTAAAAGCTGACAAGTGTTTGTTCGTGGAATATCAATTCTACCTTGCTTAGGAACAAAAGTTGTTTGTTTCCAAGCATGCTGTTTTCTTAAAGAAAGAGTTTCTTTTACAAGAGGACAGTGGGAGCAAAGTTGAACTTGGAGAAGTTCAAGATGCTCGAACAAACATAGATCAAACTGTCACTCATATAGATGAGGTAACAGTTCAACCTTCTATTACACAAGAATTTCGTAGGTCATGTTAGATACGCTCTGTTCCTGAGAGATATGGATTTCTCGTGAGGAACATAATGGCGTATTGCTCATACGAAATGATCGCCTACTACCTATGAACGAGTTACGAAAAGTTCAGAGTCTGAAAAATGGCTTTGTGCCATGAAATCTGAAATGGATTCCATGTATGAAAACCAAGTATGGACTTTGGTTGTTACACCTGAAGGGATAAAACCCACAGGGTGCAAAGGAGTTTTCAGAAGAAATCCAACATGGATGGTAATTTGATTACCTATAAAGCAATGCTTCTGGCCAAAGGATTTCGTCACAGACAAAGAGTTGACTATGACGAGACCTTCAGCCCCGTAACAATGCTTAAATCCATTAGGATACTCCTAGCCATTGCCACTCATTATGATTATGAGATATGGCAAATGGATGTGAAGACAACTTTCCTGAATGGAAATCTTCCCGAGGATGTGTATATGACACAACCAGAGGACTTCACCTCCTATAATGACGAAATGGTATGCAAGCTTCAGAATTCCATATATGGATTGAAGCAAGCATCCAGGAGTTGGATTATCCGTTTTGATGAGTCAATCAAAGAGTTTGATTTCTCACAAAATCCGGATGATCATTGTGTGTATAAGAAGGTTAATGGGACTGCAATCGTATTCCTTGTGTTGTATGTAGATGACATACTGTAACTAGGAAACGATGTCTCTATGCTGCAATCAGTTAAAATTTGGTTGTCCAATCAATTTGTGATGAAAGACCTTGGTGAAGCAACTTATATCCTAGGGATATAGATTTATAGAGATAAATCAAAGGTTGCTTGGTCTTTCACAATCATCGTACATAGATGAGATGCTAAAGAGGTTTAGCATGGATCAATGCTATGTCACGAGGCCCGATGTATCGTATGCTCTAAGTGTTACAAGCGATACCAATCGGATCTGGTGAGGGTCACCGAGTAGTCATCAAGAATATCCTCAAGACTTGCGAAGCACTAAGGATGTTTTCTTAATCTATGGAGATGGAAATCCCCAGTGAGCGGGCATTCAGATGCTAGTATTTAACTGATAAGGATAATTCAATCACAATCGGGTTATATACATTCACACCGAATAGCGTGGCGGTCGATTGGAAAAGTTCCAAACAAAGAGGACTGCTGATTCATCAACCGAGGCAGAGTACATTGCCGCATGAGATCGCAAAGGAAGCGGTTTGGATCAAAAGTTCATTATCGAACTTGATCGGTCCCTAGTGTGATGGGCCCATAGGATTGTATTGTGATACAATGGGGCTAGTGCATGCGAAGCAAAGGAACCAAGGTCTTATCGACGATCCGAACTCGTGCTTTCGCCGATTCGGAGATCATTAGTCGAGATGATATCCCGATAGAGAGAATTCCACGAGCAAAGTGTTGTTGTTCGTTGACAAAGCCATTGTCACAGGAGAATTGTGATTCTCATAGACTCGCTTATGGTATTAGATACTAAGGCGATTGGCTTTAGGTCAAGTGAGAGATTTGTAAGTGATAAGTCGACTTGTTCAAGGTCGGTACTGTTTATTTGTGCCCTAAAGGCAATCCCCTTTAGCGCGTTTTATTCAAAGTCGTGTGCAGACTTTATGAATAAATAAAGAAAAGGCATTATTCATTAATTTGATATTCATAAACATTGTTTATGAATTGATTTGATCTTTAATCAAATTAATGAAGTCCATGATATATGACATAGCATGAAGGAAATTATGATGTGATCATACTACTGAGATTCCTATCATGTGCAATTATGTCAAGATCTAAATTCTCCTAGTCATAGGATTAATGAGACCGACATCATTAATCCGGATAGACTAACACATGTCATATTCCTCGATTGGATCAAGCGGTGGATCTCGTAAACCGTAAATATGAGATATTTAGAATTGACATGTGGATGCTTACTAGCGGTAGTAAGTTCATTGGATGACTGTCATGAGATCATCACATGGATATCTTATCTAAGTGTCGGTGATAATCTCATCATAGCAATGGTGCAAGTATCCTTGACTCTTGAGGTACTCAAGGATATCTTGATATCTTGATCCCGTGCTTTGACTCCATTCCTTGTTGCCTTCCGAGGTAACTCATAGGGTGGTGCTTGGGTGCGACTTGAGGTATTCAAGATAATTGAGTAGCCAATAAAGGATTCACCACTTCGGATTAGCGAAGAGATACCCACGGCCTCTTGTCGGGATCATTACTAAGGTCGACCGGATGTATGTCATGAAGAGTGTCTTCATTGACATATAAAGTAATGAGTCCCGGACGAGAACCGATATCACTGGGCTAGACTCGCCTAGTGAGAGTTGACACTTTGACCATACTCATAACCAAGTGGGGTATAGGATGGTGAAAGGACTAATTGCACCAGAATTGTACATGGAAGGGTTGTGATCCGGTTCGTGATGAATACATCAAACCGATTACTTTCCGGTCAATTAGGGTCATGATGTGTTGCTAGATACCGCTCATGACTTGCTCGGATTAATTGTTAATCTAAGTGGCCAACATAACCGAGAACCCAAAGGGTCACACGATAAGAGTGTTTCGAGAATCAGAAATAGTAATTGGACGAGTTCCAATTATGGAGAGCATTAGGATTAAATGGATCCAAATGGGATTGGGATATGTCCCGATGAGATCGCGACATCAATATTGCTAAGAAAGGTTTAGGAATTTTTTTTCAAAGATCGGCCCTAGAGATGCAGAGGACCAAATCCCAGTGTGACGGACTATTTGAAAGAATATATATACATATATATATATGATTAATTAATTAAATAATTAATATATATATATATATATATATATATGCTTGTCACGTGGATGGGAGGAGAGGAAGCATGGAAGCTTCCTTTAAGATGCCTAGTCATCACTTTTCATGATAACTAAAAGACAAAATTGAAAGCATAAAGATGATGGTCGTAGCTTATGGTATAAGCTAGAAGAAAAGAGTTTTCTTTGGTCTTTGGTGAAGAGCATGATCGTGGATTGCAAAGAAGAGAAAGGTTTTGAGAAAACCTATTTCTTCATCTTCTCATTGATTCTTCATCTTCTCCTCCAAGGATTTCATCCTCCTTCAACGCTTCCTTCACTCTCGGGATAGAGGTAGGGTCTAGCAACCTTTAATCTGTTTCTAGCTATTCCCGGGTCAAAGGGTTTGATCCGGTTAGATTTTCGATCTCTGCGTGGATCACCTTTAGAGATAGTCTCTTTTGGCTATTTAGGTTGATGTCTTCATACCGATACACGGATCCAGGATTCGGAAAGTCCCAGGAACAAAAATTTTGTTTTCATTGTAGGTACATATGATGTACCTCCCGGGATTTTCCTACAAAATGTAGATAGTCTATTTCAAATATTTGATAAAGTTATGAATGAAGTAAGGTCAAAAAATATCATTTAGTTCATTACTAATAATGATTACGCTTGCAAAGCAGTTAAAAAATTTGAAAAATAAGTATAATTCTTTTATTAGAGTCCATATGCTTCAATTTGCATTTACCTAAAATTGGAAAATATATAAGATGCTAAACATTTTCCAATCATTGATGAAACTCTGCAGAAAGTTAAAAAAAGTAACCAAGCTCATATATAATCGTATATAGGTCTTGAATTTGATAATAAAAAAAAGATTTCATTAATAGTAGGAATTTGTGTCATCCTGTTATTACAAGATTTATGACTAATTTTTTATCACTTTAATGTTTTATTCTAATAAAAAAGCAACTGAGACAATTGTTTACAAGTGATAAGTGAGTTGCATCTCAATATATCATATCTAATGTTAGAAAGAAGGTCTCTATAATTATACTTGAAGATCATAAATTTTGGTTTCAATATTAATTTATAATATAAGTTTGTGAGTCTTTGGTGAGAGTACTTTATCTAGCTGATAGTAATAAGTAGGCAATAATGAGTTATTTTTATGATGTCATGGAGAGGGCCAAAGAAGCAATTAAAGCTAATAAAAAAATATGTCTTTTTATACACATCTTATTTTGCAGACATCAATAAAAGATGGGGAAAAAACAACTTTATCCTTTACTATTTACAGTTGGAGCATTTTTAAATTGTAGTATCTATTTTAGACCAAGTTTAAAAAAAAAAGTTGAAATTAATAGAAAAACATTATTAACTATTACAACAATTGTTGTATATTACATAATGCAAGATCTCCTAAGCTCACAAATGAAGATTTATAAGGATGCTTTCGATAATTTTGGGATGCTCATTATTATTTGTCAAAGTGACAAACTTAATTCAGGTATATATTTTTCATTTTTGTTACTTGTTAAAAATCCATCATCATTTTATTTTGTTTATAAGATTACTTTTTTTTTTATCTTACTATCGCTTAGTAGGAGCAATTCAAAAGTAGTGTTTCATAATTGTAAAGTTTTGCAAATCGAATTCTGAATCAATATGTGAGTACAACAAGGTACGAAAGGAATTGGAGAGCGTTTGAATTCATCCATTTCAAGAAAAAGAATAGAACACAAAAATTGAACAACTATTAAGGTTATCAATCTTTTAGTAAATTGAGTTTATGATAAACAAAGTTTGATACATAAAATGATTGAAAGATAACATTGGAGTGATGATAAAGTTCATCATAGAGATGAGAATTTACATTAAAAATTTTGAGATTAATACAATTTAAGCAAATATTCAATTGAATGAAGTTTTAAATTTTTATTTCTTCTATTATTTTAATTTTACTTATATTTTATATTTATATTAAATTCTATACATGCAATATAAACTTTTATTTGTAAATGTTCTTATTTCAAATTTCACTTATACTTAGATTGTATTCTTATTGTAATACTTACAAAATCATGAGATCTTATTATCATCTCTACTTATAAAATGGCAACATTTTAAGTACTTTATATTATAGTTAATTTTATATTTGCATGTTAATTAAACAATGTTTTTATATTTAAAAAAATCAAAACTATTCTATAATTTTTAGAAATTACTCCTGACATTTACCAGTTACATTATTGTTATGGCATTCATAATATTGTTAGAGAAGTACCTACTTCTGATAGGTAGAAGCACAAGTCCAATGGCAAAAAAAAAAAAAAAAAAGATTCACATATCATCGTCATTGATTCAACCACCATTGAGTTTCTCGTCTAAAGCATGGGACTCAAAACCTACATCAAAGAAATTGAACACATATCGTCGTCCTTCTAGATGTGCATGTCCAACAGTCGGATGATGACCATTCTCAGCTTAGATACAGATGGAAGGAGCATTTTGTTTGTGATCAGTCACGAACAAGGATGGATTGCAGCTGTTTATATCCCAATGCACCCTCAGTATTTCAACTAGCATTTCTATCCTGGAAGAACCACTTTCCATAAAACACCAAACAATCTCAATTTTTACTTAAAAAGAACTGAACGCTGAAAGCAAGATAGAAAATTGTGTTAAACCATTTAGCTCAAAATAGCTAGAACACAGGCGGTACCCGAGGTAATTTTCCGTGCAGAAGATGATGGAGATTTTTATTACTCAAAATTGTCTCCTTGGCCTAGATTCTGCAACAGAGACTCTAATTTCTCTGCCATCCAATTCCTGTATTAAAAGAATATCCAAAACAGCCATTAGTGTGTACCTTTACAGACTTCAGAGCAGAAATGAACTAATGGCCAAACAAAAACAGTACTAACATGACATCTTCCTGTATTCATGTGCGTATGGAGATCAGTAGATAGAACATTTTTGTAAAACGGGATGCAACCTTTTTATGAACAGAAACAATATCTAAACTATCACACACATGACGAATTAAAAGTACCATTGGGCTGATAGTAAACACTTTTAAATTATCTAGATGCAAGCACAAAGTTGGACATGAAAGGATTAACTAGATCCTTATATCGTTGAGGGAAATGGAATGGTAAACTTACAACACCATTCAAGGTCTCAATGGCATTGTTAACCTCTTCAGTGGAACTGTAAGTGACAAAACCAAAGCCCCTTGATCGACCACTGTCCCGATCATAGACCACTTTAGCTTCAACAACCTTTCCTTGCTCGTTGAACAAACTCTCAAGAGCCGAGTTATCAACACCCCATGAAAGATTGCCAACATAAATGCGATTTTCAGCATTGGAAGTGCCACCAGTTCTGGGCCCCCTAGAAAAGGAGCTTTCCCTTTGGGGTGGTGGTCCAGAATTGACTCTAAGAGCGCGTCCCTCAAATTGCTGCCAGAAAAATCTCAAACACACTTAGATACTAACCTAATTACTTCAGCCACGAGAACTGTTACAACCTTAAAGCTCACAAGTAATTAGGATTTAAAGATACATTAGTAACCAAGGTAGTTCCCTATGAATTTCAAGGGAGATATTTAAACAAGCTTTTCAAACTTAACTAACTTGGTTACCAGCTATGTTATCTAGCTATCCTTACTGCAGATCAAGTTAACAA
Source organism: Erythroxylum novogranatense (assembly GCA_029891385.1). Classification (NCBI taxonomy): domain Eukaryota; kingdom Viridiplantae; phylum Streptophyta; class Magnoliopsida; order Malpighiales; family Erythroxylaceae; genus Erythroxylum; species Erythroxylum novogranatense. The sequence continues at coordinate 90,836,721 of CM057231.1, read as the reverse complement.
AGGCATGTAATCAAACATAAATGACTAGTCAGGAAACTTAAAATCGCTTGCATCAATTATAGAAAAACAGATGCAAGTAATGAAGCTAATTACATAGCCATTGAACTGTTGAGCAGCTGCGTCAACTTCCTCCGCTGTCGACATTGTGACAAATCCGAATCCTCTGCTTCTTCCAGTTATCTTGTCATAGATTACCTTCCAAAAATCAGCAATTTCAGCACATCGAAGCTAATCAGTAACGAGCTTTCACACGAGAATTATTATTAAAAAAAAATTTGAAGAATAAATAATCTAAATTACAAATGTCCTACGAATTCAAAAGGCCAAGAAGAGGCAGTTGCCCCTTAACTAATTATTAAATCATCTAAATGCTGTCCATACTACACTCAATCATTGTCATGTAACTATCAAATTTGCCTCGAAAAGAAAGACCGTCTCAAAAAGAAAAAAGAAAACAACTTTGAATCATCTAGTATGAATATTCACCTCAACCATCTCAACATTTCCAGCATTTGCGAACAAGCTAGCCAGCTGGGAGCTGTCAACACTGAAAGGAAGATTGCCCACGAATAACTTAAGTTCTGGCGAGAAACTAGGCTCGTCTCCATCGCTCAAGACCTCCTCTTCTTGATCAAGACCCTGAGAAAAAGAAACTTTACGCACGAAACGAGACGAAAGGCACTTTTCTTGGAGAGCTCCAAATGACTGAAAGACAGAAGTGGGAACTGAAATGGGTCTGAAGTGAAGCTTCAGAGAAGACGAGACAGGAGAAACAAAAGAGAGTGAAGTGGGTTTGCTTGGGTTGCATAAAGATACGATTTTGAGGTTCAAGGAAGGTAAGACGAGAGATGAGGCACAGCTTGTAGACATTGTCATCGCTTTACTGTTGGGTTTGCCTTCAAAGTTCGAAGATAAGTGTCTAGACGATAAGGTTTTTGCTCCGGACTCGACTCGTTCCTTTTTGACAGTAAAGACACCTCTAAGAGCAGAGGGTTTTGTGGGGTTAAGACTGGCACGGTGTTCATGTACATGATACTTGCTGTAGTAACAGCTGCAACCTGCCTGCTGATTTTTTGATCCGCCCACAAAGGTTGCATCAACCATTTTTAGCCGTCCATCTTTAAGTGATCATTCAAGATGGACGATTAATTGTGAGAGGGCTGATAAGATGCCAGCGGTCATGCACTCCACAAATATCTTCCAGCTAGTGGACGGACCGGCGGAGATATTTTACTCACAAAATGATAGCTCCGTTCTCCAGTCTTGAAAAAGTTAAAAACTTTCTTGTTACATCTTATCTTTGTTATTTATTTTAAAATTTAACACTGATAAAAGAAAATTTTGAAAATATCTTATTAGGGTAAGTTTTATCAATGTTTTAAAAATCGGACCGGGCATCGAACCGGTCGAAGGAAAGGTTTAAGGTTTAAAGGTTCAACCAGAATGAACCGCTATCAAACCTAAAATAATAAATAAGATGAAAATTTTATAAGAATAAATAAAATAAAATATTTTATTGAAATGAAAAATATACCAATGTTTATTATTATCTAATGAACTAAAATAAATAAATATGAGTCCAATATAAAACTTAAAATAACATTTAAGAGAAAATTGTATTTACGAAGGAGGTTGGATCATCATCGCCAAAAGCTCCAAATTCTCCAACGCTATTTAAAGATTCAGAACTACGCTTTCATCCAAAGTATTTGCATCCACTTCTTCTATCGCATTAAAATAAATTACAAATTAGTAACGTATGAAATTATTCTCAATTGTAAATTTGTAATACAAGATAATTTTAACTTAAATATAATCAAAATAAGATATAAACCGGCCATTAGTAGATGTTCTTAATTCATTTGTTGTGACGAATGCATGTTCTTCATAAATGGTCATTTCAAGTTCATTATAATCAAGATCGAGCGATGGTTCTTCTTCTTCGATCCAAAATCGGTATGTTCAATACAATCAATATCAATTGGATCATACGTTCTCTTCTTATTAAACGCTCTCAACACATAATAGAGCAATTATAAAGTCAATAACAAAATAAAATTATTGAAATAAAACAAAATATAAAATACATTCTTCATTCGCAGATTATAAGTAACGTAAACAAGGTCATTAAGTCTTTGATGTTCCAAACGATTACGTTTCTTTGTATGAATACGTTCAAAACACTCCAATTACGTTCACAACTCGATCGCGTTTGTTTGATTGAGTAACCTAATAGCGAGTTTTCTCAATGTTGAACATCATCACCGAATAATCTCCACCACTCATCTGCATTTTAAATTAATATTTATGATAAAATATATATTAATGAATTAAAATTTAAAAGTATAAAACTTACTCAGTGCATTTTTTTATCATCGCCTCTCTCTTGATGATCTAGCAAAACTCTCTAAACCTTCACGATATATCTTAATTTCATTTATCGTCATGATTGCTCTTCACTAGAAAAATACCTTTGCATTCAATCACATCAAACAAACCTCCCATAATATTACTTGTACATACTTCTCCTTATAAAAGCAATAAGGATTGAGAAAATAAGTTGCTAAGTGGATCCTTTGAGTAAGATGCTTATCCTATCGTCGATCAATAATATCTATATAAAGGCTTGTATAATCTCTCATTCCCTTTAAAAGATCTGTAATTGTTTTGAGTTCTATACATACCATCATATATATACCACAAAGATGGCTTCTCATCTGAGTCAACAATCCTCAACAGCCTTATAAGCGGAGCCACAATCTTCACAATGATCAAGCAAGCATCCCAAAATTTATTATCTAGAATAATGGCGCAAACTTCTTTTCCTTTTCACTCTTTGATAATTTATGACTTGAAAAGTGTTTACTTGTCACCAAATTTTGAAGTTGATGCTTATGTTGATAAATACTTTTCAAAGTAATAAATGTAGTTGCAAACCTGGTAGCAGCGGGATGCACGATCTCAACCCAATCTTCTTGCTTTCTTAACCAAGACAAAATGTGACATGATTATACACAAAATTGTGATCTTAGATCTGCGTGAAGCAAGACTAGAAATATGATCCATACCACCAATATCTTTTAAAATAAGATTTATACAATGAGCGACACATGGAGACCAATAAATATGCCCATACTTTGATTGTAATAAGTGCCGGTGATACATAATTAATTGCATTATCTCATTACAAAATGCACAACATTCTTTGGTCCAACCAACTCGACAATTTCGAGAATAATTCAGATAAAGCATTACCACTTTTTACCATGTCGAAGCATCAACAGACTTGATAAAAGTTGTTCCCATATTACAATAAACCAAGAAATTAATCAAGGTTCTTTGTCTTTGATCACCCACCCATCTCGCCATAATAGTGCATCCGTTGATTCCCAACAAGATTTATATGTATCCACAATTAATCGACATTCTTTTTAAATCTTGAAGCAAAGGCACACGAACTCATAATAAGATTCGGTGCCTTAAATCCACGGGCCTATTCATTGTTGTAGCATCAATTGCTTCTTGAAAATATGGTGAATTTAAAGCATTTAAAGGAATACATGAATGATAGAACCATCTAGCCCATGCTCTTTTACATCTCAAAACAACATCCTTATCAACCATCAAACTTTTTAGACTAGGTTGAGACCCAGGAGTAGTTCTTGGAGAAAAATATGAATCTATGTCAATAGTAGCTTTTCTTTTTCCTTTATCTAATGTTTGTGGTGTTTCATCATCTCCAAAAGATATATCATGAGCCTCTTTATTTTCATTTTCTTTTTTACTTGTTCTGCAAATATTTTCCAATCGTATCACGACATCAAGTGGCACTTTTTCGCAAGGAGCAATATTACCCTTAACACCAAAGAAGATGTTCTTTCATTCTAAAAATTCCTCCCCTTTAAATATTCTACCGCAAAACATACAATTATATTGGACATTCCCATCGATGCTTGAGAGGAAGAAAATAATTCCATCTTGGATCGGACTTACCACAGTAGAGGATGACTCTATATTTTCCATTATGATTTAACCTAAAATTTTAAAAATAATTGGGTATAATCTTGTTAGGGCAAAAGTATGCATCTAAATATTTCTCATTATTAATTGTAATAAAGAAGACCAACAACAATGAAAATAGATACACAAAAGATCAACAGATATTACTTACTTGTTAAACTTTGCTCCAAAGAATTACTCCACTTTCAATAGCCTAACTGAAATATTACTAGTTTTCAATATTGCTACTTTAGATCAACAAATTGAATAGTTGAAAGAATATATATAACTGAACTATCAAAGATGAAATTGATACGAAATAGAGTTCTAAATATTACGAAATTGATATGAAATAAAGTTCTAAATGTTACAAAATTGATATAAAATATAGTTCTAAATATTATAAAACTTATCAATACCATAAATTGAATTAAAATAAAGTTCTAAATATTATAAACATTAATATAAAATAGAATTCTAAATGTTACAAACCTCCACAATACCATAGAGAAGTAACTCTAATAGTCCATTCTAACTAAATTCCATCCTAATGTATAACAAAATTCCATCCTAATGTAACTCTAAGTGTATAACCAAATTCATCATAATGTAACTCTAAGTGTATAACCAAATTCCATCCTAATGTAACTCTAATAGTTCATTATTAACTAAAGAATCTTTTTTATTTAAAACATTACTTAATAGTCAATGGTTGTTGTACAATTTCGAGCATTGGAAAGCGATGGACAAGTGTTGTCCATAGTAAATGCATTAAATGCATGTAATGGGTATTGTCCGATGGTTAAATGCAAAAGGATTTGTGTTTGGTTTTCACAGAAATTGTACCTATACTTTTGACGGTAAATAGTCATAACCCACTCATTAAATCAATATAGTTAATAGTCCATGACTCCATTCAATGTAGAACACGCTTTTCTTATTAGGTGACTCCATTCAATGTAGAACACTCTTGGGATTACGTGCCTCCTTCAACCCAGATGATCTTCAAAGCTTGGGTTCGAGATCCTTCTTTCTAGTTTTCTTCATCCAGCTCTCTCTTCTAAATACTGCTCGGTTCCACCGTCCGGGGCACGGAAGGCATCTCCTGAGTTGTCGTTTTCTTGACTTTTGTTGTCGCAGAGACGTGTTTTATGTGTGTCGTCGTCCATAAGATGCCACCAAGAGGGTTCAGAAGACAACTGGTAAGTTCCCCTGGCATCTTCTCTAAGCGTTTCTTGGTGATACTCGTCAGATCCATTATAGAAATTGAATCTAGCAACGTTCATGCCGCCCATCAACAGCTTCTCGCACATCTCAATGGATCTCAAGCGGGACCCGGTATGCGTCACGATCTTGGTTTTCTTCTCCATTTCTATCTGCTTTTGGTTCTGAAACCGCAATACCCACAACAGAAAAGAGAGGAATTGATCAGCAAAACACAAGGTTTGGATCTGTGCGAAAACCGCAGTACCCCTCTCATCTTCGGTCTTCCTGTATGAAAACGAAGGAGAAGGGTTCCGGTTATCAAATAACCGGTTCCTAAGAAAACCGGCCGGTTCTCTGATAAACCGGCCGGTTTTCATTTGCAACGGTTATTCATTATAACCGAACCGGACAGCCGTCCGGTTCGGTCAAATTCCGGCCGGACCACCCGGTCCGGTCCGGTTTTAATAACATTGAGTTTTATGATAAGTAGATCTTTAAGACTTACTTAATATTTTTAATATTTTGTGTTTTACTATTTTTAAAAACTCGGTAATTAGAAAATATTCAAATAAGATTTATCATAAGTAATGTTTAAAATCGATCTAAAAGTTAAACCAATAATATAAGAAATTTAAGGTTTAAAACGTTCAATAATATTAATATTAGACAATCATAAACCCGATTAAAGATTAAATAAAATTAAAGAATTTGAAATATGATTGAAAGAAATTATCTTTATAAAAAATTAAAATTTAATTAAAATATTATTAAATAAAAATTTATTTATTTATTTTGTTTATAAAAATAAACGATTAATTAATAAATTAATCGATTTTTAACAACAAGAGTTATTAAAGTAAATCAAATCAAAGTTAAAATTGAATAGAAAAATTAGACAATTTAAGATTTTTACTATTGAACCGACCAAACTAATTAAATTTTTAATCATTGATTATAAGTAGATCCATAAATCTTGCTTAACATTTATAATTTTGCATTGAAAATATTTATAGAAGTTATTCTATAGGCAAAATTTATTCCATCTAAAACTTGATTCATTATTATGATAGATTTTGGTTGAGATAACAACTATGTTAGTTTATTATATTGAATTATTTCTTCATGTGATTATTTTATTAAATGCTTTAAAAGTCTTTGGGACAAAATTCTAATCAAATCAAAATTTTAGTAAAATGTATAATTGAGTTATGGTTTTGAATTTCGTTCCGTACCAGTTAATATCTAGAGAATGTAACGAAATAAAGGTTTTATGTAATGGGTGTAAATACTAGTCGGTACTAGCTTGTTTTGTTTGGTACCGACCATATACTGGCCAATATCGAAAATTTTGAAAAATATAGAGATTTATTAGCAAAATTAAAAAAAAATTTAAAACTTTCCCTCCCGCTTTCTTTTTTAAAAGTTTTTAATTAGTTATTTAGTTCATTTTTATTGTGATTTTATTTTTAATTTTGAAATAAAATAAATGTTTTATTAATAATAATTATATATTAAATAAAATTAAAAATAAATTATTTTAATTAAATTTATTTTAATTTTATATAATATTTATTAATAAAGTATTAACAAAAATATTTTATTTTTAAATAAATAATTTAAAATTATTATTTATAAACTAATATTTATTATATATATTTTAATTATTAAATAAATTTTTATTTGAATTTTATATATTTTAAAAATATTTTAAATTTAATGGTATTTATTAATAATTGTTAAATTAATTTTATAAATTAAATTAAGATATTTATAATTTTAGTAATAATTAATTTTAATTAATTAAAGATAATATATTTAATTGATAGTAAATTAAATAATGTGTTTTTGTTTCATATTTCAATTCTACTTGGTTGTTTCTTTATCACGAGTTCTTGTTGTAAATTGTAATAATTTGAGAGTTAAGAATATTTATTGTTTTTTATTGAATGTTTTAATGTAATTAATATTTATTATATAATGAAAATTGTAATTGTAATATTTTAAATTCTTTGTATTGTTCTTAATTTTATTTTGTATTATGATGATTATCTTTTTCAATATAAATTGTGATTATTATTTATATGTGAAATATTTTAAAATTATTATTATTTTATATTAATTGTGATTATTATTTATTACTATAATTTTTGTAGACAGGCTTATGGATGTCAATGGGTCAGGCCGGGCCATGAGTATCGATCACGCTTGACCCCTAGCCTGTGTGGCTCGAAGGGTCACGGGCGGGCTAGGCAAAACCCGGCCCATCATATATATATTTTTAATAAAAAGTTAAAAACAACATCATTTTTGAAGAAATAGTCGGGCTTCAAATCGAGCCAAAATTAGGTCAAGCGAGCCAGGCCGATTTTATCATCCTTAGACAGGATTAAAGTATACAGTATATATAATTACACAATATAACAATTAACTATTTTGTAATTTTTAAAAAAATTAGGGTCTATTTTATAAATTTAAAAATTACCAAAAAGTACCCATTATTAATTGATATCGGTATAGTATCGTACTAGAACTTAATATAGTACTAAATTGGTACAATATTTGCAACATTAAGTTGTATAAACCATTAAAATCAAATCAATAATATAACAAATAGAGAAATAAAGCAAGATAATAAGAAAATATTGAATATTATAGTTTGACGGGTGAAGTCATTCTTCTACAAGTTATAATATTTAAAAAAATAGCAATATTAAAAAAAATACAAAACTTGATGGGTGATTGAGTGTTTACTACAATTAATATTTTGTAAAAGAAAATAATGTAAATATCAAAGCTTCAAGAAAGATAATTCACTTTGTATTTAAGTACGATGAAGCGTTAATAATTTAATACTAGGGATGGCACAAAAACTAATGCCTGCCTAAGCTGCCCCCAGGCCTGATCAGGCTCTAGGCATGCAATTTGAGTCTAAGCACGATCGAGTGTGGGCTGCTTGAAACTCGATTTAGCCCAGACCTTAATTAATTATTTTTTAAATTTAAAAAATGATGCCATTTTATTTAAAATGATCATACTTTCTTTAAAAATTAAAGATAAGAAAACATCGAAACTAATTTGAACCTATTAAATTCAGACCAAACTGTATGGAGCCGAGATAGGCTTGAGCTTAATTGTCAAGCCTAATTAATATAAAAAACTTTAAGCTTTTAGAAGAAGAAAAGAGGTTTAATACAAGATCTTACAAAAGAGGCAATGGTTTTTAGACTTTTAGTACGACTTTTGTACGGAATGTTATGAATACTGTATCGAGCTTCGATGCGGATTGGCCTGAACGAAATTATACAAAGACTAATCAATGCAAGGGTATCGTTTTGGGATATTTTTTAAATTTATAAAATAGTCCCTAAACTTTTTAAAAATTACAAAATAGTCCATATTGATATATTATACAACTGTACTATATACTTTATTAGTTTACTATTTACATCAACCATGCTTTAAATTTTTTTAATAATAAATAATAAAGAAAATTAATTTAAAATAACAATAATTTTAAATATTTTACATATAAATAATAACACAATTAATATAAATAAAGACAATCATCATCATACAATTATAAAACTAAGAATAATACAAAGCATTTAAAATATTACAATCATACAATTTCATCGTTATAATACAAATATTATTTACTTTATTTATACAAAGTTTTAAAATTAAGTTATTAAATATAAAATTTCAAAAAATTAACACTACTCTCGACTATTCACTTCTCTTTGCTTTACGTTAAACCCAACTTGCCCTAAATCCATTTCACTAGAACCATACCTATGTCTCGCTCTGCTCATCTTCTTCCTAAATTTACCATCTCTTCTCTATTCATACGATTACCTTCATCAATTCACCAGATTGGACTTTTCTTTCAAACCCATCTTTAATTCTCTCTTGATTCTCATTTTCCAAACTCAATTCAACTCCTCCTCATCGTAATCACCAAGCCCGAAATTTTTCATAAGACTTATCTATGAACGACTCCTTTAGGGAAAAACCTAGCAGAGGGTATCCCATCGAGTCTCAAACAAGCTGGGCTCATCTCTCTCGACCACATGTCGAACCCACCCGGTCTCTCAAACTCATCGGCCAAAACCTTAACTTGTTCATCTAAGACTAACAGAAAACAAGTTGGGAGCTTTTAACAATCTCCATGGTCGTTCAAGCTCAAATTGCTGCTTTAAGTTTAGCTCTCTTTCTCATCTCAGAATTTGTCTCTCGCGACAGAGCCGAGCTTTGAGGAGTTGTTTTGCTTTCTTCGCTTGCATTCGCTTCCACTGCCATTTGGACACGCCGCTGGGGTAGGTTCTTGGGCCGCCACCCATCCGGATGACGATAGTTCGGCAAGTAGTGGGCGGCGGCTAGTGGAAGGAGAGCTTGGAGAAGGAGAGTGAGGTAGGTTTAAAAATTTTCAAAATTGCAATTAGGTCCTTAAGATTTTTAATTTTTATGGTACCGCCGAATTTTCAGAATCGACAAGATGCCGACATCGACCTAAAATCACCGATCTTGACCGGCATTTTTGGCGGCATGCGATGAGGCTTGTTACATTCAATTTTGGTCGATGCAGATGCGTTCATCAGACACCGGAACGGAACGAAATTCCATACACAGGATACAAGGCCTTAGTATTTGAAAAATAAAAAGAAAATGATTTAAAAAAAGAAAAAGGAAGGCTGCTTCTAACAGAGAGCAAAAGGATGGTAGAAGATCCTTCGAAGAGGAAGCTTGCCTTCCCTCCTTACAAATGTTCTCTTTTATAGGCATTCATATCCTTTTTAGTAATTTTAAAACATAACAATAGGAATATTCTTCAATAATCCCTTTGCAAGCTTTCTTCACGAGGTATTTGCATGTAGTCCCCACCATCTTTTCAATTTTCTAAAAGTATTTAGCTATTAATAATTCAATAATAGCATGATCAGAAGTGCCTAATTATGCCTTATTGTTATAAAACCGAAACTAAAATGTAAGAATATTTGGGAGAGGAGAATTCTTCTTATGAAAAAAATGGTATATATTACATCAAGTTAACCCTTCTATTTATAGTACATTTTAACCACCTAATACACATGTGACCACCTACTCCATATATGTTATTGTGTTAGGTAAAACCTAAACAATAACCATCTACCTCATTCTTGTGTTAGGTAAAACCTAACCAATAACCATCTACCTCATTCTTGTGTTAGGTAAAACCTAACCAATAACCATTTACCACATTCTTGTGTTAGGTAAAACCTAACCAATAACCACCTACTTCATTCTTGTGTTAGGTAAAACCAAACCAATCCATATGTACACTAACTATTAAATGGTGCATCTACAATTAGTGGTACACCATATTATTTCTATCTTTTATAACACTCCCCCTTGGTGTGCCATATAATTGTCTCTTCTCTGGCCTTTAAACGTATTTGGTGTTGCCTCGTGAAAAACCTTATCAGGAAAAACCCAGTGGGATAAAAACCATGATAAGGGAAAAAGAGTGCAACTGCGTAAGCTCCCCCTCATTTAACACAATGAGCTCTTCCTCATAAATTTCTTAGATGTCGCATTCCAATCTCGTAGACATGCTTCCTGAAAGGTATAGTAGGAAGTGCCTTTGTGAAAAGATTCGCAACATTGTTGCTTGATTGAATATACTAGATGTTGATTTTTTTGCTCTTGTCGAGATCTTGGGTGAATTGGAAAAATTTCGGAGGGATATGTTTGGTTCTATCACTTTTGATATAACCCTCCTTTATTTGAGCGATACATGCTGCATTGTCTTCAAATATGATTGTTGGTTCTTTGTTGGTCGATAAGCCACAAGTTGTTAAAATGTGGTGCGCCATTGACCTTAACCATACACATTCTCGGCTTGCTTCATGAAGTGCAATGATTTCAGCATGATTTGAAGAAGTAGCAACAAGTGTTTGTTTCTGTGAACGCCAAGAAATTGCAGTGCTTCCATACGTAAATACATAACCAGTTTGGGATCTGGCTTTATGCGGATCTGATAAGTAACCTGCATCTGCATAACCAACCAAAACTTGTTTTGCATTTTTAGTGTAAAATAATCCCAAACCAATTATACCTCGAAGATAACGGAATAGATGTTTAATTCCATTCCAAAGCCTTTTTCAGAAGAGATGAACTAAATCTTGCTAGTAGATTAACAAAGAAAAGCTATATCGGTCTAAGACAATTAGCAAGATACATGAGAGCTCCTATCGCACCTAGATATGGCGTTTGAATTAAGAACTTCTTCGTTTTCTTCGCAAGGCGAAATGGATCCTTCTCGATATTAGCGATCTACCAACCATTGGTGTACTTAATGGAGTTGCTTTATCCATATTAAAACGCCTCAATACCTTTTACAGATATGTCGATTGATGCATTAAAGATTCCGCTGGTCTATGTTCAATTTGCAGACCAAGACAATATTTAGTTTTTCAAGATCTTTCATTTCAAATTCCTTCTTTAAGTACACCACTGTTTCTTGGATTTCTTTAGCAATACCAATGATATTCAAATCGTCAACATAGACAACGATAATCACATATCCGGATGTTGTTTTCTTTATAAAAACGCAAGGGCAAATAGGACTATTTACATATCCTTTCTTTAATAGATACTCGCTTAGACGATTGTACCACATGCGTCCAGATTGCTTTAGTCCATATAAGGATCTTTGCAATTTGATCGAATACATTTCCTTTGATTTTGATTTTAATGCTGCAGGCATTTTGAATCCTTCAGGGATTTTCATGTAAATATCACTATCAAGTGATCCGTACAGGTAAGCTGTAACAACATCCATAAGACGCATTTCTAGTTTCTGAAGAACTGTTAAGTTGATTAAATATCTAAACGTAATTGTATCCATAACAGGAGAGTATGTTTGTTCATAGTCAATTCAGGGTCTTTGAGAAAAACCTTGTGCAACAAGTCGAGCTTTGTATCTCACAATCTCATTTTTCTCATTTCGTTTTCGAACAAAAACTCATTTGTAACCTACAGGCTTTACACTTTGGGGTGTAAGGACAATAGGTTCAAACACATTATGCTTGTTAAGAGAATTTAATTCAGCTTCAATAGCATCTTTCCATTGAACCCAATCATGTCTATTTTGACATTCAATGATAGATCTTGGTTCGGGATCTTCATTTTCATTGAGGATATCACATGCTATAGCATAAGAAAATATTTCATCAATCTCTTTCATATCATTCTGGTTCCATAATTCTTTTGTGTGAATATAATTAATTGCGATTTCTTGATTAATGTCAGTTTGTGTCTCTTCTGGACACTATCCTCATCTTGTGTTTCTAGAGGAACACTTTTATCTATCTTGGGGTCATTAATCACATTTGCTCTTCTTTTTTTTCGAAGATTTTTATCTTTGGAACCGATTGGTCTACCACGCTTCATGCGTGTCGTAGATTCATGAGTGACCATGTTCTCAGATTGTCCTTTTGGGATTTCAATCCGATCAGGAGCATTTACAGCTGGTATAAATGATTTATTCACTCTTTTTGTATCTGTGAAAGCATCTGGTAATTGATTTGCAATTCTTTGCAAATGCACAATTCTTTGCACTTCTGTTTCGCATTGTTTTGTGCGTTGATCAAGATACAATAATGATGGTTCGTACCATGTAATTTCTTTCATCAGCTGTTTATTATCTCCTCCTAATGTCGGGAAAGTATTTTCATCAAAATGACAATAAGCAAAACGTGCTGTAAACATATCACCCGTTTGAGGTTCAAGATATCTAATAATAGATTTACTTTCATAGCCGACATATATCCCCAATCTTCTTTGAGGTCCCATTTTACTACGTTGTGGTGGTGCAATAGCACATATATTTGCATAACCAAAATTCTCAAATGGGAGATATTTGGCTCTTGACCAAATGCAAGTTGTAGTAGGGAGTATGTATGATATGCACTTGGTCGGATGCGAATTAATGCCTCAGCATGACCCCATACGGAAATTGGAAGCTTTGTTCTCATCATCAATGGTCTAGCAATAAACTGAAGGCGTTTAATTAAAGATTCAGCTAAACCATTTTGAGTATGCACATGAGCAACAGGATGCTCGACCATAATCCCAGTTGACATACAATAGTCATTGAAAGTTTGGGATGTGAATTCACCAGCATTATCGAGTTTGACTTTCTTTATTGTATAGTCAGGAAATAGTGCTCGTAATTTAATAATTTGTGCAAGAAATCTTGAAAATGCCATATTATGAGTTGATAGTAAACAAACGTGAGACCATCTGCTGGAGGCATCTATCAATACCATAAAATATCGAAATGGTCTACATGGTGGATGAATGGGTCCACATATATCACCTTGAATACGTGCAAGGAAAGCAGGTGATTCAAATTTTATTTTAGCTGGTGATGGCTTTATGATCAGTTTTCCAAGAGAACAAGATGTACATGGACTCTTATTTATTTGAGTAATCATTTTGTTATTCAATGGATGTCCATGTGTATTCTCAATTATTTTTCGCATCATTGTTGATCCTGGATGACCCAGACGATCATGCCAAATAGAGATTATTGAAGGATCAATGTGTTTTGCTTTAACTACCATATTAGATTCAATCACATTTATATATGTATAATGTAATCCAGTAGGGAGTATTGGTAGTTTTTCCAATATGTTTATCTTTCCTGATTGACAGGTTGTAAGATACATATATTTCATATTTCCCTCAGTTGCAGACTGAGTATCATATTTATGAGAATATATATCATTAAAACTCAACAAATTTCTTTTAGACTTTGGCGCAAATAAGGCATCATGTATTGAGAACTTTGTGCCATTTGGTAATGTGAAATTTTCCTTGCCAATTCCTTCAATCAAGTCTATAGGACCTGATATTGTGTTCACAATTGTTTTTGTTGGTTTTAATTCTGAAAAGAACCTCTTATCTTTCAGGATAGTGTGCATTGTGCCACTATCTGGTATGCATAAATTATCATTATTTGCCGCTCCTTTTACGTAATCGATCCATATCAAAACTTCGCATAAAATAAATAATCTAATGAGAAAATTGCGAGAATAAAGAGAAGAGATGTTATGTTAACTTAAAAATATTGCAATCAGTAATTGAAACTAGTAACATAACAAGCAATTGAAACTGAGTGACATAATAAGCATAATAATACTTAACATAAACATAAGTACATAATTTTAATTTCCATTGCTACTGCCATCAACAATGCCCTGATCCACAAAATCATCAGTAAAATCCGAAGCATTCAGATATGTAGAGTCATCTGAAGGATATGATTCTCAATGAAATCAAAATCAAAAGTACCAAGGTCAGTTGAATCACCTAAAGGGTGTTGTTCAGTAAAATTCACTTCCTTTTCTTTCCCTTTTAAGGATACTTTGTATAACTGACATAGATGTTCAGGAACTTGACAAACTTTAGCCCAATGTCCTTTTGTACCACATCTAAGGCAAGAATCTCCTGAAGTCCGATAAGAACTTCCATGAACATCATTAATATGGTGCTTGTGATTGTGGTGGCTCGTATTTCTTTGAAGAGAGTTATATGGATAACTTCCTCGGCCATATCCACGACCACGGCCACAAATGTAGTTACGACCATAGCCACGACCACGGCCACGACCGCGATCACGACTAGGCCCATGATGATTTTTTCTTTCATTTCGAATTGCAATATTTGCTTCGAAATCTTGTCGCGCCAATGAGGCGGATTGATGATTTTCATCAAAAGTTCATTATTCTTCTCGCTCAAGAAGGCATGAAATCGGTCGAGTAATTTTAAATCCAAGACTCGATATTGTTGTTGCAAGGTTACATTCGATGCGTGGAAGGTAGAGTATGTTTTTTCTAACATATCTTCCTCAGTGATTGTTTGCCTACAAAATTTTAGTTGTGAGACAATTCTAAACATAACTGAGTTATACTCATTGACCTTTTTAAAATCTTGGGCGTAAGCGCTCCATTCATCACGAAGCGAAGTAAAACTTCCTTTTGATGGTCATATCTTTCTTGTAAATTTTTCCACAAATGACTTGGATCTTTATTTGTGAGGTATTCTCTTTTTAATCCCTCATCAAGATGACGACGAATGAAGATCATCGCTTTGGCTTTATTTTGTTTTGATGTTGTATTATTTTCTTTAATGGTATCTAAAAGATCCATTGATTCAAGATGCATTTCAACATCAATCATCCACGGCATATAATTATGGCCCGCACATCAAGAGCGAGAGAACTCAATTTTGGCAAGATTGGACATGTTGGCAACTATATAGAGAGAAATAATTAATACATGTATTCAAATCGATATTACATTAAATAAATTACATGTCTTGCTCAAATGCTATGCCAAGAAACAACATAGGGATCATAATACATGGTATTACTAAGAGAAAATATATGCGAACTGAATTATTTAGCTCTACATTAAGAATGAAACAAAGATATATAATGATGATAATGATACAAAAAATGAAATAATGGACAACATTTGAAAAAAAATTTATAAGAAATTTGAGGTAAGAAATAGTTTTAGGGATGAAGTAAATTATGAAGGAGTGGTATCTATTTATAGAAAAAAATTTACCGTTACCTAGCCGTTATAAATTTACCATTATATATATATATATATATTACCGTTATATATATAGTTGTTATACATTTTTTATTTTTTTAAACATCGATGATGTATACTATACAATAAATTATGTATTTAGAGGTGGTAATAACTTATCATTATTTAAAAAAGGTAAAAAAAATGAGTTGTCTATAATTTGTTTTAATCATATCATAAGTAGAATTAATGTAGATAAAAGAAGAATTTTGTTTTAACAACATCGTAACTATGATAAATAAACGGAATAACTTACGTTTGTTTGATGTACGTAAACCGATAACGTTTGTACGATGTAGGTAGATGGAAGAACCTTATGATTGCTTGATGTTGATAAGCCGAATTTTAGAAATGAGAACGTCGTGCTGATAACGTGTTATAAAACCGAAACTAAAATGTAAGAATATTTGGGAGAGGAGAATTCTTCTTATGAAAAAAATGGTATATATTACATCAAGTTAACTCTTCTATTTATAGTACATTTTAACCACCTAATACACATGTGACCACCTACTCCATATATGTTATTGTGTTAGGTAAAACCTAACCAATAACCATCTACCTCATTCTTGTGTTAGGTAAAACCTAACCAATAACCATCTACCTCATTCTTGTGTTAGGTAAAACCTAACCAATAACCATTTACCTTATTCTTGTGTTAGGTAAAACCTAACCAATAACCACCTACTTCATTCTTGTGTTAGGTAAAACTAAACCAATCCATATGTACACTAACTATTAAATGGTGCATCTACAATTAGTGGTACACCATATTATTTCTATCTTTTATAACACTTATAAATTTTTATAGACTTGGTCATTTATTAAAAATATAAATTTTGTTTATTAATTATATAATTTGTTAAATTATAGAGGGCTATTATATTGAAAGAGTGAATGAGTTTTTGGTACCATGCCTTGGTATTACTTAGAGATTACTACTGGCAAAATGAGTTTTAAGATTATTGTATCAAGAATTGAGAGAAAAGGTAGAAGAATAGAAGAAAGTAGAGTTTAGAAAATAAGAACTACTGAATAAAAAGTAAAGAAAGAGAAAGTGAAGGAAACAAAAGGAAACATACTTCTTGCAATCAATAACTTTTTAAGTCTTAAAATATGTCTTTTATACTAGTCTCATGACTAATCACGTTTGAACCTGCATTATGTTTTTTCTAATACTATTTTTATATGTTTCAATGTCTCTTCCTTTAAAAACATTGTCATGGAAATGAAAGTTGAAATAAGTTACTGCCTCCAAAATAAAAAATTAAGATACTGTTTCCATCCCTTCTAGTATGGAATTGTAAGTGTTTCCTTTTTGGTGTCAAGATGCTCTACACACAAATGAAGTTGGGTGAGTTGACATCCTCTCGTACCAACAATCTCATCATTATCATTATTGTATACTAACCTAGTGTACTTCCTAGCGACCCTCTCTTTCGTGCTCATATTATTAATGTCTGCACAATGCATCTTAAATAATTCATCATCTTCTTCGTAATTCTCGTCAGCTATTTATTTTTCATGTTTTTCTTATACTTCTTCCTTGACTTCATCATCATGAGTACTTGTGTTTGTGAGGAATATGACCTACTATTATAGTCTATATTTTTTGTAGGCCCTTATTAAATATGGTTTAGGATTTTCTTAGTTTAATAGTATATTATTCTTAATTGTTAATTTAATATTTGATGGACATAAAAGATTTAATGTCAACAAAGAAATGTATATAAACTA
The DNA here is from genome assembly GCA_029891385.1 of Erythroxylum novogranatense. NCBI lineage: Eukaryota > Viridiplantae > Streptophyta > Magnoliopsida > Malpighiales > Erythroxylaceae > Erythroxylum > Erythroxylum novogranatense. Next base: position 90,819,136 of record CM057231.1, on the reverse strand, counting down.
GTCTTTTCTCTATCCTAATTAAGTAAAAACAAAACAAATACAAAATGTAGGTATTTATATATTGAGTTATCCATCAAGCTATCGTTTACAAAGAGGGTTAAGAGAGAGAAACAAGTTTATGATCGATGGAAGCTTTCTCTCTACATCATAACGAATTTCGCTCAAGATAAGTGATTTATTCGCTTCATCTATGTGGTTATTATTATATTCAAGAACTGAATGGACATAAATAATTTACATATGATTCATGATTTATGGATGATTTATATATTTGATGTTTAAATAATTAAAAACGAAAAACTTACATGTGGTATCAATGCCTTGATTTTGAATATCTAATAATCCTTACATTAATGACTTGATGATTGTTTCAATTATGATGTTTATTAAAATATATATAAACCGTGATGTAGATGAAGATGAGCTAATGTATATGTGTTATTTGTTATGTCTTTTGATTTGGAAGTCGTCAATCACGTTGGTGTATGTAGCATTGTCCTCTCTTTGTTGTTTAGTTTAAAAGAACTAAAGAAACCAAGAGAAGTATTGCATGGAATGGATACAGGGTTTCGGTGGAGACCCTTTTGCAATAAACAATTAGAAGTTTGGAAATAATGAGAGAGGAGCCCACACCCTTAAAGTTGCTTTCTTTGATTTGCTTCATATATTGTGTTTCTTCATCTCTTACGCTATATTTGATTGAATGTAAGGTTTTTAATAGAATAGAACAAAATGAAATAGAACGGAATGAAATAATTTATAATGAAATGAAATGTAAATAGATGTAATATTATAAAATTTTTATTTGGGAGAAATTGAAAGGTTTATAATGTAATATATGAAATATTGTTTGAAAGAAGGGTTCATAATGTAATAGAGTGAAATTTTGTTTATCATTTTCATTTTAACCTAAACTTCCTAAATCGGAGATAACTTATTTTAATGTAATATATAAAATATTGTTTGGAAGAAGGGTTCACAATGTAATATAGTGAAATTTTGTTTATAATTTTATATTTTATCCTAAACCTCCTAAATCGAGGTAACTTATTTTTACTGTTTAGGATGAGATTAAATGTAATGTGAAACTCTCCTTTTCTATCATATTTTATTCCATTTCATTATAAACCCTCCTCCTAAACGATGAAATAATATTACATTGCATTACATTCCATTCCATTAATAATCATCCAATCAAACATAGCCTTAGTACAATACATCTATCATGTAGTAAATTAGAATGTTAAAAGAAAATTTTTCCAAGGCACTATTTGCTAATACGGAAAGTATAACCATCTATGTGTTTCTTTATTTCTCTGATTTTGGAGGATTTTTTCAATTATGGAAAATTACTATGTATTGTTTCTTCTTTTATAACTTCTAGAATTAGATTTTTAATAGAAAATTATAGTTTTGACCCATGAAATCTTGATATGGATGAGTTGTCTTTCAAATTTTTATTTCTTACGTTTGATCACATTAATGATATTTTGACTTATAATCAAAAGTTTAACTTTAGTTTCATCTTATGATTATGATTATTATTTTATATATATGACAATGTGATTAAAATTAATTTGTTAGTCATCAAAGTGGCCAAATTAATTTTTGAATATATGATCATATAATTTATGTATTTTATGAAATGTTATTATAAAGAAATTTGTTAGTTGATAGAAATTAAGAACTTTATCCAAAGGTAAATCAATGTTTTATAACTAATAAATATAAAGGAGAAAATTAATATGCTCTTGTCACATATATACAGTTATCCAAAGATGCTACATATATTTGATGAAATTTATTTAATTTTTTATAAAATTTAGATAGCCTTCTAATAATGATGACCATATGTATTGTTGTGTTTACCCAAAGGAAAACTACAATATATTTAATGCATGTGCTTCTTGTCTGAATCAATTAATTAGTAAGGGGATGCTTGGTTAAGGGGTATGAGAACAAATCAATAAGAATGGAATGAAAGGTAGTGGTTGGTTGATTATTATGATTGATTGAATAGTTTTTTCATACCCAAGTTTAGGGTAATGGTCCATACCCTCCATGTATGAGAGGAATAGGTTTGATTCCTACCAATATTATTTTTTAAAATTTTGAATTAAATATTTTGAATTAAATATAATTAAAATGTAACTAATTAAAATAGATTTAATTAAATATATAAAATATAATTAATTAATAACTTTAATTAATTAAGATAAAAGAAAATTAATTAATTAATTAAAATAAATACAAAATGTAATTAATTAATTAATTAAAATAATTAATCAACATAAAATCTCATTAATTAATTGAAATATAATTAATTAATTAAATTATAATTAAAATACAATTAATTACATGATTAATTAAAATACAATTAATTACATGATTAATTAAAATATAATTAATTAATATGAAATTAAAATATAATTAATAAAATATAATTGATTAATTAGTTAATTACAATAAATTAAATTAATTTATTCATTATAATTAATTATATTTTAATTAATTACAATAAATTAAATTAATTAATTAATTAAAATAAATAATCAACATAAAAATTTAATTAATTAATTCAAATAATTAATTAATTAAAGTCTAATTAATTAAGTAAAATATAATTAATTACATGATTAATTAAAATCTAATTAAAATATATTAATTAATTAATTAATTGAAATATAATTAATTACATGATTAATTAAAATCTAATTAAAATATACTAATTAATTAATTAATTTAAATATAATTAATTAATTAATTAATTACAATGTAATTAATTAAAATATTATTCATTAATTACTTAAAATATAACTTCATTCGTATTATCATATCAATGTAAATTGTATTAAACTATGTTACTTAATTTTACCGTAGTAATGAAATGGTGGATATTATAGTTGTGTCGATAAATTGCACAATATTTTGGATGATTAATCCATATTTTGAAGATATTATGTAACTAATGATATGTTGATGCAAGAAAATACTACAATTTTTTTTCAAGAGTTATTGAAAAGGAAAATATCAATATACTTTATTTTAAATATTTTGTCATTATAATTAGGGTGTATAAATTAAAATAATTATTTAAAATATATTTAAAATTTGCTATAAAACAAAATTTTAACAAAATTTTATTTCTTAACATTTTAATAAACCAACCACCATCAATGATAATGGTAATCATTCCTTCATCTTAACCAACCATCTTCATTATAATGATTATATCCATTCACATTTCTCACTATATTCATTCTCATTCTCATTCTCATTCCTCTCTATGAACCAAGCATCCCCTAAGTGTTTATATGCTTATAGTTATTAACCTTCACTTTCAAGCTTCATCTGTTACCTTGTTCACTGATGTGAATTTCTCTGAATAGAGTGAGCAAGTCACTTTCCATTTAGGTGCTTTGGATCTTGACTTGACACTATTAGAAGATAAGCCTTCTGACCTTAATAATACTAATACATAGGCTAAAAAGGCACACTATAAGGCATGGGCAAGGTATAATAGGTTATGCTTAAACATTATGCAAATGACAGTTACCAACAACATTAAGCCTACTGTTCCTAACACAGAAAATCAGAATGCCAAATATTTTTTTAAGCTTGTGCAAGATAAATTTTGTTTTATCGATAAGGCACTTTCAGGGATACTTATGGCTAAACTCACGACCATAAAGTTTGATGGGTCAAAGAGTACACGACAATATGTCCTTGATATGACTAATATTGCAACAAGACTTAAGATAATGGGTATGGCAGTCGAAGACTCCTTCTTAGTGCAGTTTATCATAAACTTGCTTCCTATTAAATATGGACTGTTCCATATCAATTATAACACATTAAATGATAAGTAGAATATTTATGAATTGTCCAATAAGCTTATTCAGGAAGAAGTGAGATTCAAGAAACAAGGAGTTCATTCTATTAACCTAGTGGATCAAGGAGGTGAAAAGAAATTCAAACCAAAGGCCAAGAATTAAAAAAAAAAAGAACCTACTAAAGTTTCACAAGTTGTTGATGGTGAAAGGAAGGGACAAAAGTTAGATAAATGTCGTTTCTGTAAGAAAGAAGGACATTATCAAAAAGATTGCTTAAAATGTAAGGCTTGGTTTGAAAAACAAAATACACATTATGTTTCTGTATTTGAATCAAACTTATCTGAAGTTCCTTCTAATACTTGGTGGTTTGATTCTGGTTCCACTATTCATGTTTCCAATATTATGTTGATTCCTTACAATCCAGACCATAAGCTCAACCAACAATTTTCTGTTTATGGGAAACCGAATGAAGGCCCCAACTGAAGCTGTAGGGACTTACAAGCTGACATTAGATATTGAGTTTCACTTGCATCTAATGAGCACTCTCTATGTACCTCCAATTTCTAGAAATTTAATTTCTATTTCTAGACTTGATGCTAATGGATATACCTTTAAGGGTGGAAATGCTTGTTTCAATCTGTATAAGAATAATTCCTTTATTTGTTATGGAATGCTTATGGATTGTATAAAAATTGAAACTTGATGATGTTTTTTTTTTCTGAACCCTTATTTATTGTCAATCATAATGTTGGAATAAAACGTAGTCTGACAAATGAACATTCTGTTTACTTATGGCATAAACGTTTGGGTTATATATCCAAAGAAAGGTTAGAAAGATTAATAAAGAATGAGATTCTACCGAATCTAGATTTTACTAATCTTGGCTTATGTGAGGAATGCATTAAGGATAAGCAAACCAAACATGGTAAGAAAGGAGCAATGAAAAGCAATTAGCTTCTTGAAATAATACACATCGACATTTGTGAACCTTTTGACACTCCATCCTTTAATGGAGAAAAATACTTCATCCCCTTTATCGATGATTTTTCACATTATGGATATATCTATTTACTGCATGAAAAATCTCAAGTTATAAATACCCTTAAGGTGATTGTAAAGAAGGTTGATAGGCAATTAGATAGAAAAGTGAAAATTATAAGATTTGAAGAGGTGGTGAGTATTATGGAAAGTATGATATATCTAGACAACGTTCTAATCCATTTGCTAAGTTCCTTGAAATTCATGACATATATAGACAATGCACTATGCCAGGAGGCACACCGTAACAAAATGGTGTGACAAAGGCGAAATAGAATATTAATAGATATGGTTAGGAGTATGATGAGTAATTCCTCATTATCCAAAATTTTATGGACGTAAGCACTTAAAACTGCTATATATTTACTAAACAGGGTTTCTAGTAAGGCAATTCTTAAAACTCCTTTCGAGTTATAGATAGAAGGAAACCTAGTTTAAGACACATGTATGTTTGGGGTTGTCCAGCAGAAGCATGCATCTATAATCCACATGAAAGAAAATTAGATTCTCAAATAGTTAGTGATTACTTTGTTGGTTACCCAGAGAAATCCAAAGGGTACAGGTTTTATCCAAAGGATACAGGTTTTACTGTCTGAACAATAGTTCTAGAATTGTTAAAACAACCAATGTCAAATTTTTAGAGAATGGTGAGATTAGTGAGAGTGCTGAAAATCAAGTTATGAATATTAATGAAATAAGGGTTGATGTTCCATTACCCATAAATGTTCTTAAACATGCAACTACAACAAATGTTATTCCTGCTTTGGAAGATCAAAATAATTAAGAACAACATTTGGGTAATGAAGAAGCACCTCATGAAGAACCTAACTTACCACTAACTCATGCATTTGAACCAGTTGGTATAGCTTTAAATAAACCTATAAGGGTTAGAAGGTCAACTATTTCTGATGATTATGTGGTTTATTTTCAAGAGTTAGATTATGATTGTGGCATTGATAATAATCTTGTTTCGTTTTCACAAGCCATAGGTAGTGATAAGTCTGAAAGATGGATTGATGCTATGAAAGAAGAGTTGAAATCAATGGCTCAAAACAATGTTTGGGATCATGTAAACTTGCCAGAAGGTTCTAAACGAGTTGGCTGTAAGTGGGTCTTTAAGACCAAACACAACTCGAATGGCAATATTGAAAAATATAAAGCCAGAATTGTTGTCAAAGGTTACACTTAGAAAGATGGAATTGATTATACGAAAACTTTTCCACCTGTCTCAAAGAAAGATTCATTAAGAATAAATTTAGTATTAGTGACTCAATTTGATTTAGAGCTATATCAGATGAATATGAAAATAACCTTTTTGAATGGGGATCTTGAGGAGAAAGTTTATATGGATCAACCTGAAGTTTTTTCATTTAAAGTAAAGAAAGTATGGTGTGTAAATTGAAGAAGTCAATATATGAACTTAAACAAGCTTCCAGGAAATGGTATATTAAGTTCAATAATACCATTACTTCTTTTGGTTTTGAGAAAATCACTGTTGATCGGTGTATTTATTGGAAGATCAGTGGGAGTAAGTTTATATTTCTAGTTCTGTATATTGATGACATTTCGTTTGCTGCTAATGATTTGGGTTTGTTGTATAAGACTAAAGAATTTCTTTCTAAAAATTTTGAGATGAAAGATATAGGAGAGGCATCCTATGTGATTGAAATTTCAATATTTCGTAAGAGATCAGAAGGTTTATTAGGATTGTCTTAGAAAGCCTATATGGAGAAAATTGATGAGAAATTTAACATAAATAAGTGCTTAGTAAGTTTAGTCCATATTCAAAAAGGAGATAAGTTTAGTCTTATGCAATGTCCAAAGAATGATGTGGAACGTAAGGAAATAGAAACAATACCATATGCTTTTGTTGTGGGCAGTTTGATGTACCTACAAACCTGTACTAGACCCGTTATTAGTTTTACAGTGGGGATGTTGGGTAGATATCAAAGTAATCCTGGTATTGATCATTAAAAGGCTGCAAAGAAAGTGATGAGATATCTTCAAGGAACAAAGGATTACATGCTCCCTTATAAGATGTATGATTATTTAGAAGTGATTAGATATTCAAATTCAGATTTTGTCAGATGTGTGGATAGTAGAAAGTCAACGTTTGGCTATTTGTTCCTATTAGATGAAGGAGCAACCTCGTGAAAAAGTGTCAAATAGTATGTTATTGCTTCATCCATTATGGAAGCGGAATTTGTAGCTTATTATGAGGCTATAATTCATGCATTAGGGCCGCACAACTTTAATTCAGAGCTTGGAGTTGTCGACATAGTAAGCAAGCCATTGAAAATTTATTGTGATAATTCTGCAATAGTCTTCTTCTCTAAAAATGACAAATACTCCAGAGGTATAAAACACATGAAATTAAAGTATTTTGTTATTAAATAGGAGTTTCAGAAACAAAGAGTGCATATAGAATATATTAGAACGGATCTCATGGTAGCAGATCCTCTAACTAAAGGTTTACAACCAAAGAGATTCAACAAACATGTGTTTAGGATGGGTCTTGGTTGTATTGATGATTGATAATAATATTTGATGATGATGTTTTGGCACTCTTGACCTCAATAATAATATGTTTTTGAATTATATATTTTTATTCGTTATGTTTACATATACATGATCATTTGAATAAGAAATTTGTATGTATTTTCATAACAGGTATGTGGATTGTATGTTGTTTAAATACAACTTATGAACCTAAACATAATAAGTGCTTAATATAGTGCTATATGGAAGGGAGTATACGACTATACTGTGTATGATCACCATAACTCGTATTATGCGATTTGTTGTGTTGAGGTGCTTATAATGTTTAACTTTTATAAGATTTAATTTTGCTAGCCTTATGTTATACTATTAAATATAATGATGAAACATCCGCCCATATGGGAGAATGTAAGAAATATGGCCTGATTTTATGGCCCATATTTTTTGTAAGCCCGTATTAAACTTGGTTTAGGGTTTTTTTAGTTTAATAATATATTAAATCTTAATCGTTAATTTAGTACTTGATGGACATACAAGATTTAATGTCAACAAAGAAGTATATATAAACTACTCTTCTTTCTACCCTAATTAAGTACATACAGAACAAATACAAAACGTAGGTATTTGTGTATTGGGCTATCTCTCAAGCTATCGTACAGAAAGAGAGTTAAGGGAGAGAAACTGGTTTATGATCATTAGAAGCTTTCTCTCTACATCATGAAGATTTCCGCTCAAGGTAAGTGATTTATTCGCTTCATCTATGTGGTTATTATTATATTCAAGATTTGAATAGACATAAATGATTTACATATGATTCATGATTTATGTCTTTAATGTTTGAATAATTAAGAACAAAAAACTAACAGTGTTAACATATATGAATGAAGTTAGGTCATTAATTGATATTATAGTTGATAAAGGTGGCAATGACATAAGAAACAAAGGTTGAACCAAGTCTAGATTGTGATGAAAATATCGTTTGAGTAGGATTTTTAATTTTGCTTTATTCCCTTCTATTTTTTGCCCATATTCTTTATGTTGGTAGAGCAATTGATTCTGCAATTTATTTATTCCATATATATTTTTTCTTGTCTGTGTCATGATTCAATTGAATTTCAAATTATATTGATATGTAGTTCTTTAATAGGTCAGTTATCAAAATATCAATCAAGAAACATAGTATTAAAAATAAAATATTCTACCTAACTATCATTCGAATACCACATGGCCAAAATTTTAATAAAATGCTACGAGGATTATTGGCTCAAAAATTAAGAATAATTAGTGTAATTTTGTAGTATAACACAATGATTAAATGAATATTTGACAACTAAAAGGACTCATTTGAGAAGAAGAATCCAAATTGAAGATTGAGAAGAAACAAAGAAAAAAGAAATAAAAATCAAAGAGTGGAATAAAAACAAAGATAAGAAGAATCAATAATCAAATATTGAGATGAAACTAAGAGAAGAAGAATCAATAAACAATAATGTGATGAAAGAAAGAAGAACAAAAAATTAATTCTAATATAAAGGAAATGTTGATGGAGTGACATTTTTAAAAGATCATCAGTTCTAAAGCCAAATGTTACGATCAAAATGGATTTTTAGATTATTGTATCAAGAATTAATAGAAGACGAAGAATATGAGAAGTTTAGAAAATACTAAATGCTAGGTAAAAGGTAAAGAAGAGAGAAAATAAAGTAATGAAAATAGACTTTTTGTTAATTGATAACTCTCCAAGTCTTATAATACATCTTTTATATCACTCTTGTTAGTAATCACATTTCAAGATGTATTATGCCTATTTTGTATTATTTTTATATGCATCATGGATGTCATTATGTCAGGAGATTCATTATTTCTATTTGGTCTATAATGACAATGAGTTAGGTTAGGTTTAAGTTACCTATAACCCATATCTAATTTAATTGTTTCCCAATTTAAATTTGACCCGATCAAGTTCGGATGGTGCAAAGCTCCATCAAATTGAGGATGACATAGCATCATTTTGTTACATCAGAACATCCAATGGCATAGAAATCCATTCATAAAAATAGAGAGTCGATGTATTTGAGAAGTTTTAGCATTTCAAATCATTTATTTAATGCAACTTGAAAGGAGACTACAAGCTATTCAAAGCTGGTTTTGTTATGCAAGAATGAGGAATGTCAATTTGTTTGAGGAAGCTAAGGATGTCTTGAATTATAACCAGATAGGGTATATGACCAATGTCGGCCCTGGGCAGGGGCCAGCAGGGCACCTTCCCAGGGCCCATGATGAGAGGTGGCCCCTCTTCAACAACCCCCTCTCTTGATACTTTTTTATTATTGGCAAATTTTTTACATATAGTCAAACAAATTTTAACTGTGCTTTTTCAATAGACAATAGCCTCCTTTCTAACTAACAGCAACAGACGTAGGCAACACGCAACAGCCTCCTCCCTCCCAAGAAATTTTAATGTTATAAGTTAATGTTAATTTATACATGTTGGCTTTAAATGATTTTAACGCTATAAGTTGACCCTTTTTTTTTGAAGTAAAGATAACTTTATGGTCCTCATACTTATAAATAGTCTTGAAATATTTAAGTATATTTTACCTTCTAATTTTTTATTTTCATCAATATATATATATATATATTTAAAGTACTTTAACTCAAAAATTAACAAAAAAAATTTTACGATTCTATCTTACGAGTTTTGAGTTTAATTTAAAGGTAAAGTTTCGATTTTTAATATTTTTTACTCTTTGTTTTCTATTTTAATATTAGATATTAAATTTTGCTATTTATTATCAAATTCTATTGACTATACCTATGACTATAGCATCAGTTGAGAGAAGTTTTTCAAAGTTAAAATTATTGAAAACCTACCTAAGATCATCAATGCCACAAGAAAGATTGAATGGTTTAGTTATGTTATGTATTGAGAAGGATATGTTGGACAATATTAATCTTGATAATATTATTAATGATTTTGCATCTAGAAATGCATGAAGAAATTGTTTTCATAAATCATGATCCTATGTATAATTGTTAGTGTTATAATCATTTAATATTTAGTTGATTATGTAAACTTATAAATTAAGTTATTTATGTTTCATACAAATATGTAAACTTAAGTATACTATCAATTTATTAGGGCCATTTTTTTAATTTTGCCCCGGGTCTATAAAACTATAGGAACAACCCTGTATATGACCAAACTAAGACTGACTGCTTTGAAAAGTTCCTCTGAAGATTTCATCACAAGAAGGCTAAAAATGAGACTGAACTTATAAAACTACATTGTTACTACAAAGATGTTGCAATTATGTAAATGTGGCTAGAGTACATTCCATAGATTTGGAATGGTTTGAATTGTAATGTTTTGTGATGAATCTATCAATTCAATATGAAATTTATTAATTACTTTCCAAAAAATCATTTGTTTAATTAATTCAGATTTAGTTTATTTTATTTTCAAATATTATAATCTATTTTATTAACATTCATGTATAAATTAACATAACTAACATGAATATATTATAATAAATCGCAACTTCTGTTATTTAATTGACATTTTATTATTAATATAAAATTTAACAAATTTTAAAATTATAATTATAATTTATCGTTAATTTTCTTTATAATTTGATTCTAATACGTAAGTTGTATCATATTTGTTGCTACTTGTTCAGGTTCTTGTGTTATTCTTATGTATTACGAGGAATGAAAATATGTCAACAAATTATATTTGAGTTTTTGGAATTAAGTGGGAAATTAGAATTCTTTTTTGTGTCAATTATAATATAAACAGTACAACCTAATTCTAACTCAAGGGCATCGAACACGCAGTTTGAATCCTTTGTCTAATATAACCCTGTCCAATTTCATCCAATGTCTAAAATAGCGTTTCTAAATTCATGTCCAATGATTAATGCGACAAAATAACGTTTCTAAATTCATGTCAAATGATTAAAACCACATCATTTTGAGCATTGGATAGGGTTATTTTAGACGGAGGATCCAAATTTTCAAACACAATGTTAGTGGTTTCATTCATCCCATTGGAACAAGAGCTAGCTTGCAATGAGGGACTGTTTAATTATGGTACAGTGCTTAGTCCTGAATAGCATTTGGCCTTTGAGATCAATACAAAACGCCAATGGAGACGATAATAGTATACACTTCTATCTGCTTTAGGAGGTCGCGTCCAGGCTATTACCAATTCCCTTGTACTTCAAATTGCGATTTCTCAGAAGGGAAATTTATAAAAATGTTTAAATTGGTGTGCGTACTCTGTTGTTCAAGTCTGTAAAGCAAACATTTTTTGCTAAAACTACAAATCTACAGGAATGAGGCTTGAAAGCCGCAGCAACTGTTCAGAACACCTTATTGCAACTCTAATAATGAAGGGAAAAACAAAAAGACAAAACTTGAAAGAAACAAATGGTATTTGCAAAAGATAAAAAAATTGGCTTTTTCATTCTCCTGGAAAAGCAATAATCAGGGTACATAAACCAGAAGCTATTACCTGCTTCTATTGCACTAATCTAGCCATCTTCTGATCAACTCTAATTCAAAACATTTACTGATCAGTACAGGCATTGCACCACTAGAGTTCGCAACTCTGAAGGCTGGATCACGTTCTATGTCGAAAACCTTATTCTTCTAAAAAAAAGTCTAGTCCTCGTATAAAATGAAATGAAAGACCAAGTATCTGACCTCAATCAATGAAATCTCGGAAGCAATGCGATCAGGCAGCAACAGATGTTTGCTTCTTCAGTTTCTTACTTTCGTGCGAGTTCTTCCTGGCCTGTATCATTCTGGAAAGTATATCGGCCTGCTTTGTGTTGCCCTCTTGGTTAAGGCTCTTAATCAAAAGTTCTGTGCTACTCCAATCGCTTGTCCCGCTTTTCTCTATAATTTTACACAAAATTGAATATGAACTTAGGGTCTTCCCAGCTGCTAGGAGGGCATCCAACACTTTATCATAGCTTTTAAAGTCTACGGTGAAGTCTCTTTCCAATGCAAAATCCAACAATTTAAGAGCAGCAACCCTCTCTCCCTTATCACAAAGCACAGATAGAAGATCATCAAAATTGACATCATATCCACTATGCATTAGAAGCTCGATTCGTCCAAGTGCTTCCTCAACATGGCCTCTCAGGAGAAGAGCTTCCAAAATCTTAGCAACCAAGTCCGTATTCTCCTTCAACCCCTTCTCCACCATACTCTTCATCACACGACTGGCAGTTTGAACCCTCCCATCTTCAAAAAGACTCTGCAGCACTGATTTAAATGTAGATGAATCTGGAAGATGCCCATCTTCAATCATCATATCCAAAGCTGTTTTGGCATCAACTGGCTCACCTTTCCCCAAGTAGCTCTGGATGAGAACCTTATAAGCATCTGCATCTCGAGGGACCCCTCTTCTACCCATGATCTTTAGAATTTCAAAGGCAGAATCAGGGGAACCTTCTTTTGCATGCCCACGAATCAAATTATTCAAAGCATGTGCATCCTGAACCCCCTTCTTCATCAACTGCCTGAAAAAGATTTCAGCTTTTCCCGTCTGACCATTGCTGCATAGATACTCAATCATTGGGTTGAACGCACTTGACTCCATTTCCAAAGTACTCAGTGGCCCCAATATAATTTGCTTCTCAATGAGGTCATCCAATAGTTTCGCTGCTCCATCATACTCCTCAGCCTTACAGAAATTCTCAATCAATATACCATAATGTCCTGCCTCTGTTGGTATGCTCAACCGAATCATTGACTTCAGCACATCTGCAGCAGCGTTCAAATCACCAGCCTTGCAATGACATGATAACAAGCTCATAAAGATTGAATTGTCCTTTGGCGCAATATGTCTCTTCACCATATCCTTCAATATACTTTTGGCCTCGTTCATTTTTCCAGCATCACAAAGTCCAGGCAACAAAGTAGAATAAGTAACAGCATTAGGCTTAATGCCAAACGAATTCATCTCCTGAAGCAAATTCATCCCATCATCAACTCTACCTACTGCAACATACCCTTTAATCATTGTCGTGTAACTTATCACGGTAGGTGCTATATTCCTCCCCTTCATTTCCACAAACAATTGCTCTGCCTCCTCCATCTTTTTAAACCTATAATACCCATTAATCATTATGTTATAAGTTACCACGTCTGGGGACAATCCTCTATTCTTCATATCTTCATAAAACCTCATAGCAGTTTCCAACCTCAGAGATAAAAAGAAACCCCAAAGCATAATGTTATAACTATGCCTAGTCGGCTCAATCCCCTCCCCTAACATCCTATTGAAGTACCTTTTAGCCATCATATACCTCCCTCTCCTCAAAATAACCTTAAACAGAGTATCATAACTCTTAATAGTCCTCTCTACCCCAAGTTCCTTCATTTTATCAAAAATCTTAACAGCCTCCTGAACTATCCCCGCCTTACCATAACCATCAATCAACTCCACAAACATATCCTCATCATATGGAACACCCTTTTTAGGCATATCTAACAAAATGCAACGAGCATGATTCAGCTTGGAAGCTCTACCTAGAATCTGAATCATTATAAAATGGGTCTCCCGATCGTGTTTAAACAACCCAGACCTCTCGACCCACCTAAAGAACTGGAGCACGTGCTCACTGTTTCGAGCTCCGTGCAAAACGTTATACACCAAACTGTGATCGAACTCGGGCACCAAATTCCGGATGGAGTTCTGCAACCGGGTCGTCCAGGCCCGTTTCGCCATCATTTTGCAGATTATATCCTCCATTTTTTCTGGGTCTGGACGTTTACGTCTTGGAACTCTCTGAAATTGACGCTCTTCAAAGCCACCATCTGTGGCCTTAGGTTCGGGTACGGATTCTGGTCGTGGGTCCGGGGATGGGGATGGGGTTTCTGGGATTGGCGTGTCGTCAAAATTGGAGACGGGGTCTTCGATTAGAGCAGAGAAATGGCGGTTAATGTAAGAGATGGGGAATCTGGGATAAACCTTACGACTTAAGTGGCAGGGTTTGGACAGAGCAGCATAGGACATTTTGAAGAAAACTGCGAACTAGGAAGTGGGTATCTTTTAGTTGTTAGATCATTCGTTATTGCGTTTGATCTACATGAAAAGACAGCGAGGAACGAAAGCAAAACATGTACAGAGGTTGTAGATACTAGGGTTTAAGGAAAATGGTGACTTCTGGCTCTAGTACATCCAGAGGCTTTTAGGTCAAAGTTGGGCCGGGCTAGAGTTAACCGATGATTCTCAACTTTTGGTTTTTGTTAAGAAAGAAGAACATGACTAATTTGGCGATCGATGGATTGAATATTAGCATTTATCTTTATAGTTAACTTTTATGCAAAACAATTTATATCAATGTTATAAATATGGTACCATATTCGATACTAAATTGAATTATGATACGATATTATACCGGTATCATTCAGTACATATTCGGCACCAGATATAAGTTAATTTTATTTCAATTCACCTCCACTCGACCAGTCAAGATTTGTTGCATTGTTCAAACAAAGTAAATAGAAACCAGTATGAAAGTCCCATGAAAAGATTCAAGTTACAAGCATCAAGCAGCTTTTGACGACAGTAACTGGAGTCTCTTCCTTGAGGCCGAATCCAAATTATTCCCACACTTCGTGTCACACAACCATCGTCATGTTCAACAGGAAAGAACAACCCTTTGGTAGCTTGAGATATTTCTACAAGTGATTTGCAGCTTTTCAATGTGGCAGTCTAGGTTGAGATATAAACTAACTCACATCGGGCTCTATAATGTTTAGATATTATTCACGATCTGCTAACAAATCACCATCTTCCATGTTCAACTGGAACCCTTCGATAATGGTAAATTAGCTCCTTTTGTTTTGTTTAAACCAATGATGATGATCACATCATCAACATAAATAGAGACGCAACGAACATCACAAAGAGATAATAATCATTCATTGATTGTACAAAGGCCAAGAAAAGTAATATATGTATATATATGTGCGCATATATATACGGAACCTCTTTATTCCATTGCCTTGATATTGGACCATAATATGTATATCTTATGTATTTGTGCATATCCTGGTATGCTTAGGAATTTTTTTTTTAATATAATCTTGTTAACTTGATTTTACGAGGGAGCAAGATATAAGGAGATTTTCTCTTACTGGTTTGATGCTGGAAGGATGTATATCACATACATGTGCGTAATGTTGTGAAAATCGACCGGATTAGAGCAGATTTACAGATAAATAGGATTAAAAGAATAATAATGAACACACTGATTTTATTTAGAAAACTCCCAAATTAGGGTAAAAACTACGGGCAAAAATAGAATACTTTTACTACTGAAAAAAATTGAAGAATTACAAGAACAAACTAGATCCAAAAATACACATAATATTTTTTTTCTCTCTTTCGCTTTCTTTTCTCTCTCACCTCACTACTCTCCTCTTCTCTACTTGTTGTGAAATTCTTCATACTACTCCTGCCTTTTTATAGGTAAGAGTGCATTTGGCTGTACTAGGCATGGTAGGCTCCAAATTTGGTGCCTACCAGCCAACAATTTTTGGCAGCCACAATTGTTGATAATTCTCGCACTTAAAGAATTGATTGATAATCAATCATATCTTCACACTATTTTTTTCTACCTTGTCGCTCCATATTATTTACGTCTATATCAGGTCACACGAGGATCGACACCACATAAACTTGTCACCATTGATTGCTTTTATCATAAAATCTGTCAGATTATTCATTGTATGAATTTTCTGCATATCTACTGTTCCTTCTTCCACTTTTTTCACGAGCGAAGTGATACTGAACTCGAATGTGTTTTATTTTTGAATGAAATATTGGATTTTTTGCAAGATGCAAAGCACTTTGACTGTCACAATTCAGAGTAATATTCTCTTGCTTATTCTCAAGTTTTTCCAACAATATCTTCAACCACACTGCTTCCTTAGTAGCTTGTGTCGCTGCCACATATTATGCTTCTGTTATTGACGTAGCCACAACTGACTACAGTTTTGAAACCCAGCTCATAGCTCCTTTAGCTAGTGTAAACACATATTTTGTAGTGAATTTACTTTTATCAAGATCACCTGCATCATTAGCATCAACATATCCTTTGACAGTAAAATCTGATTCTTCATAACATAATGCAACAGGTTCCTTTGATATATCTGAGAATCCTCTTGATAGTATTTCAATGCTCTCGACCAGGATTTGTCACGTATCTACTAACTAGTCCTACTGCATGTGCAATGTCTATTTTTGTACAAATCATAGTGAACATTAAGCTTCTTACTGTTGATGCATACGATACTCGAGACATCTCCATCATCTCTTCTTCATTGCTAGGACCCATATTTGAGGATAACTTGAAATTAACAAGAAAGAAGGGCATAAAATTGACTTACAATCTTATATTTTGAATCACCTCAAAATCTTCTTCAATTGATTCTTTTAAGAAAACCAAATCTTCATATTATTTCTGTCTCGGTGAATTTGCATCCCTATAATCTTGTTTGCTAGTCTCAAGTCCTTCATTTCAAATTCTCTAACCAACAATGCCTTCAATTATTTGATACGATCATTATTAGGGCATGCTACCAACATATCGTCTACATACAACAGCAAGACTAAAAAATCATCTTTCTCAAACCTCATGAACTATGCACAAGGGTCTGCATTCCGTTTGCTGTATCCAAGGCTCATGATAAAGAAATCAAATATCTTATACCAACACCTCGGCGTCTGCTTTAAACCATACAGAGATTTGTTCAACCTATAAACCAAGTTCTCTTTCCCTTTTTCTTCAAAACCTTATGGTTGGAGCATATAAATTCCTTCTTCAAGATCTCCAAGAAGAAATGTAGTTTTCACATCTAACTGCTCAAGATGCAAGTCAAATATAGCACATATTGCTAGAATTACTCAAACTGTAGTGAGTCGAATGATCACGGCTCTGTCGATTTGACCTTACGATCGACCCTCAAAAATCGGTCAAAAATAATAATTTCCAAGATTGCGGTATAGGTTGCAACCTCGGGTCGTCTCACTTAATTGGAACCTAATGAAATGGACCTAAGCTAGCCTATATGTCATAAAACGCAAGTGAAATCAGTGAGGAAAAATGGGGTTTTGTTTGAAAACATTAACTACACTAAAAAGCATGTAAAAAGTATTTTTTGGATTTTTTAAAAATAGAAAAAGAAAATACTAAAACAAGTGATAAAATCCTCTTGAAAACGAGCTTTGGCTATCACAATTTAAAACTAAGTGTGAATGGTAAACCTTAAAGAATTCTTTTTAAGTCCAGGGTCTTGATTAATGGACTCCTGTCACTCTCGACTCCATTTCTCAAGACCCCATTAGGTGCTCTTGAGCTCTAGAACCTTAAAGGAACCTTTAAGTCCAAGGTTTTAATCAATGAACTCCATTGCTTAAAACCTTGTTAAAAGCATCTTAGTGTGTGCAGATGGGATTAGAAATCACTAAGTTTGAATGGAAAACCTTAAAGAACTATCTTTAAGTCCAGGATCTTGATTAATGGACTCCTGTCACTCTCGACTCCATTTCTCAAGACCCCATTGAGTGCTCTTGAGCCTCAGAACCTTAAAGGACTCTTTAAGTCCAGGATCTTGATTAATGAACTCCATTGCTCAAGATCCCGTTAAGCTCATCTTAGTGTGTGTGGTGGGATTAGAAATCACTAAGTTTGAATGGTAAACCTTAAAGAACTATCTTTAAGTCCAGGATCTTGATTAATGGACTCCTGTCACTCTCGACTCCATTTCTCAAGACCCCATTGAGTGCTCTTGAGTCTCAAAACCTTAAAGGATTCTTTAAGTCCAAGGCTTTAATCAATGAACTCCATTGCTTAAAACCTTGTTAAAAGCATCTTAGTGTGTGCGGTGGATTTGCCAATGCAATGGGTCAAATGAAATCTAGCATCAACTCAATATCAAACACAACTAGGTAGAAAAAAGAGAATCGACAAGATCACAAGTTGACATATATGAGACTTCATATATTTAAGCACATAATTCTACATAAACAAATCCACACACCTTACATTGTTCAACGCTTAATTAAACTCTAATTAAGCTAATCTAACTACAAAGCAATAAACCCCAACTCGGCTGTTCATAACAATGTAGTTAAATGTGACAATGTAAACTACCAATCCAAACAACGCATTAAATGTCCAACATTTAACTATAATCAAATAGCTTCACTACAAATTACAAACCCTAGACCTAGGAATTTATAAATCATAGCTAAACTATAGATTAAGCTACTCCCCTTGAAAGCTCGATGAACTCCAGCCATCACTGCATCTTCAACAGGAAAGAAATGCCAAGCCACGTATAGCAACCGGAACCTTCACAACTCGTGACGAATCCAAGCTACCATGATGGAGTCGACAGTAAAAATGGGCAACAAAACCTATGTGAAATTATCCCCAGGGAACCCCGAAGGGAACCTTGGGTGGTGGACGATGTTGCTTCCTCTTCTTCTCTCTTCGCTCGTCTCCCTTCTCTCTGCCGTATGTCGATCTCCAGAAGATGATGCCCGTTCTAACCTAATTCAGCAATATTTAAGGGATGGTTCACGGGTCGGGTCAGTACAGTGAGTGATTTTTTCATTTAAAGTTCGAATACCCGTCTGGACGTCGCGGCGTGCTAATTAATATTCGTCGCGACGTATGGAATTGCTTGCTCGTCGCGACGTATAAATTAATATTCGCTGCGACGTGTGGAAATGATTTGCTCGCCGCGACGTGTTGAATTGTTGACGTCGCGACTTATGATCATGTGTTGATGCGCCGCGACGTGGGAGTTACATTTGCCGCGGCGAGGTGATTAGTTCATGCCGCGATGTGCCTTAAGGACTTCATGCCGACTCTTCATATCCTTTTTGACTCCTTTTCTCCTGCAATATAAAATAACAATTTGCAGTATCAATTGTTCTTAGAAAAATTATAATGCAATTAATGTCAATTTGTACAATTTAACTAGCAAATTGCATAAAACATAAACTCATCATAAGAGACTAATTTAAACACAAAGAAAATCCAAAGCAAAAGCTTGTTTGTTTTCAAGAGTCACACCAACAATTTTTTTCAGAATTATGACGCTCAAGACGAGTAAAAAAATTTGAGATTTCTTAAAAGAAGAATATGTAGGGAATGAAAGAATCAAAGGAATGCAAATGCTCAACTTAATTAGAGAATTTGAGATACAAAAAATGAAGGAGTCAGAAACGATCAAAGATTACTCCGACAGGCTCATTGCCAATAACGTAAGATTTCTTGGTTCTAATTTTGATGATTCTAGAATAGTTCAAAAAATTCTAGTAACCATTCCAGAAAGATTTGAGGCTACAATTTCATCACTCGAAAACTCAAAGGATTTGGCAAAAATCAGTTTGACAGAATTGTTAAGTGCATTACAGGCACAAGAACAAAGGAGACTCATGAGGCAAGAAGGAATTGTGAAAGGCGCTTTTCCAGTAAAATCATACAACAAAAGGAAGATGGATTATTTTGACATTAAAGCTTTGCAAACTTTAAAGCAAGGAGGAGTGTTAGAATGTTTGCTTTAAATTTATGCATGTGATTGTTATGTTTTTCATTTTAAATAAAAGTCCAAGTCAATATGTAATCCTATTATAAAGGGATTGTTATCTGTTATGTGATTCTTAGGGATCATGATTAGGATAGCTTATTTTTCTAAATTATTGTTAGCTTTTTCAGCTATTTAAACTCAAAGCTGATATGAAATAAATGAGAACCTTCTCCATATATCTTTTCTATACACAAAAAAACCAACATGGTATCAAAGCTTTTGTCTTGAGGGACCTGTGAGATGAGTGAAACAAAAATACAAACCTGATTTACAACCTAGAATTACAACAAGAATTACAACCATCTTCAAGCAATGGAGATTGAATTACAACTGTCTCAAGGCGCACCACCAATTTTTGATGGTGAAAACTATCAAGTTTGGGCTGTTCGAATGAAAGCTCATCTTGATGCTATGGATGTTTGGGAAGTTGTGGAGGAAGGCTATGAAGTGCCTCCATTGCCAACAAATTCTACAATGACTCAAATCAAGATGCACAAAGAAAAAAAAAACAAATTCAGGAGGAGACAAAAACAAGATTTCAACAATAACGACAACAACAACAGAAACAATGATGATTCATATCCACCATGCTCACATCGTAAAAAAATCAAAATGCGAGAGAAGCCAAACAAGCTGTAAACGATCAACTTGAAAAGGAGGAGTTATTTGCAGCATCATGTCTAGCCTAATAGCGAAATTATGGGAGCACAAACAAAAAAAAAGAGAAAAAAAAGTTGCTTGGAGTTTGCAGTATCAAAGTCAAGGAGGAGTGTTGAATGTGACTTTGAAACAGTCAAAGATATTATTAGAGATATTATTGGGATAGCCATCAAATAAATTAGATTTTATTCTATGCTGATTTAGATTAGATGTTATCTTATTTTTGAATTTGAGTTAGAGAAAAGTTGTATAAATTGGCAAGTTTCTATTCAATAAAATATATGGTGTTCTACGATAAAACCTTCTCTCTTCTTCTCTTTTATTTACTCATCATGCTTCAGCTTTATAAAAACAACAATTGTTGGTTTTTTTATGTATAGAAAAGATACATGGAGAAGGTTCTCAATTATTTCATATCAGCTTTGAGTTTAAATAGCTGAAAAAGCTAACAATAATTTAGAAAAATAAACTATCCTAATCATGATCCCTAAGAATCACATAACAGATAACAATCCCTTTATAATAGAATTACATATTGACTTGGACTTTTATTTAAAATGAAAAACATAACAATCACATGCATAAATTTAAAGCAAACATTCTAACACTCCTCCTTGCTTTAAAGTTTGCAAAGCTTTAATGTCAATATAATTCATCCTTCTCAAGTTGATCGTTTATTGCTTGATTGACTTCTTTCACATTTTGTTGCGCGTCACATATCCTTTCAACATGTCCTAATTGACCACACTTGTTGCATCTTACATCTGGCCTCCACCAACACTTGTGTTCTGGATGATTTGTTTTCTTGCAATACGAACATGGTGGAAGAGTCAAAAAGTGCATTAACAACCATGAAAGTGTAGCCAATTATATATTAAACTTGGGCTCAATCATCGAACCACAGGAAAAAATATTTTGTTAAAATCAATACCTTCTTTCTGAGCATATCCTTTTACCACCAATCTAGCACAATATCGTTCTAATTGATCGTCACCACTCTGCTTGATCTTGTAAGCCCATTTATTACTAATAGGCTTTCTTCCTTATTGTAGTGATACCAGCTCCCATGTCTTATTCTTATGTAGAGCTTCAATTTCTTCCTGCATTGCTACCATCCACTGAGATGCATCTGAACTATTCACTGCTTCTTAAAGAGTTCATGGCTCTCCGTCCTCAATTAAAAGACAGTATGCAATATTGCTCTCCATAATATAATATGAGTGCTAGCTCGATGCTCTTCTTATGTAAGTTAATCTCTGAATATCTAGAACATCATATTCAACTGGTTCTTACTCCTTGTGCTCTAGTGCAGCTTCAGAAGAATCATTTTGATCAACTTCCCTATTCATTTGTACTGTTGTAGTTTATGGATTCTCTTGTACAGTGCCAACATTTTTTGCTTGCTCTTGATCTTTATCTTCCATGAAGATAACATCCTTACTGATAACAATCTTGTGAGCAGTGGAATCCCACAGATAATATCCTTTACTCCTTTAGCATATCTTAAGAAAATACATCTTCTGAATTTTGGATCCAACTTTGTAGTTTCTTGGGCATTGAACATCACATAGGTCGGACTTTCAAATATATGGAGGCTGGAATAATCCACTAATTTACCAATCCACATCTCCATTGATATCTTCAACTTAATTGCTGTTGATGGAGCTCGATTCACTATATAACAGGCAGTATTGACTGCTTATACCTAGAATTTTTATCTAAGCTTACAGTTTTCAACATCGCTCTTATTCTTTCCAACAGAGTTCTATTCATCCGCTCTGCTACTCCATTCTGTTGATCAGTGTATGCCGTCGTGAATTGCCTTTTGATGCCTTCTTGCTTGCATAATTCATCAATTTCTTTCCCAGCATATTTTCCTCCATTATATGAGTGCAAACGTTTGATCTTCTTACCAGATTCGAGTTCCACCCGCACTTTGTAAAATTTGAAAGATGGAAACACATCTGCCTTTCTCTTGAAAGGAAACACCTAACATCTCCTCGAATAATCATCAATGAATGATACAAAGAAATTTTCTCATCCTAGGAACGCAATTGGTGCTTGCCATACACCAGAGTGAATCAATTCTAAAATTTCTTTGCTTCTGAACTTTGATGTGTTGAACTTCAATCGATGTTGCTTACTCACAATGTAATGCTCACAGAAGGATAGTGATACCTTTGTAAAACCTGGAAGTAGATTCTTCTCTACAAGTATCTTCATTCCTTATTTTGACATATGTCTAAGCTTTCTATGCCATGTCATTACATATTTGTTGTCTAGACTAGTCACCGCAACGGATGCCTCTCCTTCTTACAAAGTTACTCCCTTCAGCATATATAGATTTGCAACAATCTTCTCTGCTTTCATAAATACCAACGATCCTTTAATCACTTTCATTATCTTAATTTGAATCTCAAATCTGAAACTGAGATCATTTAGTTGTCCTACAGACAACAAATTCTTCTTCAGGTTATTAAACTTTTTTAATAGTTTGAGTTGTCCTATCATACATCTTTAACGTGATGGTGCCTATACCAATGATCTTCAAAACTTGATCATTACAGTTATATATAGATCCCTTAAAGACATATTGAGGTCATATAAAAAGTAGTTGCTGAATCGAGAAACCATACATCAACAAATATTCTCTCACCTCCAATAATCGTTGCTGCTTTACAGACCATTGCTCCTCCATTATCTGAAGCATTTGCCACACTTCCTTAAGGAATAGAATCTTTCTTATTCAGATTCCAATAATCCTTCTTCAGGTGGCCTTTCTTACCACAATTGTAGCATTTGAAATTCTTCTTAGTCCTAGATTTTGGTCTACCATGACTATGACTCTCACTTGGGTCACGTTCCATTGAGCTTCCTCTTGTCACCGCCAAGGCCTCCGCTTATTGCAAATTTGTCAGCCTATCTTCCTTACTTTTGCACCAACTCTCTTCTTCCAGAATAGCAGCTGCAATATTGTCGAAGACTAGAGTGTCTGTGTTGTTTATTAAATTGATGACGAGTTAATCATACCAATCTGGTAGACTTTGGAGTAGAAGTTCCACACATTCACTTATCTCTATTGTATGTCCCAATGATTTGAGTTGTGAAAATAGAGTATTTAAAGTATTTAAGTACTCCGTCATTGAAATGGATTCTACCATACTTAAAGTGTATAGTTTCCTCTTCAGAAAAATTTTGTTGTGGAGTGATTTGACCTCGTACAATTTTGTGAAGTGATCTCTTATTTCCTTCGTAGTCTTTTTTTTCTCTATACTAGATAATACTTCATCAGCTAAAGCTAGGTGAAAATTAACTACAACATTTCCATCAATCTCATTCTACTTTTCATATGTGACTCTAACTGGCCGTTCACTAATGGCCACTAGACAATTATCTTTCCTCAAGATTGTCTTTATCTTTAACTTCCACAATGAGAAATTACTTTCATTGAACTTCTCAATCTCAAATTTTGTTGTCATTACTTTTATCACGAGTAGAATTTAGCTCTCACTATTTCACATGAATAGTACCAGTATGTATGAATAGTAATGTACACGTAAATAGTACCATATGTGAATAGTACCGCATACGTGAATAGTATTGAAGACGTGAGTTACAGTAACTGCACAGTTTAATACAAAAATAAATGAATGAACAGTTGTCATCCTTTGAGGTTACTATTCGCCAACTTTCACTGTGCTCACTAGAACTTTGAATGGATTATGCCAAAAAATTCGTCGTAATTTTCACTACTAGCTCTGATACCACTTGTTGTGAAAATTAAGCAGATTAAAGCAGGTTCGCAACTAAATAGCACAAAAGGAATAGTAATGAACACATATATTTTATATAGAAAACTCTCAAATTAGGGTAAAAATCACGGGCAAGGATAGAAGACTTTTACTACTGAAAAAATGAACAATTACAAGGAAAAATTAGACCCAAAAATACACATAATATGTTTTAGTCTCTCTTTCTCTTTCTTTTCTCTCTCACCTCACTACTCTCTTCTCTTCTCTGGTTGTAGTGAAATTCTTCATGCTACTCTTGTTTTTTTATAGACATGAGTGCATTTGGCTGTATTAAGCATGATAGGTATCAAATTTGGTGCCTATTAGCCAACAATTGTTGACAGTCACAATTGTTGACACATAAGACATGGGAATAAATATTTAAAGCTCTCCCTCGTAAAATCATCATAGTTTTAGAGTGAATCTTCACTTATGAATCCTAGAAACGTGTGTTGAGAAGCAAAGTGAGCAAAAGAGAGGGGTCAAAGAAATATTGCTAGTGAGGCTTCTGATAGAGAGGGGAAGAAGAGCAAGATGTTAGATTCAATATCGTCCTACTATCTTCATCTTGGAGATAGTTTGTGCCTTAATATTTCTGGGATGATTTCAAAGGAGAATTAAATTATGAAGAGTGGTCTAAGCATGGTTTTGAATTTTGATCCGTACAGGTTAGAGAACGGAACGAAATAAAGGTTTTATGTATCGAGTGTAAATACCGGTAAATACCGACTTATTTTGTTTGGTACCGAGTTTTATGTACCAGGTGTAAATACCGGTTGATATCGACCTATTTCATTTGATACGGTAGGCATTTATAATACTGGCCAATATACAGGCTGATACTAAAAATTTTGAAAAATATAGGAAATTATAACAAAATTTTCAACAAAAAAAAACTTTTCCCTCTTTCTTTCTTTCAAAAATTTTTAATTAGTTATTTAGTTCAATTTTGTGATTTTTAATTTTATTTTAAAATGAAAATATTTTATTACTAATAATAATTATATATTGAAAATAAAATAAAATATTTTAATTTATTTTATTTTAATTTTTAAATGATATTTATTAATAAATTATTAATAAAAATATTTTATTTTTGAAATAAATAATTTAGAAACTATTATTTAGAAACTAATATTTATTTTATAAAATTTTAATTATTAAATAAAACATTATTTGAAATTTATATATTTTAAAAATATTTTAAATTTAATTATATTATTATTAAATTAATTTTATAAATTAAATTAAGATATTTATAATTTTAGTAATAATTAATTTTAACTAATTAAATATTAGATATTTAATTGATAGTAAATTAAATAATATATGTTTTTGTTTCATATTTCAATTCTACTTAGTTGTTTCCATGTTGTAAATTATAATAATTTGGGAGTTAAGGATATTTATTGCTCTTTTTATTTGATATTTTGATATAATTATTATTTATTATATAATAAAATTGTAATTGTAATATTTTAAATACTTTGTATTGTTTTTAATTTTATATTTATATGTTGATGATTATCTTTTTCATATAAATTGTGGTTATTATTTATATATGGAATATCTTAAAATTATTGTTATTTCATATTAATTATGATTATTATTTAGTATTATGATTTTTGAAGATAGGGTTAAAATATACAATACAACTGCACAATATGACAATGGACTATTTTGCAATTTTTTAAAAGCATCAGGGACTATTTCATAAATTTAAAAAATTACCCAAAATGACATCGGTATAATACCTAATCCGGTAAGGTGTTTGCAACAGTGAGTCTAAGGCCATACAAAATGTGTTTAAGACAAAGAAAGAGAGTATTTTTTAGGAAATTTTGCAAAAGCTAGCAGGCGATTCAAATGAGATGGGCAATTAGTGGAGCGTAGATTCGACGATTGTACATTGGATCATAATTTTTATAGGCCCGGTCGTACAATCTATGGTGACCTATATGGAAAATGTCAAAGACCTCTGGGATGACTTGAAATAGGGGTTTTTTTTGTTGGTAATATCGTAAGAGCGTATTAGTTGAAGGAGGCCATTAAAAATTATATGGTAAGGAAGCAGTGTGGCCACTTACTTTGGATGCTTGAAAGCAATGTGGCAGGAACTTATAGGTTATGTGAAGGTACCTACCTGTTGTTACGAAGGATGAAAGTGCAACCTTGCCTAACAATACCTTGATGAGAGAGAGAAAAAAAGGTGCATGATTTTCTCATGACTCTCAATGCAGCGCTCTATGGTCAGATATGAACCAGCATACTAAGTATGGAGCCTCTTCCATCTCTTAGTTAAAGCCTATGGCTTTGTCATTCAGGAGGAAAGGCACAAGCTAGTGTCACATGTAAGAGAGGAGCGAATTGAGGCAGTTGGATTTGTAGTTCAAGAGCACATTAAATCGTTTGTTCCAGTTATGGTATTCCAACCATATTCTATTAAATCTTATCCATACATTTATGTGAAATCCACGTAAATGTGTGGATGAGATTTAATAAAATATGATAAGAACACCATAATCGAACAAAAAATTTGATCCCATTCACAAGCCTAAAAAACCACAAAGTATTGGAGAAAATAAAAAGGAGGTTTGTACAAATTGTAAGAATTCGAGGCATGAGATGAAAGATTATTATAAAATCATTGGCAATCTATAATGGTGGTCAACTGGGCGAGGTGGAGTTCATGGAAGAGGTGGGAATAATGGTGGAAGGGGAGTTATAGGGGCAGGACTTGGTATTGCTACCGTGGCAAATGATACATAAGGTGTTGGAAGTGTTGGATCAGCGACACAAAAACCTTGCAACTCACAAGATAAGGACAGTTTATCGAAGCTCTCGGATGAACTGTTGGCTATGTTTGTGTCGATAATTAATGCTCTCATAGGCTTTGCTTTTTCTTTTATCAAAAAATTGACTGATAAGAATATTTCCTCGTATTGGTTGTTAGATACAAGAACACCTCACCATATGACAAGAAGTAAAGAAATTTTGATTGATGTGAGAACTATAATGACATCTCCCATTGGCTTACCAAATGGGGAATTTGTTAGAGTAGTGCCCTGAAGGCAATCGCCTTTAGCGCATTTTGTACAAATTTGTGTACAGTCTTTATGAATAAATAAAGAAATGCATATTTCATTACGTTGCTGTTCATTATTTATGAACTGATATTGATCAATAAGCAAATTAATGAAGTCCATGATATATGACATAGCATGAAGGAAATTGTGATGTGATCATACTACTGAGATTCCTATCATGTGCAATTATGTCAGTATTTAAATTATCCCTAGCCATAGTGTAGCACCCCACTCCCAACAAGACCCGAACCCGACATCTACGGTGATATCCGAGCCCGTGCCCAGAGGTGGCGTCTTAAAACACTCAATACCTTTTAAATCTCGTTATAACATTTTCTTTTTTTCTCCTTTTAAAACAGTTGAGTGCGAAAACGATAATCAATCTGGGCCCGATTTAATATGAAAACATTTTCAAATATGAACAATTCAGTCATTAACTAGCACTCAATAGTGCTCAATCATCATGTACATATAGAAATGTATGACCCAACCGGGCCCAATGCCATTTCTAAACATTTCGATAATACAATACAATGACACATAGACAAATGGGGCCCTTAATAAACTCACTACACTAATGCAGATGTGACGACACTCGATCCCGACCACGACCTTCACTTGAATCCTGAAACATACTCCGTTTTACTAACGGGTACTCTTCAATTCCTGAAAAAAAATAGATGCAATGTTGGGTGAGTTTGCGAACTCAATGAGAAACCATCATCGATGGTTCACCCAACTCATGCATTCACAATCATATACATATAATACACAGTAGCATTTACGGTAATATCACATGCAATTTCCTTATTCACATCTCTCAGTCATTTGCAGTCAATTTACATTTTCAATCGACCATACACTTATGCAATGTACATGTGACACTTTCATTTTCTTTTTGTTGTTGTGACCGCGCTTTGAAATCATTTACGTTGAGCGGTGGCTCTGAAATCGCTGGGCATGATATGCCTGCGGTGAGCTGAGCTCTATCAATCGTTGGACACGAGGTCACGCATGCGTTGAGCTTAAAGCTCTCATATCGTTAGGCGTGATCGCCTCGATAAGCCCGATGATGGGCACGATGCATTGAGCTCGTGGCTCTGCATACGTTAGTACCACCGGTCACAACTACCATTATCGATCATTCGATGATGCATGAATGCATGTGTCACTTCCCAATTTCATCATTCTGATTCAATCATTTTCGCTAATGCATTTACAATTTAATTCATTCATGCATTCATACATATTTACTCATCTTTGCACTTCAATATCACAATCAAATATTTCGAACACCCATGGTCCGAAATCAATCAAATCAATCACACGTCTATTCATCCGCGCTTCCTCATGGCAATCAATGCATATAATTAATAAACACATAAGGCTGAGAAACCAACTAGGTTACTCACCTGCACTTCCGAGCTACCGCCTAGAAGTCCCAATACTGTCCGTAGAATGTCGATCCATTGGAACCTCTATATCAAATCAAATAAATCACACATTACCAATCATGCCAAATTCAATAATCAATAGCAATTTCGATAAATACTATACATGTTATGACTTTCCCGATTCAATTCCCGAATTTCTCAATTGGATCACTCTCACTCTTGTCCATAACAATTCCAGATCTCATTTATTAATTTACAAATTTCCATACTCTAAGATCACATTTCAATTAGAATCACAATCACTAATCGTTTACCACTCAATTCCAATAATCATATAATTACATTCCGAATTTCCATTCTTATCCATTCAATATTCTTAGTCTCCAAATTCCAATTAATCATTTAGAAACCAATTCATTTGAAGTCAATCCTCAAGCTCATTACTTGTAACAATCATCTCATAATCACTTAATTTCATTTCTTCTAATTTGCAATTCCTAGTCTCAAAAATTCAATTTACTAAACACCTATTAATCACTAACCAATCTCAATTTAACCTCAAAATTCTCAAAATTCTAAATAACTTAACCAATTCACTTTTCGAAAAACACTCATCCTGTGCCACATCATTTCCCGCCGCGGCGAAACCTCCTTTCTTTCGCCGCGACGTGCGTCTCGTGCGCATCGCGGTGTACCTCTCTTTCGTGCTCACCTCGACGTGCGGAGTGACACCTTTCATGCAAGACCTAACTCCTCGTCGCAAGCGTGCCTACATCCAGTTAAATCATGCGCGTACTAATTATAAAAATCAATTATTCATCGCGACGTGTGAGTTAAAGGGGCTCGCCGCGGCGTGTTCATCACACGTCGCGACGTGCGAACCTAGAAACTCGTCCGAAACCCAGAAATTCATCTGATTTTTCTGATCTAACTCATTCAAATCCATTCTAAACACTCTCAATCAGTTTTAAACCTTAAACTCGACTTATTCCTAACCTCAGATCATCATTTAAACCATCTTTTATCAAAAACCCAAATCAAAACCAACGAAAACCCTATCATCGCAACTTTTCAAATTTCTAACCAATTTCTTACTCAAATCAATGATCAAATGAAACGATTTAAGGCATAAACACATAGAAACTTACTTGATTCAAGCTAGCAACCTTCGAAAATCTTCCAAAAACTCCAAATCGCAAGATGCTCACCCACGACCGTCAATGATGAAACAAACGTTTAAACTTATATATATATATGAGCTTTAAAGGCTTGTTTGGCAATTTAGTTGCCACAAGTCCAAACTTAGAGTCTATCGGTCTAATTCTTATTCTATTTTCTCCCAATTTTGCAATAACCATAACTAATAAATCCTGAAATTATAATCCCAATTGTTTCATATCAATTTCCAATCAATCTCTAACGAAATCTAATTAATCACCATTGAGCAAATTTTTCGGTTTGGATCCATTACTCTAAAATCTCGAAAAGTTCCATAAATTCACAAAATTAGCAAATACCCATTCCTATACTCATATTCCACTTTCCATTCCTCTAAATTCCATTTCATTCCAATTCCATATTCAAAACCTAATTTATACACTTATTACTAAATTTCCAATTTTCACAACCAATTCTCATCTGCACAATTATAACCAATTTCGATACACAATCAATTCGGGAATGCGTCATACATGTATGTACATATATATATATATACTTATGCGAATAATAATCATACCGATATCTATAAAAACAATAATGCATGCACAATGTCACATTTACTGCACCCAATTCTAACCCGATCCAAATTACTGACATACCCGTCACTCCGGTAACGGGATGTTACACATAGGATTACTGAGACTGGACATCGGTAATCCGGAAAGACTAGCACATCTCAAACTCCTTGATTTGGTCAAGCAGTGGATCTCAGAAACTGTAAATATGAGATATTTAGGGTTGAGATGTGGATGCTTACTAGAGGTAGTAAGTACATTGGATGACCTGCTATGAGATCATCACATGGATGTTCTATTCTAATGTCAGTGATAATCTCATCATAGCAATGGTGCAAGTATCCTTAGACTTGAGGTGCTCAAGGATATCTTGGATACTGATTCTGTGTTTTGATTCCATTCCTTGTTGCCTTACAGAGGTCGCTCATAGGGTGGTGCTTGGGCACAACTTGAGGTATTTGAAGGTAATTGAGTAGCCAATAAAGGATTCACCACTTCTGTGATAGCAGAAGATGATACCCATGGCCTCTTGTCAGGGTCATTACTTGGAAATCTCTGGCCGGAGTATATATGTCATGAAGAGTGTCTTCAGTGACATATAAAGTAATGAGTCCCAGGACGAGAACTGAAATCACTTGGACTAGATTTGACGTAGTCAATCTAGTAAGAGTTGACACATTACCCATACTCATAACCAAGTGAGGTATAGCATGGTGAAAGGACGAATTGCATGGTAATTGTCTATGGAAAGGTTCGTGATATGGTTCATGATGAATACATGTTCATTCGTCAAATCAATTACTTTCCGGTCAATTGGGGGTCATGATGTGTTGCTAGATACCGCTCATGACTTGCTCAGATTAAGTGTTAATCTAAGTGGCCAACATAACCGGAACCTAATGGGTCACACGATAAGAGTGTCTCGAAGAATTAAGTAAAATAGTTTTGGATAGAGATCCAATATATGGAAACAACAGAATTAAATGGATCCCGATGAGATCGAGATATGTCCCATGAGATCGCGACATCGATATTGCTAAAAATGTTTAGGGGTTTTCCCATCAAGGGACTCGGTGGTAGATAGAGCAAACCCCATTGTGGTGGACCACTTGACATTTATATATACATATATATATGTTATTAACTAATTATATATATATATATATATATATATATATATATATATATATATATATATATATATATATATATATATATATATTACGCGTGGGTAGATGTAGAGAGGAGAAGAAGCTTCCTTTCATATGCTTAGTCATTAAGTGAATTAAATGACTAGAAGACAAAATGGAAAGGATGAAGGGTGATGGTCGTTGGTTTTGTATAAAAGGGAAATGAAAGAGTTTCTTTCTCTTGAGGCTTATGATCTTCGTGGCTTTTAGAAAGAAAAAAGGAAGAAGGATTTTTAGAAAATCCTAAGCAACTTCTCTTCTCACCAACGATCATCAAGGTTTCTTCTCCAAGTTTTCGCCTTCTCTCCATCGTTTCTCAAGCTCTCTAAGGACAAAGGTAAGAGCTAGCACTCTTTAATTTGTTCTAGCTATTCCCGGGTTAAAGGGTTTGTCCCGGTTAGGTTCTCCAATCTCTGCTTGGATACCGTTAGAGACGGTCTCCTTTGGCAGTTATGGTTTGAGTCAGTTGTATAGACACATGGATCCTGGCTTTCGGGAAGGTCCGGAACAAAATTTTTGTTTTCCGCACCGTGGGCATGTGATGCTCACACCGGGATTTTCCTACAGTGGTATCAGAGCCACTTGTGTCGTATATAACGAAGAAACCATGACTAGGTCGGAGTTGCCTATTGCTTGTGACGATGATGCATGTTGATTGTGTGAATTTCGAATTCAATATAGAAATATAGTTTTCGAACTTTTTTTGCCCAGATATGTTCACAAGATGTTGTTGCATATTTCTGTGGAAGCTTGGAATTTATCAATGTGATTTGATATGGTTTTGCTAATTTATTCCCTAATGTTCTGGTTGCTGTCTTTGTGCACATTCAATGAACAGGCATGCTTATAAATTCGAGAATAAATTGTAGAAATTTTTTTTTTCGGATTTGCTTTCACCAACATGTCTCTAAGATGTTTAATGAATGTCTAAGAGAATGGAAAAATGTTTTCAAGGTGATTTACTATTTATTTGAGAATTTATTGTGTGCTGCTGGGAATAACCGTGTTGAGGAACACAGATTCTACATTGGCTTTGTTGCTGAGGTTGGATGAGTTTTTGTTGGAAATAAATCCTAAAAAAAATTCATGAAGCATTTTGGGAAGATGTTGTAACCTCTGTAATTTTCTCAGAATTTATTGAAATTGTTTCAATGAGTTTTTCAAGCAAAACACAGAACTTGGCAGTTTTGAGAAAGTTGCTGGAGCTGTTTTGTTTGAAATGAAAAATTGTGTATTTCTCAATTCCAATGCCTTGGATCATTTTTAATGTGATTAAAAATGTGTTACATTGATGTTGTATGCTTGCCTAAATGATTTTCTTGAAATCGGGCTTCCAAACAATTTAGGATGTCAAATGTGTCTCATTAGCGTCTCGTTAGTATATTCCCTTATCTTGATTGTTTTGGCCGTCACAAATTTTGTGACAGGTGCCGAAGTAGTCTTGATAAAGTGTAGACAACCTAGAGATACTTAGGGTGATAATTTGATATTCTCAAATTATTTAAATCTAAATGAATAAGAGTGTATTCATCAATTTCAAGTTTCATGTATAGTTTGACTATATATGGTAAGCGTGGTACAATGAAAGTGTTTCATTGGTACATCATAATAAAGGATATTACACTTGGTATTGTGAATTTGAACTACGGATTGAGAAATTAGTCGATTAGATAGCAGTCCAAAACCGGTCGATCACATGTACGGTCGGTAGCATCCATTCGGTCATTGATCGAACATGCACCATTCATCGGAAAGTGCTACATAATCCATCGGTCATTGGAACATGTACCACCATTGGGCGTCTACAATAATCCATAGTAGTCAACCAGCACATGTTCGAGTCGACTAGAACATGCACCAGTCGACTACAACAACATGCGAGAGGTGGGATGATGGATGATTTTAGGTATAGACTCAATGTGATTGATGAAATACCCTAAATCATTCCAAATAGTCATAGTGACTATAATCCTACAACTTGGAGAGAAGAAGATGAGACCTGAAAACCCTCACACATCATATGAAAACTAACGCCTTCCATTAATATGGGGAGAACCAGAGTTCTTATAGAGTTGAGTTGTTGGGTAAACCCAAGCTCGCTCTATACGGATATGTTCGAACCACGAAAATAAGATTGTCGGATTAATGGGTCGGTTTTCACTAGAAGCGTTGATTTGTTGAGTAAACTCAAGGTCAACGTGGACAGAGGCGAAATTGGGTAGTGTACATCAGATATACACGCATCAAGAGTTGATAACCCAATATGTGTTCATACATCACGAGTTGATAGCACTAGTCGATAGTTGCATCTATGAAGCAAATGGTATGACCGATACCTGCCGATAGATCTAAGGTGGCTTGTTGGGTAAACCCAAGGTCATTTTAGTAATGTCGGATATCTATGATGCAATTGATATGACCGATATCTACCGATTGACCTAAGGTGGCTTGTTGGGTAAACCCAAGGTCATTTTAGTAATGTCGGATATCGACCCACTAGGACGATTTGTCATAATGTTTCTTGGATTCGTACTGAGGGTTATGGATTCTTTGAAACTAGTGGGAGCCATATGCATGTCATTCAAGTCCTTATGATTATGCATGTAATTCTATTCTAACATTCTTTCTCTCTTTCCCTATAGGTTATTGAAGATGACTTCCAGTGTGAACTTGCGCTCGCTTATGGACTCGAACAAATTAACTGGACCCAACTTTCTAGATTGGCTGAGAAATCTGAGAATTGTTCTCAGATCTGAAGAACTGGGATATATCCTAGATGTTCCACTTCCTGATCCACCTGCTGCTGATGCTTCTGATGAGGATCAAAAAGCATATCGTAAGCATCTTAAAGACAGTGACATGGCTACCTGCATTATGCTTGCCTCGATGTCACCAGAGCTGCAGAAGCAACATGAGTCTATAGATGCTCATACCATAGTGTTTCATCTTAGGGAGCTTTTTGATGAGCAAGCTCGGTCTGAAAGGTTCGAGACCTCGAGGCTACTCTTCACTACTAAGATGACTCGGGTTCATCTGCGGTCGAGATGCACCGAAGATGAATGGGTATATTGAGAGGTTAGCCGTCTTAGGTCTTGTTATGGATTATGAATTAAGTGTTGACTTAATTCTAGTTGGATTGTCTGATAGTTATTCACAGTTTGTGTTAAACTATCGGATGAACCAAATATCCACGACAATCCACGAGTTGATCAAACCGCTTTCAAGACAATGAGCAATCTATCAAGAGGATAGTAAGCAAGTGCTTATGGTGGCTTCTTCTTACGGTTCAAAGAAAAAGAATCTAAAGAAGAAAAGGTCTGAGAAACCAAAAGGAAGTGCAGCCAAGAAGAAAACCAAAGAGACTGCACCAAAAGGAACTTGCTTCCATTGTGGCAAGACTAGCCACTGTGGCCACTGGAAGCGAAATTGTAAAGTCTATCTGGAAGAATTGAAGCAGAAGAAGGCATCAGATGCCTCGACTTCTTCAGGTATGTTTGTCATTGAGGTTATCTGTTTCGACCATAACATATGGGTATTAGATACGGTTGTGGCTCACACATATGCAATGATATCACGGGCCTCGGGGACGATGAGCGACTCGTGAAGGCACAACTAGACTGCGTGTGGGAAATGGAGCAAGAGTTCTTTGCATTAGCCGTAGGCACCTACTTTTGTCACTCCCAGGTGAGCTTGTAATTAAATTGGATGAATGTTATTTTGTACTGTATTAACAAAGAACATATTATGCATTTCTTGTTTAAATAAATTTGGTTTCCATTTGACTTTTAGTAACAATGGTTGTTCTATTAGTTTGAATGGAATGCTTTATGGTACTGGTACATTATGCAATGGAATTTACATATTAGATATGTCACATCCAATTATGAATGTCAATGACACGAAAAGACATAAGCGAGATAATTTAAAATCAACTTACTTATGGCATTGTCACTTGGCCATATAAATGAGAGACGTAGCTAAGCTCCATAAGAGTGGAAGTTTAGGGTCATTTGATTATGAATCATATGACACATGTGAATCTTGTTTATTAGGCAAGATGACTAAGTTACCCTTTAGGAAAGGGTGAGCGAGCGAATGGAGTATTAGACCTAATACATTCGGATGTATGTGGTCCGATGTCCATCCATGCTAGAAGTGGTTGTCTTTACTTCATTACCTTTATCGATGATTATTCTCGATATGGGTACTGTGTCGATGAGATACAAATCTGAAGCATTTGAAAAGTTCAAACAATTGAAATGAAGTAGAAAACCAACTTGAGAAAAGTATCAAGACATTACGATCGATCGTGGTGGGGAATACTTAGACCAAGAGTTATTGGATTATCTCGTAGATAATGGGATTTTATCTCAATGGACTCCTCCTTACACACCACAAAGATAATGGTGTGCGGAAAGGAGAAATCGAACCTTGTTAGACATGGTACGATCAATGATGGGCTTTGCAAAGTTACCAAAATCCTTTTTGGGTATGCTGATAGAGACAATTTGTTTACTTGTTAAACAGAGTTCCATCAAAGACAGTTGATGTTACTCCATATGAGATGTGGACTAACAAAAAACCCTATCTTACTCATTTAATTCTTGTACTCACTTAATTAAAGATATAAAATGTTATAACATTTATTGATAAATTATGTGTGATATACGATCACACTTTGAGGACCCTAATTAGTGTGGGTGAGTAGCAGGGCAGGGTCTACTACTTTCATGGTGTTGTGATGGGGCATACAAGTACGAATTGAGTTGAAGCAATGGATTCTTACACACTTTGGCACTCACGTATAAGTCATCCTTTGTCTTAAAATTTTAAACTATCGCCTAGAGTTATTAATAGTAGTTGTGGTGGAGAGAATAAAATGTGTGACATTAGTTTAAGGCCAAGCAAACTTGTAATGCTTTTCCCTTGAGTAATAATAGATTTATTGCAACTTTTGAATTAGTGCATTGTGATGTGTAGAGTGCTTATAGAGTGCCAGTTTTATATGGGCACATTATTTTTTACTATGGTCAATGATTTTTCAAGACTTGTGAGAGTTTATCTAATGACTAATAAAACAAAGATTTTTAAAATTGTCAAAATTTGATATGCTATAGTCCAAACTCAAAGTGAAAATAACGAGTGATAACAAAATAAAATTTCACGCTCTTAATAAATATTTTGTTGAGAATGGGATTTTGTTTAAGACTTCATATAGTAAACCGCATAAGGAAATGATAGGGTAGAAATGAAACATTATCATATACTTAGTGTTGGATATGCATAACTTTTTCAAGCTTGCTTACTTAAAACTTTTAGGGAGAATTTATCTTAACTATAAATTATTTAATAAATAGAACTGCGTCTAGCTTGAATATTGGAAATTCACATCATGAAGTCTTATATGGTAAACCCCCCATACACATATTTAAGAGCATTTGGGTGTTTATATTATGCACATTATTGGGGATGTGATCAGGGCAAGTTTGGGCCTCATAGTAGAAGGCGTGTCTTTGTGGTCTATCTATATACTTAAAAAGGTTAGAGGATGTATGACAGAGATATAAAAGAATTGTATCCATGATGTGGACTTTGTGGAGAGTCAGTTTCCTTTTGCCCAAATAGATAACAATGAGACATTTGAGTGGTCAGACCTCACCTTGAGATCTTTTTCGCAATATTTAGATGAATGGGACTTAGCTACAAGGTCTTGAATGCCTATTGGAAATGTTGTTTGTGCACTAGAAAGACCTAGTTAGCGAGTATTTAGTGGTCACGATGAATGGGGGAGTGAACAAGATGAAGATAGAGGGAATGTGCGAAAGGGAGTGTTATGTGCTAACAGTGTTGGTTGTAATACACAGGATCATAAAGTAGGTGCTGAAACAATGAATGAGGTCTTGATTATTAAGGATGGGACGACAACGCCATAATTACTTGGTTGTGTGTACCGCATCCAGCAACCTTCCCCTCAATTCAGATGTTATATCATTAACAAAGTATATTGTCTAGACCCGGCATCTCATCCTCACCTTTTATATCCTCAGATATGTTATATCCTATTGCACATTATGTGATATGCGATCTTTTTCTACCAAACCAAAATTTTTCCTTATAGCCGTTACTCCTAAGGTAGAGTGTAACACACCACTCTGATAGGGTATATTCTCGAACATAACAATGATATTCGAGAATATAATCTACGGGGATGGTACGTTACTATTGAAATAACACATTACAAACTTTTCATGCATCAGACATTCTCAAGCAACTCATATTTCATTTGGGCCACTTCAATACAAACATATTAAATCAGAAAGTCATTGCATTTTAGAATTCATATGTACATAATACAATAGTTGCGTAAAGAAATGCTTAATACAAATTAACTGAAGACATATGTAGGTTCTAACTAATCTCGAACCCTAACTCATACTCATTTGTAGTGGTTGAACTCCAATTGGTCTAATTGGATAACTCCTCTGAATCTGAAAAGTCACGTTGCAATTTTGGTGAGTTTTGTGAACTCAGTTAAGTAACCATCCTCTATGGTTCACTCTTGTTATATAATACAACAATTCATGTTATCATAAAACTCGCATCAACTTGATTATCATCAAGTAATATCAAGAAACACTTTGTTCACAAATGTCACATTTTAAACACAAATCCATACAATTCATCATTTCGTTACAATTTTGTAGAACACATTGATAAATTATCAATGCAATCATTCAATTTATTCATATCATATGCGAATGCAATATTTATGAGACTCAAATTCATTTATTATGTTGATGCGATAGCAAGCCCTTTTCATTATCCCGTATTCGTTGTGGATACCGAGCTCTTTTATACTGCCCCTTATCTGTTGAGGAATAAGGCTCATTGCACACATTGAGCCTTAGGCTCTTTTTATAAATGTCTGAGCAGTAAGCTCTTTTTCACTGGCAACATCAGCCACAACTGCCTTTATATTTCATGCATTAGATAAAATGTATTCCACAAATTTAATCATTATGCTCATTTAGTCACATTCACATTCTTTCTCATTCACCTTTGTCATTGGTCTTTTAGTCTGGCATTTAACATTTAAGTTGAGAAATAAGTAGTCAATCACATTCACATTCAAGTGGCACTTCGAATGTTTTATTCATACATCATTCTCTTCAGACATTTCATGTCCGGAATTTAGTACATATACATCACATATCAATTCAATTCAGTATCAAACAGAACAAATCAAGGTCAGACCATCTTAGGTTACTCCCAGTACGTTCCATATATGCTATTGCCCGGATGATCTGGCAATGTTGGAATGATGGCATACGTCTTGAGCATCTAAATACACATATATTGTATATATACTAACTTGATCAATCAAATACATATTCAACTATGCATGTGTGTGTGTGTGTGTGTGTGTGTGTGTGTGTGTGTGTGTGTGTGTGTGTGTGTGGTGCCATGTGCAATGCATGCTCAATAACTATTCAGGGTATGTTTCCTTAATCACAATTCATAATCATTCAAACATTATCACTCGAATATGTCTTATTAACACTTAGGTTAATACCTTAAATACACTTGATCATGCTCAATTCATTAACCATTCCAGTTTTTTCCTCAAAACAGACTTTCGGGTCTACTTTGTATAATCAGTATGACAAAGAAAACGGAGTATTTATAAAACACTATCTTCTAGACAATTGTTCCCCTATGTCTTAAGTTTCTAATAAGACCAAGATCATATAATTGGATTCAGTATACTGAAGATTATACTTTAAACATTGCAGACTATTTTTATACTGCAATAGAACTTCTAATTCAACTTCAAATCAGATTTTTGGAATTCTTAAAGACATAATTAAAATTCTATTTCTTCAGGAAAGTTGTAGCCATATCTCTCTAATTTACTTTAAATCAAGAATAAACTCATTTGGAGATCTATAGATCAAGATATGACCAAAATACTGATGTATGTTCAATGAAAGCACTACAGCTAGCATATTCCAACAATTCTTCTTTCATTTTTTTCCATATTGTTTTACACTTTATACCAAAGTTAAACAACTTCTTTATAGTTCATCAATTA
The DNA here is from genome assembly GCA_029891385.1 of Erythroxylum novogranatense. Classification (NCBI taxonomy): domain Eukaryota; kingdom Viridiplantae; phylum Streptophyta; class Magnoliopsida; order Malpighiales; family Erythroxylaceae; genus Erythroxylum; species Erythroxylum novogranatense. The sequence goes on along the minus strand of CM057231.1, from coordinate 90,779,193 downwards.
TACCTCTATTAAGGCTTAATCATACTCCAATTCCTCTTATTCCAATTCAAAATTATTCGATTAACAGCTCACAAATTATCAAACTAGAAACTTTGACATTATTATGCATATAGTCCTAGTTATTTCCCAATTCAAGAACATCAAATTAACATCTTTCTCTAGCATAAATCCACCTTCATTATACTTCAAATCTATACCTAATTCATCTATTAATCAATCTATATCCCACGTTTTTCAAATGCTAAAAACAAAACAGAAACACATCCAATTTTATACAACATTTTTCAGCATATATCTTCACCAATATCACATGCACTTCATTCCAATTCAAGCATCATTCTTATATCATTTGACGTAACATAAAACTCAGATTGTTATTTACCTATTAGGATTCCAATTCAATACAAAACTTTAAAATTAAACTAATTCTCCATGCAAGCAAAATGAATCCAAACTTATGGTGAAAGCAAGATGATTTTTGGCCAGCAATATGAAGATCATAATGTAGCGCCCCCTTACCGTAGAGTATACACCGGGACGCCCATAGGTCGTACCGCTGCATAACCTACGATGAGGGTGCACTACGATTCGATCATTCCATAAACCTCATGGCATCAATATAATAAAGCAGTAATATCAAATTCACTAAATTTTAAAATCAAATAGTACTTCTCATTTCATTTCTTAAAAACCACAAGTTCACAATGCTATCCGATTACAACTGTACAGAACCAAAAGGATTAACAACTCCTAACTAGGTCATCCCCAAAATATCCCAAAAGATCCCCAGCTGACCGACCTGTGGGTCATGCTCCTCTCGCCGGCACTCACTCAGCAGGAAAAGTCTCACTATCTGGAGCTAGGAGTCACACTATCGCTGTCCTGAAAAATAAATGCAATGTTGGGTGAGTTTGCGAACTCAGTGAAAAAACATCATCGATGGTCCACCCAACTCATGCATAGGCAAACAATTCACACTATAACATATATTATCATAATCAAGAATCACATGCATTCAATTTCACATTTATAAGGCAATACGCCTTTCATACAATTCACATTTAAACATTCATATTTATGCAATGTGCATGTGACTCTTTCGTTTTCTTTCGTTGTTGTGACCGTGCGCCTGAGCTCATATACATTGAGCCATTGGCTCTGAAAACATTGGGCTCAAAAGCCCTGTCGTTGAGCATAAAGCTCTAAAATCGTTGGATGCGAAGCCACATGCGTTGAGCTTAAAGCTCGAATCGGTGGTTTGCACCAATCCTGTTGTCTTTATTTGATCATCTTTCATATGCATGTATGCACATGTCAATTACAATACATGCATCACACTAAAACTTCATATACCTAATTCTCACCATTTGTAACCAATTATGAACAATTTATACACAATTAACATACATATCACGGTCGAATATTTGAACACTGTGGTCCGAAATCAATCAAAACAAACACATACAATCCATCCTTAACTCCTCATGGCATAATTGCATAAAATTAAACACATATAGGTTGAGAAACCAACTAGGTTACTCACCTCAGAACTTCCGAGCTACTGTCGGGAAGTCTCGCCCACGTCGGACAAACGGCGATCCACTAGCACCTCTCTAACAATCAAAACGTAAATACATTACTAATTGTATCAATTCCAATGCTCAATGATGCATACATATTGAATAATGTACGTACTATACTTGTTATAACATTTCTGACCCTATTCCCGAATCTTCTCAATTCCGCATTTTCACTCTAATCCATAGCAATTCCTAATACCATAATTCAATTCACTATACTCCCAACAATTTCTAACTAATCCCATTTTAACCTCAAAATTCTCAAATTAAAAGAATCACTTTTGGCCTAAAATAAGCATCCTCGTTGCGACGTCAGGCCCCTCGTCGCTGCGTGAAATCCGCTGTTCGTCATGACGTGCGTTGCTGCTCGTTGCGACGTACAGGCGAAATCCACTCGTCGCGACGTACACATCCCCTCGTTGCGACGTACGCCAGAACTCGGCTCGTCGCGACTAATATTCATTTATTCGTCACGACGTGCAAGAAGAAGGGGCTCGCCGCGGCGTGTTCATCAAACGTCGCGACGTGCGAACCCAGAAAAACCTCCGAAACTCAGAAATTTCTCAGGTCTTCTTATATAAATCCCTCCTATTCCATTCTAAACACTCCAAAACAACATTTTACACTTAATACTACTCATTCCTAACCTTAAAGTCACCAAATAACTATTATTCCACAAATACCCAAATCAAAATCAACGAAAATACTCCTCCGAAACCCCACATGCCAAATCCTTAAATATTCAAGTTAAATCATCCAAATAACTCTATAAATCAACCAATCAAACTATCTGAGTGAAAAGAAGTAACTTACTTGATTAAGCTCTAATCCTTCCAAAACACCAAGATCATCCAAGTCTCAAGCTAAATCACCACCCACGACACCCACGGCAACACCAAACTCAAACCCAAATGTCATGTTCTCCGATTTCAAGCCAAAGGAGAGATCAAAGATGAAAGAAGAAGCCATCAAGAGGAACCAAGAAGAAATCACGATGAAGGAAGGAGGAAAAGCAAAGTTTTCTTTCAAAGTAAAAGGAAGATCGTGAGAGCAAATAATTCAAAGGAAAGGCTTTATATATTAAGGGTTTAATAAGGCTTGTTTGGCAATTAAATGCCACAAGGCTAAATCCGAACCACCTCAATCCAATTTCTAATTCTAATTTCTCCCGAATTCCAATAACTATGAATAATAATTCCTAAAATCATAACTCCAATTATTTCATGCAAATTTATAATCAATCTCGGATCCGGAACTCAATTAATCAGTCATTATGTAAATTTTCCAGTCCGGACCTAATACTCTGAAAATTCCAGAAAAATTCCTATAAAGCCTCAAAAATAGAAAACTCATAATCATATATTCCAATTTCATAATTCAATTTCCTAACTTTCATTCTAACTCAATTTTAATTCTCGAGCCTACTTCAACCTAATTATCACACTTTCCCTAATCATTTCCAAATCCAAGTTATCCAAATCAAACCGAACATATGTCATACATGTATGTACGTACGAATGCCAATACAAATCGCCAATTATACATAATTCAATAATGCATGCACATACAAAATACGAATGCAATGAACTGTACTCATCCCATCGGTGACGGGATGTTACAATTCTCCCCTCCTAATAAAAATTTCGTCCCGAAATTTCTTACCTGACTGATCGAACAAGTGAGGATACTGCCTCCTCATGTGCTCCTCAGTCTCCCAAGTCGCCTCCTCAGTCAAATGGTTCTTTCAAAGGACTTTCACCAATGGAATCATCCTGCTCCTCAACTGCTTAACCCGCGATCCAATAATCCGCACCGGCTCCTCAACATAACTCAGATCACTAGCTATCTCAATCTCCTGAGCCGGGATCACATGAGTCGGGTCAGAACGATATCTCCGAAGCATGCTCACATGAAAGACGTCATGCAACTGAGACATCTCACTCAGCAACGCCAATCTATAAGCCAATGGTCCAATCCTCTCGGTAATCTCATACGGACCGATATACCGAGGACTCAACTTGTCCTTACGGCCAAATCTGAGAACTCCTCTCCACGGAGACACTTTGAGGAACACTCTATCACCCACAGCATACTCCATCTCTCTCCGATGCTGATTCACATAACTCTTCTGCCTGTCCTGAGCTGCTTTGATGCGACTCCGAATCAACTGTATCTTATCCACTGTATCCTAGATCAACTCGGGACCCTTTAACATCCTCGTACCCTCTTCATCCCAGTAAAGAGGCGATCTACAATGTCGTCCATACAACGCCTCATACGGTGCCATACCAATGCTACTCTGATACTGATATTATAAGCAAACTCTACCAGAGGCAAATACTGATCCCATGCACCTCGGAACTCCAATACGGGCTCTCGACATATCCTCAGCGATCGAATAGTCCTCTCCTCGCCCATCTGCGAGGATGAAACGTTGTGCTGAAGTTCAACCTCGTACCCATAACCGACTGCAAACTCCTCCAGAACCTCGAAGTAAACCTGGGATTCCTATCTGACACTATCGATACTGGGACCCCATGCAGTCGCACAATCTCCGCTACATACTTCTGGGCCAACTGATCGAGGGTATTGCTCTCCCTCACTGGTAAGAAGTGAGCCAATTTAGTCAACCGGTCCACTATGACCCAGATAGCATCACACCGCCTCGGCGTTCTAAGCGACCCGTAATTAAATCCATCGTGTCGCTCCCATTTCCACTCCGGAATGGGCAGCGAATGCAATCTCCCAATCGGGGCTGGTGCTCGACCTTAACCTCTTGGCACGTCGGACGAGAAACAAACTCCGCCACGTACCTCTTCATACACGCCACCGAAATGCAACTTAAGAGTGCGATACATCTTGGTGACACCAGGATGCATGACATAAGCAGCCAAATGAGCCTCCTCCAAAATCTCTCGCCTCAGGTCATCTACATCTGGAACACATAGCCTCTGACACATCCACAAAGTACCATCTCTCAGCTCAAACTCAGACAACCATCCAGATCTGACTCTATCAATCAATCTCACCAACACTGGATCCCGATCCTGTACTCTCCTAATCCGATCATGCAATACCGACCTAAGCCTTAAAGTCGCAATCAGAGCTCCATCCTGACTCAAATCCATCTGCACATTAAGAGTTCTCAACTGAACTAAGCACGGCAACCTCGAAACACGAATCGAAATTTGCCTTACCATGCGATCTCCTACTCAATGCATCAGCCACCACATTAGCCTTCCCTGGGTGATACTCAATAGTGCAGTCGTAATCTTTAAGCAGCTCTAACCATCTCCTCTGCCTTAGATTCAGCTCTCGCTGACTCAACAGATATCGCAAACTCTTATGATCGGTGAAGATCTGGAACGTCTCCCTATACAAATAATGTCTCCAGATCTTCAAAGCAAACACAACTGCAGCTAACTCCAAGTCATGCACTGGATAATTAATCTCATGGGATCTCAACTGTCTCAAAGCATAGGCTATAACTCTCTCATGTTGCATCAGCACACAGCCTAAACCCTACTGCGAAGCATCACTAAACACCTCAAAGCCTCCAGCTCCAGATGGTAAGGCTAACACCGGTGTCGAAGTCAACCGATGTATCAACTCCTCAAAACTGCTCTGGCACTCATCTGTCTAACTGAAGGCCACACCCTTCCTCAGAAGTCTTGTCAAAGGGGCGGAGATCACAGAAAACCCTCGACAAACCTCCGGTAATAACCTGCCAATCCGAGGAAACTCCTCAACTCTGACATGCTCCTCAGAATCTCCCAACTCCTCACTGCCTCAATCTTGTGAAGATCCACCCAGATACCCTCACCAGACACGATGTGGCCTAGGAACACCACCTTATCCAGCCAAAATTCACACTTAGTGAATTTGGCATACAGCTGTCTATCCCTCATAATCTGTAACACTATCCTCAGATGCTCTGCATGCTCCTGTCTACTCCTCGAGTACACTAGAATATCATCAATAAACACAATAACAAACTGATCCAGGTAGGGCTGAAAGACTCTATTCATCAAATCTATAAAGGCTGCCAGGGCATTAGTCAACCCGAACGGCATCACTAAGAACTCGAAATGCCCATACCTGCTTCTGAAAGCACTCTTAGGCACATCGGCCTCTGCGATCCTCAACTGATAGTATCCGGATCTCAAATCCAACTTGGTAAACACCTGATCTCCCTGCAACTGATCAAATAAATCATCGACCCTAGGCAATGGGTACTTATTCTTAACTGTAACCCGATTAAGCTGCCTATAATTAATGCATAACCTCAAAGTCCCATCTTTTTTCTTCACAAACAGCACCGAAGCTCCCCACGGTGAAACACTCGGCCTGATAAATCCCTTATCCAACAACTCCTGCAGCTGAGCCTTAAGCTCCCTCAGTTCCACCGGTGCCATCCTATACGGAGGTATCGATATAGGAGTGGTACCTGGAATGAGGTCTATCTCAAACTCTGTCTCCCAGTCCGACAGCAAACCCGGTAACTCCTTGGAAAACACATCTGGAAATTCTCTGATCACGGGAACATCCCGCAAACTCTGCTGCACTCTGGAATCCACCACATGCGCCAAATAGGCCTCACAACCCCCTCGCATCAATCTCAGAGTACTCATAAACGAAATCATCCTGGCTGGCATTGCCTGACTAACACCTCGAAACATAGCCCTCGGCTGACCAGGAGACTCCAATACGACCTCCTTGGTATAACAATCCATAATAGCCCTATGGGTAGTGAGCCAGTTCATCCCCAAAATCAAATCTATCTCTCTCAGAGGTAACACTATCAGGTCTGCACTCAACTCCGACTGATCAATCATGATCGGACACCCCTTGCAGAACTCTCCCAAAACTGTAGTACTACCCAGAGGTATACTCACCTCTAACCCATACTGTAATATCTCCCTATCTACATGCAATCTACATGCCACATGCGGTGCAATAAAAGAATGCGTAGACCCTAGATCTATCAATGCATACACCTCAATATTAGAGAGCAGAAGCAAACCTGCAACCACATCGGGAGAATCCTGGGCCTCCTGCCTGGTCATAACGTAGACCCTGGCCTGAGACTGCGGCCTGTTGCCTCGTCCCTCGGCCCCCATAAAGGAATCTCCACCTCTACCTCGGGCTCTGCCTCGGCCCTTAAATCCAGGTCCACTGCTACGGCTCTGCTGCACTGTCGAACTACTACCGGCTCTCCCACTAGTAGCTGACTGAACTCCCAAAGTCAGAGGACAACTCCAAATCATATGATCCATAGATCCGCATGCTAGACAGGCTCTTGTCACTCTCCAGCACTCTCCACTGTGCCTCTTATCACAATGTATACAAACCGACAAAACACCTTACGATCCTCGCCCTTCTGCGCCCCACTACCGATCCGCCCAAATCTCCTCTCGAGGCGGAGCATTATGCGAATCCCCTGGCGATCTGAACCTACTCTGGCGTCTGCTAGAGCTCCTACCAGAGCTACCATGGCTGTCACTAGATCGCTTGCCCCGGATCCTGACCGGTCTCGGCCGACTCATCTCAAAAGTCTGCTCAATCCTCACTGCGGTGATCTCGACTCCACAAAGGTGCCCATATCGGATCGAGCTAACTTTGGTATGAATCTTGATTAAGCCCTCCTCAAATCTCCGACCTATCGGCCTCAGAGGCAATCAAAACAGACGATATCTTGACTCATTAAACCTAACCTCATAATCGCCACTAACATCGACCCTGTCTCATTTCGAAGAACTCCTGCATCTTCGTTTCCAAATAGTCCTTGGGCATGAAATTATCCTGAAGGCTCTCGGAAAATCGCCCAAGTCAAAACACGTGTGCAGTGGAACTACAGAGACGGTCTTCCACCAGCGATAAGCGGACCACAGCAAAGAGACGGCATAATCAAAGCGCTCCTCGGTGCAATCCATCGATCTAGGACCCGCTCGGTCCTCTCCAACCATCCCTCGGCCTCGGCGAGTGCATCTTTGCCGCCAGTAAAATCCACGGTTCCTCGCTTCATGCAGACGATCATACCTTCGCTCCGTCTCGTGGGAACTCTGGGAAGGCTGCTCCTCATACTGAGGCCTTTGAAGACTCCCTACTTGCTCCGACTGATCCTTGGTCAGCTGGTTGATCTACCTGATCACCAAAGACGGATGACCTACAATAAAACCACAATCTTGATCAATTTCTGCTTTTCTTACGAAATTCAAACCTAAAATATACTATGCCCAAAAGATGCCAAACCATGCTCTGATACCACCTAATGTAGCGCCCCCTTACCGTAGAGTATACACCGGGCCTTGTAGGTCGTACATTGCATAACTTCGATGAGGGTGCACTACTGATCGATCATTCCATAAACCTCATGGCATCAATATAATAAAGCAGTAATATCAAATTCACTAAATTTTAAAATCAAATAGTACTTCTCATTTCATTTCTTAAAAACCAAAAGTTCACAATGCTATCCGATTACAACTGTACAGAACCAAAAGGATTAACAACTCCTAACTAGGTCATCCCCAAAATATCCCAAAATATCCCCAGTTGATCGACCTGTGGGCCATGCTCCTCTCGCCGGCACTCACACAGCAGGAAAAGTCTCACTATCTGGAGCTAGGAGTCACACTATCGCTGTCCTGAAAAATAAATGCAATGTTGGGTGAGTTTGCGAACTCAGTGAGAAACCATCATTGATGGTCCACCCAACTCATGCATAGGCAAACAATTCACATTTAAACATTCATATTTATGCAATGTGCATGTGACTCTTTCGTTTTCTTTCGTTGTTGTGACCGTGCGCCTGAGCTCATATACGTTGAGCCATTGGCTCTGAAAACATTGGGCTCGAAAGTCCTGTCGTTGAGCATAAAGCTCAAAAAATCGTTGGCCACGAAGCCACATGCGTTGAGCTTAAAGCTCACGAATACGGTGGCGCACCGTCCTGGCCTTTTATTTGATCATACTGTTATGCATGTATGCACATGTCCAATTTACAATACATGCATCACACTAAAACTCCATATACCTAATTCTCACCATTTGTAGCCAATTATGAACAATTTATACACAATTAACAATTCTATATCACAGTCCAAATATTTCGAACACATGTGGTCCGAAATCAATCAAAACAAACACATACAATCCATCCTTAACTCCTCATGGCATAATTGCATAAAATTAAACACATATAGGTTGAGAAACCAACTAGGTTACTCACCTCAGAACTTCTGAGCTACTACCGGGAAGTCTCGCCCACGTCGGACAAACGACGATCCACTGACACCTCTATAACAATCAGAACGTAAATACATTACTAATTGTATCAATTCCAATGCTCAATGATGCATACGTATCGAATAATGTACGTACTATACTTTTTATGACATTTCTGACCCTATTCTCGAATCTTCTCGATTATGCATTTTCACTCTAATCCATAGCAATTCCTAATATCATAATTCAATTGACTATACTCCCAACAATTTCTAACTAATCCCATTTTAACCTCAAAATTCTCAAATTAAAAGAATCACTTTTGGCCTAAAATAAGCATCCTCTTCGCGACGTCAGGCCCCTCGTTGCGGCGTGAAATTATTTGTCGTCATGCGACATGCGTTCTTTGCTCGTTCGACGTCTGGTGAAATCCACTCGTCATGACGTACATCCCCCTACGTTGCGGCGTGCGCGAACTTCGGCTCGTCGCGACTAATATTCATTTATTCTTCGTGACGTGCAAGAAGAAGGGGCTCGCCGCGGCGTGTTCATCACACGTCACGACGTGCGAACCCAGAAAAACCTCCGAAACCCAGAAATTTCTCAGATCTTCTGATATAAATCCCTCCTATTCCATTCTAAACACTCCAAAACAACATTTTACACTTAATACTACTCATTCCTAACCTTAAAGTCACCAAATAACTATTATTCCAAAAATAACCAAATCAAAATCAACCAAAATACTCATCTGAAACCCCACATGCCAAATCCTTAAATATTCAAGTTAAATCATCCAAATAACTCTATAAATCAACCAATCAAACTATACAAGGTAAGAAAAGAAGTAACTTACTTGATTAAGCTCCTAATCCTTCCAAAACACCAAGATCATCCAAGTCTCAAGCTAAATCACCACCCACGACACCCACGGCAGCACCAAACTCAAACCCAAATGTCATGTTCTCTGATTTGAAGCCAAAGGGAGAGATCAAAGATGAAAGAAGAAGCCAATCCAAGAGGAACCAAGAAGAAATCACGATGAAGGAAGGAGGAAAAGCAAAGTTTTCTTTCAAAGTAAAAGGAAGATCGTGGGAGCAAATAATTCAAAGGAAAGGCTTTATATATTAAGGGTTTAATAAGGCTTGTTTGGCAATTAAATGCCACAAGGCTAAATCCGAACCACCTCAATCCAATTTCTAATTCTAATTTCTCCCTTATTCCAATAACTATGAATAATAATTCCTAAAATCATAACTCCAATTATTTCATGCAAATTTATAATCAATCTCGGATCCGGAACCCAATTAATCAGTCATTATGTAAATTTTCCGGTCCGGACCTAATACTCCGAAAATTTCAAAAAAATTCCTATAAATCCTCAAAAATAGAAAACTCATAATCATATATTCCAATTTCATAATTCAATTTCCTAACTTTCATTCTAACTCAATTTCAATTCTCGAGCCTACTTCAACCTAATTATCACACTTGCCCTAATTATTTCCAAATCCAAGTTATCCAAATCAAACCGGACATATGTCATACATGTATGTACGTATGAATGCCAATACAAATCGCCAATTATACATAATTCAATAATGCATGCACATACAAAATACGAATGCAATGAACTGTACCAATCCCATCGGTGACGGGATGTTACAATAATCAGCTAGTTTTCTTGGCAATTTGGTGAAGGATTTAGGTGTGATTTTCTTGCAAAACTTTAGCTAGGGTTAAGAACAAAGTATAGAGAAAAATTGGAGCAATTTTGGTGGAGAAAAGGTGAGGGAAATAGCAAAAACATTGCTGCTGAAATTTGCTCCATCAACATGCTAGGTGTCTCCCTTAAAGCACAACACTTGTCCTAAGGCATGTCTTACATTTGCCTAATCAATATGCTGCCACTAATTCACTCAAGATGCTGCCATTTGTCCCCCACTGAATCAATCCACATGTCATTTCAAGATTGGTCCACATGTCACATAATAATTGGTTCAATTGTCATTTAATTACTAGTCCATTTGTTACACATTTAACTATGTCAAATGTCACTCAATTTAAGACTTAATCATCCAAAATTTTCATGTATCAATTTATCCAACCACTTAACATTTGTCTTAGTCCAAATGTACATTTTATTTCATCAATCTCCTAATTAATCACAATTAATTCTAATTCACTAATTGAAATCCAATCATGCCAAAATTTAATACATACCAAATCACAATTCACATCATTTTCACTTAACATTTTTCATATCCCAGGACATGTCAATTTAGTGTCATTTGTTTAGTTCACAATTCATGTGTGTATGCTCATTTCATGCCTTTGAATATAATTATAATAACCATATCACAATTGTACCAATTTTGCTCTACATGTTAATACTCATATAACTTATTAGTCTAACTCTTTAAATATCTCAATCATTTGAGAGACAGGATGCTACAAAGAGCCCATTAAATATGTTGACATTGTACTGGACCTAAAGTGGGGTGAAACCCATACAATATGAAACATATGCTTTGGAGAAAAATGAGACTTTGATGATTGAGACATTTACTCCCAGGAAAAAGAACATAGTTGTTGGTGGGAATATAAAATCAAATATAATTTAAAAAATTTTAATTTGAGTACCTTTTCTACAAGGTGGGCATTCAAAATCTTCATATTCCAACTTGAGGGAGAATATTGGACCATACTATGTATATTATATTTATGTATTTGTATTTCTGCATATCCCGATATGCTTAGTTTCTATAAATCACGTTAGCTTGATTTTTTGAGACAGTTAGCATTGTAATATTCCACCCCCTACTGGAAGGGTAAAATAGTAAATTTGGCATAGAATGAGATGGATCGGAATGACTTAGGACTGTTCATGCATAATAGGATTGGTACACAGGAAATTACTGTACATGCACACATGACATTCCCGGTTTTTGTGCCTAAGGCAATTTTATTGTGATTAACGTAGCTATTGGGTTTGAAAATTTATTCTGAGTGAGTCATGGAGTGTTTTATATTTTAAGGGATTTTTAGAAATTTTCTGAAATTTTTCGGAGAAAATTCCTGGACCGAAAAAAAATAATCTCCAAGTGGTGAACCGGTTGATTTTCTACTGTTATTTTGGTACTAAACTATTGAATATTTTGATGGAACCAAAAGTGGACCCTTAAAGTTTGTTGGAACCGAAATTGGGTGGAGATCTTATTGTTATTTGGGTTAATTGTTTTTATAAAATTTTGATTGGTTTGTTGACTTTTCCTCCTTTCTCCTCCAATTGCCAAGTGTTTCTTTAATTAATGCATGGTTATCCCTCATTCTCGGTTTTGCCTTATGGAAAAGAAAAAAAGCAGACTTTGAGGCTTAATTGGAACCATTCCACCGAAATTCCTTGGATTCTTTTATAAAAGACCATTTGTTTCTTTGACTTTTCTTTTAAGCTTGGACTAATCTTATATTGCCATCTCTCCACTTCATTAATTGCCTTTCTTGGTTTGCTCATTGTCTCATATTCAGTTATGCTTTAAGATAAGAAGGGAAAGAATAAAAAGAAGCCTTTTATTGCTTATTGGAATCACTCATCCGAAACCTCCTCTATTTTTCATTCCTCCATCGATTTTCTTCTCCTTAAAGTAAATCCTTCCTCCAAACTTAAGGGTTTCTTCATGCAACCAACTCCTTTCTTTCCTTGATGGAATTACATATGCATGGTGGTAAAGAGAGTGGAGAAGGTAGTGAGTTAGGTATTTATTCAAGAAGTGAAGAGTGGAAGCTTAAATTGGTAAGTGATTTAGTTAAACTTTTATTATGCTTTGATTATGTAGTTAATAAATCATGATTGTTAGATGCATTCAATAGGAATTTTGGTGTAATTATTATTCTTATTGATGCTTTAATTTGATGAAAATTATAGGTGGACTTGTTGGGTATAAATGTATGGTGTGTTAGAATAATGAATGATTATGGTTGAATTTGGTTTTAGCTTGATTTTGGAATGAACATTGATGACTAACCTTGCATCGACATCAATACTGCAAAATTGTGCCTATAGGTCTATGTGAATGTATAAATGACCTAGTGACTGATTTTGTGTCCAATTGGGATGCTTATGGTAGTAGAAGTTCAATTGGCATGATAGGAGTTGTGATTGAGTAGTAAAGCTAAAAATGTGAGTTTGATCTACTGTACTATTTTGAGCATAACTCATTGTGTAGTTATGTAAATGAGGTGAGGTTTGTTCCAAATGAAACTTTAGTTTGTCGACTACAATTTTGTGTGAAATAGGTGTTGTCTAATTTTAGCATTAAGAGGTTGAAATTTGGCTTGGAAAGTTACTGCTGGGACTTATGTGAACAGTATCAGGATTGATGACCTAATTGTGTTGATGATTTTTTTAAATTAACTGAGAAGGAATTAGGGCAAATGACCTACATTAAAGTTGAAGCCTGTATTGTTAGCTTTCCAATGCCACTAATTTTGTAATTTTTTTATATGTATATTGGGAGATATGCATTGATGACTATTGGCTGGTAAAATGCATTTTAGTGAAACCTAGCTGAAATGTCTGTTTTGTGAGCATTCTAATTGGAAGCAATTTTAGCAATTTTTGTGAATTGAATTGGCTTGCGTAATTTTCTGAAGAGTTGTAGAGGAAACATTGATCTTGAAAATGGTATTTAGCATGCAATTTTTGGAGATCAGATTTGGGAGTTGTGAGTTTTCAAAAATGGAACCTGCATTAGGTTTTTAACTGCTGCCCTGATCAGTCACTTGTTTGGCAGTTTTGAATTAGTTAGAGATGGAATTGTCTCTTAAGCTCTTCATGAGACTTGAAGTATGTGGTTTTATTTTTCCAATGATATAAGGTAGTGATTCTTTTGACTTGTGTACAGGGAGTTGTGCTTGATAGAACATTTCTGTCTAGATTGGGTGATTTCTGGGGCAGCATCATGGATTGAATTATTTGACCTAGTTAACAATTGATTTTGATTTTGGTTTGTTCATGAAAGTTGTAGAAAACATTGTGTTCTTTCTGAACATATTTATTGTATAATTCTTGACTGAAGAGAATGGAAGTTACTGAATTTACCAAGTACTATTCTGTTTTGATAGGTTTTGAATGGGCAGAAGTTTCAATTGAATTTTTGACACCCTTAGGGGTAAATTTGATTTTTATGGCCTTCATGAAACTTGTAGAGGGTTTCATGATTTTTCCAACGAGGTATGGTTTGTAATTTTCTGAATTGTGTGTAAAGAGATATGCTAGTTAGACTATCAGACAGGAAAAAGGAAAAAAGAGAAGGAAATAAGGGCTTTTATATATATATATATATATATAGTAATTATTTTATTTGATTTTTGTGTTCTTTTGCTCATAACTTTTCCGTCCGACATCCGATTGATCTGAATCGTGAGGCATCGAATTCATGGAATATTTAATTTCATTTCCTGAGAGATTAAGAATTTTTGGACGGGAAATTGACGGGTACCCGAAAAATGGGTATTTCATCACTGTTTTATTTAATTGTGGACCTATAGAGGTCCAAATTGAACGCCGTCAGTGCCATTGGATTTCTAATTTTTTAAAACAGATTTTTCTGATAAAAAAATGAGATTAGGGTCGGGAATCTCATGAACATGCTTTTTCACCTACATGTGCATCATTAACTAACTCGGATTGGATATTTAGTTATCGTTTTGTTCTCTGATTCTTATAGCGACACAACTGGAGCGTCAATCGACCGACGTAGCAGGGACTTCCTGGCATTATCTCGGAAGTAATAGGTGAGTAACCTAGATGGGTTTCTCAATTATTACTTATCAAATATGGGGATAATGGCGGGACCAGGAATGTGTATATTGTGTGACCTGTCTACCATTACTGTGATTGACTGTGATTGATTGTCAATTATGAACTGTTCATTGTTGTGAATTATGGATTTATTACTTATGCATCTTGATCGTTAATTGGTATGTGCTTGACTATGAATGATTAACTGTTTATGGGGATGTTATGGCGGGCATGTGCATTCATACACATATCATAAACCGATAAAGGAAAATTGTGAACCGAGTCGCCATCGACGATCTTTGAAATGAGCCTAGAGTTGAAATCTTTGAAACGAGCTTAGAGCTCGAAGGAGATAATTCTCCCAGACGCGTCTCTCGATCATCAATATTGTTTACTGCTTCGGTCACAACACTGTAATTAAAGCGGAAAAGGAGTCACATGTACATTGCATCATCATTTGACCGAATACGAAATGAGTTTCTTGTATTGTATCAGATATTATCAGAATCAGAGACCGTAGTATTATGCAATGCCTTATTCTTGTGAATTGATTATGTGATGCATGAATTGGGAAAACCATCGATGATGGTTCCTCATTGAGTTCGCAAACTCATCCAAAATTGCAATCTATTTTTCAGACTTGAAGAGTACCCGTTTGACACGGAGTAGGTTTCTTGTAAGCAGTGAAGGATAGAGGTCGGGATCGGTTAAGCGTCTGCATTAGTGTCTTATCGAATTAGTTTCCGCAATCATTGTACAACAATGCTTTATATTTATAATGAGCCCATTGTGGTTTTATTGTTTTATACATTGGTGATTGTAAATTATTATTGGATGGTGTAATAATCGAAAATGGTTAATTGTGAACATAGACTCAAGATTGTATTCATAATCTTTATAAACCGATTAGTATGTGAATTTTAAGGTTACTGTAAAATATTGTTAAATGATTGTAACAACTGCAAATGTTTTTCTACTGTCTACTATTTTTGTCGCGCTAATGTACGGTTGAAAAAAAAACAAGAGAGAAGAAAATGATATACTGAGTTTTCATAGGCGATGTAATGTAAGACGCCACCATGAGCGCGGACTTCGGATATCACCAACGATATCAGGTTCGGGTCACTCAGGAGTGGGGTGTTACAAGCATGATATTAGGAAATGTTATTTGACTAGCTTAATCCTGGAAGGATGTATACGTTGTGTACATATGAGTAAGACATGAGGATGAATATTTAGAGCTTTCCCTTATCAAGTTGATTCAAACCATGTAAGGAACGTTTAAGTAAGCATAAGTGACCCTTAATAGTCGTTGTGTATCCGTCTATCAACATTGGCAAATAGTTGGACCTCCTTTTTCTTTATATAATCGTGTCCTTCCACTTAGTTATAACCCGTTTGTTTTCAGTAGCTCTTTCATTTGATGACAACACCAATTATGATTCCTTTATAATACTCAAGCTACATAAACCAAAATTCAATTATGATTTCTCGTTGTTCTACATATGTAGTTGGTTATCTAATAATAGACACATTAGCCACGAAAGAACAATCAATGGAAGAATGTAACACTTGATTCATTTTTCAAACTCCCACTTCAAGTATGTTGATTCTAGTATTCCACTAAATATGGCAAGGTGGAGGAGCCGATGACCTTGAAAGCCTGAAGGACTTAAGACTTGCAATCCTGATGTCATTGATCCCACCAATGTCTTCAAACCACAATTAAAATATTTTATGTGTTTCAAAAATAAGAATTAAAGTAATTACATAATTAAATAATATCTCTTTCAAGATGTACGTGCATCTTGTTCTAGTAATTACATTCTTACATCCTTGGAATTCCACCATGAATCTGTCCAAAAGCAGGCTGCTGGGGACCTGGGGTTGGGAAAATACATCCCACAACGTGGCAATCTTGGGGGTAATGGACCAATACAATGTTGGGAAAAATCAAGCTGAATTGTACACATCGTCAGAGCACCAAGGATTAAACAATTTTTTATTGGCACGGTTTCCCAAAAGCATTTGAACACAATCCGATCCAGGAATTGTGATGACGACGGATTTCATTTCATATGGCCGTTACCTTACTGATCTCTCTTAGAAAACAATTTGCACTCTCTTATGCACAGTAAGTCTGCGATTACTTCACCACTTGCCTTCTCTAACAACGATGCCGGAAAAGGTTCAAGGTATCCGAGGCTGCGACGCTCCTAAATTTTTAAGCCATAGTTAACCAAATAATTCTTAAAATATATTATTAATTATTAAGTTTCTTATTAGTTTAAAAAAAGAGGAACATATTTTACATAACACAATTATTGGATCTGTCATATATACATATATATACACATAAGTAATTTCTGGCTCACCTAAACTCCACTCGATCCATCCTGTACTCTTGAGTTATCAGTAATTACTCGATCTCTTAAAAAAATAAAATGACAAAGGGTGATCTGTCAACTCAATAAGAATAACCGACCTTACCCTTAAAACCAAATAACTCAATAATTAATTATAACACTTAGTCAATCAATTTAATCAAACACACAAACATCTCAAGAATTTTACTCAATCATGATTAACACAAGTATCAATAATAGTTGTCATTTAATGTCAAAATAATAATAATAATAGTTGTCATTTATACTTTATTCCAATATTTAACTGAATTTTTTGAGCCCCACTTAACCTAGTAGGTGTAAATTCGATGGTCTACCGGATTATCTCATCATAGCTCTCATGAATGGAAACGTAATTAAACATATAAATATCGACACAGGGTACCTCAGTATCTACTTTACAGACAGATACCTAGTCACTACTCACTCATATCAACTTAACCTACCCTCCTAAGACTATCGAATGTAGCCTACCTCAGGCAAGCCACTGATTCTAAATTTTCACTAATTATTCACAATTTATTATCCACAATCTCTACCTAATTAACACATTTCACGTTAATTTAACAAGCAAAACATCTAATAAAATGTCACAAAAATATAACAATGAAATACCTTATACCACATTAATTATTTAATAATTAAAGTAAATATAATTAATGGATGTAAGTATTAATCATTAATTAAATTAATGATTAATTCAAAATATAATTTATTAATAAGAAAAGCGATACTTAATTTTAAAAGTAAAGTCTAAGGTTATCCTTACCTCAATTTGAGACTAAACTAAATGATAATCTCAATTTCTTCTAATCGAACTTTCAAACCTAGAATTTATAAATTTTATTAGACTAATTTATCAAAATTTCTTACTCAATTCTTCCAATTTATTATTAATTATAAAAATAATATCCTTACTAACCTAATCCCCATAATTACTAAAATACCCTTAACCAATTAAAAATCTATTTTACCCACCTTTATTTCAATTAATACCAAAAATGCCCTTCTTACAACAAAATTTCATATTTACCCTTAAATTTTCTATACTTCCCATTTTGCTCACACATGCAACTTAAATTTCAAATTTCTCCTTAACTTTCTGCACTATTCATTTTGCCATTTACATGCAACTTAAATTACAAATTCACCTTTAACCTCCTGTACTTCCCATTTTACCCCTACATGTAATTTAAATATTCAAGACAATGTCATCATCATCACCCTCTCTGCTTCCTCTCTCTTTTTTTATTTCATCATTTTAAAGCCCCATTTTCTCTACTTTTCTCCATGCAACTTCCAAATATTATCCCAAATAATCACAACATGTAATCTAACTACAAACTAGTGTAGAGTGATCAAAATCACACAAATAAAGATACAAAATAGTTGCTAGAATTTTACCAAGTGAGGACTTTTAAAGTTGTGAAACTCCACAACTTCCTCCAAGTTTTCTGCAAAACAAACAAAATTAAGAAACCTATAAGGAAAATGTTATATGCAGAACAAAGAGGTGCATTTTGATGCACTCACCAGCTGAAATTTTGAGAGAAAACGAAGAACAAAATGAAGAAATTGGTGTTGTCTTGTTGGTGTTCTTTTTATTTTCTAAATTTTGCCTTTTATACAATATATTAGTTATAGGGTGTAGTTTTGATTTAATTAGCTTTGTGGGCTTTACAAAGGCACTGCTAACAGACATCCAAATAGATGGGAACATGATTAAACACATGCCTTAGAATGTCTTTTTTATATCAAAATTTTAATATAAATTTAAATTAATGATTAAAGAGATATAATTGAACATTTTGTAGGTAGAGGCCAAAATATGGTCAATCCTAATTGGTGTTGAATGAAGATTGCGTTACAATGCCATCTTCAGAAAACAACTACCTTATACAAGCTGATTTATTAATGAAGTGTTCGGTTAACTAGAATCATCATTCTATTCCTCATTTATTTTTGATAATAGGTTATTTCTTTGTTTGGTTAAATAAAACATACATAATATATAATCTAAAGTTTTACTTATTATTTGAGTTTGGGAAAAAGGTAAACACATCCTCTCTCCTATCTTTATCTATTTCAATTTTCAAGTAGGTCAACGACAAACATAAGGACTTGTTAGACAAAAATATCCTTAAAATTTACATAATTACTTAACTATAATAATAACAAGAAGAAGAAGAAGAAGAAGAAAATTAATATTAATAATAATAACAAGAAGAAGAAGAAGAAAATTAATATTAATAATAATAACAATTTAATATTAAAATAATTGTGAAATAGACATGAGATGAACATTATATATATAAATCAATTTAATAATACTGAGATGATGGTCCACGTCAACTCTTAAATCAAACTTAAACCAATTAAATTTGACTGAAATAAATAATATAAGATAACTATAATAAAATTTTAATTCAGTTCAACTTTAATTGGTTTGCATCAAATTAAAAATGAGTTATGTTGTCATAAAATGATATTTGATTTATTCATATATAATCTATCACCATTTTTCTAAAACAAATTAAGAGAAATGATTTTCTAAAATAAAAATTGAAGGAGATTTTAATAATCGTAAAGATTATAATTTTAAAGTTACTTAAATCACAAACGAGTTCTTTATCTTTTACCTTATTTAATGATATGCATGCCTGATAATTAAGTCGTAACTATTTTATTTCAAACTTCTCTCTTATCAGTCATTCTAAAAGATCATAAGAAACTAAACTACTATTATTAATATAAACCTACTAGTAATTATATAATAATTAATATGATAAGAAGAAAGACATAACAATAATCTAAACTTTCTCTTTCACATGAAAATATAAAATACTTGTCATACTTTGCTCAATTGGAAATATGCAATTGGTAGTTATAAATTAAGGAAAGAAATCCAAAATTACGAAGAAATTATATGTATAATTATTAGTTAAAGTGTGTAATTTTGAGAAATATGTAAAAAGTTTTAAAGTTTTGTATTATAAACTTCAAAGACCTATTTTAAAATGACATTATATTACATTATAAATCTTTTCTTATATTTTTAATTTATTATATATTTAATCATGTTTCAATTTAAAAATAGATTTATATAAAATATATATTTTATAATTTATTTATTTAGAATGGTAAAAGATACTTGGTTCTGGGATTTAAATTTGAGCAGTGCGTTCCATTGAAATCCATCGTCTTCTTCCTTCTGGTGAATATATGGCGTGAGTATACACAGAAAACAAGGAAGGCTAGTTGGGGTGATGTCCCAATTAGCCCTCCGACGCTTCAGTAAGCTTCGGTGAAGATGGGATTGATGAATTCAGAGAAAGCGACTTAGGTTATGATCGCATACACCAATTATGGGAGAATAATACCTTATATATGAAGTAGTAATCGAGTTTAGGTCTTATTACGTGTCTGCGTGGGAGATTTCCTTTGCTAATGGTAGGGAGTAAAGTGGGCTTTGGCCTTAGAGCGATCTTGATGAGCAGACGATCGCCCACGGTTTTCTTGATTGGGTCCGAGTCAGGAATAGCCGACCGACCATAAGCCCCCTACTCCTCGAGTCGATCGAAGAAGGGCCGGAGGAATACGTAGAGGCTTTATAGCTCGATCATAGGGACGACTCGGGGTTGGGTCGATCGGTTGAGCCTTGAGATATAGCTCGTCTGTTGATCACCGAATGGAATAATTGATTGGTCGAACAATGTCGTTGTAGCGGTCATTTAGCGGCCGGGTGATTTCGATTGGTCGGATGTCGATCGGTTCTTGCGTTCTTGCTCGTCTTTGGGGTTGGTGGTGATCGTTCCAAATGGTCGTCTTCGACTATTATTGCGAGCCCACTCGGGCTAAAGCAAGCCGGGCGGTCGTCATCAGCAGGGGCGTGAAGGCAATTGAAGCATTTAATAGTGGATGGCGTCTTTGTCGACGACTTCGAATCTGAACGTATCGTCTTTATAATCGTTACCCACCGTCCGTCGTCCTTTCAACTGCTCGCGCTTTCCGGTTTCGAGTAACCACGATTTGCCTCCGTTCGATCGTGCCACGTGTCTGGGTAGCTCGGATGTTCTCCACGCGTCGAGCTTTGGTGGATCGTAGTTGAACGTTGTCTCTATAAATATCGAGTCGACGACGGTTTGCTTTTCTTCACGCTTATTTCATTCTTGCCGTCTTCTTGCTTTCCTCTGTTTTCTCCCTGTTCTTTCTTATTCTCATTTCCAGAAGTTGTTTTAGGCGTTGCTCGAGTTTCTGATTTCCTACCATTGAATAGGTACGTCCCTTCCCTCATTCTCATCTTATAGATTCCTCTTAAAAACATGTCATCTAGCGGTTCTCGGGTGAGGTTTCTCAGTGGTTCTGGCGGCGGGAGGTCGTAAATCGGAGGTTATGGTGAGGTGGCGGTGTGTCAAGTTAAGGGATGTTGAAGAGATTACAACAAGGAGCGGAAGGGCGGGCGATGGTGAAGGAGCGCGGTAAATCAAAGATGTCTGCGGCGGAGTTGCGCAGGTCCATCCTTAGGAACAGTATCCCTCAGGATTGGGAGCTCAGGTTGGCTTATGAGGATGAAGGAATTGCAAGCAGCAGAGGTGGGTGGATTGCCGTCTCTGAATATTTCTTTTCGATCGGAGGCATGAGACTGCCGTACGTGTCGATCGTGGATGAAGTGTGTACTGATTTTCAATTGCGGCCTAGTCAGATCCCTCCGAATGGGTGGCGTTTCATTAATGGACTCGTGCTGTTGTGCCACCAATTTGGCTATCCGCCCTCGGTTAACATCCTGCGCCATTTTTTAAGGATGAGTCAGAATCCGAGCTCTGGGGGTGGCATCCCTTCCCTGATGTACAAGGATGCCCGGTATCGCCCAGCCGGGACGTCCGGTAAAATTACCGGCTGGCGGAAAAAATACTTTTTTGTGAAGCCCCCGGGGTCTTTTTCCGTGTCCCAACAGTGGAGGTATCCCCAAGCCGAGCGGTGGAATGACTCGGTAAGCCTATCGCTTTCTAGGGAAGAGCGAGAGGTAGTGGGCCGTATAAAGGAGCTCGGCCCGTATAACTTTGCTATGCTCATCTCGGGGTATGGCGGGGGGGCCTCTGCCAACTCTCTTCTGATTGACCCCCCGCCGCGAGTTGGTGGGCTAGGAGAGGGAACTGCCCCGCCTGGTTGACCTCTCGTGGTTGATTTATCTTCTTTGTTCGTAGGTTTTGGATTCAGTTTCTAACTTGTTTCCCTTGTTTGTGCAGCTATGGCCAGGGTTAACACATTCCTCGGCGCCCCCAAGTCCATCAAGGGTAAGCGTCAGGTTGCAGGGCCTTCAGGAGGTCGAGGTCGGGGAGACAGATGAGAGGCCAGTTC
This sequence comes from Erythroxylum novogranatense, assembly GCA_029891385.1. NCBI lineage: Eukaryota > Viridiplantae > Streptophyta > Magnoliopsida > Malpighiales > Erythroxylaceae > Erythroxylum > Erythroxylum novogranatense. The sequence continues at coordinate 90,756,820 of CM057231.1, read as the reverse complement.
GATGGTTGCTCGGCCAATCGCTTCCGGGCCGCGGCGTATTTCTCTGGCCGTCTCCGAACCATCGGCGACGCATCTTTGTAATCGCCCTTTGATTAGAGAAATCTGGTCGGGGAGACGACGAGAGGCGATTCGATGGTCGCAGCCCATAAACTTACGGGCATGGCGTATTTCTCTAGCCGTCTCGAACCATTGGCGGCGCATCTTTGTAATCGCCCACCGATCGAGCATTGTTGTAGTCGAAGAGGAGGAGGAGGTCGAACGGCTCTGAAGAGGAGGAGGCCGCCAGAGTCGACGACCAATCTCCCGATTCCCGGGGCGACCGATCTCTTTGCCCTTTGGCGGCTAATTGTCCTTCTGGTCGACCAATCTCCCGTCCTTCAAGCCAACTCAAAGGAAAGGAGATAGCGGGTGACGTCGGATTGTGGGAGTCTCGATCAGCTGCCCGAGGATTCCACAACTCATCGATATCGGCGTTGTCCGTCACATCTTGGAAAGGATTACTCCTCCGTGGACGGGAGAAATTTGACGGAGGGGCGATAAGGAAATGGGGTCCCTACTCCTGCGTACTTGCTCGAGGAGCTCGATGATGTCATTCGAGGCAAGTGCAGCGTTTGGGCGTTACGGACCGTGAGGTTCGGACTTTCGAGAGCGATCTGAGCCACAAGAACGAGCTTCAAGGTAGAAGAGGAGAGGACCTTCTAAAGCTCAAAATTCTTCTTTAGAGGAGGAGAAGAAGATTCTGGAGGAGGCGGCCAAGATTTTGAAGGCCCAAGTTGACACGGGGAGGAAGAGATGCGCGCCATGAGCTCGGCTCATAAAGGAGGAGCTCCAAAGGGTAAAGGCGATGGCGGAGAGGACCAAGCTATCCGAGGAGTATCTGCGCTTTCTTGAGGCGGTGGGAGTCGGAGAGAGTGCTAAAGGAGAAAGCCCTCCGAGATCATGCCAAGCCCTCCAAGATCATGCCTGCACCGAGGATCGCTAAGGAGGGTACAAGCCTCGGTGAAGGAACAAAGGGTCGGCGATCCTGCGATGGCGAGGCGGTTCTTGCAGGGCGAGTGCTTGGAGTATTCTGCGACCGACCTCATGATCTTGAAGAATTGTTATGACACTGCATTCTGAGGGTGGACGGTCCTTCATTTGATCGTTCACGAGTCGTTGCTTCCCCGCTCTTGACCTTTCTTTGGAGGAAGTGAAGGAGAGGTCGCGAAGGCCGGGATCCGTCCCGATTGAGGAGTGGACCTTAGCTCGGTCGAGGAGGACGAGCTTCCTCGTGATGATGCTTTTGTCCCCGCTTGACTCTTCCACGATTAGGGCTTCCTGTGTATTCCCCGGTATTCTCCTTCTCCTCCTCCTGCTCACACCCCCTTCTCCCCGATTGTAGAGCTCACTGGTCGGGCTTGTGACTGAGCGAGAGAAATCAATGAACTTTACCTTTGCTTCGTTCGTTGTCTTTTTCCATGTTTATGCTCTTTACTTTCTATGTATGTTGAGTTTTGGTGGAGTAGCTCGTAGTCGACGGTTTGAACCGATCGATCGCATCGATTTGTATCGATCTTGAAGCGAGGTCCCAAGGCACTAGACTTGGCGACCCAACCGATCGTCAGTTGATCAATGTAAAATACTGGGCGATGGCGATGACGAGGTCCCGAGGATCTTGACTTCGGCGACGACCGACCGTAGTCGATCTATGTAAAATACTGGGCGATAGCGATGGCGAGGTCCCAGGATATTGTCTCACGACCCGACCGAATCGTAGTCGATCTATGTAAAATACCGGGCGATGGCGATGGCGAGGTCCCGAGGATCTTGTCTCGGCGACCGACCGACCGCAATCGATCTATGTAAAATGCTTGGGCGATGGCCATGGCGAGGTCCCGAGGATCTTGTCTCGGCGACCGACCGACCGCGATCGATCTATGTAAAATGCCGAAGCGATGGCGATGGCGAGGTCCCGAGGATCTTGTCTCGGTGACCCGACCGACCGTAATCGATCTATGTAAAATGCTTAGGGCGATGGCGATGGCGAGGTCCCGAGGATCTTGTCTCTGCGACCGACCGAATCGTAGTCGATCTATGTAAAATGATGGGCGATGGCGATGGCGAGGGTCCCGAGGATCTTGTCTCGGCGACCCGACCGACCGTAGTCGATCTATGTAAAATGTCGGGCGATGATTGATTGGACTTTCTACTCTTTGCCACATACGATATAACTCTTTTTTGCCAAGAAATGTAACCCCTTTATTAATGATAACGAGGGAGTGGGCCGTTAAAAAACCTGTCTGGCAGGGACAGAAAAAAGGTACCCACATGTGTACAAAAAAAGATAATAAGGAAAGATTGACAAAAAATAAAACTTATCTATTGGTAGAAAGCCTTCGAATTCTGGGAGTTCCAAGGCCTCGGTAGAATCTTCTCTTTCTCATCGCTGAGGATGTAAGAACCATGCCCGACTTGCTTAACCACTCGATAGGGTCCTTCCCACATCTGTCTGAGCTTTCCTGGATGTTTTCCAGCCGCCTCGGCTTTTCGTATGACGTACCCACCTACCTTTACATCGCTCGGCTTGACCCTTCTGTTATAGAACTTAGTCGTCTTTTGCCTGATGGCTTCTGAGCGAGCGGCTGCCCTTTCTCTATCTTCGCTAAGGAGAACGAGCTATGCTCTGCGGGCTTCATCATTCCGCTCTTCTGCGTAGCCCGACACCCTCTGATTGTGCAATGTTGCTTCTACTGGAACCAGGGCTTCTGCCCCGAAGGTCATTCTGAACGGGGTCTCCCCTGTGGCTCCGTTCGGTGTGGTTCTATATGCCCACAATATTTCGTCTATTTCTTCTACCCAGGTCTTTCGGCCGTCCAGGCGCTTCTTGAGGGCGTTCATTATCTTCTTGTTGGTGTTCTCCGCGAGACCGTTACTTTGGGGATGGGCTACCGAAGTCAACCGTAGCTCGATCTTTAGTCGGTCGCAGAAATCTCTAAACTTGCAGTTGTCGAACTGCCGACCGTTGTCGATAACCAACACCACGGGCATCCGGCGGCATAGTATATTCTTCTTTATGAAGCTTTCCATCTTCCCTCGGTGATTGTAGCGACAGACTCATACCCACTTAGTGAAATACTCCAACGCCACAATCAGAATTTCTTTTGTCCGGGACCGAGAGGGAAAGGCCCCAATATGTCCATTCCCCACTGGGCGAAGGGGATAGGATGGCTCACGATTTGCATACGCTCGGTCGGCTGGTGAGACAGGCTGTTGTTTCTCTGGCAGGCCTCACATCGGTTGACCTTTTTCTGACAATCTCTTCTCATTTTTGGCCAGTAGTACCCCTGTCTGATCAATCGGTGAGCCAACATTCTGCCCCCTACGTGATTTCCGCACATCCCTTCATGGATTTCAGCCATTGCCTACTCGGCTTCTTCCTCATTCAAACATCGAAGCAGCGGCCAGTCGTAAGACCGCTTATACAGAGCGCCATTAACTATTGTGTACTCGGCGGCCTTTATCCTTAGTTTCTTGGCTTCGTCGTCTTCGGTTGTTTCCTTCTAAAAGGTCTTGTGTATTGCTTCATCCAATTCGACCGACCAGTACTTACGTTAAGAATTTCCTCGGTTTTCTGAATGCTGGGCCGATCTAGTCGTTCGACCAGAACATTATTTATGGCATCACGATCGGAAGCCATTTTTGAGAGCGCATCCGCTTTAGCATTTTGAGCTCGTTATATTCTGCTGATTGAGTACTGCTCGAACTTGCTCAACTCATGTTTTACTAACTCTAGATACTTGACCATGTTGGTCCCCCTGGCCTCATACTGCCCGGTGACTTGGCCGACCACTACTTGGATGTCGCTATATATCTTCAAGTGCTTTACCTCCATCTCCTTGGCGAGTTGGAGGCCGGCTATCAGAGCCTCATATTCTGCCTCGTTGTTGGAGGCTTTGAATTCTAGCCAAAGGGCGTACTCCACCTTTTCTTCCAAATGCGGGTTGATCAGCACCACTCCCGCTCCGCACCCCTCGACATTGGACGATCCGTCAACAAACAAATTCCAGGCGGGGAATTGCTCGTCCTTCGAGCTCGGCTGGCTCATCTCTGCGATGAAATCTGCCAACACCTGCGCTTTAATGGTCGTCCGGGGCTTGTATTGTAAATCGAACTCTCCTAGTTTTACCGCCCATTTTATCAGCCGACCCGAAGTTTCAGGCTTTTGAATGCACTGTCTGAGTGGTTGGTCAGTCCATACCTCAATAGTATGACTTTGGAAGTAAGGCCTCAGCTTTCTGGCTGCCATTATCAAGGAGAGGGTGAGCTTCTCTATGGGCGTATATCTCGTTTCTGACCCGGTCAACACTTTGCTGACATAGTATACGGGATGTTGTTCGCTTCCTTCCGATCGGATGAGTACCGCGCTGATCGACCCCTCCGTAGCTGCCAAGTATAAGATCAGATTCTCCCCTTCTACCGGGCTTTGCAGTATAGGCGGGCTGGACAAGTATTGCTTTAACTGTTGGAGAGCTTTCTCGCACTCATCCGGCCATTGGAACTGGGTCATGTTCGCTTTCCTCAGGACTTTGAAAAATGGAAGGCACTTGTCTCCTAGTCTGGAGATGAACACCTTTCGTGAAACTATCCGACCGTCGATGTCGAACATCTTTCAGGCATTGCGGAGAAGGCATCTGTATGATGGCCTCAATCTTCTCTGGGTTAGCTTCGATTCCCCTCTGAGTGATCATAAACCCGTGAATTTTCGGGCGACCCTAAACACGCATTTTTCGGGTTTAGCTTCATCTGGAATTTATTCAAGGTCCGAAGACTTCCTTGAGATCTTGTACATGTTAAGTGACCGTCTTACTCTTGACCACCATATCATCCACATAAACTTCCACATCCGCCAATCATTCTTTAAAGACTTCGTGACGAGTCGTTGATAGGTCGCCGGCGTTTTCAGCCGAAAGGCATTACTTGGTAGCAAAAGTGCCTTGGTTGATTCTGGCGGTCTTTTCTTCGTCTTCGAGCTCATTTGGATCGATGATGGCAGAAAGCATCCGAGAAGTCGAGCGCTCATGCCTGAAGTGGAGTCTACTAATTGATCGATCTTAGGCAATGGGAAGCTGTCCTTTGGACACGCTTTGTTTAGGTCGGTGAAATCTATGCACATTCTCCACTTCCGTTCTTCTTTTTACTAACACCACATTGGCGAGCCACTCGGGGTACTTGACTTCTCGGATGAACCCGACCTCCGGAACTTTGCTACTTCCTTCTCGATCACCCCTCGCGCTCTTTCTTTGTGGCATCGCTTCTTTTATCGATCGGCTTATAGTCGTGCGAATCTTAGGAGTGAGATGTGTTGATCGAGAAATTTCGGCATATCGCTCGGTACCCGGCGAAGACCGACTTATTTTCAACCGCACAATCTGTGATTTCTTTAACCAGTCCCCTGCACTTCGAACTAGGTTTGTAAACTTAGAAGGGTCGGCCGTCCAAAGACGACTCTGCGTTTTTCCACCGGATTCATCCTTTCCGTCTCTTCGTCGGCTCTCACATCCGAGAGCTTGTCGATTACCGCCCATCTAATGTCTTCGTCTCGCCAAGTAGCATTCCTAGCAATTTTCTGACTTCCCACAACACCAACTCACGGGGTGTCGGAAACTTCATGACTTGGTAATAGGTGGAGACGACCGATCTGAGGGCATTTTGAGTAGCCCGCCGATTATCGCGTTATCGCCCGTGGAATTTCATGACCGAGAACTCAGCGTCCCTTTCTACTTGACATGGCTTCCGCGAACTTCACTTTCAAATTTACGGGTGAGCGGGTAGGTTGACGCCGGTCACTCCTTTGATGGGGCCGTCTGTAGTAATAACCGCTCTTCCGGTACCCTCATTTTCTTGAAGGCTTCATAGTATAACAAGTCGTAGAAATTTGCCGATGTCGATCATTACCCGCTTGACCTCGTGTCCGTCCATGTTCGGATTACCACGAGGGCATCGTCGTGAGGGCAACTTATTCCATTGAGGTCGGACTCATCAAATGATATCATCCCGTCGCTCTCCCTCGGCTTTTTGGTGGATGAGTCCTTGGATGAGTCCTTGTCGACCTGTTTAGCATATCTTTTCCTTGCCTTAGTGGTGGATCCCCCGACTGCATTTCCACCGAATATCGTATTAATGACCCCAAAGGTCGTTCCTCTTGTTGCCCGGTGTTTCCATCGTTTCTTTCCCTTGATTGCCCTCTCTCTTCTCGTTGATTATCTGTATTCGTGTTTTGCCTTCCCCCGTCATTTCTGTCATTTCGCCTCCGGCGATGCGCTATTGTTTGACCGACTTGTTCTCTGGCCGATTGTCCCGTCGGCGATTCTCCCTCGCTTCACAAACCGCCTAACCTTCCCCTTTGTATGAGGAATTCAATCTCTTTTTTCAACTGCCAGCAATCTTCCGTGTCATGGCCGACCTCTTTGTGGAAACGGCAATACACATTAGTGTTCCTGTCCTTGTAGGGGGTCTTCATTTTTTCAGGCTCTCGGATAGTTTCTCCATCCGCTATCATAGCCGCCAAGACTTCCGCGTATCGTTTGTTAAGCGGGGTGAAGTCTTGTTGATTCCAATGCCGACCGCTCGGCTTTCTCCAGGTCGACTGATCCCTCTGTCTTTTGTGAGACTCATCGGTTCTACCACTCGGCCGCGATCATCCGCTTTCGGCGTTTGTATTCTTTAACACTTCTTGAAATGAATGTATTTATGCGCCTGACATCGATCTCTGAATAGATCGGAAATTTGGTCGAGGGCTAGCGACTTCTTGAACTCCTCGTCCTCGTATTGCTCATAAGTGCGGCCAAGTAGACGAAGCGGTGAGATCGGGTACCTCGGCCGCCTCGTTGTTGAGCCGAGTGATGAACTCCATGAACTCTCACTCCTTCCTTGGGTGAAATTGATCACCTCTAAAGCCGTCTTCTGCGGTTACTTACTAGTGGCGAATTGATTCGGAAGAGCGACACGAAATCCTCGAAGCATGTGATCTGACCGGGGTAGTTGTTGAACCATCGCCGAGCTCCCTCTTGGAAGGCCGTCAGAAAGCCTTACACCGATAGCGTCCGGAACACGTGTAGGCTCATCATCGATGGAAGTCTTGCGTGTAGTTCAAAGGTCGATCTTCCGGTGTATTTCTCGGGGTCGGTATCTTTGTCTTAAGTCTTTGGGAGGCTATCCAAGATGTCCAGAGTGAAGGAGAGTTATCTTCTTGCGCCGTCGGGCGATCTGAATGAGCTTCGTAGCCATGTGAGTCCGATCATCCGCGAGTTTTCTAGGGCTTCATCTGGCGATGATCGGTTGTCAAACCGATTGTCGGGCGGTGACCGCACGGACGGCGGTATTGTGCTTGGTTGTGGTTTGTAGTATTTGGCGAATCAACAAATCAATTGCTTCTCAATCTGCTTCGTTGGGACGGAGTGCACAGGAATAGGTTACATGCCGTCGGTGTTGAAGATTCGGGTGTGTCTTTGAGTCGACGTTATCCTCCATGTACCACGCCTGTTCTTCCTGCTTCAAGGTTTGAGGTTGTTGTTGATCGTTAGGATCGAGGATTCCGTCTTGAGGCATCACGGTCTGGCGGCATAATTATGAGTATTGCAAACCTAATATTTGCATCGCCGAGGCGCGACAATGACCACATCGAGATTCGTCGCCATGCCGGCTAATCGTAATGGTTCTGAGGCGTGATTCCTGAAGTCGGGCCCACGGTGGGCGCCAATTGGTTCTGCGGATTTAAATTTGACAGTGCGTTCATTGAAATCCATTGTCTTCTTCATACGTGATTTAATATGGCGTGAGTATACCAGTAAAATAAGGAAGGCTAGTCGGGGTGATGTCCCAATTAGCCTCCAACGCCAAGTAAGCTTCGGTGAAGATGAGATTGATGAATTTAGAAAAGCGACTTAGGTTATGATCGCATACAGATTATGGAGAATAATACCTTATATCTGAGTAATGTCGAGTTTAGGTCTTATTACGTGTCTGCATGGGAGATCTCCTTCGCTAATGGTAGGGAGTAAAGTGGGCTTTGGCTTTAGAAATGATCTTCGATGAGCAGATCGATCGGCCACATCGGTCGTCTTGATTGGGTCAAATAGAATAGCAGGCAGACCAATCTTGATAACTTGCATTGCGTCTTTGATTTATGAATACATGTATTCAACATTATTTATATTATGTATCAACTTAGGAACTTCAAATTTTGTTTCAAATGAATGTAAAGTCAATAAATATACCATATGTTAGTTATGAATCTTCTTTCACGATGTTTATATTTTATATTTATTTTTACGTGCTTCTTTGTAAAATAAAAATTCTTCAATAATATATAAATCAGCATTAATTATTACTTCCTTCGATTCATAATAAGAGTCGTTTTAGAAAAATATACGCTTATTAAGAAAATTAATGAAATTATAGATATCCCTTACTAATACTCTTTCGTAAAATTACCTCGTGATTTCCGAATCAAGATCTTAAATTAAGATGAGAGAAATTGCATTGAAATCATTAAATACGTATAATTAAGATAAAAGAAAAATGAAAGGTTAATTTTGAAAAAAAAAATATAAACATGAATACAAAGTCAAGAATGATGCTTATTTTGAATAATTAAAATATATCTAAAACGACACTTATTATAATTTTTCTTCCAAAAGCTACAGTAAGCTACAGTAAACAATTAACCTCTTCGTCGTCCCGGTACACTCTCCTCCACATACCAAAAGAACTCGATCGACTTTGTTTTCCCAAGGCCCACTAATCATGAAAACGTTGAGGGGACTCAAGAGTTCAGTGAATGTGTTCCAAGTGACTCGGAAAGCAAAATTGTACGTCTACATATGGAAGTGAGGGTCGTAGTTGTATCTCAGAAACTGCAGGGTATCGTTTGTGGAGAATGATTTTGGAAAACGACCTTACATGTGAGGTTAAGAAAAAGTGTAGCCTGATGCATTGAATCGCGAACGACTATACAGTTCATGTGAGAGGAGAGGGACTCTACTGTTATCACGAGACCACCTCAGAGTCTCAGAGAGTCTAAGTTAGTAGTAGAGTCGTAGTTGGTGGATGCAATAGGCTGCAGGTTATGGACCACTTGGACTATTAAGAGTCTCGTGAGACGTTTTTCTCTTTGTCCCATGAGAGAGACCGCAGCTTTGGTTTAATTAATTAGTTTGATATTATCACTTTGGAATATCATATACAACCATATTTGATATTCGGGAAAAATAAAACAAAATATTTGAGAGTAAATGTTTAATGTCAGTGCTACCATACTTAAATGTTGTGTTTGTGTAATAGAGAAATTAACTAGAGAAGGATATGAATGTTCAAATTTTAATATTTTATGGGTTTGCACATTTAAATTTTATTATTTTGCATGTGTTTGACATAATTTTGACTATAATAAAATTAAAATTATGTAATTTCTTAATTGAAGACAAATTAATTTTAACTTTTTTAAACTAAATTGTTGAATTCTTTAACATGTAAAAAAAGAACTATAAAGTTCTCATTTGCTAATCCAAATATAATTTTACTTTAGAAGAAAAAGAAGAATTATGACTATAATTAAGTTTTACTTAATTGAAATCAGTTTTCTAAAATTGTATTTAGCTGTTAATGATGTTATATATATAAAAGAGAAATTGGTTAAAGACAATGCTTTAAAAATCGATCGAAAGTTAAACCGATAAGACAAGAGGTTTAAAGTTAAATAATTTGAAGTATGATTAAAAATATTTTTTATTATCGAAAATTTAAGATTTAATTGCTAAAGTAATTATTAAATAAGAATTAATTTACTTATTTTAGTTTACAAGGATTTATTAATTTTAAAAATTTACTAACTAATTAATAAATTGATCAATTAAGAGTTAACAAATATAATTAAAAATTAAAAAATTGAACAATTTAAAATCTTTACTATTGAGCTGAACAAATCAGCAAAATTTCTTAATCATTAATTAAAAATACGCCCATGATAGATAATGAATTATAATTAGATTCAAATTTGTGGCATTTGATTCTTTGCGTCCCTTCCAACTTTGTTTTCGTCCAAAAAAGACACCGTCTTGTGTGTAAATAATATAAAACGATATCGTATTCGAGGTAAGGATCTCACTGTCAAATATAATCTTAAGTTATCAAAACGATATCGTATTTGGGATAAGGATCTCACTATCAAATATAATCTGTAAGTTACCAAAACGATATCGTATTTGAGGTCTGTCAAATCTAATCTGTAAAGTTATCTTGAATGCCATGTGATAGATCTGACCCTGGATAATATCTTTAACGTCATGTCATCTCTACATTATCAAATTTGTACAGCCTTTATATATATATATATATAATTATTACATATATTTTATTATATTTATATGTATTCCCTAAGAATCTTATCCTCAACTTGTCGTTCGCTTTTCAACCCCAACCTTATCCTCGTTAAGATAGGATTACCTGTATATATTATATATATATGTGTGCGTATTTAATAGAGTCACGTAATATATAAAATAATTATTTCATTAATTAAAAGAAAAATTACGTAATATTAAACTTCTAAAAATGTAGCGAATTAGATTTTAACTTATCGTTGTTATTCAAAATTTGGAAGAATTTGATTTATTGAATAAGTTTTGGAAATATATAGTAAATTATTAATTTATATGATTCAAATAAATTTTTTGATGACTACAAATATTAAAATTTTTCAAACACTTTTAATCCTAAATTTTATTTTATAAAATTGCCTAAGAAATAATATAATAAGAAAGGACTAAAATGACGGAGAATTTATTAATTAAATATAGGGTTCTTTTCAACAGTATTTCCTTTTATACCAGTTTTAAGTTTAAATTGCAAATAGAAGGGCAATTAAAATTATTGGACTTCTAAATTAAATTGAAGTAGTTCTTAGGTTTCAATTTTTGGTTTGAATATAGTATTTTTGGAAAGGACGGACTTAAATGTAGTTTTGGTTGGTTGATGAAGATGAAATAACAAACTTATACTTTTGGGAGATCAATAAGTATTTTTCTTTACTATAAAGTCCTTAAAAAAATAGTGTTTGACTGTAAAATAAAAATTAATTCTTTAATAGATATGAATTTTTTAACAGGCAAAATACATCTTTCTAAAAAATTCAAATTTGGAACTTCTAAAAAAACTCCTCAAATGATTTTTTCGGGTAGATTTTCCAGATCAATTAATGAGCTTATTCTTTAATCACTTTTGCCTTTATGTTTTACATAATTCTTACAATATCTACAAACTCATCTTCTAGTTTATTATGTATTTAACTATTTACTCAACTTGAATATTTATTTTCAAATTTATATAATATTATTTGATTTTTATGTCTTAATATTTATTTTTGATATTAGTTTACTTATGTTATAATTCATATAAAAGATTTGGTTAGATATATTTTCATTTGTGTTTCATTTTATAATTCATATAAAAGATTTGGTTAAATATATTTTCATTTGTGTTTCATATGATTTAAAATTATATAATAATTAATATATCGCACTCTATATTGTTTAATGTACCTTAAATAATATTTATATGTATAAACAATTTTATTACAAAATAAAATATGGTTAAAATTAAAATTTTATATTATTAAATGCGATCTATTATATGAAACTCTTAAAAAAAAGTTCTTTTAAATGATAGTCAAATAATCAACTAACTTTTTAAAAAAGTTCTTCTCATAAACGATTTACTGACAAAACCTTTATTGATGTAAACCCAACCAAAAGCTTAGTTGGAAAAGAGGCTATCTCATGAAGAGAAGCATCAATGGAACAGGTGCATATGATTAAGGACACTCTGAATACTTTTTGTGAAGCCTCTGGACAACGACTCAGTAAAGATAAATCTCAGTGTTTCTATTCAAAAAATGTACATCACTCTGAGGTGCACTTGTTAAGCAGAGAACTGGGCTTTAAGCATACGAATGATTTAGGACGCTACCTAAGGGTGCCCATATTACATGAGAGAGTAAGTAAAAAAACCTATCAACACGTTCTTGATAAGGTTCAACAACACCTTTCAGGATGGGTGACCAATCTTTTGTCATTCGTAGGGCGGATCACATTAACTCAATCAGTCATAGTGGCCCTTCCCATTTATACAATGCAAATGGTTCGCCTACCTCGCAATCTTTGTGATGATTTAGAGAAAGTAATGCGACAATTTTTTGTGGGGCACGAATAATGGCAAAAGGAGGATAAATCTAGTCAATTGAGATAATCTCTTCTGACCTTTTCACCTTATCAATTCATGAGTGGCTTCTTAAAAATCTCCAAATACACCAGAATCTACTGGGCTTGGATTGGTCAATTATATCTGGGACTGCTTATTGGTTCTTATGGATATGAAGAAATAGGGCCCTATTTGAGGAGCAATTTTCTTAACCAACTTCAATATCGCATTATATTTTGGAGTACGTCCATCAGATTCATAAGGCTTAGGTCTAGCAAGGAAAAGCAAATAATGACAACCAATTTTGGAGGGAACAACTTATAGGTTGGTGCAAACCTCCTCCCGACTGGGTAAAATTAAATATGAACGGAGTGTGTAAAAGATCATCCTCTTCGACCACAATATGTAGTCTTTTTTGTGATAGTTCAGGATCATGACTTGGAGGATTTATGCAGAATATTAGACGGTGTTCTTCTATCACTATTGAACTCTGGGAAGTTCTATATGAACTTAAGCTTCCATGGAATCTGGAGTATCGTTGGATTGAATTAAAAGTGGATTCGTTAGCAGAGATTAATATTTTGTCATCCCCATCTACACGATTAATGTCCCTTGATCTCCTCATCCTAGGCATCAATGAGCTATTTACTTGAAATTGAGTCGTTCTATCGTGACACATTTACAAGGAGGGCAACCGGTGTGTAAACTGATTTGTCAATTTTGCAGCACAGTTTGAGTTAATGAGTTTTTTTTTAAGTATACCCACAGGGTGCCTTTTAGTCATCTTAGAAGATATGTTGAGGATTTGTTTCCCACAACTAATAATGTAATTTGTATAAGGTATTCTTTCCTTTTCATGTGAAAAAAACTTTTTGTCTTTACTAGAATAGGCAGGTCACTAGTTGAAAAGCAGAGAGACATGTTTATGAAAGAAATGATAAGACTGATATGTTTTTGAGATTGAGAGACAAAATCAACTAAGTTGTTTTTGGTAGTTCTTATGATCAAACTAAATAAATTTTTATTTTCAGTTTTATTATAAATTTAATTAAATAATTTTTTATTGCTTAAGATTAATAAAAAAGAATCAAATGTCCTGAAAGCAAAGATTTGAATTTCGTACTGTACAGGCCCAAAAACGGTACAACATTATGTTCAAAAAAACCAATTGGTATCAGCCGAGTTTGCCTAATATTAGCTGAATACTGTAAATTTTAAAAAATTGAAGGACTTTTTAACAAAATTTTAAAAAATTTCAGAAAATTTTCCTTACGATGTCCCCCTTTTCAAACATTTTAATTAACTATTTATTTCAATTTTATTGTGATTTTTAAAATTTTATTTTAAAATAAAATAAATATTTTATTACTCATAATAATTATACATTAAATAAAACTTTAAAATAATTATTTTAATTGAATTTATTTTAATCTTTTATATAATATTTATTAATACATTATTATTAAAATTATTTCATTTTAAAATAAATAGTTTAAAATTTATTATTTATAAACTAATATTTATTTTAAATTTATATTTTAATTATTAAATCAAATTTTATTTAAAATTTATATATTTTAAAATTTAATAATTAATTTTACAAATTTAAATATTAAGTTATTTACAAATTTAGTAATAATTAATTTTAATTAATTAAATATTTAATATTTAATTAAAATTGTTTAAATTCTTTTTCATAATTAATATATTAAATAATATATTTAATTAATAGTAAATTAAATAATATATATTTTTGTTTCATGTTTACTTTGAATTAATATATATGTTTTTGTTTCAAGTTTTACTTGGAATTGATTGATTTCTCATCACTTGTAAATTTTAATAATTAAAAATTAAACATATTTATTGTTTTTATATTTGATGTCTTAATATAATTATTATTTATTATATGATAAAATTGTAATGCTACAAATACTTTGTATTGTTCTTACTTTTATACTTGTATAATGATAATTGTTTTTTTCACATTAATCATGATTATCATTTATATGTGAATTATCTTAAAGTTATTGTTATTTCATATTAATTACGATCATTATTTATTATTATAAATTTTAGGAACATGGTTAATGTAAACTTATAAACGGTACAGCAGTATAATATAATAATAGACTATTTTATAATTTTAAGAAATTTAAAATTATTTTATAAATTTAAAAATTATCTAAAATAATATTTAATATTGACCCGTAGTAATATAATATCCTATCAAAATTTAGTTGGATACTAAATATGACATGGTATTCGCATTATTGTCTAAAAGAATCCATAATCTCGAAGAAACCTCTAATTTTACCATTTTATTAAGTAATATTAACAGAAACGTTATAAACGCTCAATTTCCGAAAACCCTTGATGATATAAATTCGTGTTTTGTGTTTTTTATTTTAACCAAAGCTTCCACTGGAAAATTGAGCTTTCTTTCCGGGGAAAATCCTTAATAAAAAGAATTGGTGAACTTTCCCCAAAGAAAGAAGAGAGACAACGAAATAGAAAGTCTAGAAATTCAGGTGTTTTTGTTTGACTCTTCTAGAAATCTCCTTGTTACACCAGCACTACTAGATAGAGAGTGAGAGGGCTAAGAGAGAGAGAGACGAGAGGGAAGGTAGTGAGGGAAGGTGATGTTCAGTGTTAAAACACTATAATCAAAGTTTCTGAAACGCTAATTTTAACAACACTGAGCTTCTGGGGTGCGAATTTTTGTTTTTTTTTAGTTTGTTTCATGCAAAATTTTGACTTAGGTGACCGTACAAATAAAGAAAGTTTGTTTCTTTACGCTATTTCTACTTTATTCAGGTTAATCAGATCTACGTTTGTGGTTTCCTATTCTTTGCTGTTTCTGGGGCGTTTCAGTGCTTAGAAAGTTGATATGTTTTGCTAATGGGTTATGTTCGTTCGGAGCTGGTTTTGTGCTGCTAAAATTATTTGTTTTCTTAATCATTATCTGGGGTTCTAAGTCTGTAGAAGATTGTTTAGCATGAAGGGTTGTGTCACTACTGAGACTCCTTATGCGTTTTGAGCTGGTTTAGGATCATTTGGTTGGCCACCAGCAATTTTGAACTGTTGAGCTTTCTTTTCTTGAATTTAGTTTTTGACAACTGATCATGCTAGTTTGCCAGGAGTTAGTTTAAAGTTGATTTTGGAAAATAGTGATTTGCAACTATGTCAAGGAAATGATCTTATTTGCTTTCTTCTATTTTTGTACCGATTAGTGATTGAACTTGTTAAAGACACTTTTGTTAAGATTCAGGGTAGGTCTTCTCCTGTCGTTAGTAAGTTTTGATACGGAGTTGTGAATTCTGGATGCTATTAATTGATCCTTTTGCTACACTCAATTGCCTATAATCACAATCTTTTCTGTTTCTCTCCTTTTCTGTAAAATGATGTCTTATACTGAATCCTTGATTTAAATTCCAATTGTGGACGTCCAATTGCTTCTCTTTTTCATTGTTTACAATTATGTTATTATTTAAACATCCAGGTCTTTCCATATATGCAGGTATCTATGTGACATTTTGTTTATAAGCCTTAGCCTTTGGAGTTTTTGTAGCAGCGCAATTAATTTTCTCTTCTATCAGGCTTGGATATTGGAAGAAAGTTTGAGGGTTTCACATGATTTCACCGCTGTTGCCATTATTAGGAAATCAATCAGGTGTTTTGGGTTTTATGCTATCATATGGTAGCGAGGGAGGTGAATTAGGATCAAGTTTTACATTGGTATGTTATGATCACTGCTAGTGGTTTGAGCAACTGGCTTTAGGCAACCAATTTTTGTACCGAGGTGTTTCAGCAGGCCAAGAGCATTGAAAGGGCTACAAGTGCATGCATAGTTTAGGAGAAGCAGCTTTAAGAAGCAATAGAATCTGATTGCTTACAACTATAGGAGGCTGATTTTTGTGTGGAAATTCTATTTAATTAGTGCACTGGCTGCTAGTTGAGGTCCAGGAAGTGTTGGCGGCAACATGGAAGCTGAGCTTGCAAGTACTAACCATCCGCCAGGTGTTTTCCATCAAATGCTTCTTGTTCTAGGACCAACACTTGTGATTTCACTTGGCTATGTTGACCCTGGAAAGTGGGCTTCAACTATTGACGGAGGTGCTCATTTCGGATTTGGTCTGGTATTGCCAATGTTCACTTTTAATGTAGCTGCAATTCTGTGCCAGTACCTGTCAGCTCGAATTGGTGTGGTTACTGGAAAAGATCTAACACAGGTATTATTTTTTGGAATGAGAAACTGTCATCCCAATTAAATATATTTGATGCTTACCTGAGTTAATTTGCATTTCTTATCTATTATTGTGTTCTCTTTTTTTTTCCTCTCAAGTATAATATCTTGAGTTCTACCCTCTATGTTTTTTGGTAGATTATTTATTTTGAAATCTGTCAAGAAGTGGCTTAAATGTATCTAGAATCGTTTCTATATGTCATTTGATTAGTCCACTTTTACTTGAGAAGGGATTTTTTTTCTTTAGTTTTGGTTAATTGGAATGAATAAACGATTCCACTAAGATTTTAACCATGGAGGAGGATGATCCTTAATCCTCTTCCTATGAGGAACAAGACCAGTGGTGAAAGAAACGCTATAGTTGTTCATAGATTGATCTTGATTTTTCCAATTAAATAAGCATGATGAAAATGGGGTATTGGTCTCTTTCTTGCTGAATGACTTTAATTGATCGTCCTTCCTTTTCTTCCTTGCTGATGTCTCAGATTTGCAGCAATGAGTACAGCAAGTTCATGTGCATGTCTCTTGGAATTCAATCATCCGTTTCCATGATGGCATTAGACCTCACTGTGGTATATGTCTAATCCTTTATCAACTATGGCTACTTTTAGGTAGTACAACTTGTCAGTATGTTCCTAATTGGTGAATTTGCTGATTGTGTTAGATTCTTGGCATTGCACATGGCCTTAATCTTCTCTTTGGGGTGGACTTGTCCACTTGTGTTTTGTTGACTGCCGTCGATGCAGTTGTCTCACCACTTTTTTCCACCTTCCTGGTATGTTAGATCAGTGGGAGTTCTTCTTTTTACTCTCTTTTTCTAGAAAATTTACCTATAATTTGTACTACCTTTTTCAGGAGAAACGCAAGGCTAATTTCTTCTTCACTCGTGTCTCTTTTGCTTTATTTGTTCTTTATGTTCTTGGAGTGCTTGTTAGTCAACCAGAAATTTCACTAACGACGAACTGGATGCGTCCTAAGTTAGGCGATGAAAGTTTGTTTGCACTGATGAGTCTTCTTGGAGCAAATATCATGCCACATAACTTTTACCTCCATTCTTCTATGGTGCTGGTATTTCTCCATCCCTCATACCTTTTTCTTGAGCCTATTAGCTATTGAGTTTTTTTTTTTCCTTTCCTTTCTGTATGTATGTGTGTCTATAATGCTGCATAAATGCAAGCATATGCAGACTCAGTTACAGGTGGCTCTGCACAATGTGGTAGTGTAAGTGGTCTGATTTGAAGGATTATGAATGCCTGTGACTTGTAATATTTTAAATGGCTTCTTGGAATATTGGTTTTGGTAGTTATCTTATTTTCTTTGTATTCGCTAATCTTAATTTATTTTTTGCACATACTTACTAGGCTTTGGATATATTATATTGAGATTTTTGGCCCCCACACATCTGACTTTCTCATTTTTGGTTAGACAAATATCTGAAACATTGTATTTTTACATCTTACAGCAACATCAGGGATTGTCGGCTGTCTCTAAGAATGCCTTGTGTCATATCCATTTTTGCGCCATATGCTCCATCTTCTGTTTCATTTTCATGGTGAATCTTGTGCTCCTGAATTCAGCTGCAAATGTGTTCTACAGTAGTGGCCTGATTCCGCTTACATTTTTCGAGGCATTGTCACTACCAGAACTGGTAATTCTTGTCTTTAGTCCTTGCTAATGATGACTGATGATATTTCTAAAATTGCTATGTAAGAATACACATGAATTTTGATGTGATATTTACATTTGATTTTTTTTCTTATATAATTGATTCAGGTTCTCAGGAGTCCTGTAGCACAAATTGCTTTTGTACTAGTTTTGTATCTTACCAATCAAATAACTACATTGACTTGGAATCTTGGTGGCCAAGTAGTCTTGTATGATTTTGTCACACTGGGTATGCCCAATTGGCTTCAACGCACTACTGTTAGAATCATTGCCATTATCCCAGTCCTTTATTGTCTATGGACATGTGGAGTTGAAGGGGTATATCAATTGCTTATATTTACACAAGTTGTTATAGCTCTGCAGCTTCCTTCTTCTGTAATTCCGCTTTTTCGAGTAGCCTCATCAAGAAAAATAATGGGTGTCTAAAATTTCTCAACTTTTGGAATTCGTTGCTGTTATTACATTCATGGGCTTGCTCGGTTTGCAGATTATTTTTGTTACAGAGATGATATTTGGGGATAGTGATTGGGTAGGCAATTTGAGGTGGAATATGGGCATGGGCTCATCTGTCCCTTACATTACTCTTCTCATGACTGCCTTCTCATCGTTTTGTATGATGCTTTGGTTAGCAGCTACCCCATTGAAATCTGCAACCCGTGTAGATGCTCAGGTTTGGAATTGGAATGCACAAATTCCCATTCATGAGCCATCTTTACACAGAGAGGGAATTATTTTGGGTGATAGTAGATATGATGGAAAGGAACATTTTTCCAAGCAGGATCAGTTTTTGATATCAGAAAAATCTATTGACAGTTGCCCAGATGAAAGTATTACAAAACCTGGTCCTGATTTACCTGAAACCAGCATGGAGTCTGGTCAGGAGCTTCATCAGACAACTACTGAGGATAATTATTCCCATGGTACATTTTCCAGTGCCCAGATATGCTACCAAGAGGATCATGCACCTGCTGAAGAGTCTTTGTCTGTGTTAACTGTAGGTAATGATGCTTCTGATGCTGATTTGGTAGATCCCAAAAAATTAAAGGTTGAACCAATTGACACAGTTGAAAAGACTGTCGTTGTGGAGGGCGATTTACATGTTGAAAAGAAGGATGATGAGGCAAATGCTTGGGAGCCTGATGAATTTCCAAAAGGAGTTCCTGGAAGCACTTCATCTTTGACATTTGATGGTCCTGCATCACTGAGGAGTCTCAGCGGAAAAAGTGACGAGGGTGGTAATGATGCTGGAAGTCTCTCAAGATTGGGTGGGTTGGGTCGAGCTGCAAGACGGCAATTTGCTGCCATTCTGGAAGCATTTTGGGGGCAGTTGTATAACAACCATGGACAATCAACTCCAGATGCTAAGGCTAAAAAGTGGGATGTCTTGATGGCTGATTCAAACCTTGCATCTTTCTTGCTAAAAGTTGAGACAATTGGAAAGGATGTTGGTGGATGTTTCCCATCTGTAGGTGATATAGGATCTGATTCTATGGTAAGTTCAAGTTTATGCGACCCTGCCAGGCAGCCAAGGATGCAAAATCATATCGACTCATCATATGGAATTCAAAGTGGATCTTCTTCTATGTGGTTCAATCACATGCAATTACTGGATCCATATGTGCATGGCTCTAGCCACAATGTTTTGGACTCTTTTGAGAAGACATATTCTAGTATGCGAACTCTGCCATCAACTAATGGCTGGGACATCCCACGGGCTATGGCCGGTGGTTCCGTTCACAATGTCTTGGACTCTACTGAGAAGAGATATTCTAGTATGCGAACTCAACCATCAAGTGATATCTGGGTTACTCAGCCCGCTACAATTCATGGTTATCAGATAGGATCAATTGCTAATCAGATTGCTAAGGACAGGGGTTCCAATTGCTTAAATGGTCAATTGGAATCAGCAGCACTGATATCTTCATCTTTGGGACCTCAAAATTATAAGGACCCATATGCAGCTGCCTTGGCTTTGAAGTTGCAAAATGGATTGAACTCTCCACAAGCCTCGCAATTTACAGCTTCTAGAAATAGCCTGCTACAACCTGAAAGAGCATATTATGATCCTTGCTTATCTGGATTTGTTGATAATGGATGTAGGCCGGTGAATACAAAGAAGTACCATAGCTTGCCTGACATTCCTGGATTAGCTGGGCCATATGCTGGCTTATATATGCCTGAAAAGAGTACAAAATGGGAGAGTTCTGTTGGTAGAACAAGTTATGAGCTGTCCTTGTATGCTAATACTGGATTAGGAATGGATCCTTTAGCTTTTGATGGCCTATCAGGAGGTTATGGAAATGGATCTCTCTGGTCCAAGCAGCCGTTTGAGCAGTTTGGTGTGGGTGACAAAAGTTGTGATGTTGGGAGGGGTGTTGGAAGGTGGTCAAATTCAGCTGCTCGAGAAGGTACTTGCCTTATGGATTCAGAGGCCCAGCTGCTTTGTTCTTTCAGAGATTGCATCATAAAGCTTTTGAAATTGGAAGGATCTGATTGGTTGTTTAGGCAAAATGATGGTGCTGATGAAGATCTCATTAATCATGTGGCAACAAGGGAGAAGTATTTCTATGAAGCTGAAATGAGAGATATGAACCTCTCTGGTTCTTCAAAGAATGACAACACAGGTTCAGGAATTATGTCAGTAACCTCAGTTCCTAATTGCGGGGAGGACTGTGTCTGGGGAGTAGACTTGATAGTAAGCTTTGGGGTTTGGTGCATTCATCGAATTCTAGATTTGTCCGTCATGGAAGGCCGGCCAGAACTGTGGGGCAAATACACTTATGTGCTAAACAGTCTCCAGGTATGTTTTCTACTGTAGAATTCTTTACTGCTCCTTGTGAATTTCTACATTTTCCAACTGCAAGAATGGCTGATGTCTATAGTTGGCGATGTCTATAGTTGGCGAGTAATGCCATCTCTCGCATCATGTTTTTCGATTTTCAGCTGCACTTTTCCTAGTGAATGTGACCTATGGATATTGAGTTGTCAGTGTAATCTACTTTTGCCTATGTTTCTCTCTATCTCACAAACACAAACTAAAGCAATATGTTCTGGTAACAGGGGATCATAGATCCGGCATTTTCAAAGCCACGTCGCCCTCTTTCCCCATGTTTCTGTCTCCAGGTCTCCCCTGCCTACCAAAACAGGTCAGCACTTCCAGTTTCAAATGGAATGTTACCACCTACAGCAAAACCTGGCAGAGGAAAATGCACTACTTCAGGAATGCTCTTGGATTTAATTAAGGATGTTGAGTTGGCCATATCTTGTCGTAAAGGTCGATCGGGAACTACTGCAGGAGATGTAGCTTTCCCAAAGGGAAAAGAGAATATAGCATCTGTACTAAAACGCTACAAGCGCCGATTATCTAACAAGCCAAGTGGTGGTAACTGAGTGACTGATCAATTTTGGCTCTTACATAAGCTCTTAATGCCCCAAAGCTTATCATCAGCTTGCTTCAAGTGGGGATACTGAGTTCTTTGATTTCTGTATGCAGCTTACTGTCTAGATCAGGGTGCTTAGTACATCTTAGCTGGCTTATACTCCTGTACTAAAAGGAATGTGCTGCAAATCATGTCATTGTGTGTTTATGTTACATAGGATAAAATTACTAGATTGCAGCAGAATTGAAGAAAATCGGTAGAAAGGGTAAAAGTTGATCAGATGCAACTGTGGTTTCTACAACTCCTGTACATATATATCCCCTTTATCATGAAGTTTCATGGCAAGAAAAGTCTCATTTGACAGGAGGAAGTTGGAACTCTTTACATGGACTTGAGTTAGCAATTTCTCTTCACTTACTGGCAAGCCATTAAAATTTGATTCAATCATTGATACTTGCCTAGAATAGGCATATACTTCTTGATCGGTATAATGCGTAGTATCCATTTCAGCATTACGGTCTCTTTTTTATTTTTTCCCTCCTTTTACTTTTGGTTTTGGGTTCTTAACCTCGTCATCCCCAGTGCCTTAAATCTTGTAATTGCAGCAACATGTTGTCTGTTGATTATCTGGGAAACCGCAGACGCTTCGAACTGGCTATCCCTCTTGACCAATCTACTGATTTTGCTGTATAAAATTGTTAATATGGTTGGAAGACATAAACCAGTGCATAAACGTATATCTCGTAAGGTATATCCTACACTTGAGAGTAAAATTTCACTACAAATATCAATTTCATGGAACCTGCGAAGTTTGGCACGCATTTCATTGAACTAGCCAAGTGACACAAGCAATTGGTGTTCAAGATGAAAACAAACAAAGCCACGTAATTCATTTGACATAGTTTTGGGAAGTAGATATTAATGTCGTATTTTATGTCTAATGGAAATATTGTAGGATGAAAGGATTGAATTATGATTGAATTATAAAAAGTTATGCATAAAAGATTAGTCAAAATTATTTTAATATTTATAATATTTGGGTGATAATAATACGCTATTGAATGTTAATTTTAATTTATTGATATAAATTATTTATTAAAAGAATTAAAGATAAATAAAAAGTTTAGTTTATCTAATGCCTAAATATGATTTCTAGTTATAATATATATTCATTACCAATATATTTAGTAAACTAATGAGTCGTATTCAAATAATTGTTGAGAGGAAAGGGTAGTTTTAATCAATAAAATTTTGATGTTAAAGTTTGAAAACTTTAGAATTAAATTTGAGATATTTAACAAATAAAGACTAATATGGCATATTGAATCTTTTCTTTTGGAAAGTTGCATATTGAATTTTATTATATTTTAATTAGTATTTAATTAGAATTAACTATAATTCTAATTAAATTTAGAATTATATTCCATTTAATATAAAGGTCCAAACCATATAAATAGGATAACGCTTCTTTCTTGAGAGTTCTCTTAACCAATTTATATAAATACAATTAGAGGTCAAACATATGTGTGGCTATAGTGGCTGCGATGAACCAATTTTAAAAATAGTTTTAAAAAAATTGTAAGATAAATGATCAAACTACACAACAAGGGATAATTTACGTATACATTTTATTATGTTCATACATCAATCATGATTGTAAAAAATGACTATTATGTGAGAAAAAGTAATAATAGGAAGATATATAAATCACTCAAGAAGAAGAGGCAATGAGAAGGAAAAGAGTAAATAACAATATCATTTTTGGATTCTAGATAGATTTTTTGGGTCGTTACATGATATAGATCCACAAACCTTTCATTGATTGACACATATAATACGTTTGGATGTAGTTACAAAAAAATTAAAACTACTCTGTTTACGAAATCTTAATGTTATTCTTAGATGAATGTGTTTCTCCGGTTCGTTATAGGTCGCTAATTCCTACCTCTACGTAGCTTCATCTTCACATAACAACGCCTCTCCCTTCAAAAACCTTGTCCATAAAGTTAGCGTTCAGATAGTGTTTCGGTAAACTCAAATAAGGACTCCCAAGTTGCCTCATAAGATGAACGACTAAACCATTGCATTAGCACTTGCATAAGAGGTTAATTATGATGCTTCACCATCTTACAGCCTAAGATGGTCTCAAGTTGTTTATAGATGTTCAAAGTTGTCTTTGGTAATTCTGTAAAGGTAAGTGTCTCTTTAAAAACACATTTCTTCATTTTAGAAGGTTAGGTGAAGGCTGGACCCTTTTGGTAAGGCTTGTTTGTAGGCCACTTATCATTTTCGTTCCACCATTGGGTAAAGGTCGTAATATAGACTAGATAATTTTTGGTAGTTCCTTCAATGTAGGGAGTGTTGACAGTACAATTGTAGTTTGAAGAACACTAGATCCCCCACTTTAAACTCTCTGCCAGTTCTTTTATGATCTGCTCGTTGCCTCATTCGATTTTATGCTCTTTGAAGGTGAAATTTTATCGAGGCTAGTGCTACTTCTTTATCCTTCATTATCTGGTCAACTGTTAAATTCTTAGAGTCTTCCACCAAATATGGTACACACACTGGAGGAGAATACTTATACAATGACTCGAATGACATGGAGTTATACCACCATTCATCTAACAAAATCCATTCCACCTAATATGCAAAGCGTTGCTAAAGAAACACCACAGATAGGTCTCCAACGTGCAGTTCTTTGCTTCAATTTGTTCGTCAGGTTGGGGATGATATGTAGCAGAGAACATGAAACTATTTCCTTTAAAGAACTCCCTCCAAAATTTGCTCAAGAAAATTAGATCCATGTTGCTCACAAAGCTCTCCAACATCCAATGTAAGTTAAGTGGTATGAAGTAACCATCCTTACTAAACATTTGACCACCACCATCCACCCTTTTCTTCCCCTTAAAGGTGGAAGCTCGTCCATAAAATCTTTGCTAATATCCTTATAGCATCCTTTAGGCACGGGTAGTAGTAATAACTTCCTATGTTCTTATGTTTGTTACTTTGAAAAGTGATACACATTTTTATGTAATTCCTTATGTCTTTTCCATACCTTTCTAGTAAAAAATGTTTTGCAACCTTTTGATCATCACATTAAGCTTCGAATAACTCCCTTATAACCCATCATAGCTCAAGGAAATAAGTTTTGTATGCATTGATCCTTATCGGACCCTATGAATATCTATCCCTTCCGAAGTAATTGGCATTTCCCCCATTCATAATTATCTTAGTTGAGAGTTCCTTCCTCAACATGTTAAATGATGTCCAAGATTATATTGTCTCCTTCCCAACTATTTTAAATTTCCTTCCTACAACTCAATATGTACTTTTGAAATAATAAGTGTGAGGAGCTCATTACTGGTTATCCTCGATAACATATTTGTTGTTTGATTTTCCTTCCAATTGTAGTGTACTACTTCAAAGTCATAGCCAAAGAGCTTTGGAAACCATATATGTTAAAGGGGGTAGAGATCAATTGTTCTAGTAGGAATTTAAGGCTTTGATGATAGGTCTGAACTTGGAACTTATTGTCGTAGAGATAGTAGTGCCACTGCTTGATCACCTTAATGATGACTAGAAATTACTTCTCGTACATTAACAAACTGAGGTGTAGAAATTCCTTCTCATACATTAACAAACTGAGGTATCTATTAACATCATCTTATTTAGGGATGCAATCAAACAATTTTCTTATTATACCATCACCCTCATGTCGATTTTACATGCATTTACCTTGAGAACGAATGGCTTAGAAAAGTCAGGTAGATCTAGAACTGGGGTCGAGATAAGGGCCTTGTCAAAAGCCCACTATTATCTTTCCCTCCAAGCCTACTCCCTTATGATCTAGGTCTTGAACAATTCATTCAAAGGTTGGACCTTCTAAGTGTAGTTCCTGATGAAATGCATGTAATACTCGATGAGCCCTTCGAAGCTTCTCAAGTGATTCGAGTACCAACCAGTTTCAAAGTATTGCCACCTTCTTTTCATATGTGGCCACCTCTTCCACGGAGACCAAGTGTCCGAGGTACGATACTTGTCTTGCCCCAAATATGCATTTGTTATTGTTAAAATACATTTGATGAGCTTATAGTGTTCTGGGAGATTCTCTCAAGTGACACATATATTAATGGAAGTCCTTGCTATAAATAAGGATGTTATTGAAGAAAATGAGTGTAAATATCCTAAGGAATGAGCAAAAGATCTCATTCATCAAGCTTTAGAAGGCTGATAGTGCATTTGTCAATCTAAAAGGCATTATAAGGAACTCATAGTGTCCTTCATTCCCTCACTTTGATCTGATGGTATCTAAATGTAAGATCCAATTTGGAGTATCAATTAGATCCATGTGATTTGTCAAGCAACTCTTCAATCAAGGGAATAAGAAACTTATCCTTTATAATATGCTCTTTCAATTCTCGGTAGTTGATGTACATTCACTGAGAGTTATCCTTCTTCTGCACCAATACTACTAGAGACACATAAGGGCTTAAGATGTGCAGATAAGTCCTTGATGTAGTAGTTGTAACACTGTCTTCTTAATCACATCCTTTTGCTCCCCCTAAATAATGATAGAGATAAAGTTTAATCCTTCCTTGGGCTTGATTATATAGTCTTGGGTTCTCTTCGAGGGCACGAACTCTACTATCAGTGTTTGGAGCTAGTTTATGAGTAAGACATTTTCTTCTAATTCCATCTGCTATAACTAGCATTTTAGAGGGTTTGTTAACTATATCATGTATAGCCCCTTTACTCGAGCTCCTTTTATCTTCTTATTTAGCCTTTTCCCTAAACTTGACTTGTGTCTTGTAGTTACATAAGATGTCATCGAGTGCAACCAACCATGGTAATTTATACAGGGACCAGCTATGACCATAATGTGAATACCTGGAATGCTCTCCAATTGATCATGCTCCTTTTTGGCCATGATCTTATCTAGGAAGCTATATGTACTTTTGTTGTCTATTAGTATTAGTATAGGTCTCTATAAATGTATCCTATCACCCACATCTTCTTATATTCTTCTCCATCCATTCTCCCTATCATCGCCTATAAAGAGACATTAGGATACTTTAGTTCCATCATAATTTCCCTATCTTGCTTACGCCATTCTTCCCTTGTTTCCTTCTCTCTATCGATCTTCTATAATTGAAGTTGTTTCTTTCTATATATATAGCCCAAGACATATCTCTCATCATACTAGAAGCATAATTCTTTAGCCCTCTAATCATTGAATTCTTTGTTACTTATGACCTTAGTTGGAGTTGAGTTTTAGGATGGGTTGCCTTGTGTCATGACTCTTTAGGATTTCAAGCTACATATAATTCCTCTATCAAGTTAGGTTTTAAGGCACAAAATGGTTAAGTATCTTGCTTTAGTGCTTAGGTTCCTAGTCATTCTATATGGATAGCTGGTTCAAATGTTTCCCTTTATGTGAAGAGACATGGAATGGACAACTAACATAATTTCCTTTTTCCTCACTAGTGAGTATGCCTAATAAAGAGTATGAGGCTTGAGGAGTTTGACGGTAACCTCCAACTCAGGTTTTAATCCCTTTAGGAAGAATTCAATCAAATATTCCTCTGATAATATGAACTTATTAGAATATATGTCAAATTGAGCACAATAATATTGCACCAAATACTCATATCATAGTTCCTTAAAATCATCTACAGGGTCTTTAAAAACTTCCTTAACAAATCTCTGTTTAATCATATCCTTCAACTTACTGTCTTAGTAATTCCACATAAGCACGTTTGTTTATGAGAAGTTGATACCACACTTATGCATCCCATTTGAAGTTTATCGTCGTGATCCCCACCTTCTTCTTATTTGGGGTGTGATCCATTGTAAAAAAATTTCACACTTATATAGCTAACTCTTCATCTCATTCCCTTCAAATAAGAGAAAATTGATCTTGTTGAACCTTATCGGGGTTATATTTATTTCATTCCCTTATAACTTTCTTGTAAGTGGTGTTATTGGTTCCTTCCTTAGTGAGCGATGCTTCGTCACTCCCAACACCGTTCTCATGAGCTAATGAAGCATGATTTTCAACTCCATAAGCTCCTTCTCCTATCTCTTGCCTGGCCTTGATTTTCAACTAATAATTTCTCATTTATGATTTAGTTTTTAAGTAAGGTTTTTAGGTTTTCCTTGATCCTTTAAAGTTTTGTTTCCCTCATCCCTTTTTTTGGTTATATTTTGAGATTCATCTGCTCTAATTCCAAGTTATTAGCTGTGAATAAGGAATAATATGAAGATACAGAAATCAGTCACAAAAGAAAAGGGAATGAGAGAGAAAAGAAAAAGTTACAACAATAAAATATTTAAATTTTGGATGGATTATTAGGGATGTTACACGATATAAACCCATGAGCTTTCATTAATTGACACATATAACATGTTTGAACATAGTTACAGAAAAATTGAAACTTCAATGTTTAGGAAATTTTAATGCTATGCTTAGATGACTGCATTTCTCTTGTTTGTTGTAGGTGGCTAGCTCTTGCCTCTGCATGGCTTCGTCTTCACCTAATAATGGCGAGTGATAGCTAAGGTTTCTAATTGTGGCTAGGGCTTGGAAAGGATGAAGACAACCTTACTTGGTTATAAGGTTAAAGCAAACATAGACTAGAGTATAGTTTTTTGGTTGCAAGATTAAAATAATCTAAGGTCAGATCAACGTTGTTTGGCTACAAGATTAAAGTAGTCTTAGCATAAAAATGGACTATAAGTGAAAAAATTTGTTATAAAATGATCATATTCCTCATTAGAAAAAGATACTTGCATGATTTTTTTGCAAATACAAGATATGATAGATATCATATATATTTCTTATTCATGCTTTTGAGTATTTGATATTGAATTTGGATTCAATATTGCTACAATGTTTAAGGCATAATAAGAAATAGATCTTTTGAGTAAGAATAGCTAATCCAAGTTTATACAAAAGTTTGTATATGTTAGATCAAAGAAAATTATGCAATCTTTTAATGCTATATTGGTTAAATCAACATAATGAAAATCATAACATTGTATCTGACGATATACTTGTCCTTTGATTATCAATCGTAGATTTTATATATTGTTTAACAAAGGAGTAATATAAGTTTTCATTATTTACATCATCTATTATTTTCAATCACGATGTAAGTTTATGGCATGTTAGTCATATCACATTTGTCAAAATTGAATAATTCGATTAGATAAAAAGGCCTTTAATTTAATTTAAATTAAGTAGTTTTACCATCTATTTGTGAGCATTTTCTAGCTGGTAAAATGATAAGAAAGCTATTTGAAAAGGAACACAAGCATCTAATTAATTGTAACTAATTTATTCAGATAAATATGGTCTAATAAATATAAAGGTAACATATAGAATACGTATTTCATCAATTTTATAAATGACTAAATATGATAATGTATATTTAATTTATCACAAATTAAAAGCATCAAATTGTTTCATAAAATGTATTATTTTGGTGGATAATCAATTAGACATGAAAAAGTAAAAGCATTAAGAATTGATCGAGGGCAAGAATATTGATATGATATGTTCGAGATATTATATGACATAAAAGGAATAGAAAGATAATTGACTATTTCTCAAACACTACAATATAATGATGTTGTAGAAAGACGAAACAAAATGTTTCTAGAAATGGTTATATCTATGATGACAGAAAAAAGGTGATGCCTTTTTCACAACAACTAATGTAATTAATAACATACTCACCACATCAGTTACAAGCGCTTCATATGAATTATACATTGGTAAAAACGACATGAAAAACTTAAGAATATAAAGTATGTCGGCTATATTCATAATCTCTCTCATAAATATGAGAAATTAAACCAATAAGAGATTGAAAGTATCTTTATTAGATATTATGAATCCTGAAAAAGTATATGTTTATAAAGGTAATGAATGAGTAATTGAATTTAAATCATGAGATGTCACATTATTAGAAAATGACTTCTTAAAGTAGGGTGAACTAAGAAAAGAACTTTTTTATATGATACTTAAGATCAAAGTGACTCCATTACATAAAATTAGGAAAAGGGACCTTGTTTAAACATGAAAAATAAAAAATAAAGAATTAACTTGAGATCAATTTTGATTGCAAAACATAAAGAGTTTACCTATTTATTTTATTCAAGTGGGAGTAAAAAACGATTTATGAATTTGTATCTCACAAATCTTGTTTACGTAGAAGTAATTATAAAATAATTTCTTGACATCATTTGCAAATAAGGCTCTTATTGGTTATACTAAAGACGTATAGTTGAAAGCAATGAAAGAAAAAAAATTAATTCTTTGCACTCTAATCAAGCAAGTGACATGAATTAATCCCCCTAATGGTTGAAAAGTTATTAGGAACAAATGTGTTTTTAAAATAAAAAAATTGATCACAGTGTCAAAAGATATAATACATATATTGCTACTAAAGGATATACATAATATTGAACTAAGAGAGGTTTGAATTGATATTTTGATGAGAAAAAACATGATTACTTTTAATGAGTTTTATTTTATTTTATAAGAAACAAACAAGAACAAAATTAGTCATAAGCTCAAGAAGGTAGTTCATTAATTGATAAAGAGAAATTGAAGTTTACAACAATCAAAGTGATGATCAATTCAATAATAAAAGAAGATCAATGGACATTAAGATCATTCTATATTTTTAATTATAAATGTAATATCATTTTGTCACTTTGATAATCTTGAAGGCTCATTATACATAAACATTTCATATCACCATACTTTATAAGTCTTTTCATTTATTAAGAGGTATTGAAGTCTTAAATTTTTAAAAGAAAAGCTCCTTAATCTTTCAAACACTCTATGAGGGAAAATTTTTAAGTTTTTATTATAATTTCATTAAAAAATCAAGTTTGAGCATTGAATTTGTTAAAATCATGTTTTGGGATGATTAGTTGACCAATATAGGTTAGTAGTCAACTAATATTAGTTAAATGTGCAATAGGTACTTTTGTTGACACATTGTTTCAAACAAATGTGATGATGTGGTTTACTAATGTCCCTTCAAAGACATATTAGTCAGTTAATATCGTTGAGAGGTAAACCAACATGCAACGACTAGCAAATTTTGTGATGAATACGCATTGGTAAACCATTATGATATAGTTATAAACTAGTGAAGGCTAAACTTATAATAGGGTTGTTTTTGATATATTGGTTGACCAATGTAGGTTTGTGGCAAACACATATCTATCTAGGGGACATATTTGTTAACTAATATGCCGTATTATTTAACTAATGTCTCATCAGCTAGTGAATGTGTGCATCCAATGCACATTGGTATATAAATGTGCTATATTAATCAATCAATACTTTGTAACTAGCTATTATAATGGTTAGTTTTTGGCTCCAATTTGCTAGTAGGGGTCCTATAACACTATAAATGCATATTTCTCATTGTTTGTTGCTTCAAGAAGCATTTGGATGTCTTTCACTCACATTTTTAAGTGTTTTTCAGTAATTTGAGCATCATTGTCTAATATTTGCGTGGGTGAGCCTCTTTGGAGTTATCAAGTGACAAATTAGGGTATTTTAAGTTAGATAATTTAGTTGGGCATCATATTATTTTACTTTGGGGTGTTCTAAGTGGTATTAAGGTTCCTCTTCATTGTTAAGGAAGATTGGAAAAGGGGTCCTTTTTCCTAAGAAAAGATTGTATAAAGGTTATTCTTCAATTTGAAAGAAGAATTATAATGGATTTCCAAGAAGAGTCTTAAGAGTGAACGTAGGTAAGGGTTGTTTACTAAATCACTATAAATTGGTTTGATTCTCTCTTCCATATCCTTTATAAATTATTGTTTAATTGTTTGATGGATTTATGTTAAGTAATTTTTCATCCTTATTATATTGATTATTATCAATTGAATACATTTATTAGAATTTTTAAAGATTTTTAAACACCTAATTCATGATTTCCACCTTGCAAATTTAACTTAACAAGAAAGTGGTATATGTTTTTCATAAAATAATTATTTTGTATGAATTCCACCACATTAATGAATACCACTTTGTATACATTAAAAGATTCAAAGTTAAATTTGCAACTTCATCTTTACATGTAGATGGTAATTTGATTACTTGTAATATTAAAGATTTTGTTAAGGAAATAAAAACTGGTTATCATTTGAATTTAAAATAAAACATATGGATGAAGTTACATACATTTTTTAGTAAAGATTTCAAAAGATTGTTTAAAGAGGTCATTATCTCTTTCACAAGTAATATATATTTGTATAATTTTGAATGATTCCTTATATAAGATTACAAGCCAATTGATATTCCTATTTCAAAAGTGAAGGCCTTAGTAAAAATTATTTCCAATAACACCATAAGAAAGAGAAAACGAAAAAGTTTCTTATTCCAATGTAGTTGGAACACTTGTATATGACCAAATATTTATTATATTATTAAAATGGTGAGCATATATCAGCAAAATTCAAGTTAAACACATTGGAAGGTATTCAAAAGGTATTATTGATTACACATTGTTTTTTTTAAGGTAATGACATATGTATATAAGGTTATACAGATGCAAGTTCGGAAGGAGATTTAAATGAGAGAGAAACTTTTACCTCTAGATTATTTTTACATAACAATGATGCAATATTATTTAAAAGTAAGCAATAATCTCGTTTTGTTTTTCCAAAATGGAAGTTGAATTTATAACACCATAGGAAGATATTTGACTTATATGCTTCTTAGTTCATTTGGAAGTCACTAAAAGAAAAACTAATCCAATATTAATCAACTATGATAGCTAAGCAACAATCACTTATATGAAAGATCCTAAATTTTATTACAAAATCAAATATATGTATACCAAGCATAATTAGGTGAAAATATAGTTTCATAAAGTGAAATGAATATGAAGTATATATCTATACATGATATGGTGGTAGACTTAATGATGAATCTAACTCGAGGAGATAGATATATTGGATATGTGATTATACAGATATTTATTATATTGTTGATAAACATTTCAAAATGTATCTCCTTTCATTGTATTATCATATCTCATTGCATAATGATTGACATTGTTTATTATATGATGAGCATTATGAAGCACTTGATTCTAAAGTATGTTTCTTTTATGTAAAATGTTTGAATGTGAATCAAAATTACGTTAAAGATAAAAGATTGACTCTTTCACAAGGCCAATCACCTTTAGTATTTGTAACAAATGGAGATGAGATAATTTTAAAGTTTATTATCTATGTGATAATTAAAAGCAAAAATTGAAATCATAAATGTCACCTTAAATAATTAAAATGTAAGGAAATTAACTCATAGTGATTAAATAGTCACTATATTTGTCTTAAGTGCTAGTGTGAAATCTAAAAAGAATAACTACAATATATAAGGTGTTATTTTTGAAAGAATAAACATGAGAAAAGAAGATAAAATTAAAGAATCCTATAAGAAAGTCCATCCTTTAATACATGAAAAGAAATTTTAAAAAGGGAATTTATGGTTCAAAGATCAAATGGGGGATCTAAGGTTTGAATGTAAAAAGGATATTTAGGGTTTGGCAAGAAGCAAACAAATTTAGGGCTTTTAGTGTCAGGGAAGTTAGAAAAAATAGATAGGTGATTTTGTGCTTGTTAATTTCAATTTTATGGTTTGTTAAAATTCTTGTTAAACACAAGAAAAAATCTAATATGTTTTTATTTTAATAATTTAAAATTGATAATATACAAAAAATTAATTTTTATATGCCACATCAATGTTTATATGCCAAGAATTACATAGTTGGCAAGATACATGTCACAATTTCAAGCCACATTAAAATCATAACATTTTGTAAAAGTTAGGGTACAAACTGATATTTGAGACAACGATATGGGCTATCTTGGACTTTATGTAAAATGTTAAAAGAAAATTGGTAACTTTTGCCCTTATTAAAACATCCATTAAAACAAGGAGAGGAAGATAATCCTTTGAAAGCAAGCAATGCAACTCTTCATATTACTCATATCTTATATAAGACTTTTAGCTTTCTAAACTATTAAGAGAAATGTTAAAAATTGTAAATGTTTTACAATATTTTAAAATTGTAGTCTTTATACACGATATAAAAGTCGTCGAATGATTTTATGATAATGGAGATACATATGATCATAAATTATTTGTCGATTATAGTTATAACTAGTGGTCTTGTTGATTATTTATTGATCTTTCTTTTTCATTTGTGTACTAGCAAATCTTAATTACTACAAATATTCTCTTTTCTTTATGTATTGATATTTCATGGTTATTGACATCTTTAAATTTTTGATGCCTTCTAACTACTTTATTATCTTAGGAAATATTCTAAAGAAATCATCCTTATTTTCTTGTTCGAGATCAACCTCTTTCTTAATACGCTTTTAGGTTAAAATGAATTTTTTTCTTACAAGGTTTTATAGTATTAAGATATTCTTCCTCTATTTTGGCCTTAATAACAATGCACTGACTTTTAATTTTTATTGGAAGAATATCATAAATTCACTAATTATTTCGTTATTAGGTTGTGATTTTATGTCAGGAATGGCTTATGAAATTAATTTATGGCCATTTACTTTGAATTTTCTAAATATAACATGAACATTTTTTTGTCTTGTTTGCATTTATATCTCTAGGTCATGAACCAAGAAATAAAAAGTTTAGAAAAATAGTAGAGATAGGAGACAATGTCTTCATATGCATTTGGTTCATATTAAAAAAAAACATAATACCCTTGATAGACTTGCAGGGAAAATATTTGCAAAATGAGTTAGTCTGTTTCCAACTGCTTGCGAACCAAAATGAAAAATTATACTTTAAGCTAATATTGAAAAATAATTAAAGAAAACACAATAGCCTTGATAGAATTGTAAGGAAAACATTTGTAAAAAACAAGTCATATCATTTTCACAAACCTAGGAACCAAAATGGAAAAAAATACTTTAAACTAGTATTAAAAAAGAATAGTCATGAATGATGATATAGTTTTGTATTAAGACTGAATTGAACCATACTTGACAGTAATCATAACAGGTATAGGTTAAATTATTTGATAAATTTGTTAAAACGACTTTAAATTTGATTTGGGTCGGGACCCTCACCGGTCAGGTATTGTCCCATTTGATCGTCAGGTCTTTTAGTGAACCCTATCCCCTCTTGGGGGCGTGCGAGAGTCGAACCTATGACCACATGGTTTTGTTGCGTTGAGACGCACGCCTCTTATCATTAAGCTAGCTCAGTGGTAAGAGGCGTGCGTCTCAACGCAGCAAATCCGTAAGGTCACGTGATCGATCCACGACTAAAGCGGACAATACCAAACCAAAATTTATTTGGGCGCTAAAGTTCTTACTCCCAATCTATGTTATTAATATTAATCTTAATCCTCCAAGCAAAACAAGTAGGATAGTTTTATCAGCTTCAACAAAATGGTATTTTATTTTAATAGATTCATTTTTTTTTCTAAAAACACGGAGATAATAGGTCTAAGATTTTAATAAATTTCACAATTTATAGTGCCATTTTTTCTAAAAAAAGAAGTTTTGTGCTCCTTCAGAAGAATTAACATGATAAGAATCATATGATTTTTTAAAAAGATCCACTTGCTAGTTTTAAAAAAATTGTGCGAAAAATTATTAACTTTGTAAATTACTTTGTGTGAGAGACTTTGGTTGATGCGAAATAATTTTCTCTCAACATTTTGTGGAACTATTTTTTAATTAATTTAATTTTTAGGATATTTCTCTAGAGAATCTCTTAGATCTTTTCCCAACTTCAATGCTGTAGATGACAAAGTCACTTTTGTGTATGAATTTGTAAACTTAAACATTTTATATGGAGTTTTTATAAGGAGACTAGGAATTGTTCTTGTTTTCCATCTAGGACTCCAGTTAGTTTGTTGGGGGAACTTTAATTAGAGTTTTGTTGGAGGAGTTCTTTATAAAGAACTTGGATTTTTGGGCCGTAAAGTCATGATCTATTTTCTAAAAATTCACATTAGTCAAAAAATTGAGAATATAGTTCAATTCTTCTTTAATATATTAAATATCAAACTAAGAAAAACTTAAAATTGCTTTTCTCCTAGCAAAAACTCTATTTTGATGAAATATTTTGAACACTTTTTGTAAAATTTCTTTTGATATTTATAATAAAAATTGAACTAATAAAATAATTTTAAATTTTATAATATAAAATACAATTTCAAGAATTTATTTTAATTAGAATAGTTACTTTGAGTAAAATTCCAATACCACAATTATATTGTATGATTTATTTTAATCATCAATAATTTGCTTTAAGATTCGCCATAACATAATTTAGAAGCTTACATCTCTACAATTTTATAAGTGTCTAGGATAGTTAGGTGTTGTAATAACTTTTGTTTAATATTTGACTAGGAAATTTATTTGTGAATTCTATAGCTCTTTTTATTGGTGTAACTACGCCTTGTTAAATATAGTTTCCTAATAGTTTGATTCCTATTGTCAAAGACTATGTTTTAATTCAAAAGCTATTAATCCATTCCTTTTAAAATATAAATATTTTTTGAATTATTTATATATTGAAGATAAAAATATAAAATATCATTTTGTAAACTAAATAAATTTTGGAATATGGTAAAATGTCATTCATAAGTCTTTGAAATTCTAAAGAAACATTTTTAATCCAAATTGTTCCATTCAAATTATCCAAATGGTATTTGAAATGCAATTTTGTACTATCCTTAAGACTTTTATTTTAAAAATCTTGCATTCAATTCAAAATTTAAGAAAATATAAGTATTTTAGTATCAATATTTTTAGAAGGTATAGAATACTGATTCCATTGTGATAAGTGTCAATTTTACTGTATTTTAAGCATGAATTTAGAGAGAGCATTATGCTTTTATATTGATATTTTTCAATGAATTTGGTACTTAAAATGACTTATATTTGGTTTTGTGTCTTGTGTCATTCCCTCAACGAAGGAGTAAAATTGGAAAGATTTAAGTCAAGTTGGAACAAATTTGGAAAATTTTAAATGAAGGACTTAGAATATGATGCTGACATAATATCAAAACACGATGCCAACATGGTGCTTTGCTATTCGTGTTCAATCTTGTCACATTCTAATGTTGGACAAGTTTTTTGAAGGACTAATGTGATTGTGTCCAAACTGTGTTTACTAAGGTGGCATTATATTCTCTAGGCATTTGTGACATCCTACTGTGTTCTAACCCAGTTCACCAATATGAGATAAATATAAGTCCATAAACAAACTTGTGTTGGTGGTATTTTGTTATATAAAGAAGTCGAAAGGGGTTTAAAGCAATACAAGAGCCCAAAATGGTCCTATGTTTGGACCATGTTAAGCAAAATTTTCAGGGTTTGACATTTTAAGAGAGAGACGACAGAAGATGGAGAGGAGAGCTTTGAAGGAGTTCTTGGAGATTATTTTTTGAGAAAAAATATAATTTAGGGGCTAATTAAAGCAACTAGGATTGAAGAAAGAGTACCTTGGAGAGGAAAATAAGAGGATTCATTAAAATACAACAAGAACATTCAAGATCCAAGCAATGCAAACACAAATTTCTTTCTTGTATTCTTTAATGTTTTTTGTGAGCTTTCTTTTTGTTTCATTATGAACTAATTGGGATATAGATATAGATGAGATGTAATGTAAGACTTGATATTTTAAACTGATTTTTGATTCAATAAAATTTTAGTTTTCTTGAGAATTTTTATGATTTTATTATGTTGAATTAAATTTGATTTCATTTTAATTCATTTTATGAATTTTGTACAGTTGGATCGAGAGATTTTATATAGATATATTATAACATGTACAATGAGAGCTAAATAAAGCTCTAAAAATAGGACTACATAAATCTCTAAG
Organism: Erythroxylum novogranatense; assembly: GCA_029891385.1. Lineage (NCBI taxonomy): Eukaryota > Viridiplantae > Streptophyta > Magnoliopsida > Malpighiales > Erythroxylaceae > Erythroxylum > Erythroxylum novogranatense. The sequence continues at coordinate 90,719,391 of CM057231.1, read as the reverse complement.
TTTAGGGTCAAACATATCATAGAAATTCATAAATCAAGGTAAAGCATTCTTAAGGTGGTTCTAGTTGTAAATGGATTTCAACGAAGTAGCTTAAGAATATAAGCAATATTTATTAAAAGAAAATATAGTTACAAAATTTAAATTGTTATTAGTCCAATCAACTAAGGTTAACCACTGAATCAAGATGAATTGAAAGCATAGGAAAAGATCTAAGAGAATTCTACCTAGATCTTACTTATTTATGATTACTTTAAGCTTATTCATTATGTTAACTTTGTGATTCACATTAATTTTGTTTGTTTTGTTTTAATCAATTGTTAACTTCATTAAACTACATAACAAGAAGATACTTAGGACTAGTAATTCCAATCTTTGTAGGATCGGCACTCAATTCACCTAGTTATACTATATGAAACAATAGGTGCACTTACATAGTGTAACATCCCGCTTCCATACTAAAGATTAGTGCTAGACTCCGTTTTCGAAGCCCAACATTCGGAAAGTCATAATCGCATGGAGGGCTCATATTATACCAAGACTGAATACTATACACGAATTCAGCCCACAATTGAAAATCTTAAGGCCCAAATTGAAATTCAATTCCTTCAGATACTTTGCAGCTGTATGTCTCTAGTTTACCTCGAATAAGAAACCATCTCATTTGAATCTCTACAGATTAAGATATCATCAAAACATGAAAGTATGTTCAGTGGGATATCCAGTTCATGCTCTTTCCACCGATACCCTTACTTGGGATGTACATGCCTCAGTACGAATGCCATAACTTTTGCTATAGATGTCTGATTGACTTCGTTTTTAGACCATTGAAAAGAGGACTTTGAGATATACAACTTTTATGAAGACCTCAAAGGCCAATTCTATCTTCTACCTTTTGTATCGTCTCAATTTCTATCGTCTGCTTTCTTTCGTCTGCTTTTCTATCGTCTGCTTTCTTCCGTCTGCTTTTCTATCGTCTGCTTTCTTCCGTCTGCTTTTCTATCCAGAACGTCTCCACTTACAATAATCATAACTTTTGACTCCGATATCTAAAATTTACAAACTTTATATCGTTGGAGAGATAAAAGAAAGATCTACAACTTTTCAGAAGGCAACTTTGCCAAAATCTATCTAGATCAAGTCCATATTTTCTCCCAATTCTATCATCTGCTTTTCTTCCTTTCACTTTCTATCGTCTGCTTTCTGCCCAGAACGTCTTCTCTTATAAGGATCATAACTTTTAGCCCCGATATCAAAAAATTGCATACCTCATGGCGTTAGAAAGTTGGGAATATAAACTACAATTTTCGTTAAGATTACCTTAGCTAGTTCTATCTATATTAGTATAGTTTTGCCATTGAAATTCTGAACACCATTCCTATACTTAGGATGGCTTATCAACATATCAACTTCATATATTCACTTACTACTACATACTCTTCGATACTATTTAGCTCCACCTCCACCAATTTGTCTAAAACCCAATTCTAAACTCTAACATGCAATTCTCAAGTAAATACCCAACAGCAAACTCAACAAGGAAGGACATGCACATTCACGTTCCTTTTTCGCAAGTCAGATGCAATCTCATACATTGTCTATAAAACAACACATTCATACATAAAGGAGAATACTAGTATTCTCATTCTCATTTCCAATCAAAATAAATATTCATGCATAGCTTTAAATACATATCAACATATCCACCAAGAATTAAGCACAAGATACATAATACATGAGATGTTCAATGTTTGATATGCTTGAAAAGCTATCCAAAATGACTAGTTACTAACTTAGTACAAAAGTATCTAAAGCCTTGGAGTTTCTGATGTCTTGCAAGGTTCGCGTTCGTCTCGAGTCACCTGAGGAGGGAGAGTGGGGTGAGCAACACGACTCAGTGGCTAATACGTTTATAGCCCTCAAAAACGAGTCATACCACAAGCACAACACGCATGTATCAAACAGTCTAATTTAAATTGCAATTTAATCACACAATTTATAACATGTCAACTTTTATCAATCTTAGCACTTTATTATGCATCATAGACAATAAAATCAAAATGAAATGCACATCAAATGGCTAGAGAGTTTCCGTGGAACGAAACGGTTTACACCGTGAACAAAACGAGTCCGATTACTCAGGATCTCGTGGCCTCAAGCGGGCAGCCGGGAAAAGGCGGTCAACGTGCATGTGACAATCGAAACGGGTTTCTCTCTTGCCCAATCACAAACAAATATGTGCTCACATAATCAATCGAAACTTTGCATTCTCATGTTTCTTTCCTTTCATCAAATTGACACATTTTCATACTTTTCATTTATTTCAAAGAAAACATATTCAAATTCAACATTTACAACATTTAAAGCAATCACGCACACAAATAGGGCATAGCTTATCACCTAATAACCATAAACATATTACCCACCTAAGTTGTTGAAAATACAAGCTCAAGATTCCCCTTCTTCTCTCTCTTGAGCATAATCTCCTCGATTCCCTTCAATTGAACCAATTTCCATTTAATCCATACATTCAAAGGAAGTTCATATAATGCAAAAATCAAAGCAATGCTAAGATTGAATTTAAACCTAACCTACCCATAGCCCATCTAGGCTAGAAAAACCAAAACCCTAACTTATAAGTCCCAAAATCAATTTGGGTTCATTTTTCTCTTCTTTCTTCCTTCATTTCTAACATAAACCCTAACCCCCTTTTAATCTCCTTTTTGAATCTAGCATAAGATGAGAACTTACCTCACAAGTGGATTTCTCTTCTTTTTCTTCTTCTTTCTTTTCCACGTTTCTCTCTCTTATCTCTTTTCTCATTCACTCATTTGCTTCTCTAGAATCTTCTCATTCACGTTTTCTCCTTTATTTATAAGCAAGACAACACTCCTTCCTATTTTGCCCCTCCTTCACTTAGGCTTTCCAAGATTGCCCTTAATTTGTCTTATATGTCTCTACTCTTTCAACCCACTCAATAATATAATTATAACATTTCCTTCTAAATTCTAATTTAAAGACTCCACTAAAAGAGTAATAACAATTTAAAGCAAAGATAAAGAAAAGAAATAAATAAATAAATGAATGAATAAATAAATAAAATTTGGAACCCAACAGTTAGATATCTATATTTCTGTAATTAAGAAATAACAATGATAAATTAGAAAAACGCATTTCATACTCATGCATAATGTTAGCATACACACACGTGAATTTGATTATTGCACACATTACAGTGAATTGTTCATGCACTCATTTGATATTTTTCCAAGTATAAATGATTGTTTTAATGCAATTATGATGTGAATTGTGGATTATGTGTCTTAAAAATTCAGTTGGTGTGTATAAGTTGTGAATTAGAATTTTCTGGAATTAAAGGGTACTTTTTGGACTAGAAAAAATGTCAAGTGACAGAATAATTGATAAATGGTAGTAGAAATAAGAGTCAAATGATAGTGAAAATTTTTATAAATGACCTTGGGATTTATTGACAAGTGTTATTGAAAATTTGGAGACAATTGAAGTAGAAATTGAAATCGATTGGACTAATTTAATAAGAGAACCTAGTTTAAACTCATAGAAATTGGACATGTGGCAAGTGACAAGTGTCACTTGCCAAGCCTAGTCTTTAAACCACGATTATTACTTGAAAGACAATTTAATTATCTGAATCTTGCTTACTTCTTCTTCTTCTTGACTTTCTTCACCTTCTACAAGCTTCTTCACTTCCACGAATTTTCTCACCCTCACAACGCAAACTTTGCTCTCACCTTTCACTTACTCCTTTCACTTTGCTATCTTCTTCACTATCACTACGAGATCTAATCCTACAACCTTTGACTGTTGATGATCATGTATCATGGAAAGCTAGGGTTCATGTGATTATGAATATCTTGGAGTTTTAGTAAGTAAGTAACATGTTAAATTCTCATAAGTTGTTTGAATATGAAATAAATATGGTGATTACAAAATAGTAAGACTAATGGTCATTTTTCATACTCATCATGAGTGATGAATATTGCATATAAATTTCTTATTTCTGCATATGAGATGATTAACTTTTCATAAGATGTTGTTGAAATGATTTATGAGATATAAAGATCATTATGATGATCTAAAAAGAGTGAAAAACAAATTGTTAGATAAATGGTGTTTCATGCTCTATTTTCATTGTTCTTATACGTGAATCTCCTTGGGCATTTTAAAGATGAACTAAAATGAGTCTAGAGTTAAGAAAAAGGAGTAACTTGATGTCATAATATGGGAAGAATTAAAATGATAGTTAGAGATGAAATAAAGGTGTTAAAGAAAATGAAGAAGTGCAGAACATGAAGAAATGCAAAAAAATGAGGAATTAGTGTTGGATATGTTCGGCTTTTGATGCTTGTGATTAATCATAGATTTTGATTTGTTTGTGATTGAGTTGAGCTGAAATGGAAGTAGGAATGAAGAGAAAATAAAGAGGACATAAGTTAGAAATGATGGATTTAGTAAAAGAGATAAAGCATGATCATGACAGAGGGGAAATATTAGGGGAATTGCACGATCGTGACAAAAAGGATTATTTGGGAGTTGCATGATCGTGACAGAAGGGAGACATCTGGCAGTGCATGATCGTGCACAAGCACGATCATGAAAATGATCAACCAATTGGAAAAGCACGATCATGCAAGAAATGCCCAATCGTGCACAAGCACGATCGTAACAATGAGATTGCAGTGTTTCTGACAATTTTGAACACCCTTCACTATTTTGACCATAATTTCTTCTTCAGACCACCGATTGAATTGAAATTTGGACCACAAACTCCTCACACATTTTTTTCCTCTTTACCAAATTTAATGGTAATTTGAATTCATTAGGAAAGGATTGATAATAATTGATTAACGAGTTTAGGATGAAAATGATGAAGTGTGCTGGAAATTGCTAAATGGAGTGTTTTCATTGAACATGTATCTGTATTTTGGCCATATCTTGATCTGTAGATATCCAAATGAAATTATTTTTAATTTAAATTAAACTAGAGACATATGGCTATAAATTTTATGAAGGAATATAATTTTAATTCTATCTTTAAGAGTTTCAAAATTTGGCTCTAATTTGAGTACTGAGTGCTGTTGCAGTTTGAGTATAGTTTGAAGTATTTTGTGTATAACTTATATAATAATGAACCTAATTGTTTGAAATTTAGTTCAATAGAAACTTAAGACATACAGAAACATTTTTTTAGAAGAAAGTATAGCTTAAATACTTCATTTTTCTTGTCTTAATGACCATGCAAAATTGACTAAAAAATCTGGAAAAAAAAAACTAGAATGATCAATTGATGATGTTACAACTTAGTAGATGAATTGTTGACATCAAAGTACCAAAGGCATGAGTATAATTGAAATGAAGTTGTTCATATGATAGTAGTTTTGATTCAAAAGAGATAAACAATATGTATTAAGGAAAGGTGAAAGAGAATTTGATATTTTGAGAGCATATACTGCTAGAAAAGAAATGACAAGTAATTGAATTATGATATTAGAATAACCAAGTGTTCTTAAGGTGTAAACCTAAGAATAAGTTAGACACATACAAATGATAAGGTTTGATTGATCAAGAGACGTGATTAAGGAAACATACCTAGAATAGTCAAATTGAGCATGCATATACATGACACATATACATATGTGTACAATTGAATGTTTATGTAATAATGCATTTAATCATATGTGTGCAATATATGTATTGCATAATGTTGATATGCAGGATAAAGTGTTTACATTAAGACGTTTTCGGATCGTAAAAACTAATGCTAATCTAGAGCGTACTGTGAGTCGACCTAGATGATCTCATTTTTTTTTTGTTTATTCTGTTTTAAATTTCTGTATTGAATTACTATTGAATGTGAATGTGATTAAGACAATTCCAGACATTAATAGTCTGAGGAGTTTGATAAATGTGAGAACATAGAAAGTATTTCATTTAATGTGAATCTGACATAAATAAGTGTACTCAACAGAACTGTTGAATGTCAGACTTAGATCCGATGACATGTGAAGGTGAATGCGTAAAATAAAATAAAGTGACTGATTGATCTTATGTGATTTAATGCATTCCATTATATGAATGCATGACAACATAAAGGCTGTTGTGATCGGAGTAGCCACCGAAAAAGAGTTTGAAGCTTAGAAAGTGAAAAAGAGCTTAAAACTCAGAATTTGATTAAAAGACAAAGGCTCACTATGTATAATGAGTACAGTATCTTCAACAGATATAAGACAGTTATCAATGAGTCCGATATCTATAATGGATACAAGATAGTTATAGGCATTTGATCACAACAATAACAATTGAAAGTGAGTCTCATGAGTATTACATATAAAATTGATATGTATATTTTGAATGATTAAAAATGAACTATTTGATTGCTCTGAATGTGAAATATGGAACAAGTGATCAAAGTGATGTCTCCAAAATTGCAACAATATTTTTTAGGCTTAGAGAAGATCTTCAGTTAGACAAATTAAAGTCTAGCCATTGCATTCGAGTAACAGAAAGAGGTCGGGATCAGTTCGCGTCTGCATTTGTATTTCTTTATTTTTGTATCAAATTGTGTACTCCACAAGTATTGTACAATGTGTATGTAAATGATTTTGTAATGTAATGACATTATGTCTACAAGTGTTTTGTATCTGTAATGGGCAGCTACTGAATTTCTGATGATGTGTATAATGGTTGTATCACTACGATTGAAAATGTTTATGGATAAAATTAGTAGAAAGTTCCATTATTGATTTTTCGCATATGCGTGTGATATTTTGAAAAATTTATAATGAGTCTGATTGACTGACTATTCTAACATGTCACCTTCGTAGATTATGTTCTCGAATATCGTCGATATGTTCGGGGATATGCACTACGAGAGTGAGATGCTACATATAGGTCTTTGATATTATTTTGTGTTTCATTTTATACATATATTTATATCACACATCTTATACCATATATGTTCTACTCATAAACAAAAGGATCGTTTCCTTTTATTTGTTATAAAATATTAGGTTAATTATTAATATCCATGTCCAGGGCAATAGTTTATGAAAATATGGTTTTGGTGAGTTTCCAATTAAAGTGAAATTAATGAAAGTGATGATGGTTGAAACTTGTCAATTTCAAAATTAGAAGTAATTGAGGAAAAATTGTCAATTAATTTTGATTATTTCAAAACTAATCAAAGAAAATAATGTTAATTTTATATAACTTTTATTTTAAGATACTTATTAAACAACCATATTTTTTAACTTTATGTTATGGGAGTATATTTCTACATATAAATAATCTTTACTAAGCTCAAACTCTTTTAAAATACATATTAAAAACTTACTAAAGAAAAATTAAAGAAGTCAGAGATGTTTGTTATTTAATATTTAGTATATATGTATGTCAAATGTTTAGTGTTTCCGATATAATTTGATCACAAGACAAGTATTTCTTGATACTATACTTAAATCGATTACATATACTTGTGAAGACATTATCATTCCTATATATACTCCTTTCCTTTTTGTATACATCTCATCCTCCGTTCTTATTATCTATGAATTTTAAATGGTCTAAGTGTGTACTTAATCTAACCCTTTTTTTTTCTTGAAAATATAACATGCCAAAAATTGAAGAGAAAAAAAAATCTGGTGATTATTCACGAAAATAATTATTAAAAAATCAACGTATCCCATACATAAGGCTTTCTGCGCATAATTGCTCCGTTCTCATACTGCCAATTGTACTACAAATAATACAAAAGTGATTATGGCTGAGTTGTGAAGGCATGGGCCTACTCAGCTACTCTACCTTTGTTCTTCTGCTTTGAGTTAATGCAGCAATTATTGAGGGGCCATGTAATTAATGGTGCGTAGGCAAAAATTGCATGATACATACTTCTTTCACCAACCACTCCCTTGTAGCCACACAAGGTCGCGAGTTACCGCTTCCTGATCGACTGGTTGGTCTCTGCTACTCTTGGCACCTTGTGCTTGCTCCATCTTCCAACGTTACCTGTACCCCGTCAATCAATCAGTCGATCTCGCCAAAACAACGACCTCATTGAAATTGTGTAGTTGGTTACTTCTCCAAAGGACTTGGCCTATCCTCCAATACGACAATTATCCTGCAAGTGTCCCAGAAGTTTGGTTGTCTTGTTGTTGATGTGTTCTGTCTTTTTTGTTTTTGTTTTTAATGAGGAAGATGGAGTCACAGTCACAGCTGCTATATGCAAGTTAAACAAAGACGGACTTATTCAAGCTCACAAAGAAACTCACTCACTTATAAGGTGTGCAGATTGAACTCTTTAAGCATAAGACCATCTCTAACCAACACACCAAAACATCAAATTTAGTGCTTTGGTGTAAAGAAATCACTCCAACAAAGACACCAAATTTTAATACCAAAATGATGTGATAGATCATGCACTAAAAGTTATAAAAAGATAACTTTGTCCATTTTTTTAACATATTCTTTTATGTCCTTCTTCCAATAATTTGATTTATTTATATAATTTACTAAATAATTATATATATATATATATATACACAAAATATATCATTACAAAGATCTCATTTATTAATTTAATATAAAGTATATATTAATTAATTAAGAATAATAATTTTATTTTAATTTTATAAATAAATAAAATAATTGTATAAATAAAATTGATTTAGTTAATAACTAAATTATTGTACTATATTCTTTAAAATAATTTGGTGTAAAAATTTGATGTAGAATGATTCTTTTATATCAAATTTGGTGTAAAAATTTGTGTAGAATGGTTAAAGATGCCTTGCTTTTCAAACCACTCAACCACAAAGTTTAGTCCAGTTCATTGTTATAAGTAAGAAAAATGAAACTTTTAATTCAACTTCCCTTCAAACAAGCTTAAAGAGTCAACTTAATCTCAGCTTTTCATAATATGGGATTCTTTCAACTTCCCTTCAAACAAGCTTAAAGAGTCAACTTAATCTCAGCTTTTCATAATATGGGATTCTTTCAACTTCCCTTCAAACAAGCTTAAATTCAACTTAATCTCAGCTTTTCATAATATGGGATTCTCAAGGCGACTTAAAGCCTCGGACTTTCTGACATCAGACCCTACCCCTGCAATGGGAGAAGAAGATATGGGGAAATTTAATTGACGTGCGGCTAGTAAACAGCATAAATTGATGAACCAATTGACTGAAATGTGAAATCATTATCTTGTTCTGAGAACTGAAACTGAAAGACAGAGTGTGGGACAAACAGAGAAACAAGCAACTGTTTGATTTTGGCAGAGGGCTGATGGTTAGGTGGGATGTATGGTCTACGATGAAGCTTCAGGCCTTTATGGACCCGTCATATGTTTGCACGTCTGCTTTTACAATGACGACATTGCATGAACATGTGCTCTGCTTTTCTTGCTCATTAATGTCTGTAATGCCTGTGTTTTTTTTTTTTTTAATGGAAGTTAACAATTACATAATAAAGTGGGGGAAGCTAACCTCAACGATATCCTCGAGAAGGACCAAAAGGCACCCATAAGGTACAGTGACAAAAGTGATAATGCCAAAATTAAAAGAAACAGCAAAGTTCGCGAACCAGTCGGCACTCAGATTGGCTTCCCTATAGATGTGACGAGAGAGGACCGACCAGTTACAGGTGAGGAGTGCGTGAATGCCAAGGAGGAGGGGATTGGCCGAGGTAGCACAGGAGGCTAGGTCAGAAATAGCACTCAACGCAGCCTGATAGTCGATTTCCAGGATCACGCGGCAATAGCCGAGGTCCCAAGCGAGGTGTAGTCCAGTGAAGACTCCCCACAGCTCAGCAGTAAAGGAGGAGCATCATCCTAGATTGTAGAGAAAACCTCCAAGCCAGTCACCAGTGGGGCCACGGAGGAGGCCGCCGACGGAGGCCACTCGGGGGATGGTCTTGCTCATGCCATCCGTATTCAGCGTCACCTATCCCTGAGGCGAAGAAGTTCAGCTAATGTATTGTTCCTTTCGGAGCTGCCATATGGGGATTAGGCGCTCTTGCCAAATCGCTGCTAGAGTAATCTGTTGGGCATAGTGGAGGATGCAGTGGACCGGGGAACTAGGCCAAGTGAACTGAGTGTCAAAAATAGATCAATTTCGTCAAGACTATAAAAACCAGCAAGCAATCCCAAAAATGGTGGACCAGTCGAAGCCGCATATTTGCTGATGACATTGAAGATTAAGGGAGAGCCAAGCAGGGGTGGGGGCGGGGGCGGTGAAAAATGCCGGATGAAGTGTTTGGCGGGGGAAGGCGAGCCACATGCTTCGAGCGCAGGGGCAATCGCGCATGACATGCAGAGAGGTTTTTTCAGTCGGACAGTAAGTACAATCCGCCTCCGGAGTGAGGTGGCGACGACGCTGTTGCTGGTTGGTGAGTAGTCGATCACAGGCTAAGAGCTATAGGAAAGAGCGAATACGGGAGGGTCCTGGCCATCACCAAATTGGGAGTCAGCTGCCACTGGGCTCGGGGGAGGCGTGCTCCATCAGTATGGAATGAGCCTCAATGGTAGAGAAGTGACCCTGTCCCGAGCGGCCCCATATCAGTTAATCAGGACCCGAGTGTCTCTGTGACAGGAGAATACCTGCAATCAGCATACAAATAGTGCGAAGGAGCAAGTATTAAAAGCCCTGCTATATCCAGTTACCTACCTGAATGATCAAATGCCTGTTTTTTTTTAATGTTCATCAGACTAACTAGCTAATCATTACATTACCTCACATGGATTATTCCTATTCCTGTTTCAATGTGGGTTGGTTTGGATCTGGACTCTGGAGACTGGAGAGGCCGGTGGTGTAGGGACATAAGTCACATCACCTTGATAGTTGTAACAATCCAACGATTTTAATACTCCTAATCGATTGAGTCCCTCCATTTTTTTATCTCTTACCTAACCAAAGCAAAGAAAGTGGAGGGAAGTTGTTGGGAACTTGGCATCGTAATTTTTGTAAGACAGGCTTCTTTGACTATTTCTTTGGCTCTAAGTAGGTATACATGTTTTGCGTGCAATACATAACGTGTTTATCTATAATAATAACAACAACAATAATAACAACAAAGACAACCCTTTAGAATAGTCAACAGTCTCTTACGGGTTGGTGAAGGAAAGGGGTAGGAAAATGGCCTCTGCTTGCAGTTCTGCACATGATTCAACAATTCAGTGTTTCTTGCTCAGTTTGACCAGTTGAAATGGCAGGGATCAATCAATCTTTTTTTGGTTGATAAAACATGAGTTAATCATGTTGGATCCGTAACTCTAAATCAATGCCATTTTATTATATTGTTACTCTGTGAGACTTGGATCGAAAATGAAAGTATTATATCTTTTTTTATTACAAAATTGTCTAAAAATCACACCAGATCTTGTTCTTTGGTTGTATAGAAGTATACATGTGTTTCTGCAATCTATACACATGTACATAATATGAAAACAAAAAATTAATAAAAACATATTACGTTTTGTCCTTACTCTTTTTCTTAATGACAACATAAATTGCATCTGTTACACAAATCAGAATTACTAGTTTATGATATACGAAAACAGAAGGTAGTAATCTGAGGCAATTGCTTATTTTGCAGGCTGTGGAAGGTGCAGCGAAGATGAATCTGTAAACAACAATATTGTATCGTTCGATCTCTTATGCTCTTGCTTTCGAAGAATGATTGATTAAACGTCAAAATGATAAACTAATTGTGATTGTGAATTGGATTACAGGACAACTAGAAAAGTCAATGTTAAGGAGTATGAACACGCGTCTATGGAAGTTTATGCACGTACAGAAGTAGAGCTTCGCCTGTAAACAGAATCTTTCCCGGTAAATAACCTTGAATGTAGTTTGATCATTATGATACTCTCTCTATATGCCCATGCAAAGTCAACCAGAATATGAAATTCAAACTACATCAATTAGTTAAATTCAATTTTTCTGTATCTGGATGGAATGATGTTTTCAGAAAAGGGTCAAATTTCTAAAAGGGACGGCCATGAGGTTAAGAACCAAGCACACGCCAAATCTGTAGTCATAGGTGGGTTGGTGTTGACTTTTTCTTCCAAAGACCAATTTGTCATAAAGGAAAATTAACAAATTCAATGGTAAAAAATTTTAAATTATTTAATTTGTCAGTTCAGTTTTTATCATTTCGGTTTAATTAAAAATTAATTAATTAATTAATTAATTTGTATAAATTAAAATAAATCAATTAATTTTGATTTAATAATTTTTTCAATTATATTTTAATTTTTGGTAGATAAAAGTAATCTTTTTAATAAAATTTTAAATTGTTTAATTTTATTAAAATTTTAACCCATTTTATAATTTTCTAATACCTATTAAAATTTTTAAATTTTGAGTCTCGGCTAATTTAATTTTGCTCTAATTTTTAAATTTTACCTTTAATGGATACTTTAGCATAATTCGTTCCACTTTGTACTTTTATTCTTTTTGGGTCAAAACTATGATTTGAATCCCGATAATTGACACTGACATTTCGGATTAAGCGTACGATTAGGCCATTTTGTCTAAAATTTGAAAGAAATAAGAAATTGAGTTTAATATGAGAAATATATTTTCTATCCTTTGTTTTTTTTTCCTCTTTGGAGCGGATTGCTTTTAATGATAATGGTCGTGAATAATTTTTAACGTTGAATATTATAATTTAATTTAATAAATTTGAGAAGTGTAATTTTAATGTGTATATCGCAAAAGAAATTAGTGTAATTTTAATATGTATATCGCGAAAGAAACTAATCTATAACAATCCTAATCAACTTAAGTATGCATTTTTTTCAAGAGCTTCTGACGACACTCATGAAACTAATTAGTTTATATTATGAGAATTTAGATTTTTTCCTTTATAAAAAAATAAAAAAGGCATTTTAAGATTAAAATGATCAAAGGACGGCAGCCATAGCACCTTTTCTTTTTTCTATGATAATATGACGATATAATGGCCGGCTCTTTCAAGGAGCCATCAACTATGACATACAGTAATCTAATTAATAAATGTTATTATGCCATTTATAGGAAACCTTTGTATTCGTCAACAAATTTAACCGAGACGCGTGAATTAAAAAAGTCTAATAATACGTAAATTTATTCTTAACTAATAAAGATATTATTTTTAAAATAAAAAGAGGAAACAGTTTTATACATACTAATTGTCTATCAATGAAAATATTACTAATTGTCCCAAAGATTGATTAGTAATTAACTCAATAAATTAGTGTGGATAGTTAGAGTGACAAGTTTTCATTTTGACAACTTGAGTTTTACTATTTTGTTAGACCATGAAGATTACATGATGATCTTCTTGAAATTCCTAAATATTAATTAATATTAAGTGTAGAAGTTGAGCTAAGAAGTTTTCATTTTCTGTTTTTAAATAAAATAAAACCTATTTGGTTCTTAATGCCAATGTAATTATATTTTGGTCACCGATAATAATTAAAATTGAATTAAACTTAAATATAAATTATTTTAAATAAAATTCATTTTAATCTTTTATATATTATTTATTAATAAAAATATTTTATTTTATTAAAATAAATAATTTAAATTTTTAACTATTAAATCAAATTTTATTTAAAATTTATATATTTTGATGACATTTTAAATTTAGTCATATTCAATGATAAATTTTAAATTAAATTAAATTAAAAATAACTATTAAAAATAAAATTATTCATAATATAAATTAATAATTAATGTAAGTTAATTAAATATAAAATATTAAATTAACTTATTCATAGTTCTTATTAATAATTATTAATTCTTTAAACCTGAAGCAAATTACTTAAGATTACCAACGACTTTCGGTAATCAAGTAATTCCCTCCTTCATAGTTGGGTTATTATGTTCTTTGGCATATATATATATATATATACAAGTGACTTGCCAGTTGCCAACAAAGACGTTGAACATTCTAAATGTTGTCCAAATCTTAGTATTCTAGTAAGATGCTAGAGTCCGAATTAATCATAAGCTCCTAAGACCTTATTTCAAAAAATTTAGAGGAGGTAAATTTGGAACTTCAAAATTTAAATACGTGGTTGTCTTTTATATATATACTAGGTTGTCTCTTAAATGGAAATATTAGATCCTATATAAAGATAATCTTATATGTTATCAGATTTTTTCAAATTTTAAGATTTTAAAGTGAACGTGACAATGATGAAAGCTTGAATGACTCGCAGGGACACACAGCAAAATAACACATGTACGTGATTTCACTTAAAATTGAGGTTATAGAAATCTAGTATTTACACTCAAGAGACAACCTAGCATTTACCGCTAAATGGAATAGGGATAAATAGTACAGGAGTAGAATAAATGTTCTAACTCACAAAAACAGTATCTTTGTAAAGAATGCAAAGGAAAAGTTGCGTACACTGTAACTCTCTTTATATTTCTACAAAATGAAAAACTTTCTTTTCTTCCGTCTAATTAATATATGATGTGCTCTTTTTTATATATAAAAAAATTTGTGCGTTGACTTTAATTCTATATGTAGCTTATTTACTTGATTTTCACTTTTAATTGTGGTCTAAATTAGTTCGTTAGGTAGACTAAGTTCAAACAATTTAACTTAATACCTTCTTAAAGTTTATAATATGCAAATTTTAGTGGAAAAAGTACATTATTCTAAATAGAGAGTTTCTCTATATAATTTCCTTTTAATTGAATAAGCGTTACTATATCATTATTTGAATAAAATTTAATGCAAAATAACAAATTTACCATCATTAGGATGTGATGAATTTTATTAGTAATTATAAACATAAAAGTTATCATTTTTATTTATTGAAAAGGTAAAGAACAAACCAATGATTAAAACTCAATTGGTTTAGTCGGTTTAATTTTAAAATTATTGAATTATCTAATTTTAAGTTTGAATTTTAACTTTTAGTTCGATTTATTTAAATAATTCTTGTTGTTAAAACTAATTAATTTATTAATTAATAGGTCAATTATGTAAATTAATAACTTCTTATAAACTAAAATTAGTTAATTAATTTTATTTAATAAAATTTTAATTAAACTTTAAATTTTTAATAGATAAAGATAATTTTATCATATTTTAATCATTTAATTTTTTAATAGTTATTACATTTTCAAAATTTAAAATTTTATTTTATTTAATTTTTAAAAATGTACTAAGAGAATAAGTCGTAATTAATACAAATTAAATACAACAAAAACCTAGTTTGTGAAGATATTTATGAAGCGTTCTCCTTGATTATATGAGTTGGTGCACGTGGTATTTCTTAATTAAAAAAAACAAAAACAAAAACCTCCCACTCCCACCCAGCCCCACCGACCCCGACCCCAACCTTCGCCTCACTACCATGCATTCCCGTCACGAGTTAAATTTACCCTTCTCCCAACGATGAACCACAAAGACTCCACGCTCCTTAAATCTCCACCCTTAGATCATCGAATGTCAACGGCCACCGTTGTCTTTCAACCAACCCACCTTGTGCTGCTGCCCTTATCCTTACGGACTCACTGTCCTTCCAATGACCAGCTGAGCTACCCCGTGCGGGCGTTGCCCTTATCCTTACCTACCAAATCGAGTTTTCTATTTAAACCACTTGAAAGCTCCTACTGCTAACAGGAAACACACGTCTCTGTGTCCCAACTCCAAAGGCTTCCTCTCTCTGTGACTTCTTTCTCTGCTCTCTCCCTCTCTCGCTTTCTCCCAAGTTCTCATTTTCATTTCCTTGGTTGTTTGTAAACATGGAGAAGATCACGCAAAACGGCCATCAAAACGGGTCTATGGACAGTTTGTGCACGAGCCATACTGATCCTTTGAACTGGGGTGTGGCTGCAGAGTCGTTGAAAGGGAGCCACTTGGATGAAGTTAAACGCATGGTGGCAGAGTACAGGAAGCCGTTGGTTAAACTTGGAGGAGAGACCTTGACCATTGCTCAGGTGGCGGCTGTTGCTGGCAATGACTCCGGCATCAAAGTCGAGCTTGCCGAGTCTGCGAGAGCGGGTGTTAAGGCAAGCAGTGACTGGGTTATGGATGGCATGACCAAAGGTACCGATAGCTATGGTGTGACCACTGGGTTTGGAGCTACTTCTCATAGAAGAACCAAGCAAGGTGCTGCCTTGCAGAAGGAACTCATTAGGTGAGACAACAATTTTTCATTATTACACGACAACGATGATTAGGAATTGAAGTTCCAATGCTCAGCCCATGACTTCTATTCACAATTTGAAGTTTTGCTCTCCCTAAACAAGAGTGTAATAGTAGGTTGATCATGTCGTCTGTCCATGGTTACTGGTAGAATTGGTCTTATCTTCAACTTAGGCATGTTGTTTTACTTTCTCAGAAAAAAAAAAAGAATTCTTTTTCCAGTCAAACCAAGAAGAGGCCATATTCTAGTCAGTCCTTTTTCTTATTTACCAATTGTTATAATTCGAGTAATCTGATGTATCGGTACTCTGTTTTGCTTAGATTCTTGAATGCTGGTATCTTCGGCAATGGAATAGGGTCGTGCCACACACTGCCTCACTCAGCAACCAGAGCAGCTATGCTTGTGAGGATCAACACTCTTCTCCAGGGTTACTCTGGCATTAGATTCGAGATCCTGGAAGCTATAACCAAGCTTCTTAATCGCAACATCACTCCATGTTTGCCACTGCGTGGCACAATCTCGGCCTCGGGAGATTTAGTACCACTATCTTACATTGCTGGTTTGTTGACTGGTAGGCCGAATTCCAAGGCCATTGGTCCTAACGGTGAAGTAATTGATGCCCAGGAAGCTTTTCGTGTAGCTGGTATTGAATCTGGTCACTTTGACCTACAGCCTAAGGAAGGCCTTGCCCTTGTCAATGGCACAGCAGTTGGTTCTGGTTTAGCTTCTATGGTTCTTTTCGAGGCAAACATTCTCGCTGTCTTGTCAGAAATCTTGTCCGCAATTTTCGCTGAAGTTATGAGTGGCAAACCAGAATTTACAGATTATTTGACACACAAGTTGAAGCACCATCCTGGCCAAATTGAGGCTGCTGCTATTATGGAGCACATTTTAGTTGGTAGCTCTTACATGAAGGAAGCTAAGAAGTTGCATGAGATGGATCCTCTGCAGAAACCAAAGCAGGATCGTTATGCTTTGAGAACTTCTCCACAGTGGCTAGGGCCCCAAGTTGAAGTCATTAGATTCTCGACCAAATCAATTGAGAGGGAGATCAATTCAGTCAATGACAACCCTTTGATTGATGTTTCAAGGAACAAAGCCTTACATGGCGGTAACTTCCAGGGAACCCCAATTGGAGTTTCGATGGACAATGCACGTTTGGCTATTGCAGCGATTGGAAAGCTCATGTTTGCTCAGTTTAGTGAGCTTGTGAACGATTTCTACAACAACGGGTTGCCTTCAAATCTCACTGGTGGTAGGAATCCAAGCTTGGATTATGGCTTCAAAGGAGCTGAAATAGCAATGGCATCTTACTGCTCTGAGCTGCAATACCTTGCTAATCCAGTCACTAGCCATGTGCAGAGTGCTGAACAACACAATCAAGATGTGAATTCGTTAGGATTAATTTCCTCAAGAAAGACAGAAGAGGCTGTTGACATCTTGAAGCTTATGTCCTCAACTTTTCTAGTAGCACTTTGTCAAGCTGTTGACTTGAGGCATCTGGAGGAGAATTTGAAGCATACAGTCAGAAACACTGTTAGCCAAGTAGCTAAGAGGGTCTTAACCACAGGTGCCAATGGAGAACTTCATCCGTCCAGATTTTGCGAGAAGGACTTGTTCAAAGTGGTTGATCGCGAACAAGTCTTTACCTATGTTGATGACCCCTGCAGTGCCACATACCCATTAATGCAAAAGCTGAGACAAGTTCTGGTAGATCATGCATTGGCCAATGGTGAGAATGAGAAGAATGTCAACACTTCGGTCTTCCAGAAGATCGGTCCATTCGAGGAAGAGTTGAAAGCCGTTCTTCCAAAAGAAGTAGACAGCGCAAGAGCAGCGTACGAGAGTGGCAATGCAGCCATTCCCAACAGAATAAAGGAATGCAGGTCTTATCCATTGTACAAATTTGTGAGAGAGGAGCTTGGCACAGGACTACTCACCGGCGAGAAGGTTAAGTCGCCTGGAGAGGACTTCGACAAGGTGTTTACAGCCATGTGCCAGGGAAGGATCATTGATCCTATGCTAGATTGTCTCAAGGAATGGAACGGTGCTCCTCTCCCTATCTGTTGATCTGTACTCAAATTTTATTTGTCATTTGAAATCTGTTTCCACAACCCCTTCTTGCAATTTGATGGGGATTGTCTATATCCATAGTTTGCATCATTAGAGTGTCAAAACACTTGTGTTTCCAATAAAATGTCTTCTTTGATTGATTTTCCATTCGGTTGTTGGCAGAATAGTGGTTGATGTGTCGGAGAACATAAACGAGGACCAGATCATACGAACTAAACTAAATGTCAAAAGGCAGTTGTTCCGTTGTTTTCTGCCCCAAAACATTAGATTATGATTTATGAACCATAAAGGCAATTAAAGGCTTACTTGTCTTCAGTTTCTGATTCCTATTCGCACAACAATGGGAGTACGGGATCATACGAGCTAGCATTGCTTGTGCTTTTGTTTGTATAATCCTATCGCAGCACCACCCAATATTTAGGTTGTTTTGAAAATCGGATCGGATCGGCCGATTTGATCAGTGACTGGTCAATTATTTGGTCCAGTTTATTCTTTTAAATTAGTTCTTAATTGAATCAGTGAGAATCGGTTAATTGATCGATCCGACCATTGGTTCAATAAAATTTTTATTTTTTGTTTTGTTTTTTTATTTTTGATATATTTTTGTATTTTTTAAATATTATTAATATTATATATAATTAAATATAATTATTGTATAATTATGACGTCACATTGATTCGACCGATAATTGAATCGGTTGAACTGATCAAACTAATAACTAATAAGACCTCCTGTTCGCTCATGAGTCCAGGTTTCAAAATATTGATTTAGGGTGATCATACAAGCTTCAATGGGCCAAAAGATGCTCCATATAAATTTAGGAAATGGTGGTGCAATGATCTACACCCAGAAGCTTCAGAAATTGCAGAAATCAAGAACAGAAGTGGGTTAAAGAGGGCTGAGATTCGGAGCGAGAAAAGGACAAAGGACTGACAAGAGGACACGTTTCGTGCACATTTACCACAAATCGGAGAGTAACTAGGTGATTGTCTGTAGTGTTGGGCAAATTTAAGGCAGCCACAGCCTGCCACTTCCGTGGAGCCGTATACTTTTGGTTTCACACGAAATTTATTACGAAGATTTAATTATAAAAAGATATTTTTAAATCATTTATATATGAATTAATTATTGTTTGAGTTGAGTAGATCTTTTATAAAAAGTAAAGTTCTAATTTTAAGTTTTCAAACAATTGCAAAGAAAATTTAAACTCATAATTTTACTTAAATTAAGAGAATTTTTACCAACTCACGCTTTTATTATTTTCTAAGAAGCATAAAAGATCATGAAATCATAGTTGACATCTAGTTGAAACGGCAGCATTGAGATAAAAGTTTTTTAAAATTTAGTTGTTGATATTAATGTAGTTGTATTTTTATCATCAATAATAATTATATTTTAGATAAAACTTAAAATAAATTATTTTTAATTAAATAAATTTATTTAATATCTTATATAATATTTATTACCAAATTATTAATAAAATTATGATATTTTAAAAATTATTTATAAATTATTATTTATTTGAAATTTAATTTAATTATTAAATCAGATTTTATTTAAATATTTATATATTTTAAATTTATTTATATATAATTTAATTATAAATATTAAATTAAATTAAATTGTTCATAATTTTATCATAATTTTATAGATAATTAATTTTAATTTATTAAATATATAAATATAATCTTGAATTAAATTATTCATAATTTTATTTAAAATAAAATAATAAAATAATATATATTTAAATAATAGTAAATCAAATTATGAAAAAACAAAACTAGAATAAAATAATCACTTTTTGTGATTTTATATTTTTAAAACTGAAAAAATTAAAATTTAATGGAACAATTTTTTTCTAAAATTAAAATAAAAATAAAAATAAAAATAGAAACAAACACCTCCCAAATAATTAGTTAATAGTTACCTGCTGCCAATTTGGAAAAACCCATATCCAATTAGCCAACTCTTGATCCAATTTTAAGCCCAGTTCCCATAGACGATAGACCCGACCTGACCCGTGATTTGTCCTTAATTAAACAAATAATTAGCAAAATATTAAAAATTTGGGAAATAAAAGAAAAAGTCAACGTGAATAATAATAGTAATAACAATAATAATGAGAGTACACGCATACAAAAAGTGATTGTCCGATTCAATCAGAATCGACGAAGAATGGTGGCTTCCAAGCTCCTCAGACGCACTAAAATTCTCTCTTCTTCTGCAGCAATAGCAAATCGGAGCTCTGCTCGTCTGCTATTTACCTCAGTTGCTAGGGCTTTCTCTTCTTCTGCGACTCCGATCACCGCCACTCTCTTTCCCGGAGATGGTATCGGCCCCGAGATCGCTCAGTCCGTCAAACAGGTTATTATTGGTTCTTGATTTCGTGGTTTTGCGGAATTTCTTTTTTGATTCTATGGGGTCTCACTCTCCTTTTTCTTGGATATAGTTTTGCTGTTTAACAGGTTCTATTATAAAGATTTGTTCTTTCGGATTTCGGTTTTCTATATTTTTCATTTCTCTTTGCGAAAGATCGTACCTCTAGTAATAAGAAGCATTTCGGTTCTTATCTGTGGTGTGGGGTTTGTGGGATGAACGATATTCTGGAAGTTTGGACTTTGGAGATTAATATTTTGTATTTTGATGACACTGCTCGTTTTCAATGTGTAATATATGCTCAAGCATGATATTTGATTCATCATGCAACAGACATGATTGCTACAAATTGATCTGTTAAGAATGCCTTGATAATAGAGTAGGTGTGTTTCAGAGGATTTTTGGGAATAGATTTGCGTGCCAACTCCATGTGATGCCCTCTATAAGCTTGAAATAACGTTCATATTGGACTTTCATGGTGCAAGGTGCTGTCATCCAAGACCTCAAATAGGTTGTACAAGTGTCTTTTGTGATAGTGTTATCACTTTCATCTGGGAATCATCCCTGAGCAATAGGTCGGGTTTTTGATAGTTTTACCTTTTGAAATTGAGAAAGCTATACATTATCTGCAAATACTTAGAGCTATTCTTTGCAGTTTTTGAGAATGCCTAGGATTAAGGGATCAAAATTCTTTGGAAATGCTAGAGTATAGTATGTTCTTGTTCACTGTGGACCATATTGTTTGGAACTTTTTATATTGTAGTACTTTGCCCTGCAGTTATCATCTCTTATCTTTTCATTATGACTAATGTTGTTAGCTAAATATATGTTGTTCTTGATGATTATTTGTATGCTTATTTGTCCCATCATTGCAGATATTTAACGCTGCTGAGGTGCCAATTGAGTGGGAGGAGCACTATGTTGGTGATCAAATAGATCCTAGAACCCAGAGTTTCCTAACATGGGAAAGTTTGGAGTCTGTGCGGAGGAATAAGGTGGGTTTGAAAGGACCGATGGCAACGCCAATTGGGAAAGGCCACCGCTCTTTGAACCTTACTCTTAGAAAGGAACTTAATTTGTATGCAAATGTAAGACCTTGCTACAGCCTTCCTGGTTACAAAACGAGGTATGATGATGTGAATCTTATCACCATCCGTGAGAATACTGAGGGCGAATATAGTGGACTAGAACACCAAGTAAGTCCCTTTAATTGTTGCATTGACCTAAGGAAACAAATGCCTGAATATAATAATAAATACATGATGTATTCCTTGGTGCCAGGTGGTCAGAGGCGTTGTTGAAAGTCTCAAAATCATTACTCGTCAGGCAAGTTTAAGAGTTGCTGAATATGCTTTTCATTATGCAAAGGTCCATGGACGAGAGAGAGTGTCTGCGATACACAAGGCAAATATTATGCAGAAAACTGATGGCCTTTTTCTTAAGGTATGGTATTTGAAAAATCTATATGTTCCTCAAATACTATTATTTTTAACTAAGTATTCGCCAAATTAAGTTCATGTAGTTTTTTTGCAGTGCTGTCGTGAGGTTGCTGAGAAGTACCCAGAGATTGTATATGAGGAAGTTGTTATTGACAACTGCTGTATGATGGTACTGTCACTTCATCTTTGGATTTTTTATTTTAGACTGGATGAAGGAAATGATTTCTTCTATCTTCTATCCTCTCTTAGTGACCAGAAAAATTCATCGATGGATTTTTCCTTCTTGATGGTCAAACTACTTTCTTGTATTGGTAACAAAACCAAGGAACATCTCTGATTATTGGTGTATCTATGTACAGCTTGTGAAGAATCCAGCACTTTTCGATGTACTAGTGATGCCCAACCTCTATGGCGATATAATCAGTGACCTTTGTGCAGGGTTGATCGGTGGTCTAGGCTTAACACCAAGGTACCTAATGATTTTTTTCCTTTCATTATAGACACATTTACTTAATCTGACAGCATTTGATTTGATTCTGACACAGCTGCAATATTGGTGAGGGAGGAATTGCCCTTGCTGAAGCTGTGCATGGGTCAGCTCCTGATATTGCTGGGAAGGTTAGCCTCTAGTATTGATTTATTTGTTCATTTTAACTTCAGCTTCTACGCAATTCTGCAATAGCCTTTGTTACTCATTCTGTAATTCTGTTGGACGGCGATTCAAAGGGATTCCACTTTCTCTTGCATCTAATTTTGCATAACTGTTAGACTTGGTGTCTTACAAGTTGACAAAATTAGAGGTACCTGGAAGTTGATAGAGAGGTTACATACTTTACACTGGTTCGAAGACGTCGCATGAGCACATGAATCATGACGTTGACAAACTTATTTATGATGAAACTTCATTCTGACGGTATTCCTTTACATCATACTTTCTGAATTGAAATGCTGTAGACAGTTTTGGGAACATTGTATTTCTTACTGTAAATCACCATGCCAGAGCTTTAACATTCATCATTTGTATATGAAAGGTCCCATGATACATTATTCTTGATTTAATCTCACCATGCCAGAGCTTTAACATTCATCATTTGTATATGAAAGGTCCCATGATACATTATTCTTGATTTAATCTCAACATCTTTATGGTGTCATTGATCATGGCCATTTTTGTTTCTTACTCTGTGGTTTCCGTGATTAGAAATCTGGACCTAGTTCTAGAGAGTATTTGCTGGTATTGGAGGATAAGTTATTTCTGACACAGTTTTGTTTTTATTAGGAATTGTGATTCTTCTTTCATTATTCTCCAATTCATTATTCTGCAGAATTTGGCAAATCCAACTGCTTTGCTATTAAGTGGTGTGACAATGTTACGACATTTAGAGCTCCATGACAAAGCTGACCGGATCCAGAATGCTATACTCAACACAATAGGTGAAGGAAAATACCGAACTGCTGACCTTGGGGGCAGCACAACAACCACGGATTTTACCAAGGCAATTTGTGATCATCTTTGAAGATTGGCATAAGAGGAGTTTTAGTTTTACGATGGAAATAGTTCATGTTGATGCTTATACGATGGCGTTCTTGGATCTGGTTTTGGTTATTTCAACATCAGGATCCCATGTTTTATAGAGTATTCCATTGAGCTGCTCCTGAAATACACACCCATTCAGAGAAAGGTTAATGAGCCTGAACTGACATCAAATGATTTTCATGTGTTGAAAGGGCAATATTATTTTTATCAGCTGGTTGTTCAAATTGGAAATAAATTGTATCCTTGCTTTGATCTTTCCTGAGCTGCCCATGTACAGGGCTGAAGATAAATCCATTTCATCAATAAATAAAAATGCCTGCTTTCATGTTTAGGGTAATGACAAGAAAGAGATATGGCTGCAATACAACTTCGTGTGACTCTGCATCCAAAACTTTCCAAACTTCCAACATTTTATTTTATTATAAACTAAGTTTTTAATGATAATGAAATTTCTGGATTTCTGCATTGTTAATAGAAATTTCTCACTTACCAGTTTGTCATCAATTAGTGATTTCTTTCAAATTCCGTACTTCAAAAGTCTAAAGAAATCATTAAAAATTTCACCATGTTTAAGACGATGGTTAAAAAATTCAATCAATTTGGTCGATTTTACTGTTAAAATTTTGAATCGTCCAATTTTTCGGTTCGGTTTTTAACTTTTCAATTTAATTTACTTTAATGACTTTTGTTGTTGAAAACCGATCAGTTTATTAATTAATAAGTCAAATTTTATAAATTAATAAGTTTTATAAATAAAATAAATCAATTAACTTTCATTTAATAATATTTTTTAATTAAATCTCAAATTCTTCGACGATTAAAAATAATTTCTTTCTATCATATTTCAAATTCTTTAATTATATTCAATATTTAGATGCTTTATGACGATCTAATATCGATCGATTTAACATTTAACTTATCTTAATACTTAAATACAAGATTCAAAAGTTATTATAATTTTTTCATTTTATTATAAATTTGATGAGACTAATTTACATCTTCATATAATAATTTTTATTAAATTTAAGATTAAAAAAAGAGAGAGAAATTTAGGTCTTTTAGATTGCATAAAAGGAAGAAATCATACAATTTCATGTCCAACAGATTTGGGCCCATTAGTGGCCCTTAAATCCAATTTGACATAGACTTGCATGATTTAATTATCTTATCAATTCCAAAATTCACAAAAAGGACTTTTGCTACGGCCTACGAAATACGAACTACGAACACTGCAAATCGCGAAACCGTTTTCTCTTATCGATCGCTTATTTGCGATGAGCGATCGGAGCAGGCTAGACGTCGTCGCCAATCTAAGGGGCACTGCCGCGTTGCTCAAACTGACCACCGCCAGCTTCTCTTCCGCCCTCCTCACCTTCCTCTTCCTCTCACTCCTCCTCTTCTCCTTTCGCGCTCTCGTCGAAAATGGGACCAACCACCTCACCGCCTTCGTTGACGGCGACCCTTCCCTTAAGTCTCTCCTCTCCCGCCTCGACCTCGCCGGTCACCGCTTCCCGAGTGACCACCACCACCGCCGCCGACGCCGTCCCTTCCTCCAGGTCTCCCGCGTCGGAACCCTAAATGACGATTTCTTATCCGGTGACGAAGACGATCGCTCTCTCCATCGCAAAAGCCCTCCCAATGGTAGTGCGTTAATTCTATCAAACTTCGATGCTAGGCTTGGCTTCTCTGGTTTTATCGCTGATAATGGTATCAATGTGCCCGAGATTGTGCGTTATGGTGTTCAGTTCAAAGCTGAGGATATGAATATGAATGGGAATGACAATGAGAGTGAGGAGACTGGATTGGAAAAGCGGAGAGATATGGAGAATATTGTTGATTTGCAGTTCTTCGTCAAGGAATTGGAATTCGGGAGACGTGACGCAGCTGCGTTGTTCTATTTAGTCAGTTTCTTGTCTGCTGCTTATGGGTGGGTGATTCTAGGGTTTACTATTATATATTCTTGGGTTTTGGGAATTGTGTTTGTTGCTGTTGTGAATGATTTGTTAGGGAGGGGTAGTTCGATTTTGGGTGTTTGGGACGGTTCAAGATTGGGGCTTAAGAGACTCACTGGGTTTATTCTCATGAGATGGGCTGTTAGGGATGCTTTGACTCAGCTTTTGGGATTGTGGTATTTCGGTGAAATTGAAGATCAATACTCGTTTTTTAAGCTGTTTGTGAGGTTGAAACTGATGCCTTTTTCGATTATGTCTCCGTGGGTTAGAGGGTTTGAGAAAGAGATTTCTGGGTTTTTGTTTACTTGGTTTTTGTTGGATACATTTGTGGGGTTTATATTTGCGGTGGATGCGTGGGTTACAATTGTTGATTCGAGGAGGACTGGGAGGGAGATTATGAGGGAAGGTTGTTATTTGATATCGAAAATGATTAATCAGGCTGTTCAACTAAAATGCATTGAAGCTATAGTTTGTGGGTCAGCTGTTAGATGGGTTTTGTCGCGGGTTTTTGGGAGACTTTTGGCTGCAGCACTTCAGTCAACTGCAGAGGTGTACTTCATGGTTGCTTGGCTGATTTATTTTCTTGCAGCGAGGTGTAAGGACGCTCAATTGGGAGGAAGAAGGTTTGGGAGGAGAGAATTGGAAGGATTGATTGATAGCCTTAGATGATTTTTTTTTGGGGGGTTTTTTTTTGAGGTGAATGTTCTCATTCAGGTCGCTCAGCCGCGCTGCCAAAATAGTGGGTAGACCATACCTCCTCGGTTTGTATGATACCCGTTTTTGCAGTCCAGTAAATCAGCACTACCCCTGGTTGTTGTTGTCACCAGCTAATGCGTTGTATGTAGTTTTACCAGGGGCCAATATACTACTTGTGTATAACTTCCAAGAGAATACTATTGTATATTTGATGCAATATTGTTTGAAATTCCTTTCAGTACCTGTTCTGGTCATTCAACATTTGAATTGAATAAGGTATTGAATTTTCTCCGACTATTGTTCGCAACGTTTCTTGCCAGGAAATTGTAATTGTCTTCTTGCATACCATGTATTTGACTAAGCAACATCACATTGTCTTGTTTTCCTTAGGTACCTTTCTAGAGAGGCAATGTTATGTTATCTTTGATTGAATAACAAAATTGCAAACATAATTGAAGAAATATGTATTCAGAGTTTCTCTAATTATCATATTGAGCCAATTGGTTATGGGAATGCAACACTTCTATTGTGCAGACCTCGTCACTATCACTTACAGAATTATATATATATAAAAAAATTAATCAGGAGCTTCTTTTTTTTTTTTTTCCAGTTTGTGCACTTCTTTTTTTAAGGTTGTGCACTTCTTGTATCACATCGTATTGTTTCATAGGAAATCCTTATTCTGCAATTGCGGTACCTGTTTCTTAAGAGGAAGTATTATAAGACTAATACTTCCTGGTAATATGGCTTTTGTGCTGGTAATATGGCTGGTTTTGTTTCTGCGTGTTGGGAAGGAGAGAGTACTTTTATTGGAGGATATGATAAGAAATGCTTGGGAAGGCAATGCTGTGAGAAAACTCTCTTATGTTTTGGATATCCTCCTAACAATTGTTGGATTGAAGTTATATTGGAAGTGTTCTGTACGAAATCTGTGTCCGGGGATACTGATGTTACATTTAGTGCTTCAATCTTCATGTCAGATTTGATATGATTTTGGTAGACTCGCTGTTTTGATCAGGCATGGGATTTAATGCGCTAAGCTTTAGGGACGCATCTTTCATTTGTGGGTTTGTTGAGGCTCATCGCAAGTCTTTTCACCACTGCACTTGAAGATTGTATCTCACTGTAGATGGTTGAGAATGAGGCTTCAACCTGAAACATGTGACGGGGAGGCATCCCATGCCACTTAAAGTGAAGGATATATCACTCGTTGGGTTTTGGTGTTTAATTGGAGACAATCATTGTGCTTTGACCCTGGGATGTACGAGAGTACTCCACAAAATTACTTGATATTAACTAGGGCCTGTAGGATATCCCACGTTATCTTGACCTCTGGATTGCTTCCTGTCTCATCATCATCATTTTTCATAGTTAGTATGCTATGCTCTTTTTCTTTTCTATCGGGCTTATCACGAGAACTCAGTGCTTTAAATCTCTATTCTTGACTTTTAGGCCTCTTGTAGAAAGCAATCTCTGGGAATCTGCAGCTGGACAATGCCTAATATCTACCTTTCGTCGACTTTTTATCACACATTTGATTCAACATATCATGATCTTTTCGAGGAAAAAGCTGCTCCACAAGAGCAAATTTATCTTATAAGGTTACTAGTTGTTGTGACTTGTCGACTTTTCATTAAGGGTTCTTTTTCCTTCTTGTTTAAACAAACTGTAGTATCCATATACAGAGCTTTAAGTGTCTGTCCTCAGCAAAACCGTTTCTGCCTGTGATGCACGTAGCAGAGCCCGGTTCTTATTTAATCCCATCGACCAGGACGTCCCCAGCTCACTTGGTTCTGGTGGTGAACAACACTTGTCCCAGCCATTAAGTTGTCAGAGTGGTCTTAAGCCTTATTGCTTGCTAGCTAGGAGAATAAATGGTTTATGGAACGTTATTTTTATATTGTATGGTTTGGAATATCTGCTTGTATCCCAATTTTTACAGTCTTTAAGCTTTTTGGGGGAAAAAAATTAAAGAAGGAAGCTACAGAATCACTATGGAAGAAAATAACATTTAATTGCTAGACCAGCTTTCTCGGAACTGAAGAATAACAACATTCCTGATGTTCTTGCAATAGGAACTGCAGCTTTAAGCTTCACGCAATACTTGCATCATGCAACAAGAACAGAATCCTGTCTGCGGAGCCTTAGGTGTGCCTTTTATCTAGTTGCAGAAACATGTGTTGTCTTTTCCCGGTAAGGTTTTGAAGTAAAAAAAACATAGTCATGCAAAAGAGTAGAAGAAAATCTGCAAATTCATGAACTAAATTACATTGGTGAACTTCAAAATCTTTATGTTACATTTAATTCTACATAGTATACAAGCAATTTAAGGTTATGAATACAATTAGCATATCAGCATAAGCCTCACGATCGATCAATCAGTTGTCTCATCAGAACGTATCTCTCTGGATGACTAAAGATACAGACAAGTTCTTACATCCTCCGGAGAAGTAGCACAGCGAACAACATCAAGGAAAATGCTCTCATCGCACGGGATGCAGAGTTTGTTGTCTGCAGTGAAGTCATATACATCTTGAGCTTGATCCAACAATGCCTGGAATAGTGGATGCTTTAGTAACGTGATTTTAATTACGAACCTCTTGTGGTTTTCTCCCACATACACTACTAAATGACCCTTTGGCACATCCTTTGGGATTGACTTCTCTTCATTCCACGAAGTCCTCAAGCCCCACTGGTTACAGTACT
The DNA here is from genome assembly GCA_029891385.1 of Erythroxylum novogranatense. NCBI lineage: Eukaryota > Viridiplantae > Streptophyta > Magnoliopsida > Malpighiales > Erythroxylaceae > Erythroxylum > Erythroxylum novogranatense. Next base: position 90,690,429 of record CM057231.1, on the reverse strand, counting down.
CACTGCCTCCACAAGGCATGACACTACTCCCCATAGCTCTCCAGTTTTTAAGGCATGCTCTTAGGAACTTACTCTTCATCCTCATCATGGGACAGTAAAGAAGAAGATAGAGAAAGAGACAGAGGAGGAGAGTGAAGTTGCTTCAGTTGTCGAAGAAAGGAAGAAGTTATGATGCGGGGCGGTACGGTAGTGAAAGAATGATTTATATAAGTGTTGAAATGGCAAAAAGCCGCTCTTTTGGCAGCATTAAATCGTTGACATGACAGGCAGCTAGGTGCCGAGCTTGAGCTATGATTAAATGACTTGGGAAGTGTTTATGTACTTGGTGTTGTGGTTTATTTATACGATGGTTCCTTGACTCTGTAGTGCTGCACCTTTCTTTACACCTGGAAGCATTGCGCCTTGATTGGAATGTGTACGAACATGCATGTATTTATATAGATGGATTAATTATATGATTCTATGTTAGTCGTATTCATTCAAAGAGACGGTACTTATTTGTGTCTCCCTCTCTTTCTCGCAGCTCTTTAAGTGAGGATATGGTGCTTGATCGGCGATCTTTCGAAGTTCTCGAAGTTAAGACCCCACAAGTTGAGAGTGGAAAAGATAAGATATGAAAGGAGGCATGGGATAAGCTTCTTGGGCAAAGTGCGATCGATCCCACTTATTTGTTGGGTGCACTAATGGATATGGTAAAATATAGTAATTCGTGTACAGAGAGAGAGAGAGAGAGTTCAGTCACGTAAAATGTCAGTCTTCTACTCTACGCAAAACATTTAGCTGCAGTTGTTTGTTCATCCTTACGGGTTCTGTGTAAGGAAATGGGATTTCCTTGCGCATGATTTTGCTGTAATGAATTTCATAATCAGCTGACTAGATCACATTCTTGCAACGTAGGCAATTGACCACTGGCATGAGCGTTTTGCCGGTATCTTTGCTGATGGGAAGGGCACTTGCCTTTTTCTGCTGCTCATCGTAAAAGGGTCAACGTTATTTTTCTCTAAACATGCCTTAAATCTCTCGATTTGTGGAATCAAAGATTGTATGTTGTCCGTACTCTGCTGTTCTTTACGGAGTTATATGGCCTTTGTCCTACAGATGGATACGTGATGAAGTGAAGCGCATCTCTGCAATTTGACCATGAATGCAGGAGATGGGCTATGGACGATGTACTGCAAATTGAAAGGAAAAGAATCTCTTTTTGATCTTCGGTTGCAGAGCCAAAGACGAGAAACAGTATGGAAATCCACGCTTTGAATCTTAAACAGAATCTTAATGTGCATAGCCCCGACGGCATTCTAAAATGTGTATATATCATTATACAACTTTGACTAAATTTGCACACCAATCAAATCGTACGTTTTATGGTCCTTCTATTCCTGGCTAAGAAAACAAACTTGTTGGTTTTTGTTTATATGGAGAAGAATCTCTCTATAATAGGATTGCATATTGACTTGGATTTTTATTTAAAATAAAAAATATAACAATTACATGCATAAATTTAAAGCAAACATTCTAACGCTATTCCTTACTTTAAAGTTTGCAAAACTTTAATGTCAAAATAATCCATCCTCTTCAAGTTGATCGTTTATTGCTTGATTGGCTTCTTTCACATTTTGTTGCGCGTTACATATCCTTTTAACATGTCTTAATTGACCACACTTGTTGCATCTTACATCTGGCCTCCACCAACACTTGTGTTCTGGATGATTTGTTTTCTTGTAATACGAACATGGTGGAAAACTTTGAGCATTGTTGTTATTAATCTTCTTTTTGTTGTATGATTTTACTGGAAAAGCGCCTTCCACAATTCCTTCTTGCCTCATGAATCTCCTTTGTTTTTGTGCCTGGAATGCACTTAACAATTCTGCCAAACTGATTTTTGCCAAATCCTTTGAGTTTTCGAGTGATGAAATTGTAGCCTCAAATCTTTCTGGTATGGTTACTAAATTTTTTTGAACTATTCTAGAATCATCAAAATTAGAACCAAGAAATCTTACGTTATTGACAATGACAATGAGCCTGTCGGAGTAATCTTTGATCGTTTCTGACTCCTTCATTTTTTGTATCTCAAATTCTCTAATCAAGTTGAGAGCATTTGCATTCTTTTGATTCTTTCATTCCCTGCATATTTTTCTTTTAAGAAATCCCAAATTTTTTTACTCGTCTTGAGCGTCATAATTATGGAAAAAATTGTTGGTGTGACTCCAGAAAACAAGCAAGCTTTTGCTTTGGATTTCCTCTGTTTCTTTTCTTTGTGGATTTTGATTTGAGTCACCGTTGGATTTGTAGGCAACTCCGGAACGTCGTAATCTTCATCTACAGCTTCCCACAAGTCATTCGCTTCAAGAAAGGTCTCCATTCGAACAGCCAAATTTAGATAATTTCTTCCATCAAACACTAACAAAGTAATGGCAGTGAACAATGATTCTGAATCCATTGTTGTGTGGTTTTGATTTGTGTTGTGGGAAAGCGTAGAATGAATTATGGGTTATGGTTATAAGTTATGGTTATGGGTTTGTAAGTTTAGAGGTCCCTTAAGATCAAGAGAGCTCTGATACTAATTGTTGGTTTTTGTTTATACGGAGAAGAATCTCTCTAAAATAGGATTACATATTGACTTAAACTTTTATTTAAAATAAAAAACATAACAATCACGTGCATAAATTTAAAGCAAACGTTCTAACAAAACTGAACAATGTATCTGATTCAACTAACCATTTCCTTAACATGGTCAAATGCTCAGCTCAACTAAGTGGAAGAAGTACTATGGTAGCTAGTTCTCGTGGGAATTGATCAAAACAGCGACTCGTACTATTCTCCTTTCCGATGGTGGGATCATTAGTTTTGGTGATCTCTGCAAAGGCAGCACGTTGGTTCATCCCCTGAAGACAGGGTTTGCTGTACCACCAGGTGGGGTACATGGGAAACGAGAGACCCTCAATGGTACACATCATATCTTAGTTACTTCTTGCATTTCTGTTCACTAGAAGTGGACAGAGTCTTAAACATATTGGACCAGTCCATTTTCAATGGTTTTGCTAAAACGTGTTGAGAACTATGTCATGTTCACCTGCAGTTTCTTAGCTGTGAACGCTCGGTTCCTTCTGGCTTTGGCCAGTGACTTGAATTCGATGCAAAAGCCAACAAGGCAGTGAAATTTAGTTGGGAACTCAGAACTCTTAAGCTGTATACTTTGACTCAAAAGGGTATTCACTATTCAGGGATCGTCCTCGTCTATCACAAATTGGCATTTTCAGGATTGAGGAGTCCACCGTTATTTAGGCCTCGGCCACTAGTCACAGGTGCATGAAATGACACACGTTTCCATGACAATGTGATATGGACTACGCCAGCTTTATGATTTCGAAGTAAAGAAGGACACTTTCTCGCGCAGACTACTTTATATGTTGTAAACGAAGGGAAGAGAAGCACATGATTTGGTGAACTCATGCCTCATTGGTGGGTGAGATATTTATTTGAGGTAAGGACATGGGAGTTAGTATTAGTAGAAGCCAGAGGATTGAAAACTCTTAATCTTAGTTAGGATTGAAATAAAGTCTCTGCTAATTAAGGATAAGGTTACGTACTACTAGATCTCTTCAGACTCTGCATATCAGTTAGATTCATGCCACGTATTGTTGCTGTTGTTTTGTTTTCTACAATACACATTTAGAATTTCAGTTCTTTTCTTCTAACTTCACAATCAAGACAAGTTCCAGTAAATTACCATATGTTTCATCTTATATATAAGCTTTTAATTCTCACTACAGCCCTCAACCAAAGGGTGAGAACTGCAAGTCACATTGGACTATGTCTCTTAACATAATAACATAATAAAATGGATAGTGTGATGATACAGTGGTTTGATAGGGCAGTTGGAACTGGGAAGAAACCAAAACAGCGTGTGCCACAGGAAGATGATTGGATTGGAGTATTGGACTCTCCTTCTCTATGAATCTATAGCAGCAGTAGCACGTGCAATTCTCAGTTGTAATTAGCTGGCAAGTAGTGATTCACAAAACTAGTTAAGTAATAATATGACCCCACCCTCCATAACTTCCTCCAACTCCCTCCCATGCCTCTTCTTGGGAAGCAATGATACATTTTTGCTCTCATGGAAATGTATTTTTTTAAATACGAATTGGTTTTCAAATTATTTGTTTGTTACTTTTCTGTTTTCTATCAGCATTGTCTGGTTTAGTTTAAATATGTACAACCAGTGGTTTCCTTCTTCTTTTTTTCTATACAAAGGAATAAAAGCAAGCCTAAACAGTAGGCTTTGGGGTTACGACCCGACACATATCCTCAAAAAGGATATCAAGACATCCTGAAGGGGGATAGTGTAAATAGGTAATTCAGAAGCCGAAAGGCTCTGCATGAGAAGTCAACCAATTAACGCAACGATTTCTTCACGAAAGACATGGTAGAGACGAACCGTCTAAGAATTAGCTAGTAGAACATGAATAACCTTTACCAAGGAAGTGTTATAGCTGATCTCGAACCTGAAGATGAGAGAATGTTAATGACGACCGATGAATCAACTTCTAGTTCAACTCTTCGATAGTCCATATTCCAAACCAAATTCAATCCCAAATAAACGCCCCATAACTCAGCAGCATCCAATGGTGAGCAAAAACTAATATTATGCACGAAGCCTCCCAACCAACCACTAGTGTTATCTCAAAGGAGGCCCCCGATAGAGACATTTCGATTGGACAATCACTTTGTTCCATCTGTATTCAACCTGATCCATCCCTCACTCGGTTTGACCCAACCAAAATGTCTGCTACAACTAGCATCATGACCTATAGTAACTCGAGCAGTAACCGTATCTACTTTCACCAGCCAATTCGCATAATCTAGAATAATAGTCTTGCTAGCGACTGGCTAGGAAAAAGTATTTTCAATTATACTTTTATTTCGCCAAAACCATAAGAACTAGCATGAAATCTTGAAAAGAATTGACCACCGTACCCTAGTAATCTCTGCATGATTGTACAGATTCGAGATCAGCCACGCCAAAGTGCTTGGACTAGAGAACTCCGCAAGCTCCACTTCATAGGCAAATTGCATCCAAAAATGCCGCACTCTAGTACAATCGATAACATGCAAATAAGATTCAGGATTATCGCAATAGGAACATTTGTCATTGTCAATGAGATATCTATAGACTTGCTGCTGATTAGTCGAGTTTTGCTTGAGCAACCAGCTATAAGAAAAATTGGATACATTGTGGACCTTGCCATTTTCAGATCGAAGACCACAATCTACTAGCGCCTCCATTGCCAATATGTTCAATTAGCTCATACGCAGATGTTATTAAAAAGGACCCATTTTAGTTTGGAGCCCACACCACGCGATCTTCATCTAACTCCAATCTCGGAGTCATAATGCTGGCAATTGTCATGCACACCTTTTTACTTGGGAAGAGATTAGTATTGGCGTATAAATGTGTCTATGGAGAAAGTCTTCAGCTTTTCGCTTTCTTCTGTCATGCACACTGATAGACATGAAACGCCCTTCATTTGAACATTCTCACATTATGTCATCTCATGCACAATCAAATCATTATAAGCACTCACTTGTTTAGGAATGAGGTTATTTGTTCACACTGTATCTAAATAAATATTGCACTTCCTTTTTATTTTTATTGATTTAAATACTAAAAATTTATAATATTTAGTTTTACAACTTGTCGAAAAGAAATCCTTAAATTTAATTTCTAACATCACAGGCCTAGTGTTGATAACTGAAGTTAGACCTAAATATCATAATCAAACAAGAGGCTTGGTATTGCTCCTTTCTATTTTACTGAATTCAGGCCCCAACACCCCACACATCCTAAGATCCTTCTGAAAAGACCTGTCAACTGGTAAAACACAATGTAGAATCCACTTTGGTCACTAGTGTGGGCCGACATCACATTTACCTCTTCTTTGAAACTAGGCTGTCTATTCTATTGCTTTTGAAATGTATCAAGGACCACTAGATGTTGGACTGTAAATTGCTTAGTTTAAGAGGTCTTATTGTCAACCATTCAAGCTATAGCCAGCAATTCTAGCCAACCTCAATGCTTGACTCACCATTACAATAACAACTTTCCTGTAATTGCTACTTCAAACAGCAATGCTTTTAAGGCCAATTTAATGAGATGCTATAAAATAAAATGCTAGACATCAGTCAGCTATATCCCTGGCTCTTACAATTGAAAATTTCGACCCAATATCACATTGCACAACATTCACCATATTCTGTGACCAAGTAACTTCGAATATCTAAGAACATGATGTTTAGGTGTACAGGAGGTAAAAGATTACTGGACAAAGCTTTTTGTTCACCCTTTTTACAGTTTTTTGAGTACTATAACATAATTCATTGCCACCTGGTAAATGGTTTATTCATGTTCAATTCTTCTTCCGGCGTACGTTCAATTCTTCCTGCGTACGTATCTACCACCAGGAGTAAATCTTGGATACGGATGAATAGACGCCAATTCACGAATTCGCTGTATGACAGACTTCGGTAAAGGACACATGCCGTGCTTCAATTTTTGCTCCACCTGCATTTCCCATACCCGTAATGCCTTTTTGATGCATACTGTGATATATATACTGTAGCTAGAAAATTTTCAGACAACACCAAAATGCATTTACACATGTTAATAAGATCAATGAAACTTTGACTACCAAGGGTCCTTCACCATATGTACCATGCCTTCATTATACATAAATCGGCAATATGCACATAACACCATACAAATTAAATCTTATGGAAGAAACCGAATCGTCATTTACGTCAAGGAGAGGTTTCACAGGCACAGTCAGAAAAGAAAGTACACACGCTTGCTCCTAGATCCGGTATCCTACTAAGAGGAATGCATAACCTGACTGCAAATTTGTCCCAAAAATCATCAAGATTTTAACTTATTACGACTTCATTTCCACACTTTGGTAACACAATACATAGGTAATATATACAAGTTCAGCAGTCAACTGAAAAAAGTATCCAAGAAACCCTTCAAAAAGTCAGTAAACTAATTTCATCTATTTCAGTTCCATAACTTAAGAAATGTGAAATTCACATAAAGGCACTTCATTCATAATGAAAGAGAAAACAAAGCTGCAAGTTGTTCATGCTCCAGCAGCAGCTATGCAAATTATTCATGATATAAATGCCCAAAGTCTAAGCAGTCAGAAGAAAACAAGGCTCTTACCCCTCACATGTAATACACTAATTACGATTTAAGAATGCCAACTGGTATACTCAAATTACTGTAATAATTAGTAGGCCGAACATTTAGAACTGGTGATAAGTTTTGAAATAATTAACATTCTGCATTAATAACCTTTAGATAGAGTATCAACCAAGTCTACTACTACTTTATAACTCGGAGTGCCATCTATATATTTTTCTTGTTCTACAAACAACAGAAATTTCTATAAACATCAAGAGCAATGGATACTCTGCCAAGATCACATGTGACACAGTAACTATAAGAAACCTAACCTCTTTCTTGTTTTGTTTTTGTTTCTGATTCTGCGCACAGCTTGCTTTTAGAAGATTTCGCCATTTGTCCTGCATAGTTGAAAATTAACACATTTGAAAACTGAAAAAACAATCCAGGAGATTGCACTAAATATATGAAGTACCCTCAGATCCACAGGTGTCCGGTAAGCAGATGATGAAAACAGAAGGTTCTTTATGTCTGTCCATCTTCCAGTTCCACACTGAGCAATACCATCAATCAAATTTGTCACCTCAGAAAGAGTCCACATTCTTTGGTGTTTCCTTCGATCGTCACCCTTTTTAGATCTTCTCTTTATAAGGTTATCTTCAGACTCAGATGCAGTAAGCTCATCACCTGATGACAGGGCCTATTTCCAGGAATGAAAACACAGCTCAAAATGAATATTTGAAATCTTGTTTAAGAGTAACTGCCTTGAAACTACAACATCAGTTACAAAAAGGTCCTGACACAAGAAACAGGAAAGATGATTTTATAGCCACAACCAAGTTCTGCAGTAACAATCAGGAATGTTAACGCCACAATTATTTTCATTCAGTTTGCTGACTCTTATTCACTAAAAATATATCTTCCCGAGTCCAGACAGAGAGGCCATAATGAGAAAACAACAGGACATGCATTCAAATGATAAACTAAAACGATCATATGATTTAAAAATAGAAACACAAGGATTAGGGTTCAAATTGTTTATGTACAGGACATCTGCAAAAAAGGTTTTGTCCATGTGAAATGCCAAAAAGAGAATAAGATTCAATCTTCCATTTGGAATGTGAAACAACAGAATATATTGATGCGTTGACTACCAATTTCCATACCAAAGTATCATATTTCTTTGGTCGTCTCCTTCGTGGGCGAGCGCCAGGTGGTGTTTGGATATCAGTGATAAGAGATTCCTCACTATGAGCAGACCTCGAAGCTCTCACATGATGAAAATCAATTCTTGACTTGACCTTCAAATGTTGATCACTTGAAATAACCAGGGAGCCTTTTCGTCTTTCAATTGCAGATGAACTTCTTTTACATTTTGACACAAAATCTGAGAGCTTTTCATCATCTTCGGAGGTTCCCTCAATTCCAGCCTCACTAGGAGAGAACTCCTTGGAAGAACATGATAAACCTTCCACATGATGTGGTTCAACACTAGATCTGATCTTCTGACGCTTATCCTTTGAAATGGCTAAAGGACATTTAGGCATTTCCATTGCATCCTTTGAATTTGAACTAAAATATTCTTCAATGTACCTTTTAGTAGGTTTTCTCATTCTTTTTTGTCGGAGAACTGCACCACCGTGAATAGCTTGAATGACTTCCTTTTCATTCTCATCAGATGACATGCCGCATACTAAAGGTTTCAAGTCATCAAGGTACTCTAGATCTTGTGAATTGTGCAATCCAACATGCTCAGGTGATTCATGCTTGCATCTGATCCCAGATGAGTCATGCAACTTATAAGTGTCTTCCTTATCAAGTGAAGCATTTCTACACTCAGCTTCAGGTATAGTTGCCGTAGATGATTCTGTAAGTCCAGGAACACCATTACTGCTTCCACTAAATCCTGGAGATTGACTTTCTGAACTTGAATTTACCAAATTGGGTTGTCCAAACGGAGTGCAATCCAGGTAAGAAACCTTCTCAGCTAACTCAATATCTGCGCCCGAAACACAAAAGGAAAAGTTAGACCACATGAGGGCACCCAAAACCAGAATGAAACAGACTGACTACAACAGTCAGTAACAAGTTTACCCAAAAGAAAATCTTCACACGCCCCAGAGATGTCATCTGTAGCATGGAGATCATCTACTTCATCAACATCATCTAGCAATCCATCAAGAACCTACTAAATCATAACTTAATCAGCTGAATAAAAATAATCACTCCACATAAGTGCCAAATAGAGATAAACGCAACTTAAAGATAACACAAACAGGTAAGTTGTAAGGACAGAATGGGAAAAAAATGTAATGAACTTGGCCCAAAATTAGAAAAATAAACTAAGAGCTAAAAGAAGTTAAGATACTGAGAAGTTAAACACGTGAGAGTTGCAACAAAAACTACATACTCCAAGCTCCATTTCATCTGGTCCTTGAGCATAATTGGAGTCCAAGCCACCTTATGAAAAGAAAGACAAGTATCTCATTATCACATAGAAGAAACACCCAGAAAATATTAACTAAGCGAGAAAAAAATTTGGAAAAATTAGCAGTTTCCTACCCATATTGCATTCTTTCACGTGAACTTTTTACAAAGTCAAGCATTCCCAGATAATGTCTGGTTAAATACAAATGTTATTTCTTTTTAGTTAAATATGTTACAATTGTTTTGTCTAAGCCAGTCTAGGGACAAGTTATTCTTTTAGATATATCTTCTAAAGTAGAGCACGCACATGCAGAGACTGAATTGATGCCATTTACTCTTTACTGACAACCCACCTATTGCTCAATTTTACATGGAAATTGTGTCAAAGATGTATATACAATCTCATAAAACATCAGTAAGTTGTTTCGCTTCTTTAACAATTTATTATTAGATCATGATGGATACTAGGAGACATAAGAATAGATGTTCAAAGACTTACCACAATTTCTTTTTGGGCCATACCCAAATGTAAGAGAAAAATCCTCAATTCCTGAAAATTTCCAGGAATTTTCCTTGCCCAAACATAATACACCATCCACTGAGACACTTTCAGTTTTAGGTTCTGCAAGCAGGTGCTGAACCTCAGCTGCTTCTTCTGATGCAGATATAGAAGATTCCTCCACCTTTTCCTAAGAAAAAAAATCACAACCAAGAACTTGAGTTTGTTTTCAAATCATTGATCTCATACAAACTTATATAGAATGAAATCCTTAAAAAACTAAATACAGCAATAGCTTTCACTTCACAAAGCAATAACAAAACTTAAGCTTAAAAGCGTTTAAAAACTACCAAATAATGCATCACACACACTGTAATATTAAGATCAACTTCTCACACAGCACACTGTCCAAAATGATGTCAAATATTGGAACACTTAATAAGTACAGGAACCAAAAAAGGATCAGAAGGATGGAAAGAGGAAAAGTAGATTTTTAATGTTTACACTTTACAATATACATTCCGCATGCCCTGGTTGGGAGTATAATCTCAACCACAACACATTCCCATGATGAATGAGAATATCTAAATCACACAAGTCACTACTGGCTGTGATCATGGAGTGATATAGATGACTAGGAAAAGAGAAGAGACATGAGAAATGAAGAAAAAGAATGAAAATAGGACATATCAGATGATGTTATTAAAAAATTTTCAGTTGTTTGGGCCTCCTAGTTAACAATAAGGAAACTGATTAATAGATGATATATAAGGAAAAGATCAGAAAAAGACAATAAAATATTGGAAAAGATTAAAAGATTCCAGACCACGAGCAACTACTTCAACAATAAAATTACAGAACAATCAAATAGATCCTGACCTAACAGAATGAGAAGGCCATCATTTGAAATCAATACATGATAAGACCAGAAAATAGGAAATATACATATATAAAAACTAAGATTATTTACCCTTTGGCAATTCATACTGGCAAACTTCTTCTGCAGATGTTCTTCATGATCCATTTCATCCAATGCCCCCAAGATAGAAATCACAAATCCAAGCACCTCCAGCCCTATCATTCAGTTACAGAGAAGAAATGAACATCCAAAGCAAAAAAATGTTTTCTTTGACCAGAAAAGCGACTTAACAACATAACCAGATACAAAAGTAGCACACAAATTCCATATCATTCACCAATAATGCCTGCAGAATTCTTGCATTGTAAAGATTAGGTGCACGGGAGGCTGTAAAAGTGGCATTTTTGTAATCCAAGCAGCATTCTTGTATTGCATTTCACAGCAAACGTAATTATTTCCCCTCTTGCCCACTGATTAAATCTTGTTCCTTTTTCTATTTTTTAAGAATGTAGCCCCTACCTTAGCCTCCATCAGAAATTAAATGCCACGAGACCATCTAAATAATTTGCTCAAACAGCTAAGAAAAACATTTTTACTATATATTATTCATCCAACAGTTCCCAGTTACCATTCTAACATGCAAGACGACGGAAGGTAACAAAAACTTGCTCTAGGATATAGGTGGACCATTCCCACCAACTTTGTAATCTATTAATACAAGCATATGTACATTCATAACCTGAATGCATTCTCACCATTCTTTCATTAAAAAGGGTCTCTTATCATCATAATTGCGGATTTCAGTATCTCTATTACGACAAAACATCAAATCACTCACAACTTAGAAAAGCCCTTTACCTAGCATCAATGCACGTTACACTTAATCCAAGCTCACTTTCTTAATCTATTATCCCTAAACAGTAGAAAACGAAGTAACCAAACCCCACAAACCAAAAGAGTAAAGCAAGGAAATAGAACATTTCATAAATAAAGATGCAGCAATTAGCTACAATTAGAAAGAGGTGAAAATAAACAAGATAATGGAGTATGTATAGATTTTCTGTAAAGAGGGATCCACCAGATGATAATCACAACATCTCAATTTGATAAGTCTTCACATTTAATTAAAAAGAAAGCAAAGTAATGGAAAATAAAGAAGAAGAAAAAAGAAAAATTGTCAAAACCCAAAAAAGAACAAAGAAAAAAACAGCAACAGTCCGTTGTTTTCTCGGGAAGCAAACACTAAAATGCAGAAAGAAGAGAGAAAACAAACCTCATCCATCAACGAGCTTACAGACTCTGATCACAGAATCTCCAGCAAGAAAAGAGAACAGTCCTAAGATGAAAAAAAAATATCTTAAGTGAAAAAGATCTAGGTAAGCAAGTAAAGAGAAGGATCGGACCAGAGCAGACAGTGGTGCATGTAAGCGAAGAATCGAGCGAACGTCCGAACCGCCAAAATAGAGGAGAGAGAGGAGGAAATTGATGGCTGTGCTGTTGAGAGAGTAATGACTAATGCAAGAGAGTGAGTGAAGAGAGAGACAGTGGGTCCCCCCTTTATGTTTTGCGACGGAATCGAAACGGGTTTTATATTGTAATGAGCGTTTCACGTCCGCTGCTGCGGGTTTCGAACAGCTGGATAACGTTAACGGAATTTTCGGTTGTGAGTTGTCGGCTTTCACTTTGTCCACGTCATACGGATTCATAACGCTACTATTATTGCTTACTGTAACCAAGATTGGGGGCTTTGAGATAAATTATAAATTTGTCATCGGCCCAAGTTTAAAGTTTAAATACATTATCAGTTTTTTTTTAAATACAAAAGATAAAAACACACTTAACTAAAAGCACGTAAATACATAACATCGTGAGCATCATTACGGATGAGCTCCTGAACGCCATTATCAATTTTCATACCTCAACAAAGTTGGAAGATTATTTAGGATTGTCATGAGCAGCAGTGTGGTAGTTTTCAACAGTATATTAAAAGAGGCTTGCTTTGAATTGTCAAATTCTAAAGTATTTTGTCAGGATTTACACTATCCTGCGAGCTTATATATTGACGCGTTGTCGTCGAAATGAATTTTTTAGAAATAATTAATATTCTTTTTTCCTCTCAAATAGTTCTATTTGAGGATAATTTTTTGATGGCAGGTATTTATGGACTATTATACTGAACATAACAACTTGGCATATCTAGCAATCTTATTAAGTCCAAGTTTGTATATCTTTGAGGAGCCTCCGATAGTCGTTATGAAGCTAAAATGTGTAAAGCGCATTATATTAAAGAACATTGCGATAATGTTTTTTTTTCTTTCCTTTATAATAAAAATGACTTTAAAGTAAATAAATCTCAATTCTTAAAAATTTTGTTATTAAATAACAAGTTTATAAATTCTTTAAGTCTAGATAATAAAAATTAAAATGCGTTTTAACAAATAAACATTAAATTACAAATGAAGTTTACAAATTTATTCTTAAATTATTTATTTTCAATAAAATATAAAAATTATCAATAAATATCATATAAGGGATTAAAATACAATTAATTACTTTATCAACGCAAAATAATAATTTGTAATAAGTTTTAATTAAAGATGTTATTATTTCCAATAATAAATTTGATGTAATTACAAAATGCATTTCGGTTATTATTAAATTATAGCAAAATTTTGAAAAACTAAATAAATTAAAAAAAAAAGGGAAAGCGAAAAATTAAATGAATGGTTTCCATTTGTTCCATCATAAGAGTTTGAATGTATAAGCTTTACACTAGGCTCAAAGAGTTGGAAATACCACTTGGGCAAGATTTATATTGATGACAAAAACCTAAGTCGTCATTACAGCTGATCTATACAAAAACTCAAGTGCTTGGCTAGCCATTTCCTCCGTCACCTGTTCAGGAATTGGTATGTTCCCATAATGGGTTCGCGTTGCTATAATACAATGGTATCATATCTGGGATTTTCCTCTCTGGTTCTGTACACCAAAATTTCATCAGAAAAGGAAGAGCAGTGAGGTCCCAAACTCACTTCTTTTGGAAGGTCACTAGCAAGAAGTAAGCTAAAAAACGGCTAAGTATGCCAGTCAGAACAAGAAGTCCCAGGCAAAGGGACCAACGACCAATGTCATAGCTGCTTTCCTTTAAAGAATGACAACGAGTAATCAACCAGACTCCAGAATACCTGCAAAACATAAGAGGTACCAGTTCTCTGTCACATGGTTTATTCAGGCAAGGACAGGTTATTGAGGAAAGAACGTAATGATTAACAAAACCTTTCAGCATTGGCAACGACAAAAGCTTCCATAGCCCATCTTGGGAAGCAGAAATATCCCAGGTGCTTAGCTAGCATGTTGTCTTGTGCCTGAGTTGCAACCAGAGTCATGACAACAGGAAGAAGTACAGACCACTGCACAAGTGCACAACATGGATGAAAATAATTGGCAATTATATCTCTTTTGGACTTGGTATGAGCTATTGATTCAGCTTACCAGTTGGGCAGGACTGGGTGCAAGGTAGATGGCAAATACGTAAGCTATGCCGGTCACACAGTAGACAAGGCAAAGCAAAACGACATAATTATCTTGAAAGGTTGATCTAGGATTGTTGAAGAAATAAAACATAGACAAATAAACCAAGGGCTTGATCAGAGTATTGAAATGGTCAAGTGTATCTTTCGACAGAAAATAAGCTAGACTGCTGATTCCTGATGCGCTCTCTCTCCAGTAGTGGAGCTTATCCAGAGAGAATGATCTCAAAGCTGCAATCATGCATAGTAATGCTGCATCAAGAAAGGAATATGGTGTGAATCACAAGACCAAATTCAATTTACAATTGACACTATGTAGATAAGATACTGTAACAGCATTTCAATCCTGATATATGATACATAGACTGGTTTCTGGTTTTGCTTTTGGTCAACTTACAAATAGCAATGACGGTGTAGGTATAGCCTGTGGATCCAAACGTGGCATCATCCACTTTCGCCAGAGTTCCTAAACAGGCTCCAGCGAGCAATAGAATCACATAATCAGCTGCTTGTAGTCTAGCTTCTCTTAGTCTTTGTTTGCCAACCCTGAAAAGAAGTAACTCGTAAGACCCAAAGAGTTCTTCCGACTGAATATATGTATGTATATGTAAATACTTTGTTTCCTATGCTATGATTGCTAAACCAGAAAGATAAAACGACCAAGACATACAAAATATGGAATTATAGAGGAACAAAACAAGTGTTCAGTAATCAGGGATTGCCTCAAAGACTAGAACTATATGTTCTAGCATAGGAAAGGAAGATGAACAGCATACCTCCCTAGGAAGTATCTGTACTGACGGCTTATGCTAGGAGTTCTTCGGTTGGATAAATCCTTAGACCTGACAAAGTTGTGCTCTATATGAGCTCGCTGCAGCCCAACATTAAACTTGATATCCTCCCAGAACTCCCCAACAAAAGACTGAGATGGTGCCCCAGAACTTGACTTTAATGAATCACCAGTATTTGCGTCTCCTGAGGTTACAGGCAATCCATCAACCAAATGCAGCAAATCTGCGGGCACTGGATATTGATTATGTAGCATCCATCTGATAGGAAGCTGTTCACGTGTCACATTTTCTGGTTTGATCATACCCTCCAAAATGTCAATTAAGTGGTCTGGAGGTACTACACGATCTGGTATTGTGATTCCAATGCTGCTAAAGTACTCTTCTATCTTTTTTGTTGATCCATGATACGCTGTAAGCCCACCTTTGGCCAGAAGTATTAGATCATCAAACATCTTGAACAGGGCATGGCTGGATCAGAAGGAGTGGATTAAACGTCATATGAACCTTTTGATTTTTCTTTTTCCATGTTAAAAGTCAGACAGAAAGATAAGGCGGATACTACCTTGGCTGGTGGAGCACCATGCAGATGTTCACTCCCTCAAGAGCTTCACGCCGAAGTGCCTTCAAGAGTAACTGCGATGACGCACTGTCTAAACCAGTTGTAGGCTCATCCAAAATCAGTAGAGAAGGTTCCATCACCATTTCAAGCCCAACATTCACACGCTTTCTCTGCCCTCCAGAGATTCCTCGCTTCTCCACTGTCCCGACCAGTGAATTCCTCACTGCCTGTAGTCCTAGGCAATCTATGACTCTTTCAATAACAAGAACCTTGTCTGCCTTAGGCATGTCATCTGACAATCTTAAAGTATCAACAAAACCAACAAAAGAATCAAAATACACTAAAAGCTGTAAAATTGAAAATAAAGCTCAGAAACTGAGGAAAATGGTTGAAACTGGGAAGGACGCAATTGCTTACCTGCACCTTGCACTGAACCGGAGATTCTCTTCCACAGTCAAATTTCCATGAACAATATCATCTTGCGGCACAAAACCAATAATTCTTTTATAAGAATGTATCGATTCATTTTTTCCATTTATCAGAATTGAACCTGTAACGGTGCATCCAGTTGCTTTTCCTGCCAAAGCACTAAGAAAGGTTGTCTTGCCAGCTCCTGATGGACCCATGACAGCAGATACTCGACCTGGCATTATTTTCCCGCTAACACACCTCAGCAAGTGCTTCTTCTTTCCTTTCAAAGTCAATGTTATGTCTTTAAAGGCCACCTCAATCACAGGCCTAGTCCGAACTTCACCATCCGTTGCCATCGAAATTACTCCTGAGAAGGTCAAGTTCGCTTGTTTCTCCTGCATTGCTTTCTCCTTCTCAAGTTGACCATATGCATACTTAAAAATTTGGCTGTGGCTATGCAGCTGCTTTCCCTTGGGCATTTGCTTCTTGGCATGTTTATCCCCAATCTCAAAGTTAAAACCTTCTTGACTATTTGGATCATCTTCAATAGCATGCATCATTTTTGTAAGGTTGCTTGGTTCTTTTTTGCCTTTTGCTCCTGCGGTTGATGCACTTGAGGGACCTGGAGCCACAGGTGGCAACTGATCCTCTCTCCTTGCTGTCGATTTCGCCCGAGAAAATGTTCTGGACAACTGTTGCTGCAACCCAAATCCACGCTTCTTGGCTACATCTTTTGCAGTTTTCCACCTTTCACGTGCCTGTGCAGTCTCTCTTGCGTGCCTCGCTGCAGCCTCTCTCGACTTTGCTGCTTTTTTTTCTCGCGTGGAGAGAGCTTGGTCAGAGCAATTCACAATAATAAGCAGCAGCAATGCCAATGCAACCTGTGCAATAGACCAATGTGAAATTGCACTGCAGTTAACAAAACACAGAAGGACGGCAAATTTTTCTAGTTTTTAGTTCCAGAAACCCAAAAAAAGTGCCCTTCAAAATCAGAAAGGAACAGCCAGAAGATAAAACTGGTGATGAATTATGAGATTGAAAGCCACTATTGCAGAACTTCTTGGTGTTCCATTGAATTTTCTGTTCCAACACTAGAAATTGATTACTTACAATAAGCATGACTCCATAAGCGTGAAGATTTTGATTTGCTGTACTTGGATTGCAGGTAGATAACTTGAAGCACGCTGCAAAACCAAACTATGGTCACATATCCATACGAGAAAAGAGCATATGACAAACAAACCTCCTCCCCAAGGATAGAGCGTATTGTAATATGTTAAAAAGTTGAATCAAGTATCCAAAAGCCATTCCACGCAGTTACTGATACAGGATATGTTGCATGTAATCATTTTATTTCAACTATAAATGATCCAGCAGTCACTGGTCAAAGTACTAATAGATCATCCGAATTTTCAATAAAACTAAGAAAATCGACATTTTTCTTGGCATTAACCCTTTATAGTTTCTTCTTTCTAGTGAGGATTGATTGCCTGAAAGTTATCTGATGCATGACGGCAAATGAATCTTCCAAGTTAGACGTCAAGAAAAGCAGATCTTAACCAATTGAGCACTCATTTGATTTTGGTTTTCCATTATGGTTGACTTAATGGCATCATATGTTAAGCATGTAACGAAGCTATCTTGTGTTTTTGATATCCCTGATCCTAGTAACAATCCTGCATGATGGCATATTCATCTTTTTTCTAGATTAAGATACTTTATTAAAAGATAGAATATAGAATTTTGTGTATGGTGAACTGCTAAGGCTTAGAACTCTTTAACGTGAGTCATGCAATAGTAAGAGAATTGAAGAGAAGAAACAAAGAAAAAATGGCATTGTCAGAGAAGACTCACATTTCTGATAAGTAGAACCCATCTGACAATAGTGTCTGCATCCATAAAATCGTAAAGTTAATAGAAATATATGCCAAGTAACAAATCAATGCACTAAAATCATACAATCAAATGCAAAGGTGACCAAGAAAAGTTGTTGAGGCAAGTTGAGATTCCACCACATTACTATCTGCCAATAACTAGCTGCAACTGATTAGGCAACTGCAGTGAGATATGGGATAAAAATAATACCCTTTAGTGCAAGAGATATTAGATGTGATAGTGGGACAGTAGGATCCTGGAGAACAGAAGAGTTCACTGCCTCTCCCAATATCAACCCATGCATCTGCACCACCACAGTTATGATCTGGATGTCCAGGAGGAATTTGGTATGCGTATCTGCAAAATTTTCGCTAGTGATAAATATTAATGTTTAGTGATAAACCATCAGAATTCAAAATACTAGAATATGAACTTACGGTTCACAGACTCCAGTTGTTTTATTCAGCTTTGCAAGAGGACAATATGAACCTAGTGGACAAGCTTCATTGGGAAAAAAAAGAAGAAGAGGGAGATCAGATTCAACGTTTGGATCATTTCTAGCATCGATCACATATGCACCAAATTGCATTTTCCTGTCAAATTCTACCAGTCTATAGAATCCCCCTGCTTTGTGTTTTATATGCTCATATAAAAACGTGGCCTTCATATATATGAGTTGAAAGCCTCCTCATCCACTAGAACTTCAATTTTAACAGAACATAATTTTTTTTTTGTCTGTCCTGGTGATATGCTACTTACGTATCATGCAAGTGAGGCCCTGTGGGCAGAAAAATCCTTCACAACAAGGCTGACAGTCTTTAGTCCTTAAAGGTATGTCATTTGAAGTTCTGATATCAACTTTCTGTTTTAGGCTCGCACTACAACCCCATCCTGGCTCACATCCAGCAGCCCAAGAACTCAAATTGCAGTTTTTGTTAGGTCTCACGTAAGTGGTGGTTGCCTTTTCGGCCAGACTTTCTATATAGAATTTGATTTCTGCTGCTGTGCATAATCGCTGTGTAACGTCTCCTGCAAATCAGAACGGTGGAAAAAGTTTTTTTTTTTTCTCTCGACAAGAAAGTCACCTATAAACACTGGAACAATCACTCGTTACCTTTAACTTTCTTGACACAATTGGTAATGAAATCTTGTTTTCCTTTGAAATCGAAGGCACCGTCCCAATCTGCTTTCCTGTTAAAATATGAAAAAGTCGTATTAAAGTAAAGGGGCGGGACAAGTTGGAAAAAATTATGCAGAAGCTACTCACACATCCTTAACGCAAAATCCCAGACTATCCAATATGTTATCATGAAACACTTGACTGAGGTTTGAAAGCTGCTTATAAATCATGTCCGTAATAAGGGGAAGCAACGCTGGATTGCCTGTCTTGCTGTAATCGTCCCCATCCACACAGCTTGAGTATGGGAATGAATATAAAACAAGAAGAAGAAGCAACAAAACATGAGGCACCCGACATATGCTTATCTTCACTCCACTCATTTCCAAAACTTGAACCTCTCTCAATTTGAAGCTGCAGCAAACTAATTAATATGAACCCGCATACAAAAATCCAATGCAGATTAACCATGGCATCCTTGCCAACCAAAAGCTTCAAAAGAAATTACAAAATATTGATAGACCAAGGACAAAAAACTCGGTGAAGGACGCTAGGAAAATGCTAAAAGCACTTGAAACAACAATGGAAAGGAGAGACAAGGTGACGGAAATGTGTAGGTAAATGGAAAATGGATGAACTTGGATCTTTGAAGGAAGTCCTTGTGTTAGGGAGCAAGAAATGGAGGGGAGAAACAAGTGCCTACATTGTAGGAAACATGCGTATGCATGTCACCTTAACTATTTAGATACGTAAGTTCGGAGTCAATTTGTGTACGAATGTAAGCCAAGGTGTGTTGGAATTTTGAAGAACAAAAGAGAAAGCAAGATAATAGAAGCCAAACTTTTCTAATTTTCTAGTATAAACTCAAAATAATGACAACCTTAAATAAACATATAAATAAACTAACATTCCTAAATGCTAGCAACTAAGAGAACATGGGAATCAAGAGAAGACCCATTATCCCACAATCTTCACCACTAACTAAGTAGATAAACATGGCCACATAATCAATAAAAATAATAATTTTGAATTAATATTCAACATTCTCCCTTAATTCAAAATTATAGATAATTTGAAGCACTTCTCTTCAATGGACGATGCACTTCTCACCATCTTCAACACTTGATGCACTTCTCATCAAACTTCAACTATTGATGCACTTCTCACCAATCTTGCAAGTAATAGTATTGGAGCACCTCTCTCCAATTTTAAAATAAAGTTTCTTCTTCTTCTTGAGCAAAATTTGATTGCTCATTTTTGAACTTGCAATATTTTTGTATATGTCCAAATCTTTTACAGTTGAAGCATTGAGGTTTTCCTTTATGCCAACAATCTTTCTCTTCATGCCCCGGTTTCTTGCAATGGTCACATTGGGAAAATTTACCTTTTCCTTTTGACGATTTGGCAAGAAGAGCTCTTTCATCGATTTGCTCAGTTTCAACTTTTCGCATGGCCCTTCTTTGCTCCTGTGCCTGCAAAGCATTAATCAATTCGGATAGGGATAAATCATTAATATCTCTTGAATCTTCAAGAGATGAAATTTTCGCCTCAAATTTTTCCGGTAAACTAATAAAAATCTTTTCTACAATTTCGTTCTCAGATAGATCCTTCCCCAATAGCCGTATTTTGTTCACCAAAATCATCAATCGATCAAAATATTCTTGTATGCTCTCATGTTCTTTCATGCTCAAAGCTACAAAATCTCTTTTGAGATTTAAAACTTGCATCTTCTTCATTCTTTCATTGCCTTGATACAATTCTTTCAAATATCCCAGCGTTTTAATGTTTCACAAGTCATAATTCTTGTGGCCGATTCAAACTAGAGAAAATAATAGATAACACTCTTGGGCCTTTTGCTGCTTCTTCTTCATGAGCTCTTATTTGATTTAGTGTTGGATTATTTCCCAAAGCTGGTAATTCCCTTTCTTCTTCCACCCATTGCCATAAGCCGAGACCTTTTAAATGAGCTTTCATCTTGACAACCCATATTTGATAGTTTTCACCGTTGAAAGTCGGCGGTAGTAGAGTAGCTGAATTGCTAGCAGCCATTGGAAGAAAAAAAAAATTTTTTTTCACTCAATCTCACAGTCTCTCAAGGATCTATGGCTCTGATACCATGTTGGAATTTTGAAGAACAAAAGAGAAAGCAAGATAATAGAAGCCAAACTTTTCTAATTTTCTAGTATAAACTCAAAATAATGACAACCTTAAATAAACATATAAATAAACTAACATTCCTAAATGCTAGCAACTAAGAGAACATGGGAATCAAGAGAAGACCCACTATCCCACAATCTTCACCACTAACTAAGTAGATAAACATGGCCACATAATCAATAAAAATAATAATTTTGAATTAATATTCAACAAGGTGTACACAATGTGAAATGTCTTTTTCTTTTCCATTATTAGGAAAACAAAAACATCTCTTTTTGCCATATTTACTGGCAGTCAAGAACTTGAAGAATCTGGCATATATACGTGTTAGATAGAAGTTATCCTGATAAAGATGAATCCTTGAGGACCAGGAGTGGACTCTGTTTAATATTAATATTAATATTTATTTCATAATTTATTATGAAATTGTTTAAGATTTCCAAAATAAAATGTTGTTACGGTACAGACATACGTTAGGGGTTTAATTCCTCTATCCTGTCTAGGATCGTGTTGCCTTTATACATAAATAGTTATGATTGCCAATAATGTCTTCCTAACGCTTGTATTTACATATCATTTTGTGACTGTGAGATCAAAAAACATGTTCACATTCTCTTCATGAATAGGCAAATCTCAAGATCGAAAACAAAGATATCAAGCAGCATCACATTCTGATTGCTATTAGGTATAATGTTCACTCCAGATGGCCTTGAAAAATATCCTGACACATGAATGAATAAGCTTGTCACTTATGCCAATCAAAAAAGCCTTCATTTATGTGGGCTTCTTATTATTACAATTGGTAGGAGACTTTAACGGCCGTATAAGGGCAACCTCATACTGTTATTCATGGACTCATGGGGTTTCGATTAAAGAAATAGGAATGATAGTGAGATTGTTTTGTTAGATTTTGCACTAGTGTTTGATTTGATGGTCTAAAAAAAAAAGAGAGGAGCGTTAAGTTACTTTTAAGAGTAGAATCATGAAGACTCAAATTGACTACTTTCTTGTAAGGTCAAACAATCCACCAAGTTGTAAGGATTACAAGGTAATACCTAACGCATGTTCGTCAACTCAGCACATATTGTTAATTATAGATCTTATAGTCAAAGATTAGAGAAGGAAGAGAAGACCTCGGTAGTGTACTAGAGTTAAATGGTGGAATCTAAAAGGAGACACTGTGAAACAACTTAGTGATAAAGTAATGTCTGGATAAGAATAAAAACTGGAGAGAGATGGCAACCATATGTGAGACGGAATGGCAACTCTTATAAGGAATGCAATTAATAAGATCTTGAGAGTACGTAAAGAGTTTAGGGATAGTAAGATGGAGTCATGGTGGGGAATTAAGATGTACAAAAAAAGGTGAATATTAAGAAGGTTGCCTATAATACTTTATTGGATAACAACATAAATGTAGAGAGGGTAATTAACAGTAAAATTTAAAAAAATGGCAAAGAAAGCGACGAAGAAGAAAGTCGCAGAAGCCAAAAGTTGAGCTTATGAGAAACTATATCAACAATGTGAAATAAAATACAGAGAAAGAGATATATTTAAGTTAGCGAGAGTCATAGGATGGAAAGTGAGAGACTTGGATCAAGTCTGTTATATAAAGAATGAATAAGGACAAGTGCTTGTGGATGAAAATGACATAAAGAAAATATGACAAAGATACTTTTATAGCCTTTAGAATGAAGGCAGAGATTACAACATCTCCTTGGGTGATCTTAGCACGCCTGAGAAATATCAGAATCTCACTTGTTGTCGACAGATCACAAGAGAAGAGTTAAAGGAACTTTGAGAGAGATAATGAGTGGAAGGGGAGTTGGACCTAATGAGCTATCTATAAAGGTGTAGAAGAGCCTAGAAGAAGAGAGCCTCACTTAGTTAGACAAGCCTTTTAATGCGATCCTCAAGTCTACCAAAATATTTAATGAGTGGAGTCTTAGTACACTAATTTCTCTATACAAGAACAAAGGGGGCATTCAAAGTTGTAATAACTATATATAGAGACATTTAGTTAGTTACACATTGTTTTAGTCGATAAAACAAAAGACGATGTCAATGTCAAGTTAGAACTTTCAAGAGATACGTTAGAGTTGCAGGGTTTTAAATTGAGTAGCACTGAGACAGAGTATTTAGAGTATAACTTTTTGGGTCATAGGGTGGCATCATATGTGGAGATAAGGATTGATTTTGAAGTTTTACAACAAAAAGATTGTTTTTAAGTACCATGGATTCATTATATAAAGTAATGGGGAGATAAATGAAGACGTAGTTTACCATATTAAATCAAAACAGTTTAAATAGAGGGGGTATATCAGGATTTTTATGAGGCCGACCATACTTTATGAGGTGGATTGTTAGCTCATCATACAAATGTATAAACATAAGTTAAGGTGGCGGAAAGATGTATAACTTTACAAGAAGAGATAAGGTTAAGAATATAGTGGTAAGAGATAAATTAAGGATGACTAATATTGATGGTAAATTAAGGAAGACATGACTTAGGTGATTCCAACATGTTAAGAGGAGACATCCCAAATTAGAGATTGTAAGATAAAAAGAAGACTTAAGAAGAACTGAAGGAGGTGATCAAGAAAGATATGAATTTGCTAAATCTTGCAAGAACTGGGCCCTCATTAAGAAACTTTGGTGATCTAGGATACAAGTAAAATATCCTACATAAAGAGGTCATTTTCTTTAGCAATTAGGCTGACCATACTCTATGAGATGGATTGTTGGCTCATCAAACAAGTGTATAAACATAAGTTAAGATAGTGGAGAGATGTATAACCTGTCAAGAAGAGATAAGGTCAAGAATGTAGTGGTGAGAGATAAATTAAAGATGGCTAATATTGATGGCAAATTAAGGGAGACAAGACTTAAGTGACTCCAATATGTTAAGAAAAGACATCCCAAATTAGAGATTGTAAGATAAAAAGAAGAAGACTTAAGAAGAACTGAGGGAGGTGATCAAGAAAGATATAACTTTATTAAAGCTTACAAGAACTGCCCTCATTAAGAAACTTTGGCAAACTAGGATATCCTACATAAAGAGGTCATTTTCTTTATGTATAGGTCTTTTGAACCTTTTCTTTAATTCTTGTATCTTGTATTTAGCCTAAACATTTTTATTTATAGTATTTCCCCTTAGTATTTTTAATAGTATTTTAAAGTTTTTTATCTTTATTTTATTATTTTATTATTAATTGTATTATTTTTATTTTATCATTATTATTTGTTTTATATTATATTTTGTTTATATTTATTTATTTATATTTTAATTTTCTTATTTTAATTTTATTCTATTGATTCTTTCTTAGTACAATTTTTTCATATATTTTGGCTTTTGTTTTCTTTAAATAGTTCTCAAAACCTTTTTGTAGATCTATTAAAACAATCTCTTTACTAGTTAAAGTTAAGACTGCGCACTATTATATCTCTTCAGATCCCACGTCATTAGGGGATTTACACTAGGATGATGTTATTTATTTTTGTTTATATAGATAGCAATGCCATTACCGTTAAAGGCATGATCATGAGGTTCGTATCTATCGATTTTACACTTTTAGATAACTGTAATTTGCTTCACATTCAAGGTGTAATCTATCAATTACTAGCTCTAAATTTAAACTCGTTGAAGAACACAATTCATATGAATAGGTTATTCTACGTCTTGGTCTTGGATTTTCTTTTCACTATTAACTTTATCTAAGATAGAGTTACCATTTAAGTTATCTATCTTCTCTTGAATGCAAATTATTTCATTAAGAAATTTCATATGAATTAGTATATAAACTAAAAAATTCATGTTACTAATTCACTAATTTTATTAATAAATGATAAGAGATTACTCTTTCCATTACAATGGATAGTCGTTAGAAACTATGATCAATATGCTTTGAATAAATTTACTTCAATTTGAAAATATTTATTTTATATAAAGTTGTTATTTTATGTTTTACATATATTTTTATTTATTTTTACAAATAAATGGAAGAAACTTTAAGTACTCTAACAATTTAATCTCTTTAGAAAGATTTAATAATCCATTATGGACTTATGCATGATTGGTTCTTAGTAGGAAGAACCACACTATTTATTTTTATTGTAATAAATATTTGAAAGATGGGGAATCATTAAGTTAAAGAAATATTTAGTAGAGATCAAAGATGATGTGAAGCCTTATAGGAAAGTTAGTTATGATGTAAAACGGTAGATGATAAATACTTATTGACTATAATTTTGCACCCATATTTAATGTGTCTTGCTTGTTATTCAATAGTTTTATAGTCTTTTTGTTACGTAACTGTCGGGCCCCGACTCGGAGACCGGATCCCAACTGTTGGATCCCGTTATCCAACCTGCATATAACTTACTATAGATGTTAGATCCGAGACCCAACTGTCCCGGGAGGTGGTCCCTGGTGGAGCTCATTCCCGAGACACTTGCCTTGCTAAGACCCTAACTTGACACACTCTATTTAACTCACTTTGGTGGTGAGCATACACTGACTAAGGCACGGACCTCGATCGCTCTCGACAATCCCCAAAATAACACTTTTATCTATGGATCTGCAGAACAAGTCGACTTGTCTGATAAACAAGTCGACTTATCGAGACAAACAACTCGACTTATAATCAACAAGTCGACTTATCGAGACAAACAACTCGACTTATAACCTGAAGTCGACTTATCGAGACAAACAAGTCGACTTATCTAACCGACAAGTCGACTTATTATTCAAAGCTTCACAAGTCGACTTATGGGTCCAATAACTCGACTTATATCTATTCGAACTCAAAACCTAACCTCTACACTCTCTCTTGACTTATTCCAAACACCATAAACACTTCTAAACCTCTCAACTCATCCACTCCACTCTCAACATGCTATAATCTCACTTAAACTTACATCATTCATCTACTCACATGAATTCCAAGCAATTTCATACAACTTTGGAAACTATGCTTAAACATGATAGTAAATGGCTTTGGGAGATCATGATAAATCATAATTCATGCATTTCATTTATATCAAAACAATGTTTTTACAATGCTTTAGTAGGCATTTCAAGCCTATTACAATTCAAATCAAAATACATCTGTTTTCTCAAAATGCAACCTAAAGCATTGATTACAAAAACATGAAATACATGGGCAAAACACTAAGATCTTGGAGTATGCCTTGAGCTCATTCTTCGAGATCTAGATCTTCACCTGGAGATGGGATGGGAAGTGGGGGGTGAGCTTTCGCTCGTGGGTAACACGTTTATATTTATACTACTAAGTTGATATTTATACTACTAAGCTGAATCTATTCATTACTCATACTGTTTGCAATATTCTCATTAACAAATCTTACAACTTGCATTTCACAAATTCATCAAGCTAATAACAAAATTTCATGATTCATGCATTCATCATTCTTGCTAACGTATGCTAACACATAATCACATAGTGATGGTTTGAAAAGTCCACGGTTCTTGATGAGCTACACAAGTGTAGTCATATCTTTGAGAGTCCAAAAGGAACATCCTATGCCACGGTCGGGCAAATGGCGAAGCTTTCTTGGTCTACGTGCACGTGACTCTGTTGGTGGACTTAACTAACCCACATAACACTGAATTTTATGCATAAAAGCTGGACTTGTCTTGTCCATCGACTGATTTTCTAAAATGGATTTT
The DNA here is from genome assembly GCA_029891385.1 of Erythroxylum novogranatense. NCBI lineage: Eukaryota > Viridiplantae > Streptophyta > Magnoliopsida > Malpighiales > Erythroxylaceae > Erythroxylum > Erythroxylum novogranatense. The sequence goes on along the minus strand of CM057231.1, from coordinate 90,663,338 downwards.
CATGCATCCATAAAGTTGATTTTCTTGAAAATGCTACATTTCATGCTTAGCTCACATTTCATGATTCTCATTCATGCTCATTCAATTCATGGCAATTTCAAGCAATAACAAGGCAATGACATATACTATTAAAATGCTCATTTAATGGCAATCATACACCATTTACATACATAATTAAGGCACAATCAATGCTTATCTCAAATAGTCACAAATCATTTAATTCATTAGTTAAAGTAGCATTCCACACTTACTAGCATAAAGATAAAAATGAAACCCACCTTATATCCTTGCTTAAACTTGCCTAAGGAAGCTCCTCTTATTGTTCTCCTCTTCTCTCTTGCTCTAATTCAAGAGAAGTAAAAACCCAAGTCAATATAACCTCAATTGAATTTCTATATAACTTCTTTCATGAAATTAGCTTGAGAATCACTATACCCATTCCATTCTTAGTCTTTCTAACCAAAAACTCAACTAAAAACCAACTTTTAAAATTATGACTTACCTTGAATCTTTAGCTAACCAAGTGATTTCTTGGTTCAAGATGAAGCTCTAGCCTTCCTTTCCACTTTTAATTCTTGAACTTTCTTCAAAAACCTCTTGAATCTCTTGAAAAATCAAAACCTAAGCAAGCTCTTCTTCTTTTCCCTTCACCACCGAAACTTCTCTCCCTCTCCCTTTGATTTTCATAAATCCTCCTTCTTTTATCTACTAACTTACTCCTTTCTTTCTCTTTTTTATACTTCTTATCCATTTCACTTAAGCCCATTTATTCTTTTAAGGCCCAACTTATTCCTCTTTTCTTTTCCTACTTCATTCAAGCCCAACTAACACATTTAATTCCATTAATTCTTAACCTAACTACCAACCAACATATTAAATTTCATTTATTCACCACCTATCTCATTTATGTTACTACATGCTAATTAATGCCATATGTTATTTAATGCTATCATATTTAATTCATGCTAACTCAATTTCTTAATTAGTCTAACCATGCTTAATTAAATAAATAAAAAAAATAAAAAAAATTTCGGGGCTAATAGTAACTCACTTCAAGTGCATTTGTAGGTAATAATTTGCCTCTTAGAACAAAAGGGGAAGAATTCAAATGAAATTGTGCCATGAAGCAAAGATTTGAAGCAACTTAGACCTACACGACCGTGTATAGTGACTGTGTAAGTCTCCATGAACATTTCAAGATTTAAATAATATTGACTCTAGTCGTATGAAGTTACACTCTTGTGTACATTGATATACACAATAATATATGCTGCTCATGTAAGTCTCTATGCTCGTATAAAGTCATGAATTAAGGTGTTTTTGAATATACACAATCACCTACATGCCCATTTATGTCGATTGTGCATATTTCAGAAACTCTTGTTTTTACTATAGAAGGACGTCAACAAAGGCAAAATAGGAGAAGGCGAGTTCTTAAGTAATTATGACTTGTAAGGAACATATAGAGGAGGTAATTATGATTAAAGGATGAGGAAAACACGAAGAATACACTCAAAGATCTGAGAAATAACAACATCTAATTCAACTTGTAAGAAGATCTATTGGAAGAAAAAAGGGAGACTTAAAATTATGATATATTTGTTTTCTAGTTATTCTTTTACATATTTATCTTTGGTTTTGTTTTCTATAAGTAGGAACTAATTTGTTTAGTGCCTAGGTTTGATAAACCCTACGTTATGATAGCAATATGATTTGATCTTTTATTTAAAGCAATTTTATTGATTGATTTATTGAGATTCAATTATGCATTATATTCTTGTTCTAATATATCCGAATATTAGTTCATAATTTGATTTCATATAATTGAGATTGAAAAATCCTCTTGTATTAATAGATCTATTATCGTGGTTTTTCAATATGTGTAAGTTTTAATATTTAATCTCGATATTTCGCAAACGTATGGGTCGTTCGTATAAACGATCTAGAAGGGGGGGTTGAATAGATCTTTAAGCTTTTTGTAAATTTCTACAACAAAATCAAAAGTTAATTCACACAAAAACAATTTAATCAAAATTAAATGTAAAGAGTAGGGAAGAAGAGCAAACACTATTTTTATAGAGGTTCGGTGCTAAGACCTACGTCCTCTACCTAAGCTCCCACTTAGGATTTTACAAACCACTTTATTGCACACTTTGTAGTTCAGTGTGAACTTTTTACAATACCACTTGATTTCCGGCTCAAGCTACCTTTACACCCGATTTGTTTTTCGACACAAATCCTACCTCACACGTGACCTTTCACTAGTCACTCAGATTGTAAGAGAAATAAGATAAAGTTTGAAGAACAAAGCTCAATACAATGGTGTAACGAGATAAGAGCAATAGTGAGCAAAATATGAAGTAATAGTGGAGTATTTTTCTTGTTGAACTTCTCTAGTATTTTTCCTTGATCATCCACTCTTACACTTGAAGAAAAATAGCTGTTAGGAACCCATATAGCCGTTGTCTAATTGTTATGACCGTTCCTTAACATCCTCCTTTCCATTTGTGGCTAATTGAACCGTTGGAATTAATTTGCTGTACCCATAAGTCGACTTGTTGTCATGTATAAATCGACTTGTGACAACACTTTTCATAAAATTTCATCTCCGCTCTTCTATAAATCGACTTATGCTATGTAAGTCGACTTGTATCCTTCTATAAGTCAACTTATGTACTATTAGTCGACTTGTGTTGACATTTCTTCATATGTTAGTCGACTTATGCTGTTCTAGTCGACTTGTGCTGCTCGGATCTTGATGTATAAGTCGACTTATGATGTGCAAGTCGACTTATGTTGGCTTCAATGGTAATATCCATCCAAATCTTCTATAATCCTCATTATTAATGTCTCTTTCACTTATAAGGAAACTTCCATTTTGATTCTTCAATGATTAATCACTTGCTCATCTTGATTTGCACAATTCTTTCATTGAATAATAATCCCAAAATACCTGAAATAATTTCTTAACTAATTCTATATATTTTATTATTATCAAAACATAAAGGGATTTAATTTGTCAACCACCATTGGTCCAACAATCTCCCCCTTTTTGATAATGACAAAATATTTAGAAATTGAAAAGAAATTTGAAAAACATGAAACTTGATCAAGGTTTTTAATCCCTTGTCTTGATGGTTAGTTTGTCTCCCCCTTAATTAATAAACCAAGGAATTTTAATAGAAATCAAATAGTCGCAAATCAAACTCACTCCCCCTCAATAGAATGACTGTTACCAATATCAATTTCCAATCTTACTCCCCCCTTTTGTCATAATCAAAAGTCAATATGAAAAATGATCTCAAAAGCAGTTCATAAACAAACACAACATCAAACACAAATAGAGGCAATAGTCATTACAAAAGATATCAATCCAACATAAGTCAACATAACTGAAATTTCTTCATTCCCTAAAGGCTGTGTAAAGCATAGGTCGACTTGTTCCCACATAAGTCGACTTGTTACCAGACATGTCACCCATTAGTCGACTTAGATACCCATTAGTCGACTAGAAAGTATCAGAACTCCAAATTAATCACATTTCAGCTTAAGTGTGAATCATGATGGTTGAATCTTCAGATGTGATTGCACATTTGCCTCATAATTTGACCATTTGATATATGAATGTAGCCAAAAACAAATTCAACCAAAAAAATTTAAATCACACATGCCTAATTTCAATTTAATATTCACAAACACATCTTCCTTAAGAGGTTTAGTAAAAATGTCAGCTAATTGGTCACTAGAAGATACATGCTTCAAGCAAATGTCACCTTTTAAACAATGATCACGGATGAAATGATGTCTAATTTCTATATGCTTTGTTCTACTATGCAGAATTAGATTTTTACTCAAACAAATTGCACTAGTATTGTCACAATAAATAGGAATATTTTTAACCACAATGCCATAGTCAAGTAATTGATGTTTAATCCAAAGAACTTGGGCACATGCACTCCCAACTGTTACATATTCAGATTCAGCAGTGGAAATAGCTACACTAACTTGCTTTTTACTAGCCCAAGATATCAACGATGATCCTAAGAAATGACACAAGCCACTAGTGCTTTTTCTATCGATCCTACATCCACCATGATCAGCATCACTAAAAGCATATAGATCAAATGATTCACAACTAGGATACCATAAGCCATGATTGACAGTTCTACTCAAATATCTAAAAATTCTTTTGCAAGCACTTAAGTGAGAAATTTTAGGACAAGATTGAAATCTAGCACAAAGACACGTGTCAAACATAATATCAGGTCTAGAGGCAGTTAAATACAAGAGAGAGCCGATCATACCTCTATAGAGTTTTTGATCAACATCTTCTTCATGTTCATGTTTCTCCAAGACCACATTTGTTGCCATTGGTGTTGCTGCCACTTTGCATCCTTTCATTTTGAACTTCTTTAGAAGTTCCTTGGTGTACTTAGATTGATGAATGAAGATTCCATTTTTGAGTTGCTTGATTTGCAATCCAAGAAAGAACTTGAGTTCTCCCATCATGCTCATTTCAAATTCACTTTGTATTAAGTCACTAAATTCTTTGCACAAAAATTCATTAGTGGCACCAAACACAATATCATCAACATAAATTTGACAAATAAGCATGTCTTGATCAACATGTTTAATGAATAAAGTATTATCAATCTTACCACGAACATACCCATGTTGAGTTAGAAAAGTACTCAACCTTTCATACCATGCTCTAGGTGCTTGCTTTAATCCATAGAGTGCCTTCTTGAGTTTGTAGACATAATCCGGATGCTCATGATCTTCAAATCCCGGTGGTTGTTTGAAATAGACTTCCTCTTGAATGTATCCGTTGAGAAATGCGCTCTTGACGTCTATTTGATTTAATTTGATCCTTTTATGTGACGCAAAAGCACATAATAGTCTAATTGCCTCCAATCGAGCCACAGGAGCATATGTCTCATTGTAATCAAGGCCTTCTTCTTGATAAAATTCTTGAGCCACTAACCTTGATTTATTTTTAATCGCTTCACCATTCTCATCATATTTTATCTGATTTACCCACTTGACTCCAATAATAGTCTTGTTCTTTGGTGGAGCTACCAAATCCCACACATTATTCCTCTTGAATTGATTAAGCTCTTCTTGCATAACTAGAAGCCAATTCTCATCTTCAAAAGCTTCTTTTATATTCTTGGGTTCTACTAATGAGATGAAGGTTGAATTGCTCATATTCTCATAGACATTTCTCCTGGTTCTTAAACCATCATTCAAATCACCAATTAACTGCTCCATAGGATGGTTTTTCGCTTTTGCCAACGTTTTAGTATTGGGTACATGATTTTCCTCATCTAACTTCAATTCCTTAATCTTGGATTCAATTTCTTCAACTTTGTTTCCTGAATTTCCTGCATCATCATCAAAACAAACCTTTCTTGGGGGTGAAATCATATCATCGAATTTAACATGAATACTTTCTTCAACACATTTAGTCCTATTATTATAAACTCTAAAAGCCTTACTAGTTTGAGAATAACCAATAAACACACCAACATCAGATTTTGAATCAAATTTTCCTAAATTGTTCTTTCCATTATTATGAATAAAAAATTTACAACCAAAAGGATGAAAATAAGAAATATTAGGTTTCTTACCTTTCCAAAGCTCGTATGGTGTCTTATTTTTGTCTCTTCGTAAATGCACTCTATTGATGATATAACACGCGGTATTGACTACTTCTGCCCAAAATGATTTGGGAAGATTGTAATCATTTAACATAGTTCTACTCATTTCTTCAAGAGAGTGATTCTTCCTTTCTACTACACCATTTTGTTGTGGAGTTCTTGGTGTTGAGAAGTTGTGCTCCATTCCATATTTGTCGCAAAGACTTTCGAATGGTTCACATTCAAATTCACCTCCATGATCGGTTCTAATAGCAATAATTGACAAATTTTTCTCATTTTGAACCAACCTACACCACTTAGTAAATTCGTTAAAGGCATCACTTTTATTCGCAAGAAATCTCACCCAAGTAAATCTAAAAAAATCATCCACAATCACAAGGACATATAATTTTCCACTAAGACTAGCATGTCTAGATGGTCCAATCAAATCCATATGAACAAGTTCAAGAATTCTAGATGTGCAAATTTCCTTTTTTGGTTTGAAAGATTCTCTAACATGTTTCTCTTTTAAACAAGATTCACATAAGTGATTTTTAACAAATTTTATCTTAGGCAATCCTCTCACAATGTTATTTTTTGAAAGCTTAGAAATTAAAGGCAATGGAGTATGTCCTAATTTTCTATGCAATAAAAATGCATTTTCTTCTAATGTCACCAAACATTTTTCATTAAAAGAACTATCATGATGTAAATCGACAACGTATGTATTTCCATGTCTCAAACCAATGAAAGCAACATGACCATCCTTCTTAACCATGCAATGTGATGATTCAAAAACTACATTAAAATTCATATCATATAGTTGAGAAACACTTAACAAGTTATGTTTCAAACCATCAATAAGCAAAACATTATCAATGGTAGGCAAAGGTTCCTTACCCGCTTTACCAATACCAATGACCTTACCTTTGTTGTTGTCTCCAAAAGTGACATAGCCTTGATTCTTTGGCTTAATTTCTGCAAATAGATTCTTGTCACCACTCATGTGTCTTGAACATCCACTATCAATGTACCAAGTGCTTGATGGTTTTTCATCCCTTGCATGTACCTACAATATCAACGTTCTTTCTTCTTATGGGTACCCAAGCCATTTTGGGTCTATTTTGGTTAGCCATATAAACCATGTTAGGTGGTGTTGTGCCTTTTAACACCCAAATTTTCTTCACCTTAACGCATCTCCTAGTACTTTTGCATACAAGTTCTATATGACCATCTTTCAAGTATCTAGCACATTGAGCAATTTTTCCATCCTTAGTAAATTTGGAAATTAAGGAACAATCTCTATCAAAAGGATCATATCCTAATCCATGTTTAGAAATCGAATATCTTTGCAAAGATAACAGTTTTTCAAACTTTTCGTTTCCATTCTCAAATTTTCCAACCACATAAGAAAATTCCTTTCTAAGTCTATCAAGCTCACAAATAAAATTTTCCTTTTCAACAAGGCATGCATAATGATCTTCCTTTGGACTATCTAAATCATCAATAGTCTCATGTAAGGCACTATTTTCAACAACTAATTCTCTTATTTTCTTTCTCAATTTTTTGTTAATCTCAATAGCTTCTTCAAAATCAGCTTGTAAAGTATCAAAAGAATCTCTTAGATCTTGGTCATTGAAAGTTACCTCATTTTCATCATCACTTGATGAGCTATTGGCTATAAGCGCCAAGTTGTCTTCATCATTGCTTTGGTATGCTTCCTCATTGTCACTCCAAGTAGCTACTAGGCTGGTTTTCTTTTTCTCTTTGTCGTATTTGTCACTTTTCTGGAATTTTGATGTGGAAGAAGTGCTCTTGCATTCTCTTGCATGATGTCCCCTTTTTCCACATTTCCAATATTCTTCATTGCTCTTCTTTTCATCATACCCCTTTGATTTTCTTTTCACGGCAAACCTCTTTCTTTCTCCATTTCTTCCACCATTTAATTCCTTCCTCCGATTTTTGAGAAGTCCTTTGAATTTTCTTAAATTTCTAGCGTATATTGCTATTTCTTCATCATCCTCTTCTTCATCTATTTCTTCATCACTTTCATCAAGAGAAGAAATATTAGCCTTTAAAGCAATTGACTTTTGTGACTTACCTCTACCTCCTCTGGATTTGAGAATGATCTCATAGTTGATAAGTGTTCCCACCAAGGCGTTGAATTCCAAATGATTGAGATCCTTGGATTCCATAATAGCGGTGACTTGTGAGTCCTATTCTTTCGGTAGTGAGCGAAGAATTTTCTTCACCTTCTCGCTATCCGTCATATACTTTCCAAGGTTGCCTAATCCATTTATGATTTCTGCAAAATGATCAAGCATAGTGGAAATAGACTCACCTTCCTTCATGACAAATATTTCATAGTCATGGAAAAGCATGTTGATCTTTGTTTCCCGGACTTGGTTGGTTCCTTCATGGGTGATGCGAAGTCTTTCCCACATTTCTTTAGCACTGGTACAAGAATTAACTCGGTTTCTTTCCTCAACCGTGAGAGCACAATAAATTAGTTTCAAGGCTTTCGAGTTGATGTAAGTCTGCTTCCAATCATTGTCGTCATACTCCATCTCTATTTTTAACTCTCCATTTTCTTTCAAAGGAGCTTGTGGACCAAAAATGATAATCTTCCAGTATTCCACTACCTCGCTTATAATGTGATACTTCATAGGATTTTTCCAAGAAGAATAGTTAGTACCATTAAATAAAAGAGGGCGATTGTTTGTGTTACCTTCTTCCGTTAGGTTATTGTGTGCCATCCCTGGATACTTCTTCTCTGATACCAATTGTAAACGATCTAGAAGGGGGGGTTGAATAGATCTTTAAGCTTTTTGTAATTTTCTACAACAAAATCAGAAGTTAATTCACACAAAAACAATTTAATCAAAATTAAATGTAAAGAGTAGGGAAGAAGAGCAAACACTGTTTTTATAGAGGTTCGGTGCTAAGACTTACGTCCTCTACCTAAACTCCCACTTAAGATTTTGCAAACCACTTTATTGCACACTTTGTAGTTCAGTGTGAACTTTTTACAATACCACTTGATTTCCGGCTCAAGCTACCTTTACACCTGATTTGTTTTTCAGCACAAATCCTACCTCACACGTGACCTTTCACTAGTCACTCAAATTGTAAGAGAAATAAGATAAAGTTTGAAGAACAAAGCTCAATACAATGGTGTAACGAGATAAGAGCAATAGTGAGCAAAATATGAAGTAATAGTGGAGTATTTTTCTTGTTGAACTTCTCTAGTATTTTTCCTTGATCATCCACTCTTATACTTGAAGAAAAATAGCTGTTGGGAACCCATATAGCCATTGTCTAATTGTTATGACCGTTCCTTAACATCCTCCTTTCCATTTGTGGCTAATTGAACCGTTGGAATTAATTTGCTATACCTATAAGTCGACTTGTCGTCATGTATAAGTCGACTTGTGACAACACTTTTAGTAAAATTTCATCTCCGCTCTTCTATAAGTCGACTTATGCTATGTAAGTCGACTTGTGTCCTTCTATAAGTCGACTTATGTACTATTAGTCGACTTGTGTTGACATTTCTTCATATGTTAGTCGATTTATGTTGTTCTAGTCGACTTGTGCTGTTCGGATCTTGATGTATAAGTCGACTTATGATGTGCAAGTCGACTTATGTTGGCTTCAACAGTAATATCCATCCAAATCTTCTATAATCCTCATTATTAATGTCTCTTTCACTTATAAGGAAACTTTCATCTTGATTCTTCAATGATTAATCACTTGCTCATCTTGATTTGCACAATTCTTTCATTGAATAATAATCCCAAAATACCTGAAATAATTTTTTAACTAATTATATATATTTTATTATTATCAAAACACAAAGGGATTTAATTTGTCAACCACCATTGGTCCAACATTTCGTGTAATACCTAAGGTGTCGATCCCACAAGGAGGATTAACCTAATCCTAAAATCTAAGGCCAAAACAAATAGTAGAAATTCAAATGTAACTAAACCAAAACAATAATGCAATTCAATCAAGCAACCTAACTCAAGAATTAATCACGAAATATTAACAATTTAGCAAATTGTAACACACACTCCTGAATCAACCTAAAGAGCTACCAATTGAGGGAAAGAGGCATTTTTACCTATCCTTAATACTAACCTAATCGATTATGAATTATTGGATCCTTGGTTCTAGACGATCTTAGGGTTGAATTGTAGCATCCCATCACCATTGGGAAGGATAAAATAGTAAATTTGGACTGGTTTGTGATTTTGTACACAAGATTGTGTATGCACTCGTGACAATCCCTAGCTTTGTCTCTTTGTGAAAATGAGAATTTGTGTGTGTAGATTGAACTGGAATGATTTACGTGTATTCAGCATTAAAGTGCAAAGTGGGTACCGATAAGATTTCCGGTACAATGACTGTACATTTGACACTCAATTAAAGACATGATTTAGGAATTTTTGGTTAGCATGAGCAATTGAAATTGGAAAGGGTATGAAAGTTAAAGCAAATAAATTGACTGAATTGGAAATTGATAGGCATGAAAGCGAATGATTCTAAAAGAATTGAATTTTAATTCAGTCCCTAAGAATCTGAATTTCTAAATTGAAGTAGTAAAGTTATAAGAATTTGGATAAGGGCAATTTGGGCAAGATACTTAAGAGAATAAGGCTTAAGGTTAAATGAAGAGGGAAAAATGGACTTTTCTTAGTTTGTAAGACTATAAAAGGGAAAATTGGGTTTGAAAAAGGGAAAAGGAGGAAGAGGAACCGTCGAAGAAGAAGAAAAAGAGAAGAAGAAAGGGTTTTGGCAAATCCATGAAGAGTTTAAGGTTTCTGAAAGTTAAATCAGGTAAGTTAAACCCCTTTCCTCTTAACTAGTTGAATGATTTATGTGTTTAAGTGTGAAAAGTGATAGATTTGGGTTAAGTATATGTTGATTTAGGGTTTTTGAATATGGTAGATTTTTGACGTTTGAGAGTGGATTTGGTTTGTTAATGGGTTGGAAATTGGTGTGAGAGTGATGTTGTAATGTTTAGATGAGTTATGTGTTGAATAAATTGGTTGAAAGACGGATTCGGGAGGTGCGATCGGGCTCGCACGTCGAGACGTGCTCATGTGCACGTCACAGCGCGCGAATTTGCGCACGTCGCGACGAGGGCGAGAAGTACGTCGCGACGAGGGCGTGAAGCACGTCGCGACGAGGGCGAGCGTGCACGTCACGACGAGGGTGAGCGTTTGGATTTTCCCGCGGCGAGCTTCTTCACGTCGCAGCGAGCTACTGTTCCCAGAAAGTCATATTTTGGTTTTTAAGCGATAACTTTTTATACCGTCATTTAAATGAGATAATGTTGGATTTGTTATGACTAGAGAAAAGGGTTTATACGCTTATAGAAAGGGGGAGTGTTGAAGCAGTCTGTTAAAGTCCTCAAATTTGGATGGAAGTTTAGTGTAAAGTATGGTTTCGGCATAAAGATAGTCCGTCTATGTTGGGCAATGATTTTTAAATTTCAGAAACAAATTGTATAATATGAGAGTCAATTGAGTTCTGTTTTTCTGGAAAGTTAAACGGGAATTGTTGATATGGTCAGTGCCGGGAATGTCACGAAAGTGCATAGTATTTATCATTTGATTTCTACATGTGCTTTATTGCTGAAATGTACTATGTGTTAAAAATATGTGTTCTGATTTATGATAGAGGCACTTTTGGAAAGTCAGCCTCAGACATTTTAGAGACTTCTAGGCGTTAGCGCGGAAGCCAGGTGAGTGACCTAGACAGTTCTCAAAGTTTTAAATGTTATAATTCAGTGATTTAAATTCTTTGAAGTAAAATGATGAGATAATATTGAATGTGAACTCCGGATAGAAGGTCCGGAGTATTGAAGTGATAGTATACGGAAATGTTATGAGAATGTGAAAGTGTAATTGTGTTTGTGATGTGAAAATCTAGAATAGATTAGAAATGACTGTGATATACTGATCAGAGCTACAAGCTCGACTACTGAAAAAGAGACTCGAGCTCGAAAGGGAATAGTGCATACCCAGAGGGCTCTTCTATTCCTAAGACGTTTGAGAAGTAGTGCATACCCAGAGGGCTCTCCTACCCCTAAGACGCGTTCAACCATTAATGAGCCCTTGACAGGACAGTTCAGAGCGAAAAACTCAACGATTGATGAGTTAGTGCATACCCAGAGGGCTCTCCTACCTCTAAGATGCGTGGAAAGTAGTGTATACCCAGAGGGCTCTCCTATCTCTAAGACGCGTACAATGATTAATGAGCCCTTGACGGGACAGTTTCAGAGCGAAAAGCTCAACGATTGATGAGTTAGTGCATACCTAGAAGGCTCTCCTACCTCTAAGACGCTTGGAAAGTAGTGCATACCTAGAGAGCTCTCCTACCCCTAAGACGCGATCAACGATTAATGAGCCCTTGATGGGACAGTTCCAAAGCCTATGGCTCAACGATTAATGTGCCCTTATAGGGACAGTATAGATGCTTGGTCACAACACTGATATAAATTGATAATGGGTTACAAGATTACAGACTGCATTTATTCTGATATGTTTGATTGAATGATAGGCGAAATGCCATATACTGGTGTGAAAACAGTTATGGGGTACTCCTAATTATAGAATGTATGACTGATTGTGATATGTTTAATGTTGTATGGAATACTAGAGCTGTTGACCAGAGTTGCCGCCGATTAGAGCTTTTAGCTCAACGTGCGAAAATGAATTTCGAGTTCATGACTAATCCAGAGCCTTAGGGTCAACGTTTAATGAACCCGGTATCCAGTATTGGATAAGGGTCAGATATTATTGAGCCCATCGATGGGACAGTTTAGGCACTAGGTCACAGCCAAATGATAATTAAATAGTAAGCGAGTGAAATACTTTGTATCGAAAAATGGGATGTATGAATATATATTTATGTAAATATGTAAATGGGGAATTCTTGAGAAAATGTTTTACGAGATAGAGATAGATATATGGGAATTAAAAAATGAGATCAAATAGAAAGAATGAAACCATAAGTTATTATTTGATTCTGTACTTGAGTGAGCGGACCATCGATGATGGTCACTCATTGAGTTTGCAAAAACTCATCCAAAATCTGCAATTGTTTTGCAGGACTCAGAAGAATACCCAGTTAGGTGACGGGCGTATAGTGATTGCAGAGCGGTATTAGAGGACGGGATCAGTTGCGTCTGCATTTGAGTGAAGACTTTGCTTATATGTTATTATGTATTTTATATGAAGACCCTCATGGTCATTGTATCCACCAGATTGGTTATGTAAACTATTTTCCGCAACATTCATATATGTAAGTGTATGATTGTTTCAAAACAAAATTTTTGTACTGTGTTTTAACTGAGTGATGTATCATCCCATCCTCGCAGGGCGCGGATTCGGATATCACCATCGATATTGGGTCTGGGTCTTGCGGGAGTGGGGTGCTACATGATTACTCTTTCTCGAGTTGTAATCATTAACCCTAAATTGTAAACCTTAATCAAATTATGGAAAATTGCAATTTCTCAATTAACAATTTATCCAAAACCTAATTAGATATGAAGTTTTCCAATAGACTACCGGGAACCTATGTGAGATCTCTCTTCACACAATTATCGATTTGATTAATTTCTCGTTCTTATTAAATCACTTAACTCTCGTTAGCTCAATTTAATTGTTTTTCTTTCAATTCACCCTCTCAGTCTATTACCGAATTATGCAATCTTAGAAATCAATCACAATGAATCCAAATAATATAAAAAAAATAAGATTTTTATTAAATCAAAGATAAAAACAACCCAAAGGTGAGTTTAGACATTCCTCAACATTCACAAAATCCTATCATCAATGACTATTCCAATTCTATGCGTTAATAAAATTGAAAATACACCAAAAACTAGATATGAACAGATGATAGAGGCAACAATGTCGGGAAACCCCCTGCTTCGAGAAGTATTTCACGTAGGCTTCTTCTCCACGTCTCTTTTCCTTCGTCTCTTTCTCAATCTCTTGATGAAATCACTCTAGTGTTTCTCAATGGTGGCTGATGCAAAAAAGCTCTCTTTCTGTTCTACTTGTTCTATTTATGTTCTTTTGCATTTAAGGTTGAACTAAGATTTTTTGGGGGTCCGAAAGGTCCAAAAAATCCTTTGAAACGTGAAGTTTGGGAGTGACTACGTGTCTGTCGGACGCAGGCCACGATCTTGGCCTATGTCAGGCCTTTCTGTCACGATCATATACTATCATGCCACAATCATAGGCCATTTTTTAGGCCCGAATATCTTCTGAAACTCCTCCGTTCTTCGACATTGTAACATCTCATCACTGATAGGAAGGGTAAAATCGTAATTTGGAACGAGTTATGAGTGTTTAGAATTGTCTTGGTATATTCATGCATACTCATTCATGTAAATAGTGACTTTTGCGCATGTAAATGATTGTACATGCATTCATGACATTTTTGCGGTATATTGTCATAAATGTGATTTTTGTGAAAAATATGATTTTTGTGCTTGAAAAGTAAATTGGAGTGGGTTTTTGTGTGTTTTGAATTTTGAGAGAATTTTAGAAATTTTTCTAAAAATTTTCGGGGTATTTTTCGGACTAAGAAAACTGTCATGTGACAGACTGACTGGTTATTGGTAGTAAAAAGTACTGGCCAATGGCACTGAAAATTTAGAAACATTCTTTTAGGAATTATTGATTTGAGCCATTGATATTTTGGGGAAAAATTGGAGTAGAAATTGAATTGTTATTGGAAAGGAAACAAAAGAGGGTTTAAAAATGTGACATGTGGCAAGTGACACATGTCACTTGCCTAACATGCCACTAAGTTGCATAGGTTTAATAAAATCCTCCCACCTTTTACTCATTCACGATGCTTTCTTTTTTTAAAGACCAAAACTCATTTGTTTCTTCTCTTCTCACCCGTAGCCTTCCCTTTCTCCTTCTTTTTCGTTGGTTTTCTTATTTTTGTAAATTGCTACTCATCTCCACTTACACAAAGCTCCCTTATCTTGCTTATCTCCTCTTCTTTTGTTTACAAAAAGAAAAAAACACAAACCTAATCCTTGAAGGATGATGATCTTGTGTAGAAGGGAAGTAGAGGATTTGTGGTTTTGGAAATTTAATAGGTAAGAAACATGTTTTATATTATGGTTTTGGAGTTAATTCATTTAGTTGTGATGTTTGCACATTTAATTGCATGAGACTTGTGTGTTAAGAATATGGGTATGTTATTTACTTGTTGCTTGATGTTTGTTTGAGGATTGATGAGGTGGGATGAGATTAGTGTAAGAAGTAATGTTTTGGGTGTTTTGGAAGTGAAATTGTGTTTAGAATAGTGTACGAGAGGGATGAATGAGTGAATATAGGTTGCTGCCATTTTATGGCTAATTGTTTAAGTGGAGGTCTTGATTAAATTGTGGGTGATTTATTGATTAAATTGGATGCTTATTGGTGTTGAAATGGTATGGAAAAGGTAGAAATTGAGTTAGGTTGAAAATCTGAAAAAAAAAATGGATTTGTATATGTTTCAATGTTTTGATCATAACTTTTTATATGGTTATGAAATTGAGATGAGGTTTGGCTTGAATTAAACTTGAGAAGTTTGGCTAAACTTTTTATGAAGGAAGTGCTATCTAATTGTGGCTTGAAGGGTTTCGAATTTTGCTTTGAAAGTGAAATATATGTGCAGGGTGAATAGTGGTAATTCTAGCATGTAGAGATTTGTGACCTGAAACTTTGGAGAATTCTTCTAAGCTAAAGTAGACAGATTTTGTGAAATTGGTCTTCATAAAAATTGAAGATTTTCTTGTTAGCTTTCTATCTCCACTAAGTATGATATTTTTCAGGTTTGAGGTTGAAAGTTATGACCTGTTAATTTTCAGATGGTATTGTAAAGTATGAAGATGTTTGGTATATGAAATGTGTCTAAGTATGAATTTACGATTTCTATGGTTTGAAGCCAATTCTGGACTATTATGGTTTGATTTAGCTCAAGTGATCTTATGGAAAGTTATATAGGAATGTCTAAGCTTCGTAATGAGGTATAATATGCAAATTTTGGATGTAGAGATTGTAAGTTATGGATTTTTTTTAAGTTATGGCTATGATTTAGGTGATATGTTGTTTTAATACTCTTTAACAAGGCAGTCACAATCATGTGTGAATTTGATTTAGTTAGAGGTGGAATTTGCTTTTAAGTCCTTCATGAGAATTGTATCATGTTTTCTTATCTTTTCAGTGAGATAAAGTATGGAATTTTTGGGCAATGAGATAGGAAGTTATGATTTTTGGAAGATTGCATTACTGTTGAGGATGACACTTATATGGGTAGAAGCTTTGGTTGAGAAATTGATCTGTTTAGAGGTTAAATTTGCTTTCAAGTTATTCATGAAAGTTGTAGAATATGTTTTTATCTTTCTTTTGTTAGAAAGCTTGAAATTTTTGACAAAGGGAATGAGAAGATATGATTTTTGGAAAAATATTGCACTGTTTTGGATGATAATGAGTAGGCAGTAACTTTGATTGCATTTTTGACACCGTTAGGGGTGAAATTGGTTTATCAGTCCTTCATAAAACTTGTAGGGTTTTCTGTGATCTTTCCAATGAGACCTCATTTGTGATTTTTGGTTACTTGTATGAAGAGATAGGGTTTGGGAAAAGAGAGGAGGTATTAAGTGTTTCTTTTTTTAAAAAAGGAATTTGGAATTTAGCAAGCGAAGGATTGACCCTCTCCCTTGTGAGGTCTCACGAGGGATAGAGTCAGACTCGCCCTCGCGAGGACGAGCCGCGCGACGGGTCTCACGGGCCGACCCGGTCTAACGCAGGCCGACTCGATCCGACCCGACCCAAACCCTCTTCCATTCTTTTGTGTATAACTTTTCCATCCGACCTCCGATTGACCTGATTCTCGAGGCATCGGATTTGTGAGACTTTTAATTTCATTTTTATGTAAAATCGTGATTTTTTAAAGATGAAATTGATGTGGATTGATTATATCAAAGTGAGGGGACCAGGTAATTATTTTTCTGGTCCCTGTTTTAACAATAATTGGACCTATAGAGATCCAAATTGAGTGATTTTAGTGTCTATGGATTCCTACTACATAGAGAAATTTTTCTATCAAGGAATGGTTGCCTAGGTTGCCCTATGTGGATTAGCTCATCAATCAGGAGGAGTAGACCCGAAAGTATGATTTTAGAAAAATTACAATATGCATAAATTGTGAGTTTAGGGATTTGATTACGGCTAAACCTTAGGCATACCTAAGTTGTGATATTGGAAGGGTTTTTGAGATAAAATTTATAGATTGATACCGGGATAGTCATGAACATGCATCGTACATATATGTGCATCAACAATTATAATTGTACAAAATTATTAATGTGTGTGCAACGTATTGAATAAATGGGTTTGTGCAGGCTAAGAGTTCGCAGTTAGACGTTTCTAGAAGTTGGAAGCAATGCTAATCTGGAGCATACAGTGAGTAAATCGAGATAGTCTTATTTCACCGTTTGTTCTGTTTTATTCTATTTTGTATAAATTAATTACTGGATATGGATTGATTTTATTGGGTTCCGAACAAGAGGTTCGATGATTGTGATACTGAGCTGTGTGATAGAAGTGCTACTTGTATGTGAATTTGAGAACTACTTGCTTATGATATGATAAATTATGACCCATGCGTTAATTGTGATAGAATAGTGTCACATGAGCATCTCATATGCATTTGATGTGATAAATAAAGGTGTTGCTTATGTGATCATTTGAGTAATGTGAAATTATGAAATCAGTGTGATGTGATTGATACGTGTCGGACTACGGTCCGATAATATGTGAAAGTGAGTGGTAATAACTGATGCATCACATGGCATGAGAGCATGAAATATAATGGCTATTGTGACCAGAGTCACCACCGATCAGAACTTTAAGCTCAACAAGTGAAAATGAGCTTCGAGCTCATAAATGATTCAGAGCCTCTGACTCAACGTTTAATGAGCCATGTATCCACCAACGGATAAGGGACAGTTATTAATGAGCCCTACAAGGGACAGTTTAAGCACTCGGTCACAGCAAAATAATAAATGAAAAGTGAGTCTCATATGCACGTATCGAATATGAATAGTGTGGATGTGAAATTCTGTAAATGTGTGCATGTGAAATATTATGAATGTGCACTATGAAATAAAGTGAGATGTATGATTATTGTGTTATGTGGTTGGGTGAACCATCGATGATGGTCACTCACTGAGTTCACAAAACTCACCCAAAATTTGCAATTATTTTTCAGGATCCAGAAGAATATCCCATTAGGTAACGGGCGTATAACATCTGCATGTGAGTGATAAAAGAAGTCGAGATCAGTTCGCGTTTGCATTAGTGTCTGATAAAATTGTATTTTCTGAATTTTTGTACAAATGATTAGGTCAATTTGTAAAGTCAACGAATTGAATTAATTTGTATTTATGAAAAGGGCCCCCGTGGTCATTGTACTTACCGTGATTTATGTATGGTAATGATTTCCTGCATAGTGTATACATGTGTTTTGAAAAAAAAAATGATGTTGAGTTTTGACTGAGTGATGTAGCACGCCACCCTCGTAGGGCACGGACTCGGATATCACCATCGATGTCGAGTTCGGGTCATGCGGGAGTGGGGTGTTACAGATATTGACCCTGAAATACTAACAAACACGTCAAGATACCTTATAAACATAATATTTAAGCTTAAAACCTTATACTAACCCATAAAACACTTAAAACACAAATAATTAACAAACTAACACAATTCTAACCTAAACATATACTAAACAATCGAATAAATGGCTAAACACATATCAAACTATACCCTAAAATACGATGCATTTCATACTTATCAATCTACCATAATTGAAAGTAGTTACATGCAAACTTAGAGATAGTCTGACATAAATCCTCTAAAGTAGGGATATAAAGAAAAGAAGAGGAAATAGTCTTACCTTTTTACTTGACAAATAACTCTTGAAACTCAACCTTCAATGAATAGTGCATTACAATCTAAAGAAGTAGATTATAATTTGAAAATGACAATGGTTAGATGGTGGTATGATGTAGCTATGGCATTCAATGCTACCCAACCTTATCTTTACTAGCTTATGATGGACGTTATTTTCTTTTATGGTCTAAAATATAAAACTCCTTCAATTGATGACTATAAAGTTACTCTTTTGACTAGATCTTTTAGTAAAATAAAAGGTTATTTAAGTGAAAGAAAAATAAATTGGATAACGTATAACATTTAATCATCTGTGATGGTTAAACAAATAGAAGATAGAAGTCCATTATGATTGATGTTTTTAAATTCAATTAATGCATATGACCTTGTAAGAAATGTTGATACTTTGTTAAATACTTTTAATGAAGTCATGAATAAAGTTAAAATGAAAATGTTATACAATTCATTAATAACAATGATGTAAGTAGTCTATTTTACTCATTATGATACACAACTTATTAACATTTTGCTAAAAATATAGGAAATGCTAGATGCTCTCCTATCATTGATGAAACTATGTAAAAGTTTGAAAAGTAATTAAGTTCATTTATAATTATACATGAGTTTTGAATTTGATGAGAAAAGATTTCATAGATAGTAGAAATTTGTGTCATCTTACCATTATAAGATTTATAACTAATTTCTTATCACTTTAGTAATTTGTTCAAATAAAAATAGGAGTTGAGTTAAATGTTTATGAATAATAAGTAGGTTACATCTTAATATGTCAGTTTTTATACTGGAATGACGGTTTTTAGGATTATAATTTAATATCGTGAATTTTGGTCCCAATGTTAGATTCCCATTTAAGTTCATGAGCTTTTTTGTGAGAGTAATTCATCTGACTGATAATGATCTGACTATAATAGTGGTTTACTTTTATGGTACTATGAAGAGGGCGAAGGAAGCAATTAAAGCTAATCTAAAATAGGCCTTCCTTATATACACCTTATCTTATCTTTTTTAATGAAAGATGAGAACGATAACTTCACTCTCTGTTATTTGCTATTGGAGAATTTTTAAATTTGAGTGTCTGTTTTATACCAATTTTCACAAAGAAAGATGAAGTTAATGGAAGATTGCTATTAATTATCATAATAATTGTTTCACATAAGATGATGCGAGACCTTCTTAGCTCACAAATAGAGGTATGCAAACATGTTACAGTTATTTCGAGATGTCCATTTTATTCCAAAGAGGAAAGCTTATTTCATGTACATTTCACTTTTGTTACTTGTTTAAAATTAATCATCAATTTATTTTGTTTATGAGATTAATTTTTATTATTTTACAGTTATTTGGTAGGACTAATTTAAAAGTGGTATTCTAATACTACAAAAGTTTATAATTTGAATTCTTAGTCAATGTATGAGAGCAAATAGGTGTGAAAGGAATTAGAACATATTTAAATTCATGCATTTAAAAAGAAATTAATTGTAATACAAGAGATTAAATGATTTGATATTTGTTTGATATAACTTGAAGCTTTGAGAGAGTTATGATTTTATCATTATTATGTTTAATATAATTTCTCATATTTTATCAATAATTTAATTTTACTTATTTAATAAGACGCTTTATAAAAACAATTAATTTTGTAAATCTCATTATCTTTAATCATATCAATCATTTGCTGGATTGAATTTTTGAGGAACCAAGTTTATAGGTAATGGTGATTTGGAAAACAATATTGGATGAAAAAAGTATTGACATGTCATGTGGTGTATTGAGTCTAAATTATGGTAATAATAAGACTTCCTTTAGTGATGGTAATAATGATACTTCCCTTAATAATGAGAACCTCATTCCAAATAAAAATTGGAGCTAATGTGATTTGAGTGAATATGTCATGGAATGAAGTTTCATGTTTTTCATTTTCTTCTCTTCTCTTTTAATTTCGCTTGTATTTGATGTATGATTTAAGTTTTATATATGCAATATAATATAAAAACTTTTAATGTTTCATGTTTCATTTTGTTTTGTTATGCTTGTTAGTATGAGCTCTTGTTGTTTTGCTTATGGCCTATATTGTTCTTACTATATGATTTTTAATGTATTCAATTACAATATTTTATGCACTTTCTATTATTCTTAGCTTTATCTTTTCTTAAATTAAATGCGTGATTATGTGTATGATAAATATATAAAATAATATTAATAGAAATTATATGAAATTTATATTATCATAATCTTTTGGGATAAAGTTGAAGTAAAGTTAAAAACAATATAGTATAATATATTTAAAAGTTATTCTATTTTGTTATAAAATTTATGGATTGTTTAATAATTTTAAAAGTTATATTTAAAAGGTATTTAATATTGACCAATACTAATACCATACTATACCAATATCAAACCTAGTATCAAGTTTGATGCATATTCAAAACATTAATTTTATTATTAATAAAGATTTTCAATTATGTGTTTTCATTTATTAGTAAATTTATACTCTATCACACACAAATATTATTAATCTATTATCAGTCAATATTCTTTCCCTATGACTAAACAAAATGATATTTGCTATGGTGATTCATTCAACAAGTATAGACTTTTACCACTTAAAATCACTTTTATTAAGTGTCAATTGTCCCTAATTATTAAATAAAATGATAAACGCTTTTATTAGTAATAAATTTATTCTAAATAATTGCTTAGTTTTGTGCGTTCAAATCCATGTAAAACAAGCAATATAAAGCGCTGATAACCTAATGGAAGTGTTCTACTTAACATTAAACTAACATATTAATAACATGCAATATAACTAATTTTAGATTAAGAATATGAACTTAAATTCAAAATATAATTTATGTACTCTCATTACTTTTAAATACCGCCATAATTTATCATTTTATATTTAATATGTGCACAAATATTTTTGTGTAAATTGTATTTAGATAAATATGTATATTTGTCTCCATAAAATATAAAATAATTATTATATTTTCCAAGACATGGGCTCTTTTATAAATATATATATCTTGATTATACATTAATAGAAATATATTTTATATTTTTACCCTTCAAGTCATCATAGTAATCAAGACATAGGCTCTTATGAGATGAATAATGTAACACTTCATACTAAGGGTTAGAATATTAAGAAAATTTAGTACATTTTATGCTTTGCATATTTGAATATTTGCTTATTTGTGTATGAGCATTTTAGACACATACAAGTTTTGTGCATACATTCATGACATTCCAGGTGTAATTGGTTTTAGAATTTTGATTAAGGTGAGAATTTTGGTTTATTGGTGATGACAATTTATTTGGAAATTATTAGTAATATTTTGAAAAATATCTGGGAATTTTAGGAATTTTGGGACTTTAAAAAAAGGCCAATGGCTTAATGACATGTAGCACTCCTTGTGGATGACAAATGGCTCACATGTAATGGGGCCATGTGTCAAGGTAATAATTAAACACGCAAGCATGTGTTTTGAAAGACAAGTTGTTGTAGCTCTTTGTTGTTCTCCATCTTTTGCTTGGTTCTGCATGCTACACCAAAACTTTGTTCTTCACTGTCAAAGTTGGGATTTTTCTGAAGAAGCAAGTAAGTTGTATTATAGTTTTTGGGTGTTTTGCAAATGTATTGATGTTATTGTAGTACTGGAATTGAGTACATGCATGAGAAGTTTCAGTATTATAGCTTCGGTAATGCCCAGGATGTTTTATATAAACTTGGTGTGATTTCGAAAATATACAGATTATGTAATGGAGGTTGGGGGAATGGAAGTTCATTATGAAGTGATTAAGTACATAAAATGTGGTAAAGAACAATGTAGCTATAAGTTCTGCATTGGTTGTAGTTTAAAAATAAAGTCATAGTAGTAAGAATGGAAAATACGCAGTAGTGAGAGAAAGCTTGTGTAAGGAATTGGTTTTTCATGTTTAAATATAGATTTGTCTTGTTTGAGTTGTGATGGGCTAGAATGGAAGTAGAAGAATTTGTTTAAGTGTGATATGTACTCATTGAATAAGAATGAAGTGTAAAATCTGGGAAGTTTGAAGATGACAAACTTGAAAGATTTCATCTTTGTGAAAGTTCGTCACGACCAACTTTTTTTGATTCGTTGCAGCCAACTTGAAGAATTTGATTTTTGTGAAAGTTCGCCATGGCCAATTCTTGAGTTCTTCTTGGTAAAATTTTAAGAAAATGTCGAAGAATTTTGCTATTTGGAAAGTTCGTCGCGGCCAATTTTTGGCTCGCCGCGGCGAAGTTTCTTGACAGCTTAAATATACTTTGGTATTTTAAGCATAACTTTCTCTGTAGTTTTCTGAATGGAGTAATTTTTAATTTAGAGTAAACTATAGACATAAGGATACAATTGTCTGAAGAAATTAAATTCTAATCTACCTCTAAGAATTTTATAATTTGATTGGAAGTTGAGATAAGAATTTTGATGAAACTCAAGAACAACCTGAAATCTTTTGAATATAACTTTCAGTATACTAAACCAAATTGGACGAACTTGGTATCATTAGAAACCTAAGACAAAAAGGGACAACTTTATAGAAGGAAGTATTACCTAATTACCTCAAATACTTGATGAGAATAATTGAGCAAGGTGTACCCGAAGGTTGAGTGTAAAATAAATCTGGATTGAGGAATTGAGTTTGGTTTCACATGAATGATAATGCGAGAAGATAAAGGACAAGAAACCTGGAATTTGTCATGAACATGCATCATGCATATTCAGTATACATGAGTGTTGTTGGATCCGAGACCTAACTGCTTAAACTTAACACTATCACTCTTACTCTGATACCATAAATGTTAGGACCTGATCCGAGAACCGGATCCCAACCGGACTAACGCAGAGCAGAACAACCAGAACAAGGCAAATAGCGAAATGCAGAAGTCAATAGCAAAAACGAACACGAATCACAAAGAAAAAGATTCGCAAGCGAAACGAATACTCGAATCGAATTGGAATAACGGAAGTATCGAATGCGAAACAAAGTACGAATACCAAAATACGGAAGCAAAATACAAATCAGATTAATCAAACCATATGGCGAGGACAAATCAAAGCAAAACATATCCGACATTCGAGAACAATTATCGAAGAAAAACGATCGCGTTGGAACCCTAGACTGTCCAAAAGTCGGTGTAATTTTTTTCTTTTCTTTCTTTTTCTTATATTCATCTTTATTCGAACTTAAACAAATCAAAATACAATGAATTTCCACTTTTGAAAATTCATTCTCATGCAAATCTCGATACTTGAATCATATTCTTATATATCCATACAAATCCCAAATCTCATTTTTATACCCATTTTACCAGAATTTCGGCAGTATAATAGCTGCCTTTGACCTAACCCAAAACCTGCAAGGGTTCAAAATACACTTCTAAAATTCTCAATCAAATATACAAGCATCAAAATCCACCGGACCTTCCGTCCTGGATCTCAGCATATACAAACGCAAACCTAATTCTAAAACAATTTCATAATTCACAATCAATCAAATTCATCCAAACACAATCCAAACCATAACTTAATCCAATACATATGTCCAGAATTCATAATACATTCCCAAAATGGATACACAATACACTTTAATGGCATTGCAAGCCATTTACAAAACTTGTCCAAGAATCTCAAGTACACAATTTGCAAACAGAACCAAACGAACAGACAACTTGAATTTCTTTCATCCGATCTCCTGCTCGAAACCTGAAGATGGGGATGAAAGGGGGTGAGCTACACAACTCAGTGGATAACACATTTATAAATTGAAAAATAAGCAGAAATCATTTTTCATAAACTTTTTGCCAAAAGGCTTATTTTTGAAACTTTACAACATTTCAAACATTTTCCTCAAACCTTTCAATATTTTTCAAACTTTTCATAATAAATTTCACTTTTTCATTTCTCAATTTTAAACATGAATGTAGTACACAGAAACAAATCAAAAACACGTAACATATCAAAATGGTCTGGTTCGGTCCGAAACAGAACGTATTGCACATTCCCATGATAATCTCCCTGCGGCAACAGTGAATGAGCGTACTACACTTTCCGCATTGCGGTCCATTAGGCCGTGAAGGAGTCCAAATCGAGCTCCATGCCACTAGCGGGCAGCCGGGAGAAGGCTATAAACAAGTAGAGACAGTGCACTGACTCACTAGGGACCTAACCAAACCCACTTAATCACATAATTCAAAACTGAAACTTTCGGATTGCCCAGAGGCACAAATTGAAAACTTGATTTTCATACGTGTCATACTAAATACATTCACAGTTCCACATATTTCATACAATTCAATCAATTCAATCAATCAAGTTAAGTAATTCCATAAATTCAACAATTTGTATAATTTATCAATGCAATCATAACATATGAAATTTCAGAAATTTTTATCGATTTATCGAATCATTTAAAACAATGAATTTAAGCTTATAATAATTTTTCAGAAAACATTCGAAAATCATAATTTCAAACATTTACAAAAACAATAATTTATCAAAAATCTAAATTTTATTTATTTCTTTTATTTTTGAAAATTCGTATTGAGCTTATAGATCAAAATATAAATATGCTACCCACCTCGAATTAATGTCAGAAACTTGTTCCAAGCTCCAATTTGACCATTTCTTCTTTCTTCCTTCCAATTTAAAATAACCTAAGTCATAATCATCCAAATTCAACATTATAATTTGCATAATTCTCAAAATTAACCATAGGAAATTCATAATCATCATATTTCCAAGCTATCTAAATCATAATTTTCAAACGCCTTAATTTCCAAAATTTGACCTAAATCAATTCATCTAAATTCAATATCATAAACAATATAATTCTTAAAATTGATGTCATAATTCACCAATCCATCATATTCTCCATAATTCAAAACCAATAATTTTCAAAAACCTCAAGCACAAAATTTAACATAAACCTAAGTCACACTTTACCAAAATTAATTCACTTAATCATGAAATCTTCCAATATAAATCATGGAAATCACCAATCCATATCCTTGTACATGTTTCTAAACCAATAATTCACTAAAAACTCAAAACTTAAAAAAATTTCTTACCTCTTTCTCCCTTCATTTTCGAATTTTTGCAAAGCCCAAGGGAAGCTTTCAAGCTTTTCCACCCTTTTCCTCTTGGAACATCTCTCAAACTCTTCTTGGAAGCTTGGAAAAATAAAAAATCTACTTACTTTTCCTCTTCTCCATCTCCCATCCGAGTCTCTCCTATTCTCTCTTCTTCTCTTATTCTTTCTTCTTATTTCTCCTTTCTTCCTCTAGAATAATCGAGATTTTTAGCATATACGGCAACCCACTTCACATTTATATGCCATGTCATTTAAATGAGGAGTAATTGACCAAATTACCCTTACTCTTTAGCCTAATTCCAGAATTGCCCCTACACTTTCCTTTAAGTTATTCTCACATGCGGACATGTTTCGCACTATCAAATTGAAGGAATTTGTTAAAATTTTCTTCTAGAGAAATGTTCCTCTATGTCTTAATTTCATAATGCCACAAAAATTATCCAATTCAGAGCACTACATCAAAATTTATGCTCAAAACATTGCGGATATGTCATATGCTAAATCATTTTCCAGCACATTATTTCCATCCAAAAATTGACATTCTTAATCCCAAAATTGACATTCGATGTACTTATAAAAATTGTAGCCTTATGTCTCTCGTTTAATTAAAAAAAGAATCACCTTATTTCGATTACCAGAGCAAAAGTTATGCCCAAAATACTTTCAGATATTCCTAATCCAAAAACTGCACTCTAATCCAAACTTCCATTCATAATTTTAAGGTCTTAAAGGCGAAATTGAAATTTACTTTATTCATATGATTTGTAGCCCCATGTCTTAATTTTATTTCGCCTCCAGAATCACTTCAATCGGATCTCTACAGATCCCGAATTTCTCAAAATACTGAACTATGTTCAGAAAGTTAGTCAACTCACTTTGATTAAATTAATCACCCTTAATTTAATCTCAAAAATTCACAAATTTTCTATGAAGATGTAGATAATTGTCTTAGGAATCCAACGCTACAAGAATCAAATCAATCGGATGTTGGACGGAAAAGATATAAGCAAAATAGTGAACAAAGGTCGGATTGGAGGAGGAAGCAACAAAGAAAATCAAAACGGCGTCGCATGAAGGGTCTAAAAACGGTGTCGTATGAAGCAGAAACCTAGGCAAAACGACGTCACGTGGAGAAATAGAAACGGTGTCTCATCAACGGAAACGCCCGCGCGTTGGGCGAGGCGAGGGCGAACTCGCCCTCGGGAGGCGAGACGCTCGCCCTCGCGAGCCGCTCGCTCTCGCGAGAGGGCGCTTGAACCAAAACCCTTTTTTTTTTCTCTAAAACTTCTAAAATTCATATCTTTTGATCCCTAACTCCAATTTTAACAAATTCCTTCAATTTGATAGTGCGAAACATGTCCGCAAATGAGAATAACTTAAAGGAAAGTGTAGGGGCAATTCTGGAATTAGGCTAAAGAGTAAGGGTAATTTGGTCAATTACTCATTTAAATGACATGGCATATAAATGTGAAGTGGGTTGCCGTATATGCTGAGAATCTCGATTATTCTAGAGGAAGAAAGAAAAAATAAGAAGAAAGAATAAGAGAAGAAGAGAGAATAGGAGAGAGTCGGATGGGAGATGGAGAAGAGGAAAAGTAAGTAGATTTTTTATTTTTTTCAAGCTTCCAAGAAGAGTTTGAGAGATGTTCCAAGAGGAAAAGGGTGGAAAAGCTTGAAAGCTTCCCTTGGGCTTTGCAAAAATTCGAAAATGAAGGGAGAAAGAGGTAAGAAATTTTTTTTAAGTTTTGAGTTTTTAGTGAATTATTGGTTTAGAAACATGTACAAGGATATGGATTGGTGATTTCCATGATTTATTTTGGAAGATTTCATGATTAAGTGAATTAATTTTGGTAAAGTGTGACTTAAGTTTATGTTAAATTTTGTGTTTGAGGTTTTTGGAAATTATTGGTTTTGAATTATGGAGAATATAATGGATTGGTGAATTATGACATCAATTTTAAGAATTATATTGTTTATGATATTGAATTTAGATGAATTGATTTAGGTCAAATTTTGGAAATTAAGGCGTTTGAAAATTATGATTTAGATAGCTTGGAAATATGATGATTATGAATTTCCTATGGTTAATTTTGAGAATTATGCAAATTATACCAGATTTTGGATAGTCAAGGTTTCCAACACAATCATGTTTCTCTATTCTTTGTTTTCGGATGTCGGCTCCGTTTCTTTATGTGTTGTTTCCGCTTTCGATTTGTATTCGATCCACTTCGCTACTTTTGGTTTGATTTGATTCGATTCGCTTTGTTTAGTTTATGTTTCGCTTTGCATTATGGCTTTCGCATTCCGTTTTCCGTTCTGCTTTTCCGGTTGGGATTCGGTGCCCGGATCGGGTCCCAACATTTATGGTATCAGAGCAAGAGTGATAGTGTTAAGTTTAAGCAGTTGGGTCTCGAATCCAACAGAGACGCCCTCGCGAGGCGAGACGCTCACCCTCGCGAGAGGGCGCCTGAACCAAAACCCTTTTAAAAAAAAAAACTAAATCAATCCAAAACTTTCCACATTAATAACTCTTGATCCCGAACTCCAAATGGGACAAATTTGATCTCTATGGAAAGGTTGAAGGAAGATCTACAACTTCTATAT
This sequence comes from Erythroxylum novogranatense, assembly GCA_029891385.1. NCBI lineage: Eukaryota > Viridiplantae > Streptophyta > Magnoliopsida > Malpighiales > Erythroxylaceae > Erythroxylum > Erythroxylum novogranatense. The sequence goes on along the minus strand of CM057231.1, from coordinate 90,634,984 downwards.
AACCCTCAAAGATCAATTTTGTCTCTAAAGGGGACAAAAATTCAGTCAAAGGTACTGCCCCAATTTAATATAATCCTAAACAAATGCCAACTTTGAAAATTCATATCTTTCAACTCCAAAGTCCAATCATGCCATATTTTATATCGATGTAAAGCTTGGAAAGTCCTCTACAACTTTCATGAAGGACATAAAAATCAATTTGACCTCTAAGGAAGTCAATTTTTTAGTCAAACGTTCTGTCCTCTAATAATTATGCAAAAACCATAACATAAACTTTTAAAAATCATAACTTATTATTCCGAGATCGAAAAATTGCATACTTTATATCAAAATTAAGATCAATCAGATCCTTCAACTTTCATGAAGAACTTCAAGGCTAAATTAACCTTTAATTAGATCAATTTCTCAGTCAAAGTTTCGGCCATAATAAAAGTCAACCCTAACACACTTAAACTTTGACTGATCATAACTTTCACTCCCGATATCAAAAAATTGCAAACTTTATGGCAACAGAAAGCTCTTAACATAAGCTACAAGTTTCATGTAGAACATTTTCTCAAATTTTGACTGAATCAAAAGTCAACTCTCAATGGTCAAAAAGTCAAACTTTCTAATTTCTTCAAATTGTCACACTTTTCTTTTTAATTCTTGCTATTAACTTCATTTCAATCAACTCATCCACTTTTGAATATTCAATAAAAAGTCGGGGTCCAACAAGTGTACATAATTGAATTCATAATTGTGCACAATAGTAATATATGTTTGTTTTGAATGTTTTAGAGGAACCCTTAGAGCGACCAATTCCAGATATTGCCGGGACTTCGAGGCAATAAACAATAAGGGAGCTTTTGTAAGTAATTTAGACATTAAATTTTGTGAGCAAGTTTTTATGGTTTTGCTTTGACTATTTTTTTATTGATTTGGAATATTGAATGATTTGCAAAGCTGTATGTATATGATATGCTTGAATACATGGTATGAAACATTGATTGACATGTAAATTGAATTTCAGACATTTCTATTTTTGAATATGTTAAGTCCTAGTTGTGGGTAAATAGGCATGCCTAGAAGGGTCAGCAGTTGCTTCTATGACACTTTGGTATCTTCTGTTATCGACACTTCGGTGTCTTCTGTTAGTGACACTTCGGTGTCGAGACTTCGGTCTCTTCTGTATAAGTCCCATAACTCGCTTCTGTAAATAGATTTGGCAGTCTTCTGATTTTGTACTCTAATGTCTGTTTGATTTGTTATAAGCTAAATTATGTTCTGATTCTGAAGGTTTATACCTTTTGTGTAATGCAATTCTGATAACCATAATATCTGTTCTGAAATGCAAAAAATTCGACTTACTGTTTAAGAATTCTTTTAAAGTGAATTAGTTATTACTCACTAAACTATATACTTAGCACGGTAGATTTGTCTTGTGTAGGTTCAAAAAGAAGGACGTAGGGACTGGGACAAGTCAACCGTAATGGCCAAAGGAGTCTGAAATTTGTTTTGTTTAAAATGTATTTTGAGTTTGTTTTTGGACTTATTTCTAATGTATGTGACTCCTGAATTTTGTTTCAAGGTTTGTAATATCCTTAATTCAGGTTGGTTCCAGTTTGGAACAAGTTGTATTTAAGCTCAGTGTATTATGGTGTATGTTTTCCCCGAATTGCTTTCGCTTTGAGCTATTGAGAATGCATGATGAATGTTTCGTATATTTTGATTTTGTCTCGGTTCTGTATACATGTATGTTATGTTGTCTATGTAGCACCCCCGTATCCTCCTGGGAGGTATTAGGACGTCACAAATAATTATACTCCAAACATTGTGGACTTCAAACATTTCTTTCAACTTTTATTTTATACTTATTTAACATCATATATGACACTATATTGTTATAAGGAATGCTTTATTCCTTTGATTTTTTATTAAGGCTTAAAGGCATAAGTGGAGATGAATCTGTTACACCTTCAAGTTCCCATTCTTCAGGAAAGGTGTTTTCTTTCCATTTTATTGATTTTTGCACCATAATTGTAACACCTCATTCCTGATAATGGAATTGACATATCGAGTGTTACCATATTCTTAAATACTTAATACTTCGAACTCAACATTTTCTATTTAAAACCTCATTATTCTAGCAATTACTAGTCACTTTATAAAAATTTAGATAGAGTTTCCTTTATATTTACTTGAAACCTCCTGCAAGAAACTTCAATACACTTCTCATGCAAGCTACTCAACTCTCCATCTCCATGTCAAATTCCTTGATAAAATAATTTACCCATCGTTCAATACATTTCAATATATCTAAACCAGATTCCATACATAACTTTCATGTATTCATATATAATTCAAAATAAAATCCTATGAGATCCTTCACTTCTTTATGTGTACATGCCATAACTAAAAAAAACATTTTGTAGTACATCCACCTCTAAGTCTTTCAAGATCCTCTACGTGACTCTTGTCTTATAGTAGATCCACTACAACTTTCTTCTAATTCTCCTTAAAACCTACGCGTGGAAAGAAAATTCACACATTAAGCTATAGACTTAATGGTGTTCAAGCAATTCTATTTCTCATTCAATTCAATTCACTCAACTATAACATGCATAATTTATAATATTTTCAAATATAAATATTTTCATTTATTTCTAAGTATAAATAGGTATTTAAAATCAAGTTATGAAATATAAACATGTATCTATTTTAATAATTCATATCTAATTACATACAATCAATTATTATTTTCATTTGAAGTTCCTTAATCAATAGTCATGCATATATATATATTTGTAATTGCCCCAAAGTAAAATCCAACGATATTGTATTGCCGAGACAGATAAGTGAGATTTTTAAATAAAGGACTGGATTTTCAGAATCATACAATCTTTTCTTTTTTTAATATCTACATATCAAGACTGAGCTCTCAAAGCTATGTAGTTCATATCCCAAATCAAATATCTTACACTGGAATAGAGCTCTCGGAGCATATATCATGACACAGTCTAACTCCCTAATTGGCACGCCAGCCTTATCACATTATTCCAATTCCTATCTATTTTACTAAGGGCAAATCTAATTAAATTCCATTGAAATTTAATGATAAACACTCATAATAGTCATTTCAAGCTATTACATATTCGACCAAAACAAATGTCACTTCTTAATGTTATTTTGTTTCTTCCGTTATTGGTTTTAATTTAATTCATCCAACATTCAAGACATATTCATCTCACTAATTTAGTCACAAATAACATGTATATAAAGTTTCCCAATTTAAACCTAATTTATGCCAATTGGGGAAAATGCAAATTTTAAGTCCAAAATCCCAATTAATCACATATACTACTTCATTTAGCATCCAATTAAATATTTTTAACAACAATTTCATAAACTTTCAATTTTATCTCAAGAAACATAAATTACATAATATACAATTTTTAGAAAAAAATAATAATTACATGAACACATACCAAATTGATGTCAAATTCTTTAAATTAAGCTTCCATCAACTTCAATTTCACCAACAATTCCTTGTTCCTTCTCTACATTCAATTTCATGCATTTTATTCATCAATGCATGCAACTACACCAAAATCATGTACTAAAAAAATCAAAACTCCATTAACTTACTTTATAAATTTTCGTGTACTATTTATCAAGAACACCTATATACCTTTTCTTCATCTTTTCCCAAACTTTTTGTTGATATGGTGAGTTTAGGGACCCTAGGTTGATGATTTAGTGTTTAATAGTTGATTTGGGGGTTAAAAATTAAGAAAGTTGGCTTGAAAATGAAAGAGAAATAGAGAAGAAAGGGGAAATGGTTGTTCTCGATACTCCTTGGTGAAGAAGAGAGGGGAGGTGGCCAAGAAAATGACATGTGGTCTCTTAATAACACATTTTCTTTTTTTTTAATCCAAATTTAACTTTAATCTTAATCTATTATTTTCTTCTTCTCAATAAAAATACACATAAGAAAAATATCAACCTCTCATAAAGACCTTAATTAATATTATTTATTTTTATTAATATTTTTTAGTTTAACTTTCACCAATTCTTGGATCAAACATGGAATATTGGTCAACTCTTGGTCAAACTCTCAAAAGAAAATTATTTTGATCTTTAATTTGATCTTTGGGCTATCATTGAACAATATTATCTATTGCCAAATAAAATAAAATACAGTTTGGGTCTTGAGTGTCACTATTTACCTCTAGATATACTATTCATGACTCAAAAAGTATTATTCATGAAATTGAGATTTTTGTGGCGTAACAACTCTTCCCTTCTAAAATAAAATTTCGTCCTTGAAATTTACCTATGTCAAATAGTCGTGGATAATAATTTCTCGTGGTTTTTTCTGGTTCCCATATAGCTTCCTCAACCTTGTGGTTGTTCCATAGTACTTTTACCAATGGAACCGTCTTGTTCCTTAGTTGTTTTGTATCTTTTGCTAAGATCTTCACCGGATTCTCTTCATAAGTGAAATCTAGTTATATTTCAATATCTTCTAGTTTTATAATGTGTGATGGATCAAATCGATATTTCTTTAACATAGACACATGAAAGACATCATGAATCTTTTCTTTATCTTCTGACAATGCTAATCTGTAGGCTACTGGTCCCACACGCCAATGATTTCAAATGGACCAATGAATCTAGAGCTTAACTTACTCTTCTTACTAAATCAAAACAATTTCTTCTATGGTGAGGCTTTCAAGAAAACTTTGTCACCCACATCATATTTAATGTCCTTTCTCTTCAAATCTACATATGATTTTTGGATATCAGAAGCAAGTTTCAACCTTTCCTTTATAATTTTCACCTTATACTCGATTTTCCTTATTAATTATGGACCTACGATGTTGCTTTCACTAAGTTCTATCCAACATAAGGGTGTTCTACATTTTTTACCATAAAGAGCCTCAAACGGTGCCATGTATAGGGCTATTGTTGTATGCAAATTCAATCAATGGGAGGTCTTCATTCCAACTTCCTTTAAAATCGATAACACAACTCCTAATTATATCTTTTAGCACCTAAAACACTCTTTCTGATTGTCCATTTATTTGAGGATGAAAAGTTGTACTAAAATTCAGCTTAGTATCCAAGGCCTCGTGTAATTTCTTTCAAAATCTTGAGGTTACTTTTAGAACCCAATTTGATATGATGAAATATGGTAATCTATGCAATCGTACTAGCTCACTGATATATAATTATGCATACTTTGAGAGTTAGTGGTCAGTTCTGACAGGTAAGAAGTGAGTTGACCTGGTCAATCTGTCTACATCCACCCATACAACATTATGTTTTTTCCTAGTTTGAGGCAAACTAGACACAAAATCCATCATGATTGTAACACCCCACTACCATAGATTACAAACTGAAACACCCTATGAACATTTCAGTATATAACCTATAATAATGGCATGTTAGAGCAAACACTTATCCAACTTAATCATGGAATCATCTATTATACATAAAAGTCACCAAATTTTAAAACCAAACTGCATTCCTCATTTCATTTCATAAAAACCAAACCTATATTGTAGCTTTACAAATCATCCGAATATATACAGTATTAAAACAAAGTACATTACATGAGGAATTTTACAAACACTTCTATCTAATCCTTCAGTCCTAGCTGATCGACCTTTGAGTCCTTTCCTCACAACAGCTACAAGAATTAATCTTCTTGTAGCGTCTCCCTTTCACTAGTGTCCTCTCTCAGACATGAAAAATCAACGTTGTAATTTTGATGAGTTTTGCGAAGTCAGTGATGTAACCATCCCATGGTTCACCCAATTCATACCACATAGCAAATCATATAAGCAAATAATTTCACATCTTTTCATTTAGCAAATTGCACCACATATCATTTACTTCACATACCCATTTTCATACAAATACAAGTCCACATTATAATTCAATCAGCCAAACCCACTTAATAAGTGTATATGCAATGTTCGTGTGACCCACTTTTAATTATTACGTTGTTGTGATTGAGTGCCTAAATTGTCCCGTATCTATTGTGAATATCAGGCTCATTGATATTGTCCCTTACCTGTTGCGGATATAGGGCTCATTGTATGTATTGAGCCTTTGGCTCTATACCACATTCCTGAGCTTTAAGCTCATATTCGGTGGCTACTCATATCACAACTATCATTATCTGATCATGTATTCGTGTATGAAATGCATCACATTCATATTCAATTATTCATTGTTTCAAACATTCCCATTCAAACATATTTACAGCCCCATTTTCATTTTATCGTCAAACCTTAGTCCAGCATTCAACAAACATGTTGAGAAACATTTATTTCACCAAATTCACATTTAAGGAACATTTCAATATCACATTCAGAAAACAAAATCTTCGGACCTTCATGTCCAGAATCAGTACAAACAATCCATGTTCAGAACATAATATATAATATACTAATATTAAGTAAGACCATCTAGGTTACTCACCATACACTCCAGATAGCTATTGCCTTAAAGTTCTAGCAATGTCTGGATGGTGGCGCTCAATGTGCTCCTTTATATAATACAATATATACACATATCGCTATTTTGCACAATGATACATGTACTCATTGATGCACATATATGTATACATAATACGTACAATGCATGTTCATGACAATCTCAAGTTCCTTATCATTATTATTGTCACAATATTCATTCATATATCAATACTCAATTGATCAATCCAGATTTGTCTAAAAAATACTTTCAGGTCCACTTTGCAGGATTATTCTTATTAGGAAAGTGAAGTAATTTGATAACACTTCCTCTTAGAAAATTGTTCTCCCATGTCTTAAGTTTCTAATGATACCAAGATCATATAATTTGATTCAGTATTCCAGAAGTTATACTCAATATAGTACAGATTGAGTACATTGGCTAGTGCATGATCATGTACTCAAAGTTGTACAACTCATATCTCTCAATTACAATATCAAAAATTACAAAATTTATACCAATTGAAAACTAAGAGAATAAACTACAACTTTTGTGAGAAAAAATTATCTGATTGGGCCTACATCAATACATTTTATTCAATAACAATAGGACATGATTTATGTCACGGGTAGTGCTACAACCTACACCAAAACTCAATTTCAAGCTAACTTTCAAGACCCTTAAGGATAGAATTCAAATTCAATTTCTTCTTAAAAATTGTATTCAAATGTCTCTAGTTTAATTTAAATCAGGAATTATCTCATTTGGAAATCTACAGATTAAAATATAGCCAAAATATCGAAGTATGTTCAGTGAAATCAATACAACTAACATATTCCAGCACAATCAATCATTAACATCATACGTAATTCATCCTAATTCATCATAATCAATTCTCTATTATAACATGCCATAAACAATAATATTTTACTTAATTGTTTAGTTCTAATCCCATCTCAAAATTCACTCTAAATTAGTGCTCCAAATATGCAAAATGATCACACATTCAAAGTGGAATTTGGAAGGATTTTAGCTAGGGCAATAAGGCAACTATATTTTGATTCTCTACTTAACTTTGTGAGGGTGAAGCATAGATTATTGGTGCAACAATTATACATGAACATAAACAAATGTAGGGAGGTGTAAGGAAGAAGTCGTGTGTGAGAGGAAGGAAGCAGAGAAAAGACCATAGCTGGAGTTGCTCCTGCTGAAACTTACACCTAAGGTGTTAGGTGTCATCTAATGGAATGGTCTTATGTCTTATGGCATGTTCATCACTTATCAAGCATAGGTGCTACCAAATGTCTCCAACTAACTAGGTTTGTAACATCCCGTTACCGGTGTGATGGGCATATCGGTAATTTGGATGAGTGAGCAACGAGTGCATTCATAATTGAATTGCACGTTTAGTGATTCTGCATCAGTGACATGAGTTAATTGCACATGCATATATAGTGACATGCATTCATGATTATTCCAGCATTTAATTGTGAAATTTGTGTGAGATATGAGTTATTGAGAATTAAGCGATAAGTGTAATTGAGTAGTCCTCGAGTTAGATTGTGAGTTGAGTGAAGAGTGATTTATTGAGAATTGAGGAATAATTAGAATTGAAGAGTTAAATCGATGGATTGTGACTTGATTGAGAATTTGAGAGAAATTGAGTTGTATAATTTGAGTTAGTGTGTGAATTGAATTTTGGGAGTTGAAAATTGAGATTTGAGCATAGAATCGAGTGTTTTATATTTTGTGAATTTATGAGAAATTTTCTGGAATTTTAGAGATATGAGCTCGGATAGTGGAATTGACTTAGAGGCGATTTTAGATTAGGTTAGAAAGTGAGTGGCAATCGACTTGAAAATTTAGAGTTAAGCGTTTAAGAATTTTTGTGATGAGCCAATGGAATTTAGAGAATGAGATTGAATGAATTTGAGGATTGTGATTTATAGGTTTAAATTAAACCCTATATATATATATGTGTTAGGTTTGAATGAGGGATAAAACATCTTCCCTTCATTTTCTTCTTCCTCCTTCGTTGCCGTCGACGATTTTGTTCCTTCCTCTTGGAGATTTCGTTAGTTTCTCTTCCTTGTGGCTAGAGATTTGCTGGATCGTTGGAGAGGCTGATGTTTAGCTTGTTAGTAGAGAATCATCGTGGTTGAGGAAGAAGAGAGGAAGAGCTGTGGATTTTGGTGGTTTTAGGGTTTCGTCCGATTCGGTGATTTGGTAAGTTTTAATGTGCTTAAGGTTGATATTTATTGTGATTGTTGCATTAATGAGCATAAATGTGAGGAATCTGGGTAGTTAGAGTGTTTTTAATGTTGAGTTAAGAGTATTAATGGCGGAAATGAGAATCGGAGAAGACGAACGATTAAATGCGTCATGACGAATAAATTAAATGTCAATTTGACGTCGCGACGAGCGTGGCGTGGGAATTGCTTGGGACGTCCGCGACGAGCTCAATTTGACGTCGCTGACGAAGCGTGGTCTTGTCGTCGCGACGAACCGTAGGAAGGCTCCGCGACGAGCAACCTGTACGTCGCGACGAGTGGTCAAACGTCGCGACGAGGAGTGAAATGCTGAAGTGAATTAGTTGAGTCTTTTGAGCATATCTTTTAGTGTAGACCTCCTATTGAGAGCATTCTTGTTTCATTGTGAACTAGAAAAGAAGTCTTGAAGTGCAGATATTATTGAGAGTTGAATGATATCTAGAGGATGCGTGAATTGTCGATTGTGACCAATTTGAGTATGAATTGGAGAATTATGAAATAGAGAATGAGATGGACCTAGTGAATAGTGAATTGTCTTGATGAAGTGAGAGTTAGTGAAATTGGACTAGAGAATCGGAAATCATGGTCATGCATCATATAGTTTGAATTGAGACATGTGCATCGGTGAATTGAATTAATTGAGCTAGTAGTGATGATAATTCATTTGAATTATTATAGAGCGCCGTTGGATCGACGGACCACGGACATTCTTTGACTTTCGAGCAATAGCTCGGAGATTCTGGTGAGTAACTAGTTGGTTCCTCGACTTTTATGTGATTAAATGTCTTTGAATGTGTGTGAATTAAGTGTAAAAGTGAGTGATATAAATGTGAAGTGAATGAGCTAAATGTGATAAGTGATTGTGATTGCATCAAGTGTGATATATAAATGTGAATAGTTGTGAATTGAGAATCGGTGTATATAATTGCGTAAGTGTTTGATTGTGACAAGTGAGCTAAGTGAGATAAATGTGTTAGAGGCATGCAGTGTTAGTGCATGCTAAGCATGAACATAAGTGGTAATTAATCGGTTGTAGATCGAGCTTAGTGATCGAGCTTTAAGCTCGATATCGGTGAATGGGCTGAGGCCAAAAGGAAATAGTGCATACCCGTGAGGGCTCTCCTATTCCTAAAGTGAGTGGGGTACATATGCCTGCGAGGGCTCTCCTACTTGCCAAAATGTGAACATTGGCTCGGTCATAACGACATCATAAAATGAGAAATTGCATACATTATGCATTTGTCGATTAAGCGAAATTGTGAATCGTGTGATGTGTGCAAAGTGTGAATTGATATATACGAGATATGTGATAGTGTAACTGTGTAAATTATGTAAAGTGTTGGACCCCACCCCCACACCGGGCTAATATTTCCACCCAGTGTGTGTTTGCGGGTTATACCACGGCGGTGTTTGCGGGTTATACCGCAAGCATCCAACTTAATCGATCTTGTCCTCTTTGGTCAAGGGTGAGGCCACGACTCAACCTCGACCTCGAGGTTTTATAGCTTCCACATGCTAGCTTCTTCTTCGTTTCTGTTCTTTGCTTATGCGGATGTCGGAAAGTGTTTGATTTACATTAATTTGTTTGCTTACTTTGTTTTCTATCCGTATTCGATTTGCATTCGATTCGATCCCTTTAACTTATTCGTTCCGCTTTGTGATTACGTATTCGATTATTTAACTTATATATTCGATTGAATCATTCGTTTGATTCGATTAGTATTTGCTTCCGCTTGCATTTGCTTCCGCTTCGCTTACTTTCGGTTTGTTAAACTTCGCATTTTGTTTTCGATCCGAAATTTCTGTCTCCTTTCGCTTCCGTTTCCATTACGTAGTTGGGTCTCGAAAGCGGGATCCAACATTTATGGTATCAAAGCATAGAGTGAAAGTGTTAAGTTTTTTTCGGTTGGGATCCGGTTCCCGGATCGGGTCCCAACATAAAGTGTTTATAGTGTTGTAAATTGTGTTAAAACATATCTATGAGATATATATTATGTGTATATGCATGAGTTGGGTGAACCATCGATGATGGTTTCTCATTGAGTTCGCAAACTCACCCAACATTGCAATACATTTTTCAGGCAGCGTCTGTAGGACTCTAGTTCTCGTGATAGTTTTCTTGCAGTGAGAGTTCGTGATCAAGTGCAGCGATGGATTACAGGTCAGTCAGCTGGAGCAACATTTATATTTTTGGGATGACCTAGTATAGACGTTTTTATCAGTTTCCCTTTTTGGATTGTTGTATATAGTTATAGGGAACTGATAGACTTGTCTATATTTTGAATTGATATTGTGAAATGAAAGAAATATTGTGGTCTTAAATTTTAGTGAATTACATGTTGTGGTTTATTTTATTGATATCATGCGAGTGTTTAGTGATCGTTTGCGATCGTAGCACTTCCTTACTGTGGGTTATGCGTCGGAACGACCCACGGGCGTCCCGGTGTGTACCCTACGGTGAGAGGGCGCTACATTAGGTGGTATCAGAGCATGGTTTGGCATCTTTTGGGCATAGTGTCTTTTAGGCTTGGATTTCAGTGAGAAAAGCATAAAGTGATCAGATTTTTGTTGTTGTAGGTCATCCGCTCTTGGGGATCAAGTGGATCAACCAAATGACCTAGGATCCGTGGGAGCTAGTAGAGAGTCCCCTATGTCTCGCTTACGATGAGTTGCCTCCCGAGTTCTGTTCCGTGAGTCGGAGAGGAGATATGATTTCTTTGCGTGGCGAGGCGGTTGACTTCTATGGTAGCACCGACCTACGGAGGTCGAGGATGGCTAGAGAGGACGAGAGAGTCCTCGACTAGATGGGCCGTGATTACGAGGAGCGGTTCGAGTATCGATGTCTTTGCTTGAGGTTACGCATATCGATGGTGGAAGACTGTTCGGCGATACCACGGACCTGCACTCTGAGTTGGGAGGATTTTAAAGGCGTTTAAGGATAATTTCATGCCCAAGATTTATCTGGACATGAAATTGCGAGGAGTTCTTAGAGGTGGGGCGAAGGCGGTTATGCGTGGCGACTATGAGGTTGAGCTCAACCAATTGTTGGTGTATGCTTCCTCATTAGTAGCTTCGAGGCCGACAAGTGTCGGCGTTTTGCAGCGACTCAATTTGGAGATCCGTACTGCATTGGCGACGGACATGGCGGTTTATTGGTGAGGCGTCGGTAGTGAGATTGAGCAATTGTTGAGGCAGAGCGATGCGAGGCTGGATCGGGACCCAAGGGCAAAAGCCCAATGGATGATTAGAGCGATGATAGTAGAGGTCGATGGCGTTTACAGGCGAGATCCTTGGTAAATGCAGGAGGTGGTAGACGGTTTAGGTTTTGGCGGAGGGCGATTGCCGCCCAGTGGTGGTCGCGGCGGTCTAGAGGTTGGGGCGAATATTCCGCTATGTGAGTTCTCATGAGAGGAGGCACAATGGAAGTGCTGAGAGGCTACCTGGGCATGCCTCAAGTGTGGTTCTATGGACCACCGACTCAAAGTGCCCTTCACTGTGGAGGCCCGTCTGCTGCGGCCGGTAGAAGCGGCGATGTTACTTGATCTGTGAGCCATGAGGTGGCTCTGGTTGGAAAGGCGAGAGGCGGCCGAGGCCGAAGAGATCGATGGTGAGATCTCGAGGACAGAGCGGGTAGCTATTAGGACCCGATCCGAACCGGATCCCAACCGAAAGACGGAACGGAAAAATGGAAAATCGGCGAAAATCGCTAATCTAATACAAATCGAATCATCGGAGCGAAACAAATACTCGGAAAGTTTCGAATCGGACGAATCGATCAAACCAAGATAGCGAAGCGGATCGAATCGGAAAATACAAAGCGGCGCGAGACAAACACTTAGCAAAGCGGATCCGACATCAAGGAACCAAAACCAGAGAAAACGATCGGATGAACATAATCGCGTTGGAATCCTTACGACATTTCAAATCCGTATAATTTTTTCTTTATTCCTTGTCTTTTCATTCTTAATCACTTTACTCCATTACATATACAAATCATCATTCTTATTCCTTCCTATAAATCCTCAAACTCATTTCTTTAAACCCATTTTACCAAATTTTTACCGAATTTCGACAAGATAACTACCAGATTTTGACATTAAAATTTTAAAACAAAGCAAACACACTTCTAATATTGTAATCCATCCAATAACACAAGGCAACATCGGACCTCCCGTCCCAGCATCCAAACACCAATGAAACACAATCTTAATTCTAAACACTTCATAAATCTAATCCATAACTATCTCAACTCGAAATTTCAATCAATCCCAACCACATTCAAAATCCAATCTCATACATAAAGTATAATCATACTTATAACTCATTAGAACATAATACAATCTTATACATTTATCGCCACAAGCAAAACCATTCATATACAATCGAACTAAAATACACTTTACTAGCTTTCTAACTATCCATAAAGATCTCGATACAAACATTAAACTTTAAACATACTACGAACACGTATAAGTGGGACTATGATCATACTCGTCTTCCATCCGATCTCCTGCGTAAAAACACGGAGATTGGGGATGAAAGGGGTGAGCTCGGAAGCTCGTGGATAATATATTTATAAACCAACAATAAGCGAAAATTATTTTCTTTTAAACTTTTCAAAATTTCCCATTTAAGCATTTATCCAAAATCTTATTTTCAAACTTTTCAAAACTTTCATAAACCTTAGAAATTTCATGATTATAAATTTATTGTCTTATTTCTCAAAATCTCAAATCTTTTTCAAATCATGCACGACTTTAAATATGAATGCATCACATTATAAACAAATCAAAACACATAACACATCGAATTGGTTTGGTTATTTAAAACAGACGTCTCGCACATTTCATATAGCGATTATATGCAACAAACAGAATGAGGGGAGTCCAAATCGAACTCCTATGCCACTAGCGGGCGTGATGCGAAGGCTTAAGCAGTAGAGACAACACGACTCACAAACGGACTGACCAAACCCACTTAACACATAACAAAAAGAATTCGATTGCTCAAGGCACTTTTTGAAAATCTTGATTTTCACATTTTCAAATCTTATCATCATATTGTGTCATAAATGACACAAGCACGTATCCACATGAATTCACATAACAAATCTAATGCAATTCATATCATTACTTAAATCACATACTCATCACAATATATGCACCAATTCTTTAAATCATCCAAATCATAAATCACATAATTTGAAAGCCATGAAATTCACAAGTTTTGCATTTTCTAAAACTCATTTTACTCCTTTGAAATCATAATTTCAAACATTTACATCCTTTTCAAACATTTTATCAATAATAATTTATCAAAATCAAATTTTGCTTTCTTTAATTTTCAAAATTCACATTTAGCTTATAATTCAATAAATAAATATACTACCCACCTCATATCCATGCTAGCATCTTGTCCAATGCTTCAATTTGACTTTTGCTTCTCTCTCTTCCAATTTAACAAAACCTAAACCATAATCATCCAAATTCACATCATAAATAACATAATTTTCAAAATTAACTTAGGAATTCACCAATTTACCATAATTCCAAGCTATTTAACTCACCAATTTACAAAACCCTAATTCACCAATTTGGCCTAAACCAACTTATCCAAATTCAATACCATAAATCACTTAATTACTCAAATTAAACTTAGAAAACACCAATTCCATATAAATTCAAGCTATTCAATCTCCAATTTTGAAAATCCCAATTTTCAAAATTGGCCTAAACCAATACACTCAAATTCAATCTCATAAAACATAATTTCTTCAAAATTGATTCCATATTTCATCAATTCCTACTCTTAATTATGTTTCTACACCATTAATTCACAAAAACTCCAAAAATTCACAAAAACCCCAAATTTCTAATTTGGCCTAAACTCAAATTTATAATTTTCAAATTAAACTTCACCTAAAGCATAAACATCAAAATTAACTTAGGATATCTCAAATTCATCACTAAATCAAGCCATCTAAATCATCAATTTCACAAAACCCCAATTTTCAAAATTTATCATAAACCTAAGCCATAAATATCCACAATTAATCCACTTAAACATGAAATCTTCCAAAATAAACCATGGAAATCACAAACCCATATCCTTATACATATTTCTAAACCAAAGTTTAAGAAAAACTTAAAGATTGAAATTTCTCTTACCTCTTTCTCTCTCTAAAATTTCGAAATTTCCAAGCTCCAAAGGTTGCTTCATCTTCTTCCTTCCCTTTTTCCTTGAAATCCATGCAAAACCCATGTAGAAGCCTTAAAAATTCGAGATCTCACCTTTGCTCCATCACCACCGAATGCATCTTCTTCATTCTCTCCTTTCTCCTCTCCTTTTTTCTTCTTATTTTCTTCTCTCTTCGTGAATTCCCAGCCTTATACGACAGCCCATGTTGCTTCTGCCATGTCATTAAAATTGATGCCAAAATGACCAAATTATCCTCCCTTGTTTGCTTATTTCCAAGTTTGCCCCTGTGTAGGATTTTGAAAAACTGATAACTTGCGACCTGAATTCGAGCAACTAAACGAAATAATTTGGATAAACTTTCTTCTTGAAAATTGTTCCTCTCGATCTTATGAATCTAACGCCACTGACGGCGCTCAATTCGGATCTAAAACGAAGAAGTTATGGCCAAATTACTAACTGACCTGCACAAAATCCGAAACTGAACTTTAACATAACTTCAGTCCAGAATTTGACATTCTTAGGGATGAAATTAAATTTCGATCCCTTCACAAGAATTGTAGCCCTATATCTTAACTTTATTTTCCCTCAAGAATCAACTCAATCGGAGTTGTATAACTCCCGAAAATCGCAAAGTACTGAACCATGTTCAGAAAATTATCCAACTTATAACCTATAACCCATCTCTTACTTTGGTTCAATCAATCTCTTTCCATATAATCTCCTAAAAATCATAATTCTTCATAAAAATGAACGTAATTGTCTTAGGAATCCAACGCTTCAAGAATCAAATCAATCGGATGTCGGACGAAAGATTTATAACAAAAGATTCCAAAAGGTGAGTTCAAGCAAAATTTTCAAAGCCTTAATTACCCACTTATAATCAATTTTTTCAAAACTCATATCTCTTAATTCCGAACTCGGAATTTGACGAATTTGGTGTCTATAGAAAGGAAAAAGGAAGCTCTACAACTTCCCTGAAGAACAGAAAAATCCAATTGGCTTCCAAGGAAGTCAAATTCCACTCAAAGATTCATCTTAATCGCTTTTCCTAAACAACTTCCAATTTTTCATCGCTCATAACTCCTAGCCCGATATCGAAAATTACAAACTTTATGGCGTCGGAAAGATCGACATACAAGCTACAACTTTCAGTAAAGCCACTTTTTCCAATTCCGACTAAATCCATACGACGAGTGGCCTCGAAATACAAAGACATGCAAATCTATACTTAATAACATTTTCAAAACAAAGCATATCTTCCAAATTCATATCTCTCAATCCCGACGTCGAAAAATAGCAAACTTTATGTCCACGAAAAGCTCTCGACAGAGGCTACAAGTTTCACGTTGATCATTTTCTCGGATTTTGCCTCAATTAAAAGTCAACTTTTCCTCAAAGTCAAACTTCAAACGAACTTTGACTGATCATAACTCTCACTCCCGATATCGAAAATATCAAACTTTATATCTACGAAAAGCTCTTGACATAAACTACAAGTTCCATGTAGATCATTTTATCAAATTTTGCCTACATCAAAAGTCAACTCTCAAAGTCAAACATTCTCTCTCCAAAAAGTCAAACTTTCTAAATTCTTCAAATTTTCACACTTTTTCTCTTTAATTCTTGCTATTTAACGTTATTTCAATCAACTCATCCACTTTCCTCTCATAATCCATATAAGTTCACTCAAATATCAAAGTCCTCAAAATTAAACAATTCTTTTCTCATAAATTATTTCTTAATTTCATCAAATTTCCTTAAATTCATAATTTTCTCACCAATTTCCTTCTCATTTAAAATTCATTTTAATATTTCTATTTTTCATCAAAAGTTCGGGTCCAACATTTCTCCCCTCTAAAAGAATTTCACATCATCGAAATTCACACTTAAGAACATAATATTTCTTATCTAATTCCTTCTCATAATATTTTCTTAATCTCTTCATAATTTCTCAATTCTTAAATCAATTTCTCCATCCAACATCATATCAAACCCACTAGTTCTACAACTCCATATTCTTTAACATTTTTCCTTAACATTTTAAACAAGTCAATGGTCCACGTCGTAATGACTCTTAATATGGACCATAATCATCATTTCACTTAATTCTTTGAATTGCTATACACATTTCTCTATCAATTTATCTCATTATTCAAAAGTTGCATCTCACATATGCATATTCGAAATCAATTCCTCTAAATTCATCATGTAAGTCAAATCTAAATTTCCATTTTCACAATCCTTCTAAATCAACCAATCAATTAGGTTCTTCCCAATTCACCAAGAAATTCTAATCTCAACTTCATAATCATAAACCAAAATCAAACATAATTCTTAACCTTAATCTCATCTCAAAATTGCAAGAATTCATTTCCTCTTTCTTTAAAACATAAGCATATTCAAAAATTGATTTAGCCTTAAGTCATCAAAAATTTCTAATCTCTTTTTTCATTATCACACTACTAAAATAAATCATCATTCTCATCACTATGATCAAGAATCAATTCAATAGTATTTCTTATTTCATCTTACACATACATAGCTCAATTCTTCCAATTTCATCATGAAATTCTCCTCTCAATGTCCCTTAACACTTTCTTCAAATCAAACATCACTCATCACCTTAATCAAACCATCTACTAGGTTCTTCATATAATTCATAACAAGGACATTCACTTCATTTCTCAATTCTTACTTATTTAATCTTATCAATTTACCTCTTTTCAAAACCTCATGCATATCACTTATACACATTCTCATAATTTCAATCTTACCAAACCTATAGCCCAAGTATGATCATAATACCGATATCGACATTCTCACAAATTGATTTTATCCTTCCACACTCTCATCAATCTTATGTGCCCGATTAAGACCATAGTCTTTGGGCTCGATACCATAAATATTAGGACCCGATCCGGAACCGGATCCCAACCGAAAGACGGAACGGAAAATGGAAAATCGGCGAAAATCGCTAATCGAATACAAATCGAATCATCGAATGAAACAAATACTCGGAAAGTTTGAATCGGACCAATCGAGATCAAACCAAGATAGCGAAGCGGATCGAATCGGAAAATACAAAGCGGCGAGACAAACACTTAGCAAAGCGGATCCGACATCCGAGAACCAAAACCAGAGAAAACGATCGGATGAACATAATCGCGTTGGAATCCTTACGACATTTCAAATCCGGTATAATTTTTTCTTTATTCCTTGTCTTTTCATTCTTAATCACTTTACTCCATTACATATACAAATCATCATTCTTATTCCTTCCTATAAATCCTCAAACTCATTTCTTTAAACCCATTTTATCAAATTTTTACGAAATTTCTAAAAGATAACTACCAGATTTTGACATTGAAAATTTTAAAACAAAGCAAACGCACTTCTAATATTGTAATCCATCCAATAACACAAGGCAACATCGGACCTCCGTCCAAGCATCCAAACACCAATGAAACACAATCTTAATTCTAAACACTTCATAAATCTAATCCATAACTATCTCAACTCAGAAATTTCAATCAATCCCAACCACATTCAAAATCCAATCTCATACATAAAGTATAATCATACTTATAACTCATTCCGAACATAATACAATCTTATACATTTACTGGCCACAAGCAAAACCATTCATATACAATCGAACTAAAATACACTTTACTAGCTTTCTAACTATCCATAAAGATATGATACAAACATTAAACTTTAAACATACTACGAACACGTACAAGTCGGACTATGATCATACTCGTCTTCCATCCGATCTCCTGCGTAAAACACGGAGATTGGGGATGAAAGGGGTGAGCTCGGAAGCTTCGTGGATAATATATTTATAAACCGAACAATAAGCGAAAATTATTTTCTTTTAAACTTTTCAAAATTTCCCATTTAAGCATTTATCCAAATCTTATTTTCAAACTTTTCAAAACTTTCATAAACCTTCCAAATTTCATGATTATAAATTCTTGTCTTATTTCTCAAAATCTCAAATCTTTTTCAAATCATGCATGCTTTAAATATGAATGCATCACATTATAAACAAATCAAAACACATAACACATCGAATTGGTTTGGTTCATTAAAACAGACGTCTTGCACATTTCGCATAAGCGGTTATATGCAACAAGTGAAGGGGAGTCCGAATCGAACTCCTATGCCACTAGCGGCAGCGAAGAAGGCTTAAACAGTAGAGACAATGACGACTCACAAACGGACTGACCAAACCCACTTAACACATAACGCAAATGAATTACGATTGCTCAAGGCACTTTTTGAAAATCTTGATTTTTCACATTTTTCAAATCTTATCATCATATTGTGTCATAAATGACACAAGCACGTATCCACATGAATTCACATAACAAATCTAATGCAATTCATATCATTACTTAAATCACATACTCATCACAATATATGCACCAATTCTTTAAATCATCCAAATCATAAATCACATAATTTGAAAGCCATGAAATTCACAAGTTTTGCATTTTCTAAAACTCATTTTACTCCTTTGAAATCATAATTTCAAACATTTACATCCTTTTCAAACATTTTATCAATAATAATTTATCAAAATCAAATTTTGCTTTCTTTAATTTTCAAAAATTCACATTTAGCTTATAATTCAATAAATAAATATACTACCCACCTCATATCCATGCTAGCATCTTGTCCAATGCTTCAATTTGACTTTTGCTTCTCTCTCTCTTCCAATTTAACAAAACCTAAACCATAATCATCCAAATTCACATCATAAATAACATAATTTTCAAAATTAACTTAGAATTCACCAATTTACCATAATTCCAAGCTATTTAACTCACCATTTACAAAACCCTAATTCACCAATTTGGCCTAAACCAACTTATCCAAATTCAATACCATAAATCACTTAATTACTCAAATTAAACTTAGAAAACACCAATTCCATATAAATTCAAGCTATTCCAATCTCCAATTTTGAAAATCCCCAATTTTCAAAATTGGCTAAACCAATACACTCAAATTCAATCTCATAAAACATAATTTCTTCAAAATTGATTCCATATTTCATCAATTCCTACTCTTAATTATGTTTCTACACCATTAATTCACAAAACTCCAAAATTCACAAAACCCCAAATTTCTAATTTGGCCTAAACTCAAATTTATAATTTTCAAATTAAACTTCACCTAAAGCATAAACATCAAAATTAACTTAGGATATCTCAAATTCATCACTAAATCAAGCCATCTAAATCATCAATTTCACAAAACCCCAATTTTCAAAATTTATCATAAACCTAAGCCATAAATATCACAATTAATCCACTTAAACATGAAATCTTCCAAAATAAACCATGGAAATCACAAACCCATATCCTTATACATATTTCTAAACCAAAGTTTAAGAAAAACTTAAAGATTGAAATTTCTCTTACCTCTTTCTCTCTCTAAAATTTCAAATTTCCAAGCTCAAAGGTTGCTTCATCTTCTTCCTTCCTTTTCCTTGAAATCCATGCAAAACCCATGTAGAAGCCTTAAAATTGAGATCTCACCTTTGCTCCATCACCACCGAATGCATCTTCTTCATTCTCTCCTTTCTCCTCTCCTTTTTCTTCTTATTTTCTTCTCTTTCGTGAATTCCCAGCCTTATCGACAGCCCATGTTGCTTCTGCCATGTCATTAAAATTGATGCCAAAATGACCAAATTATCCTCCCTTGTTTGCTTATTTCCAAGTTTGCCCCTGTGTAGGATTTTGAAAAACTGATAACTTGCGACCTGAATTCGAGCAACTAAACGAAATAATTTGGATAAACTTTCTTCTTGAAAATTGTTCCTCTCGATCTTATGAATCTAACGCCACTGACGGCGCTCAATTCGGATCTAAAACGAAGAAGTTATGGCCAAATTACTAACTGACCTGCACAAAATCCGAAACTGAACTTTAACATAACTTCAGTCCAGAATTTGACATTCTTAGGGATGAAATTAAATTTCGATCCCTTCACAAGAATTGTAGCCCTATATCTTAACTTTATTTTCCCTCAAGAATCAACTCAATCGGAGTTGTATAACTCCCGAAAATCGCAAAGTACTGAACCATGTTCAGAAAATTATCAACTTATAACCTATAACCCATCTCTTACTTTGGTTCAATCAATCTCTTTCCATATAATCTCCTAAAATCATAATTCTTCATAAAATGAGCGTAATTGTCTTAGGAATCCAACGCTTCAAGAATCAAATCAATCGGATGTCGGACGAAAGATTTATAACAAAAGATTCCAAAAGGGTGGAGTTGAAGCAAAATTTTCAAAGCCTTAATTACCCACTTATAACGAATTTTTTCAAAACTCATATCTCTTAATTCGAACTCGAATTTGGCGAATTTGTGTCTATAGAAAGGAAAAGGCTCTACAACTTCCTGAAGAACAGAAAAATCAATTGGCTTCCAAGGAAGTCAAATTCCACTCAAAGATTCTGTCTTAATCGCTTTTCCTAAACAACTTCCAATTTTTCATCGCTCATAACTCCTAGCCCGATATGAAAAATTACAAACTTTATGGCGTCGGAAAGATCGACATACAAGCTACAACTTTCAGTAAAGCCACTTTTTCCAATTCGACTAAATCCATACGACGAGTGGCCTCAAATACAAAGACATGCAAATCTATACTTAATAACATTTTCAAAACAAAGCATATCTTCCAAATTCATATCTCTCAATCCCGCGTCGAAAAATAGCAAACTTTATGTCCACGAAAAGCTCTCGACAGAGGCTACAAGTTTCACGTTGATCATTTTCTCGGATTTTGCCTCAATTAAAAGTCAACTTTTCCTCAAAGTCAAACTTCAAGCGAACTTTGATGATCATAACTCTCACTCCCGATATCGAAAATATCAAACTTTATATTTACGAAAAGCTCTTGACATAAACTACAAGTTTCATGTAGATCATTTTATCAAATTTTGCCTACATCAAAAGTCAACTCTCAAAGTCAAACATTCTCTCTCCAAAAGTCAAACTTTCTAAATTCTTCAAATTTTCACACTTTTCTCTTTAATTCTTGCTATTTAACGTTATTTCAATCAACTCATCCACTTTCCTCTCATAATCCATATAAGTTCACTCAAATATCAAAGTTACGAAAATTAAACAATTCTTTTCTCATAAATTATTTCTTAATTTCATCAAATTTCCTTAAATTCATAATTTTCTCACCAATTTCCTTCTCATTTAAAATTCATTTTAATATTTCTATTTTCATCAAAAGTTAGGGGTCAATGAATAGTCCTGTGCCGTAGTCTATCTTATGATTTCGGCGAGGCCTTGAGTCTCGAGATGTCGTTGTGGGTATGCTTCAATTTACGGTTTTGAAGCATATGCATTGATGGATCTGGATTCACTCATTCATTTATTGCATCGCATGTGGCATGTAGATCGCATTGTGATAGAGAGAGATTGCGGTGTGGGCTGAGAGGTGAGTACACCTCTAGGTAATGCTGACGATGTTGGGAGAGGTGCGCAGGGTGTCGGATAGTGATTGATCGAGCG
The DNA here is from genome assembly GCA_029891385.1 of Erythroxylum novogranatense. Taxonomy (NCBI): domain Eukaryota; kingdom Viridiplantae; phylum Streptophyta; class Magnoliopsida; order Malpighiales; family Erythroxylaceae; genus Erythroxylum; species Erythroxylum novogranatense. The sequence continues at coordinate 90,612,501 of CM057231.1, read as the reverse complement.
AGTTGAGAGGACCTTATAGTGTTGTCTTTGAGAGAGATTGATGTGATCCTGGGGATGGGTGACTTCGCCCATAGAGTATGATGGATTGCTTTACCAAGGAGGTCGTGTTAGATTCTCTGGTCGTGACAGAGAGTGTTTTGAGGTATTAGCCAGCGATGCCAGTAGGATGATTTCCTTCATGAGTGATCCGAGATTGATGCGAGGGGTTGTGAGGCCTATTTGGCTCATGTGGTGGATTCTAGAGTGCGGCGAGTTTGCGGGATGTTCCGTGATCGGGGAGTTTTGGATGTGTTCCCAGATGAGTTCTGGGTTTCTGCGGATCGGGAGACGAGTTTGTGATAGACCTCGTTCGTGTTGCTCTATATCTATACCTCCGTATAGGATGGCACCGTGGGCGAGAGAGCTAAGGCTCGATTCAGGAGTTATTGGATAAGGGTTTATTAGACCCGGTGTTTCAGTGGGGAGCTCCAAAGTTTGTGAAGAAGAAAGATGGGACTTTAAGGCGTGTATCGATTATAAGCGCTCTATCGGGTTCTTGTCAAGAATAAGTACCCACCGCCTAGGATCGATGATCTATTTGATCGATTCAGAGGAGCTCGAGTGTTTACCAAGTTGGACTTGAGGTCAGGATATTATCAGTTGAGGATAGTGGAGGCCGATGTGCCTAAGAGTGCGTTCAGGAGTAGGTATGGGCATTTCGAGTTCCTAGTGATGCCGTTTGGGTTGACCAATGCCCCGGCGACCTTCATGGCTTTGATGAATAAAGTATTTCAGCCCTACCTTGATCAGTTTGTGATTGTGTTCATTGATGATATCCTAGTGTATTCGAGGAGTAGGCAGGATCATGCGGAGCAATTGAGGATAGTGTTGCAGATCATGAGAGAGAGGCAGCTGTTTGCCAGATTCACTAAGTGTGAATTTTGGCTAGATGAGGTCATTTTCCTAGGCCATATTGTGTCTGGTGAGGGTATCCGGGTGGATCTTCACAAGATTGAGGCAGTGCAGAGTTGGGAGGTTCCGAGGAACGTATCAAAGTTGAGGAGTTTCCTCGGACTAGCAGGGTATTACCGGAGGTTTGTCGAGGGGTTTTTGGTGATTTCGGCCCCTTTGATGAAACTTCTGAGGAAGAATGTGGTTTTCAGATGGACAAATGAGTGTCAGAGGAGCTTTGAAGAGCTTAGGCATCGATTGACTACGGCGCCAGTGTTGGCTTTGCCGTCAGGGTCCGGAGGATTTGAGGTTTTCAGTGATGTTTCGCAGCAGGGATTGGGTTGTGTATTGATGCAGCATGGGAGAGTGATAGCGTATACCTCGAGACAATTGAGCTCTCATGAGGTGAATTATCCAGTGCATGACTTAGAGTTGGCTGCAGTAGTGTTTGCTTTGAAGATCTGGAGACATTATTTGTATGGTGAGACGTTCCAGATCTTCACGGATCATAAGAGTTTGAGATATCTGTTGAGTCAGCGAGAGTTGAATCTGAGACAGAGGAGGTGGATTGAGCTGTTGAAGGATTATGGAACGCACCGATTGAGTATCATCCAGGGAAGGCCAATGTGGTGGCAGATGCTTTGAGTAGGAGATCTCATGTCAGTGCAGCTCAGATTCAGAATGAGAGATTGCCTAGTTTGATTCAGTTGAGAGCGTTTAATGTGCAGATGGATTTGGCTCAGGATGGAGCCTTGATAGCTACGCTGAGATTGAGGTCGATGTTACAGGATCGGATCAGGAGAGTTCAGTGTCAGGACCCAGTGTTAGTGAGATTGATGGATAGAGTTAGAGCTGGTCAGAGTTCAGATTTTGAGCTGAGAGATAAAACTCTTTGGATGGGTCAGAGATTATGTGTGCCTGATGTGGATAAGTTGAGGCGAGAGATTCTAGAGGCGCGTGTGGCTGCTATACGCGATGCATCTGGTGTCACCAAGATGTATAATACTCTTAAGTTGCATTTACGGTGGCGGTATGAAGAGACAAGTGGCGAGTTAGCCTCTCGGTGTTTGACGTGCCAGCAGGTTAAGGCTAAGCACCAGGCCCCAGTTGGGAGATTGCATTCGTTACCCATTCCGGAGTGGAAATAGGAGCGGATCACTATGGATTTTATTATGGGGTTGCCTAGGATGCCGAGACAAGGTGTGATGCGATCAGGTCATAGTGGACGGTTGACCAAATCGGCTCACTTCTTGCCGGTCTTGAGAGAATAATACTCTTGATCAGTTGGCCCGAAATATGTGGCGTAGATCAGTCATTGCATGGGGTTCCGTGTCGATAGTGTCGATAGGGATCCCAGATTTACTTGAGGTTACGGAGGAGCTGCGATCGACTTTAGATGCGAGATCGAACTTTAGATCTGCGTTTCATCCTCGAGATAGATGGGCAGAGAGAGGACGATCAAGACTATTGAGGATATCTTTGAGAGCTTGTGTATTAGAGTTCAGAGGTGCTTGGGACGATGATTGGCTCGATTGAGTTTGCGTACAATAATTAGTACCAGAGTAGTATTGGGATGGCACCGTATGAGGCCTTGTATGGCAGGTCGTGCAGATCACCTCTTTCTTTGGGATGAAGAGGGTGTGAGGATGCTTGAGGACCCCGAGTGATCCGGGATCTGATGGGTAAAGTGAGAGTGATTGAGTCGCATCAAAGCGCTCGGGATAAACAGAAGAGTTATGTGGATCGGATCGGCGTGAGATGGAGTTCATTGTGGCTGACAGTGTTCCTCAGTGTCACCTTGGAGGAGTGTTGAATTTGGCCGTAGGGTAAGTTGAGTCCCCATTATATCGGTCCGTATGAGATTCTTGAGAGGATTGGACCGTTGGCCTATAGGCTGAGATTGCCTAGTGAGATGTCCCAGTTGCATGATGTGTTTCATGTGAGTATGCTCCGGAGATATCGCTCAGACCCGACGCATGTGATCCCGGCCTATGAGATTGAGATAGCGAGTGATATGAGTTATGTTGAGGCCGCCGCAGATTATCGGAGCGAGGTCAAGCAATTGAGGCGGGGTGATTCCATTGGTGAAAGTCTATGGAAGAACCATTCATCGAGGAAGCAACTTGGGAGACCGAGGAGCACGAGAGGAGGCGGTACCCTCATCATTCTCGACCGGTCGGTATGAAATTTCGGACGAAATTTTAATTAGGAGGAGAATTGTAACATCCGTTCTATCATGTGATGGGCATATCGGTAATTTGGATGAGTGAGCGTGAGTGCATTCATAATTGAATTGCACGTTTAGTGATTCTGCATCGATGACATGAGTTAATTGCACATGCATATATAGTGACATGCATTCATGATTATTCCAAAGATTTAATTGTGAAATTTGTGTGAGATATGAGTTATTGAGAATTAAGCGATAAGTGTAATTGAGTAGTCCTCGAGTTAGATTGTGAGTTGAGTGAAGAGTGATTTATTGAGAATTGAGGAATAATTAGAATTGAAGAGTTAAATCGGTGGATTGTGACTTGATTGAGAATTTGAGAGAAATTGAGTTGTATAGCTGAGTTAGTGTGTGAATTGAATTTTGGGAGTTGAAAATTGAGATTTGAGCATAGAATCGAGTGTTTTATATTTTTGTGAATTTATGAGAATTTTTCTGGAATTTTTAGAGATATGAGCTCGGACCGTGGAATTGACTTAGAGGCGATTTTAGATTCCTGTTAGAAAGTGAGTGGCAATCGACTTAAAATTTAGAGTTAAGCGTTTAAGAATTTTTGTGATGAGCGATTGGAATTTAGAGAATGAGATTGAATGAATTTGAGGATTGTGATTTATAGGTTTAAATTAAACCTATATATATATGTGTGTTAGGTTTGAATGAGGGATAAAACATCTTCCTTCATTTTCTTCTTCCTCCTTCGTTGCCGTCGATTTATTTTATTCCTTCCTCTTGGAGATTTCGTTAGTTTCTCTTCCTTGTGGCTAGAGATTTCTTTGGATCGTTGGAGAGGCGATGTTTAGCTTGTTAGTGGAGAATCATCGTGGTTGAGGAAGAAGAGAGGAAGAGCTGTGGATTTTGGTGGTTTTAGGGTTTCGTTCGATTCGGTGATTTGGTAAGTTTTAATGTGCTTAAGGTTGATATTTATTGTGATTGTTGCATTAATGAGCATAAATGTGAGGAATCTGGTAGTTAGAGTGTTTTTAATGTTGAGTTAAGAGTATTAATGGCGGAAATGAGAATCGGAGAAGACGAACCGATTAAATGCGTCATGACGAATAAATTAAATGTCAATTTGACGTCGCGACGGCGTGGCGTGGGAATTGCTTGGGACGTCGCGACGAGCTCAATTTGACGTCGCTGACGAAGCGTGGTCTTGTCGTCATGACGAACCGTAGGAAGGCTCATGACGAGCAACCTCAGTACGTCATGACGAGTGGTCAAACGTCATGACGAGGAGTGAAATCTTTGAAGTGAATTAGTTGAGTCTTTTGAGCATATCTTTTAGTGTAGACCTCCTATTGAGAGCATTCTTGTTTCATTGTGAACTAGAGAAGAAGTCTTCAAGTGCAGTATTATTGAGAGTTGAATGATATCTAGAGGATCGTGAATTGTCGATTGTGACCAATTTGAGTATGAATTGGAGAATTATGAAATAGAGAATGAGATGGACCTAGTGAATAGTGAATTGTCTTGATGAAGTGAGAGTTAGTGAAATTGGACTAGAGAGTCGGAAATCATGGTCATGCATCATATAGTTTGAATTGAGACATGTGCATAAGTGAATTGAATTAATTGAGCTAGTAGTGATGATAATTCATTTGAATTGTTATAGAGGCGCCGTTGGATCGACGGACCACGGACATTCTTTGGTACTTCCGGCAATAGCTCGGAGATTCTGGTGAGTAACCTAGTTGGTTCCTCGGCTTTTATGTGATTAAATGTCTTTGTGAATGTGTGTGAATTAAGTGTAAAAGTGAGTGATATAAATGTGAAGTGAATGAGCTAAATGTGATAAGTGATTGTGATTGCATCAAATGTGATATATAAATGTGAATAGGCGTGAATTGAGAATCGGTGTATATAATTGCGGCGTAAGTGTTTGATTGTGACAAGTGAGCGAAGTGAGATAAATGTGTTAGAGATCGTGCAGTGTTAGTGCATGCTAGCATGAACATAAGTGGTAATTAATCAGTTGTATTTGGAGCTTAGTGATCGAGCTTTAAGCTCGATATCGGTGAATGGGCTCGAGGCCAAAAGGAAATAGTGCATACCCGAGGGCTCTCCTATTCCTAAAGTGAGTGGGGTGTAGTGCATACCACGAGGGCTCTCCTACTTGCCAAAATGTGAACATTGATGCTCAGTCTGCGACATCATAAAATGAGAAATTGCATACATTATGCATTTGTCGATTATAGCGAAATTGTGAATACGTGTGATGTGTGCAAAGTGTGAATTGATATATCCGAGATATGTGATAAGGTAACTGTGTAAATTATGTAAAGTGTTTATAGTGTTGTAAATTGTGTTAAAACATATCTATGAGATATATATTATGTGTATATGCATGAGTTGGGTGAACCATCGATGATGGTTTCTCATTGAGTTCGCAAACTCACCCACATTGCAATACATTTTTCAGCGGCGTCTGTGGGACTCTAGTTCTCGTGATAGTTTTCTGCGGTGAGAGTTCGTGATCAAGTGCGCGATGGATCACAGTCGGTCACCGGAGCAACATTTATATTTTGGGATGACCTAGTATAGACGTTTTATCGGTTTCCCTTTTTGGATTGTTGTATATAGTTGTAGGGAACTGATAGACTTGTCTATATTTTGGATTGATATTGTGAAATGAAAGAAATATTGTGGTCTTAAATTTTAGTGAATTGCATGTTGTGGTTTATTTTATTGATGTCATGCGAGTGTTTAGTGATCGTTTGCGATCGTAGCACTTCCTTACTGTGGGTTATGCGTCGGAATGACCCACGGGCGTCCCGGTGTGTACCCTACGGTGAGGGGGCGCTACAAGGTTACTTGTCCATTAATCAACTATGTCGTTTGTCATCAGCTTATGAACCCATTTGTCACACAATGATTGATCCATTTGTCAATTAATTACTAGTTCATTTGTCACCAATTTAACTATGCCAAATGTCACTCAATTATAGGCTAAATCATTCAAATTTTGAATGCATCAATTTATTCTACCACTTGACATTTTTCCTAGTCCAAATGTACATTCTAATCCATCAATTTCCCAATCTATAACATTAAATTCCAAATTTTCTAATTGAAATCCAATCATACCAAAATTTAAGACTTATCAAAATACTATTCACATTTATAGATCAATTTACTAGGAAAATGTCAATGAATACATGTACAATCATATTATTGTGCACAATCAATATTCACATGTATGTGTATGTCATATTATGCATAAACATGAAATGCCCTTTCTAATTTCACATTTACCTCTCTTGTACACTATTCTAGCCTTATCATGAGTAACGGGATGTTACAGTGATTCGATCTTATTTTTATTTAGGTATTAGTATTGGTTGAAACAAACTTGATGGAACTTAATGTTCTGCTTTTACTTGAAACATGCAAGAAACTTGGTAATATAATCTGCAATGTCTCTCTTCATACCTGACCACCAATAATGTGTCTTCAAATCTTGGTACATTTTAGTACTTCGTGGGTGCACAACATATGAACTATTATAGGCTTCCTTCATGATGTTCTTTTTTAGCTCATCATCATTAGGGACACAGATTCTATCTTTGTAATACAGGTAACCGTCCTCTTTGATTGCATATTCACTATCTTTCCCCTCCTGAATTTGTTTAAGAATGGTAACTAGCTTTTCATCTTGTTTCTATGCTTCCTTGACTTGTTGTAACAAGTTTGATTTAAGTCTTAACTCAGCTACAATGGCTTCATCACTGGATACTGATAATTTAGCATTCATTGCTCTTAAAGCTGGTAACGATTTCCTGCTAAGAGCATCGACTACTACATTCGCTTTGCCTAGATGATAGTCAATTATGCAATCATAATCTTTAATCAATTTTATCCATCTTCTTTGACTTAAGTTCAACTCTTTCTGTGTAGGCAAATATTTAAGACTTTTGTGATATGTGTAAATATAACATTTCTCTCCATACAAGTAATGTATCCAAATCTTCAAATCAAAGACTATGGCTGCTAACTCTAAATCGTGGGTTGGGTAATTCCTTTCATGAGGCTTAAGTTGCCTAAAAGTGTAAGCAACTACCTTTCCCTTATGCATGAGTACACATCTAAGCCCTTTATGTAAGGCATCACTATAGATCACGAAGTCTCTACCAGGTATATGTTATGAAAGAACAGGTGTTTAAGTTAATATGGCCTTTAACTTCTCAAAGCTTTCCTGGTATTTGTCACTCCACACAAATTTTGCATTCTTTTAAAGTAACTTGGTCGAATGTGTTAACGATTATGGAGAATCCATTAATAAATCTTCTATAGTATCCTGCCAAACCTAAGAAACTTCTAATCTTTTTAACATTCCTAGGTTCTAAAATGACTTCTATCTTCTTAGGATCAACTCTAATCTCATAAGCTAATATGATATGACCAAGGAAAGAAACTTCATCAAGCCAAAATTCATATTTACTAAACTTGGCATAAAGTTTTTTATCCCTCAAAGTCTACAGAATAATTCTCAGATGCTCTTTATGCTCTTCTTAATTCTTAGAATAAACCAAGATATCATCAATGAAGACTACCATAAATTAATCCAAGTAGGGATGGAAAATACGATTAATGAGATCCACAAAGGCTACTGGAGTATTTGTGAGTCTAAAAGGTATCACTAAAAATTCATAATGCCCATATCTTGTTCTAAAAGTTATCTTCGGAACATCTGCTTCCTCTATTCTCAACTGGTAATATCCTGATTTTAGATCAATATTAAAGAAAATACCTGCAACTTTAAGCTGATCAAAAAGGTCATTCTACGCATTGGATATTTATTCTTCACAGTCATTTTATTCAGTTGTCTGTAATCCACACATAGCCTAAGAGACCTATCTTTCTTCTTGACACATAACACAAGTGAACCCCAAAGAGACATACTAGGGTGTGTAAAACCTTTCTTAAGAAGTTCTTGTAGTTGGATTTTCAATTGCTTAAGTTCTATGGGTCCATCTGATATGATGCAATGGATATTGCTACTGTACCAAGTATTACATTAATAGAAAATTCAACTTTTCTTTATGGTGATAACCCTAACAACTCCTCAATAAATACATCTTGGAAGTCACATACAATTGATATATATTGAATTTTAGGATCATCCTTTTTAGCTTCAAGAATATAAGCTAAGTAGGCTACACACTCCTTTCTAATAAACCCTTTTAATATTGTCATTGATATAACATTGGAGAGAAAAATTGTCCTTTTGCCAGTGATCTCATCATTATCAACTGTCCTAAGAGTGATTCTTTTAAGATGAAAATCTACCACTACATGATGTCTATATAGTAGTCCATACCAAGGATCACTTTAAATTTGTGGAAAGGTAGTTCAATCAAATCACCAGGAAATTCATAACCTTATATTCTTAACGAACAATTCTTGTAAACCCTATTTACCACCACATTATGACCTAAAGGATTTTTAATGAGAAAATCATGTTCAAGAGTGTTAATAAGTAACCCCATTTTTCAAGCAATGGCATACATATATAAGAATGTCTAGATTTAGGTCTATTAATGTATGAATAGAAATGTCAAAGATAGTAAAAGTACCCACAACCACATCTGGGGCATCTTGGTTATCACAGGTCTACATAGCATATGGACAAGCTAGAATATGAGTTTTAGGTTCATCATCTATCTCTGATGTGATCCTCTGACCACTAGCACCAGAACTAGCTCTCGTACTTCGAGCTCTGTCATTTGAAGTCGTAAGAACTACTCTCTTTGCTTGACTAACTATTTGATGTCGTCTACCAGGGCAATCTCTCTGAAAATGCTCTATAGATCTACATCATAGCCATGCTCCCATCATCTTGTAACACTGTTTGTTATGTTTCTTCCCACAATACTCACATGGGATAACTACCTCACATCCTAACCCGCCTGCTTTAATAATTATAGATGGGGATGACTATCTTTCCCTTACCATTGATCTCTGACTCTACCTTGGTTGGTAATAGGATGCTTGTGTTTGTGCTCAAGCTTAAGACCCTGAACCCTTTTGCTTCTTTCTGGTTGATAAGGATGAACTAGATTGTCCCTGACTTGTTAGACCCCGATCCCTTTTTCCCTATTAAATAGGTTTGCAATTTAAATTATCTTTTGGTTAGTATGAAATTAGGGTTTTATTAGATTTCCTATTGGTTAGAATAATTTGGGATTTTAGTGCAATAATTATTAATTGAAGGAATTTAGTTAAATTAGAATTTTAATTTTGGTGTTAGATTTTAAAAGAATAAGAAAATGGTAGATGAGGCCATAAAATAGTGTTAGGATAAATTAGGAAGTGTTTATAAGGTTTTAAGGCTTTAGGTTATTAAAGTGGGCCTTTAGGCCTTTGGAATGTTATTTAAATGAGGGGGAAAGCAAATAAGTGGGCTAGGGTTTTTAAGGTGAAGTAAATAAAAAAGAAAGGAAGCATTTGGGCTTTTAAGTGGGAGCCCACGAAATTATTAGATGATTGGAGGGAAAGATAAAATTTTGGGAAAGTTTAAGTTAGAAGGAGGGAAAGTTGGATTTTTGGGCTTTTAAGAGGGAGCCCACAAAAATTTAAGTTGGAAGGAGGGAAAATGAAAATTTGGGAAAGGTTATAAGGAGGGAAACTACTTGGGCTTGAAGAATTGGGCTTAGGGTTTAAGTTAAAGAGTTAGGTTAATGAGGAGTTTAGGGTTAGGTTAATGGAAGGAGGCTTAGGAAGTTTCCTAAGGCTTAAGAGGAACTAACGAAAATTTCAAGGGAGAGGCTAATGTGGTGTCGTTTTTGGCTTAGGGAATAAGTGAGAAAGAGGCAAAATTAGGTCATTCTTTGTTAAGCCATCTGAAAATCATCAAAGAGAAGAGAGTGGGAGAAGATTTCGAAAATCAAAGGAGAAAGAAGAGTGAGAAGATTTCGGCCATCAAAGAAGAAGAAGAAGAAGAAGAAGGGAGATAAGGTTTCAAAGCTATAGGAAGGTTGGTTCATGTGGTTTATTTAAGAAGGAAGGACAAAGAAAGAGGTTCTCCATCCTTAGAAGCAAAGAAGATTTCGTGGGTTTCCTATAAGGTAAGGAAATTCGAATTTCTTGGTTATATTGTTAGGGATTTTATCTTTCTTGTTTCATATTGGTGATTAGAAGAGTGATTAGAAGGAGATGTTGTTGGAGGAGAAAAAAATCAGATTGTGTATGGATTAGGGTTTTCGAAATTTAGGAAATTGATTTGTTAAAGTTTTGTTTTTCATGCTTTAAATGGATGATTGGAAGAGGTTTTAGAGAAAGAATGAGAAAGGAAAGAGTTTCCTATCATTATAAACTAGTAGGGTGATGCCGTGGGTGTCCTAGGGGAAGAAGAAGTTGAAATTTTATGGTGTTATTGTTAGGGTTTGTCTAATGGTGGTTTGGAGAGTGTGTTGTGAAGGAAAAATGAAAGAAGAAAAATTAGGGGAGCTTAGTGAAAAAAATCAGCATGCATGGATGGCTAAATGGTTGAGAATTTTCGAAAATAATGGATTAAATTGAGAGAAGTTTGAGTTAATATAGCATAGGAATGGTATAGGAAAGGTTTAGGTGAGGTTATGTAGATTGAAAGTCAAGTTTTTTTACATTCTTGAAAATTCCAGCATTGTGCTCTTTGATTAATTAGACTTGTTATGCTTTGATTAAGGTCAATTAAGACATTTGGAGCTTGAGGAAGGACAAGTTAATCAATTGCCAAGCCAAAAAAGTCAAGGTGGGTAACTTTTTAATAATTGAGTAATAAGCTACTTAAATGTCTCTTGAATGGTTTCCTATGATTTTCAAATTTTGAATGCATAATTGTTTGTGATAGCGTAAACATGTATTATGTGCCTTTCTATGTAACTATATTGTGTAAAGATTCGTGTAATTGTTTGACAAGTAACAAAGTTTCGAATATGAGACTTTGGTGATTATGTGAAAGTGACTAGTTGTAATGGCCATTTGTGGCAAATTCTTATGAATATTGTAATGTTTGAAAACTTGATTTAAAATGAGAAAGATGTGAGTATGTGATTTTGGATGAATGCCTAAAGTAAAATTGCAAGATTTCTTGGGTTTGTAGTGATCCCCTCTGTTAGCAAGTGTACACTTGTCTATTAGGCTTCTCCCGCCTGCCCCCTAGTGGCATAGGAGTTCTGAAATCGGACTCCCCTCTGTTCACGGCTACACATGGTCGCTTGTCGGACATGTGTAGTACGTCCTGTTAGGATCACTCAAACCATCTGATATGTGATTTTGTGTTATTATATGGCATTCGTTGATTTTGTTGTAAATGTTTTATTGTATTAGAACTAAAGTTGTTGAATGTTGACTTGAAATGAAATTGTTGATGCATGCTTTAGCCTATGCTTAATTATTAACCTGTTACCCACGGAGCCGTCGTGCTCACCCCCCTTTCTCCCTCCACAGGTAATGAGCGAGAAACCGGGTCGTCGCATCGGGAATAAGGCATTACTCCGATGCTTTTGTTTTGAAGTCATACTTTTGAAACACAATGTTTTGGCTAGCATTTTGGCTTTTGTAAACGTTCTTTTTTTTTTTGGAATCTTGATGTATCCGAGCTGAAATGCTATTTGAAGCATGATGTTTGCTTATTTCATGTAAATATTAAGGTTTTGAAGTTTTCATTGTATATTGGATATGTTTCCTAAGTATGTATGGATGTATGATTGTATGTTTGTAAAAGCAAGCATGAGCTTGTAGTTTCTTTATGTTTTAGAAATGAGTTTATGTTTAGAAGTTAGGTTAGAATGCCTAAGATTGCGTTGTTGCCATTTGAGTTGATGAGGTTTGGTTGTTGGATGTTTGTGTAAAATTGGAAGATTGAAGTGTTTTTGTGTAGGTGGAAGTTAGGCTGGAAATTGAAAATTTGGCTAGAGCATTTTTAGGGGAGGTGCTGTCCATTTTTAAAAAAAAATGGGCAGCCACCTTGCTTTGGGTTTTAGGGCATGTTAGAGTAAGAATTGGAGTGAGAGGTATTTCTTAAAGTTTGTAGAGCTTGTCAAGATCTTTAAAACGGTATAAAATAGGTTAATTTCTGACTTAAGATGAAAAAGTTATGGGCGCTTGAAAATTTCTGATCACTATTCATTTGGTCATTTTTACTATTCATTTGGTCATTTTCACTATTCATATAGTAATTAGCTAAACAACAACTTTAATCAAATCTTTACTTCTTTTAATGATTGAAATGACTTTTGTTTTCTTCATGAAATAAACAATAACTCTTAGCAATTCGATCTTGGGGTGAAAGGTTATAAAATGAAAAATAAATTGATTTTAAAGCAAATATAATATCTTTTCTTATTTTCCTTGATTCTTATCCATTTGACCTCCGATTTGCATGAAATTTGAAGTATTGATTAACTAGTAACATTTTCTATTCCTTTTTGGTAAAATGAGAGTGTCGGGTCATCGTTGGACTTTATGGCCAATATGTGTCGGTTTTATGCGAAATTGCGTTTTTGTGAGATATAAAGATCCGATTGAGGCGTTTTCTGTTTTCATTTGACCTAGAGGCATGGGATTTTTGGATTAGCTTAGGTATAAGAGTAATTATGGGCCCTAAGCAGATCAAATTTTATTGGAGGATAATTAGGGTAAATTTATCAAGGCTTATTCGGATGACGTGCACTTAAGTTCAATTCGAGGTTTCTTTCGTGGTGAGGGATCCCTTCCTCGTGGGATGCGCGTTCAGATGTCACGCAGGACGTCGGACACGTGTCGCACCAAGGAGGGGTTCCAACACTTATGGTATCAAAGCCAGGTTTAGATTCGGGTAGAAGGAGAACTTTAGGGTTTTCATGATTTTTATTAAATTTACATGATTTGTGTTCTTTTGCATTGTTTTAATTGATTTTACATGCTCACATGGTGATTTCGACTAAATGATGATTTTAGATGATTATAACTTGAGCGTTGCACGATACTTTTTGAATTAAAGTTTTTCACTGGTTTTATTTTGAAGGAGTAAATATGCCACCTCGGCGTAGATCCCATGAACTTCGTTCTCACTCTAGTTCCTTGAGAAAGCACAGATGAGTCGCATGTCCCACAAGATGAGGGACACACTCGGCTCTGGCTCGAGGCACCTAGTGTGCAACTTTGAGGAGCAACCTCCTCCTCCTCCGCTATACTGCGATAGATCCACAGTTTTCGAGGCCTTTACCTGCATTCACCTTGGCCATGGGACAAGGATCTCGAGCTCGGCCTTGACTCCGGTGATTAAGGCGGCGGTATGACAAATTCTGAGTATGGTGCGGTGGACTTTCATGGTACCACCAATCCCGAGGAAGTGAAGCTTGGATGAAAAGAACGAGAGGGTCTGAGTGCGGATGAAATGCATGATAAGGAGAAGCTTGAGTATCAGGTGAGTCTATTGCGGGGAATGCTCTTCCTTTGGTTGGAGTCGGTGCCACAAAGTCGAGTTGTACCTCCGTGTTATCATGGAGGATTTTGAGAATTATTCAAGAAAAGTACTTCTCCGGGTGTATATGCAAGAAAAGGCCAAAGAGTTTATGAATTTGGCTCGTAGGAGTGTCTGTTAGTGAGTATGGTGAGATTCACCCAATTGTCTCGGTATCACGATATATGGTGCTAATGAGGAAGACAAGTGCAGGGAAGTTTGAAGGAGGCCTCCACAGGGAAGCAGGAGAAGGTAGTGATTCATAATTTTTCGATTATCGGTGGTGGATCGGCACTCAGTAGAAAAAGCGGAGAACATCGAGACAGGAGGTGGCGAGGAAAAGGGCGACAGCTTCCTAGGAGAGGGGTAGTGTTGAGACTTTCGAGGGTGAGAAGAGTTTTAGTGTCTGAGTCGAGGAGGCATGGCGCCTCTCGTGAGCGAGCAATTTAGGCGAGAATCGGTGCAGACCTCCTCGGTGGGAGGAAGCAGCGGAGATGAGAGAGAGCAAGAACCCCTCTATGTGAGCATTGTAGGAACCCACATCGGGGTGAATGTAAATAAATGTCAGTGCTTGCTTCAAGTGTAGAGAGAAGGGACACATAATTAGAGACTGTCCTCTGTGGGCCCGAGGGGTAGGATCTCAGTCACAGGCTCATAGGAGAGTGGAGACAGTGGGGACGGACCGGTTTACAGGTGGGCGATTACAGGTCGATGAGGAAGCCCATGCCGCCAGGGAGATCGAGAGGGCAAGCACAGGCTCGGGTGTTTGCTATGACTCGAGAGGAGGCTGCAGCCGCACCGGAAGTTGTTACTGGTATGGCTCAGCTTTTTTATTTTGATGTTTATGTTCTCTTTGATTCTGGTTCCACCCATTCCTTTGTCTCTGCGAATGTGTTATTGCCGGTATGCGATCGCTTCTTTTGGATGAGTTTACATTTGTTAGTACTCGTTAGGGAGGATCATATCGTGAGCGGATCTTTCGAGATTACGAGCTTGCGATTGATGGATCTAGTTTGGTAGTGGATCTACTACCTCTAGATCTGAAGGGTTAGATGTGATCGTCGGAATGGGCGTGATGGAGAAGTATAAAGGCGGGCTGGATTGTGGTAAAAGGAAGTGGAATTTGATGCTGGTGAGGGTCGAAAGTAGTTTTCGGAGGAGATGAAAGTTGACACTGCCATAGCTTGTTTCAGCTTTGTTAACTGATAGACTGATGGGAAGAGGCTGTAAAACCTTCTTGGCGTGTATTCTAGATACCAGTGTGAAGGAGAGTAAGGTGGAGGATATTCCCATTGTGAGGAAATTTCCTGATATGTTTCCTGAGGAGTTGCCCGGTTTGCCACCGGAGAGGGAGATTGAGTTTGCTATTGATTTGGCTCCCGGGACAGCTCCTATTTCGATTCCACCTTACAGGATGGCTCCAGCTAAGCTGAAAGAGCTAAAAGAACAGTTGGAGGATTTGTTAGAGAAGGGATTCATTAGGCCGAGTTTCTCACCTTGGGGAGCGCCGGTCTTGTTTGTTAGAAAGAAAGATGGAACCTGGAGAATGTGCATTGACTATAGGAGGCTAAATAAGGTGACAGTGAAAAACAAGTATCCATTGCCCCGGATAGATGACTTGTTTGATCACCGCAAGGAGTAACGGTCTTCTCAAGATTGATCTCGAGTGCGGCTACCATCAACTCAGATTAAGGAGTGCGATGTGAGCAAGACGACCTTGAGACACCAGTATGGCCATTATGAATTTCTGGTTATGCCTTTCGGACAGACCAATGCTCCTGCTGCTTTTATGGATTTGATGAATAGGGTCTTTAAGGAGTTTCTGGATCAGTTTGTTATCGTGTTTATCGATGACATTCTGGTGTATTCCAGGAGTGAGGGAGATCATGAGAAGCACTTGAGGATTGTATTGCAGAGACTGAGGGAGAGAGAATTGTATGTCAAATTCATGAAATGTGAATTTTGGCTGCGTGAGGTGGTCTTTCTTGGTCATATCGTTTCTGAGAATGGGGTGCATGTAGACCCAAAGAAAGTTGAAGCTGTAGTAAATTGGCACGCTCCGACGACAGTGAAAGAGGTGAGGAGCTTTCTGGGTTTAGCTGGTTACTATAGGAGATTTGTGGAGGGATTTTCCTTGATTGCTGCTCCTTTGACTAAGTTATTAAGGAAAAATCAGAAATTTGTCTGGAGTGATGAATGCCAGAGAAGTTTTGAGGAGCTGAAGCACAGATTGACTAGTGCACCAATTCTAGCTTTGCCCACAGGAGATGGGAGTTTTTCTGTGTATAGTGATGCTTCTAGAAAGGGGTTAGGATGTGTGCTTATGCAGGAAGATAAGGTGATAGCATATGCCTCACGGCAGCTAAAGCCTTATGAGGTGAATTATCCGACTCATGATTTGGAGTTAGCAGCAGTGATCTTTACTTTGAAGATCTGGAGACATTATTTGTATGGAGTGCAAACCAGGATCTTCACAGATCACAAGAGTCTCAAATATCTGTTGAGTCAGAAAGAGCTGAATTTGAGATAGAGGCGATGGATTGAGCTGCTCAAGGATTATGACCTGTTAATTGAGTATCATCCGAGTAAGGCAAATGTAGTTGCAGATGTCTTGAGCAGTAAGTCTTCCATAACATATGTGTAGACAGTCTATCTGCCGCTATTGGAAGAGATGGCTAAGCTCAGGATCAGTTTGACGCAGGAAGAGTCTGATTGCATTTGCTACTTTCAGGGTAAGACCAATCCTCAGAGAGAAAGTGAAAGAGTTGCAGGGTCAGGATCCCGAGTTGAGTAAGTTGTGGGAAGAGGTGCAGAGAGGTAAAGAGTCTGATATGGTGCTAAGTGATGATGGAGTCCTGACAGTCAAGAATAGGCTCTGTATTCCTGATGTTAAGGAGGTTAAAGAAGAGATTCTGGATGAGGCACACAATGCACCTTATGTTATGCACCTAGGCAGTACCAGGATGTACAGGGATCTCAGCGAACATTTTTGGTGGAGAGGTATGAAGAAAGATGTGGCTGAGTATGTGAGCAAGTGTCTAGTGTGTCAACAGGTCAAGGCTGAACATCAGGCACCTTCAAGCCAGTTGAGGCCATTATCCATTCCTGAGTGGAAATGGCAGAGAGTCACTATGGATTTTCTGATGGGATTGCCCAGGACCAGTAGGAGGCATGATGCCATATGGGTGATTGTAGATAGATTGACAAAATCAGCCCATTTTCTGGCAATCAGACAAACAGATCCTCTGCATGTGCTAGCTAAGAAGTATATTGATGAGGTGGTAAGATTGCATGGGATCCCGGATTCGATTGTATATGATCGGGACCCTAGCTTTACTTTGAGATTTTGGGGCAGTTTGCAGGAGGCTATGGGCACTAAGTTGAATTTCAGTACTGCTTTCCATCCTCAGACTGATGGTCAGTCTGAGAGGACCATTCGGACTCTAGAGGGAATGCTCAGGGCTTGTGTGATGGATTTTAGTGGGGCATGGGATGAACACTTTCCTTTGATCGAATTTGCATATAATAATTCGTATCATTCGAGCATTCAGATGGCTCCTTATGAGGCTCTTTATGGGAGGAGATGTAGGACTCCAGTGTGTTGGGATGCAGAGGGAGACAGGAGACTTTTGGGTCTAGAGTTGATACAGATGACCGTTGATAAGGTCAATGTAGCGCCCCCTCACCGTAAGGGTACATATCGGGAAACCCGAAGGTCGCTCCGACACGTATCCCACGATAAGGGTGCACTACCAGAACATTTTCCAATAATATCCACATGGCATCGAAATAAATAAAACCATAAAATATCACAATAGCATAAATCAGTAAATTTGAATCCAAAATAATAATCATCTGGTACAGTCATCCACTGACAGAATAGACAAGTCTATCAGTCTCCTAACAAAACCAAAAGGAAAGCGATCTGAGCATCTATCCTAAGCCATCCTCAAAAGCTAACCCAAATTGACCGACACATGAACCATCACAGTATCTTGCCAGCAGCTTGCACGGCAGGAAAGAATATCTTCGGAGCTAGGAGTCTACTCAACAGTCCTGAAAAAAATAGGTTGCAATTTTGGGTGAGTTTGCGAACTCAGTGAGAAACCATCATCGATGGTTCACTCAAACCATGCATTACGCAAATCGCGTACAGCACGACACGGTAATATCAATTAACAGTATTTTATAATAGTGTACAGTTGTCTATATTAGTGTATCGTATCAGTAACAATATTACAATAGTATAGAACAGTTTACAGTATGGCATCATAACTTGCAGTAAATCATGGCATCACACGGTTCAGTAATCGTCACACAATTTAGCAATTCAATCAGTCATGTATATAATGCATATGAGACTCTTTCCGGTTATTCAGTATTGTGCCCAAGTGCTCAGTCAGTGTTTAGTGGGGGAAGCGCGTGTGATTTCTCCCTGCGGGCTGGGCGAGATCAATGTTCGAGCTCGAGGCTCTTTTCAAAGATAATAGCAACTTGGGACACGTCCATTATCGATCATGCATTTATGCATGCGATGCAATATTCGATAATTCAAGATTGATGATTGATAATTTCTGATGTATGGCTATAAAGCCCGGTATGTCGATTCGATGTCATACAATAATTCATTCGATCAAGATAAGCATGCAATTCAATCCAATAAATTTCGGTAATCATGTAATAGTCCAGTCTAATTCAGTAGTAGCATGCAATTCGATCCTAATCACGCTAGTAGACATACAGTTCACCTTTGCAAGTAATTCATACAGAGCATATAACAATCAGGAATTTGAGAAACCAACTAGGTTACTCACCTGTAACTTCCGAGCTACTGCCTGGAAGTCCCAACAATGTCTGTGGAATGACGGTCCATCGGTGCCTCTATAACAGTAAGGTACAGTTCATTACTAATTGCTCAATTAAACGATGCAAGAATGCTTATGTCTCGGTCTTGATGATGTACAATGCATGTTCACGATTTTCCGGTGCTAAATCCCAATTTCGGTACTATAAGCCCAATTCTATCTCTTTGTTCAATGATCCACAATTATTTGATCCATTCCTAAAATCCAGTCAATTTTCCTCAATTCGAATCCCCTATAGCAATTTCCTATTTATCGGGTCAAAACCTCAATTACAAATCCCAATCAAAACTCCAATAGCCTCAATTTAACACTTAGGTCACACTATGAATCACAATTGACCCTAAATCTCTATAATTCAATACCATTTGAATCAAATCTAATTCCCATAATTATTCTCAGTAGTAGACCTTTTTCTCCTAGTCCGTAACGAATCTGAAATCACCTCAATTGGAGGTCTATACCATAAGTTATGCCCAATTAAGCCACAATTGAACCAATGAAACAATCCCCTCGTTGCGACCTTGCGGCCTTCGTCGCGACCTTGCGGCCTTCGCCACGACACACGGATCGATCGCTCGTTGCGACGCAACATTGTCTCCGCTCGTCGCGACGCCTCGATGTGCACGTCGCGACTAATACATTTAATTTAATTCAACTTACTCGTCGCGACGAAGCCCAAAAGCTTCTGCGCTCGTCGCGACGCGCGACGGTCCGATCGTCTTCTCCGATCGATTTCCGCCATTAATGCCATTAATAACCTCCATTAATACACTCCAACTACTCAAATCTACTCTAATAAACACCATAAATGCAGTAGAAACCATAAATAACAACATTAATACTCTTAAAACTTACCAAAATCACAGATCAATCCACAACTCTCAAAATCCACCGTAAACTCTAGAAATCCTTCAAATCCTCTGATCTACCAATATCAAAGCTTCCAACCTTTAACAACCATTAAAACATGTTAGACTAACATCCATGAAAAGAACCCATAAGAGAAAATCAAGAAATCCTCACCAATGAGAGGAAATCAAGAACGCCGTAGAGGGAGAGAGGAGAAGCTCGCATGCCTTAGCAAAATTTTTCCCCAAAATTGCTAAACCCTAACTATTTATAAACATAAGTCTCCGAAGCAGTCCGAATTTCAGTCTCTAAATTTCAAGGACTCATCATCTTTATTTCTTAACAGTATAACTCTCAATTTTTCCATTGCCATTGGACCATTCTTTCGATCTTATCTGATCGATCTATTGGTCTCTCAAATATTTCCGGTCCGGGCATTTTCTCCCGAATTTTCCAAAAATTTCCTATAAGCCACTATAAAATACCAGTCACTTATAAACTATTCTAAATCAGTCACTTGAACCCAATAATTCCTAATTCCTTATTAATCACGATTCAGTCAGTCCAGTCAGTTCAAGCTCACAAACAATGCCGGAAAATCATGAATGCATGACCTATGATTAAATGTATATGCAAGAAATCAGTTCCTCTATAATTAGAGGCCAGTAACATATTAAATCAGTAAATGCAATGCAGTCTATCAATCTAACCCATAATTACCAAAATGCCCTTACTAACAGTAACGGGATGTTACAATTCACCCCTCCTAATTAAAATTTCGTCCTCGAAATTTCATATACGATTGATCCGGAAGATAGGGGACTTAGTCCACTCCTTTCTATACTGATTCTCACTCATTTTCTTATAATGATTTGCAAATCCTCACACTCGGTACCAGAAACACATTTATCGGATCTTAACACAGTTTCTTAATCCAATCCATAGAACACTTTGTGAATCAGAATCATCTTTTAGATTTTAACCCGCTTTACCAATCTATTTACACGACGGTCGCATAAAGGCCATTTAGTAACAAATTTAGTTTCCTATCTACCTTTATCTTCCTTTATGCATTTTGGCCAACGCTACACACTTCGAAATATTTCATCGATTTACTTATCAGATTACATCTCTTTAACGTTAAAACACTGATTTCATCAGATTCTCATAACCATGATCCTACTCAATTCGACTCATTGTCATTAACTTGGATCGCTCAACCCCTTGTTCTAATTCATTTCACTTATCATTATCAACACAAATCAATCATAGTCTTCGACTATGTTCAGATCTTGTTCACTCTAATGTAGGGGTTAACGACTTCTTATGCACTGTTCGAATGGTAACATCAAAATAATGCCTCAATCTGTTTTGCCAGTCACTAATATACACACTGATCCGGAATTCCCATAACTAATAATGACACATTTCTTTTCAGTTCTTTCAAATTCACTATTACCTCGATCACTATCAATTTGATTATTCCTGGTCATGTCTGAAATATTTCTGTCCAACTAGTATCAGAACAATATCCAACGCAATAAATTCCAGTCATCAATTATAATACAGTTCAAGAGATTATACTTATCTCTATGCACATAAAACTACTTTACACTATTCTCTCCATATCTCTCATATCAACTTAGTACTTCCAAACATTTTACATAAAAAAATTTACGAGCCAATAATCCCTTCAATGTCATGACTAATTTCTCCTTACTATTCAGTAATCCTATTACACAGTCGGGTTCCTTACGTTAACACAATGCACATTTCCTCAGTAACAGAGTCTACCTCTCACACTTGAGTTCCACTAGAATCAGGTCTCCCAATAACGACTTTTATTCACTTCAATTTATTTCCAGTTTATCCTTTTGTTGCTAAATTCTTTAGTTATCATCATCCGATCAACTCCGGTATCCACTACGACCTCAGGGCACTGTGAGCACAATCAATCACTCCATCCACAAAATCACATCTATCTCCTATACAAGTATACTACCTTAGGGTGTACTCACCTCTAACCCTAACTGTAACCTTTCTCCATCCACATGCAGTCTACATGCTGAATGCGATGCAATGCAGTACAATGAAAAGAATAAGTGGATCCAAGATCCAACAATGCATATGCTTCAAACCAGAAATTAGAAGCATACCCGCGACAGCATCCGGGGAATCCTGGGTCTCCTGTCGAGTCATGGCATAGACCCTAGCCTGAGACTGCTGTCTGCTGCTCAGGTCCTCAGACCTCAATGCTGATCCCTCTACTTGACCTCGACCTCGGCCTCTCCATCCGGATCCACTTCTACGGCTTTGCTGTGCCGGGGTATTGCTACCAGATCTTTCAGTCATGGCAGACTGGGCTCCCACAGTCTCGGGGCAATTCCTCACTAGGTGGTCCATCGAACCACACCTCAGCGAGCTCAGGACAGCCATCGACACTCTCCACGTGTCTCTCTTGCACAATGCTCACATAGAGGAATAGATCGCCTCAACCTCTAGCTTGCCTCTGTCACTACCGATCATGCAAAGCCATCTCTCTGTCCATGAACTGTCTGTCTAGCCCCTCCTGCGGACCTGAAGGGCCTACTCTGACGCTTGCTGTATTCTCTGCCAAAGATTCCGCTCTATCACTAGATCTCTTATGACAGTCCCCGACTGATCTCAACCATACTGCGCCTCGGCAGCCTACTCTATCCTCATCGCAGCAGCCCTCAACTCAATGAAATTGCTCATGTCGACTGGTCAAGAGGGTGCGGATCTCCAGTTGAGTCCGCCCTCAAACGCCGACACTTGTCGACCTCGAAGCCACCAAAGGAAGAAGCGTAAACTAACAACTCGTTGAACCACTTCATAATCGCCACGGTCATACCGCCTCGTCTCATTTCTAGAACTCTTGCAACTTCATGTCCAGATAAATCTTGGGCATGAAATTATCCTGAACGCCTCGAAAAGTCACCCATGTCGATTAATGCGGTGCGGTGGTCTTGCCTTAACGCTCTTCCACCATCGATATGCGAACCACGTAACGTAGAAACCGTGAGTCGAAGCGCTCATCCGGTTCCGCGATCCATTTGATCGAGGACTCTCTCGGTCCTCTCTAGCTATCCTCGACCTCCGCAGGTCGGCTATCATAAAATTCAATCGCCCCGCTTTGAATCGATCATATCTCCGTTCCCGTCTCACAGGAACTCGAGGAGGCAACTCCTCTGAATGAAGCGCAGGAGACTCCCTACTAGCTCCTACGGATTCCAGGTCAGCTGGTTGTTCCACTCGATCTCCCAGTACGGATGACCTAATATAGACAAGAAATTCTGATCAGTTCCACTATCCTTTCTGTAATTCCAGCTTAAATTTCACTAATATCAAAAGATGCCAAACCATGCTCTGATACCACTAAATGTAGCGCCCCCTTACCGTAAGGGTACATATCGGGAAACCCAAAGGTCACTCCGACACGTATCCCACGATAAGGATGCACTACCAGAACATTTTCCAATAATATCCACATAGCATCGAAATAAATAAAACCATAAAATATCACAATAGCATAAATCAGTAAATTTGAATCCAAAATAATAATCATCTCTGCATACAGGTCATTCATCGATGTAATAGACAAGTCTATCAGTCTCCTAACAAAACTAAAAAAAACACTGATACAAGCATCTATCCTAAGCCATCCTCAAAAGCTAACCCAAATGAGGCGACATGAGCCATCGCGTATCTTGCCAAAGTACTTGCACGAGGAAAGAATATCTTGAGCTAGGAGTCTACTCAGCAAATCTGAAAAAATAGGTTGCAATTTTGGGTGAGTTTGCGAACTCAAGAGAAACCATCATCGATGGTTCACTCAAACCATGCAATCGCAAATCGCGTCTGACACGACACGGTAATATCAATTAACGGTATTTTATAACGATTATACGATGCGATACATATTAGTGTATCGATCAAGAAACAATATTACGATAGTATAGAGCGAGCTTCTGATATGGCATCATAACTTACGAGAAATCATGGCATCACACGGTTCGATGTCGTCACACAATTTAGCAATTCAATCACCATGTATATAATGCATATGAGACTCTTTCCGGTTATTCATGATTGTGCCCAAGTGCTCGATCGGTGTTCGATGGGGGCGCGTCGTGATTTCTCCCTCGGGCTAGGCCCGTCAATGCGATGTTCGAGCTCGAGGCTCTTTTCAAAGATAATAGCAACTTGGGACACGTCCATTATCTCGATCATGCATTTATGCATGCGATGCAATGTTCGATAATTGATATTCAAAGATTGAAGAATTTACGATGTATGGCTATAAAGCCCAAGATGTCAGATTCGGTATCATCAAGAATTGATTCAAGATGCATAAAGCATGCAATTCAATCCAATAAATTTCGGTAATCATGTAATAGTCCAGTCTAATTCAGTAGTAGCATGCAATTCGATCCTAATCACGCTAGTAGTCATACAGTTCACCTTTGCAAGTAATTCATACAAAGCATATAACAATCAGGAATTTGAGAAACCAACTAGATTACTCACCTGTAACTTCCGAGCTACTGCCTGGAAGTCCCAACAATGTCCGTGGAACGACGGTCCATCGGTGCCTCTATAACAGTAAGGTACAGTTCATTACTAATTGCTCAATTAAACAGTACAGTAATGCTTATGTCTCAGTGCAGTAGTGTACAATGCATGTTCACGATTTTCCGGTGCTAAATCCCAATTTCGGTACTATAAGCCCAATTCTATCTCTTTGTTCAATGATCAACAATTATTTGATCCATTCCTAAAATCCAGTCAATTTTCCTCAATTCGAATCCCCTATAGCAATTTCCTATTTATCGGGTCAAAACCTCAATTACAAATCTCAATCAAAACTCCAATAGCCTCAATTTGACACTTAGGTCACACTATGAATCACAATTGACCCTAAATCTCTATAATTCAATACCATTTGAATCAAATCTAATTCTCATAATTATTCTCAGTAGTAGACCTTTTTCCCCTAGTCCGTAACGAATCTGGAATCACCTCAATTGGAGGTCTATACCATAAGTTATGCCCAATTAAGCCACAATTGAACCAATGAAACAATCCCCTCGTCGCGACCTTACGGCCTTCGCCGCGACACACGGATCGATCGCTCGTCGCGACGCAACATTGTCTCCGCTCGTCGCGACGCCTCGATGTGCACGTCGCGACTAATACATTTAATTTAATTCAACTTACTCGTCATGATTTAAACCCAAAGTTGGCGCTCGTCATGACGCCGACGGTCCGATCATCTTCTCCGATCGATTTCTGCCATTAATGCCATTAATAACCTCCATTAATACACTCCAACTACTCAAATCTACTCTAATAAACACCATAAATGCAGTAGAAACCATAAATAACAACATTAATACTCTTAAAACTTACCAAAATCACAGATCAATCCACAACTCTCAAAATCCACCGTAAACCCTAAAAATCCTTCAAATCCTCCGATCTACCAATATCAAAGCTTCCAACCTTTAACAACCATTAAAACATGTTAGACTAACATCCATGAAAAGAACCTGGTTGGGTCGGCAATATTGGGCCCAAGTCCAATATTACGGGCCGATCGATCAATCTCACAACCATGGCTTAATCTGGTCTAATCTATATATCCACGTTTTTAGCATAGGAAAATCTCCCATACGCGCACGTAAGAAACGTAAAGACCCAAAACCTAGCGAGAAAGCGTATATAAGGTATTATTCTCTCTTAACCAAGGTACAAGATCATAACCTAGTTGCTTTCTACGATCCAGATTAACCTTACCTCCACCAAAGACTTACTTGGCGTCGGAGGGCAAATCGGGATTTCACCCCGACGTGCCTTCCATTTGTTTTGCAGAGACTTTTTCACCAAGATCGCTTCAACGGACATCGAGACATGGATCGAGCAGCAATAACCCGATTCAGCCGAATCCGCGAGAACCATTTGGCGCCCACCGTGGGGCCCGACGTCCGGAACCACGCCCGAACCACTCAAATCGGCCATGCGGCGGCAACGAATCTCGACGTGTCATTGTCACGGCTCTGACGATCAGCGCTTAGGTTTGCTGTTGCCTACCATTATACCGCTTTGCCGCATGTCTCACACACGGAATCCTCACATCCGAATGATCGCTGCACCTCGGACTTTTGAGCAAGAGGAACAGAGCGCTGCTGCGGAGGATAATGTCGCGTTCGACACACATACAAATCCCCAACACCGATCGAAGCGCACCCTCCTCGGTCGTGCACACCACTTTGACTTCGAAGCGAGATAGAGGAGGCGCGGTTTGTTGATCCGACAAATCTGCGACCTCGGCAACAAAGAACCACCCGAGACCGCCACAAGACGGCCAACCGCCCGACAAACTAGCGTGACAAACGATCATCGCTATTTGAAGCCCTAGAAAAACGCGGATGATCGGTCTCACGCGCCATGAAGTTACCGAATGCATCGCCCGTCGGCGCAATCTGACTCTCCTTTACTTTGGAGATTTTGGATAGTCTCCATATACGCACAAAAAATACCAACACCCGAGAAGTATAATGGGAAAACCAACCCCGGACTACATGCAAGACTTCCGGTCCATGATGAGCCTACATTGCGCTCCGGACGCTATCCAATGCAAGGCTTTCATACTGACTTTCCAAGAGGGAGCTCATGATGGTTCAACAAATTACCCCAGTGTCAGATAACATGCTTCAAGATTTCAGATCGCTCTTCCCGAACCAATTCGCCACCAAGATGGCGACCGCAGAAGACGGCTTTGAGGTGATGCAACTCACCCAAGGAAGGAATGAGAGTTCATGGGAGTTCATCACTCGGTTTAATAATGAAGCGGTCGAGGTACCCGACCTCACGCTTTCGTCTATCTTTGGCCGCCCTCATGAGCAATCTGAGAGCGAGGAGTTCAAAAATCGCTAGCTCTCGATCAGCCCGATCTATTCAGAGATCGATCTTGAAGCGGATAAGTACATTCATTTCGAGGAGGTGTTAAAAACACAAAGCGCCGAAAGCGCGATCATCGGGGTCGAGTGGTAGGTGATGAGCCTCACAAAAGACAGAGAGACCAGTCGACCTGGAGAAAGCCGAGCGGCAGGCATTGGAATCAACAAGACTTTACCCCGCTTAACAAACGATACGCGGAAGTCTTGACGGCTATGATAGCGGAGGGGGAAACTATCCGAGAGCCTGAAAAAATGAAAACCCCCTACAGGGACAGAAACACTAGTGTGTATTGCCGTTTCCACAAAGAAGTCGGACATGACACGGAAGATTGTGGCAATCAAGAAAGAGATTGAATTGCTCATACGTAGGGAAGATTAGGCCGATTTGTGAAACAAGGGCAAAATGCCGACAGGGACAATCAGCGTAGAACAGGTCGGCCAAACAATAGGCGACCACCCTGGAGGCGAAATGACAGGAATGACGGGGGGAGGCAGAACACCAATGCCGATAACCAACAAGAAAGAAGAGGGCGGTCAAGGGAAAGAAACGACGGAAATGCCGAACAACAGGATGACCGACCAACTGGGGTCATAAACACAATATTCGGTGGAAATGCGGCGGGGGGATCCACCACTAAAGGCAGGAAAAGATACGCCAAACAGGTCGGCGAAGACGTGCCCATCAAGAAGCCGAAAGAGAACGACGGAATGATTTCTTTCGACGAGTCAGACCTAAATGGAGTAAATTGCCCGCATGATGACGCCCTCGTCGTAAACCTTAATATGGACGGTTACGAGGTGAAACGGGTGATGATAGACACGCGGCAGCTTCGGTCGACCTGCTATATTACGAGGCTTTCAAGCAGATGAAGGTGCCCGAAGAGCGCCTACTACCTACGGACGGCCCCATCAAGGGAGTGACAGGGGCGTCAGCTTACCCGTTCGCTCGGGTAAATTTGAAAGTGAAGTTCGGGCAGAAGCCATGTCAAGTAGAAAGGAACGTTGAGTTCTTAGTCGTTAAATTCCATGGGCGATAACGCGATAATCGGCCGGCTACACTAAATGCCCTTAGATCGGTCGTCTCCACTTACCACCAAAACATGAAATTTCCGACACCACGGAGTCTGAGTTGTCGAGGCCAGTAAAATTGCTAGAGAATGCTATTTAGCGAGACGAAGACATTAGATGGTACGGTGGTACTTACGAGCTCTCTTGATGTGAGAGCCGATTTAAAAGGTGGAAAGGATAAATCCGGTGGAAGAAACGCAAAGAGTCGTGCTGGATGAAGCCGACCTCTCTAAATTTACAAACCTAGGCTCCGGGCTGCAGGGAGACCTGGTTAAAGAAATCATGGACCGTCTCATGGAAAATAAATCGATCTTCGCCTTGGGTACCAAGCGACATGCCCGGAATCTCTCGATCGGTCACATCTCACTCCCTCGGCATTCGGCATGACTATAAGCCGATCAGACAAAAGAAGCGATGCCACAGCAAAGAACGACAGGGGGTGATCAAGAAGGAAGTAGCGAAACTGCTAGAGGCCGGATTCATCCGAGAAGTCAAATACCCGGAGTGGCTCGCCAACGTGGTGTTGGTAAAAAAGAAGAACGGGAAATGGAGAATGTGTATAGACTTCACCGACCTGAACAAAGCGTGTCCAAAGGATAGCTTCCCGCTGCCTAAGATCGATCAGTTGGTGGACTCCACTTGAGGAACGAGCTTTCGACTTCCCTGGATGCCTTCTCGGGCATCATCGATCCAAATGAGCACGGAAGGCGAAGAAAAGACCGCCTTCATAACCCACCAAGGCACTTTTGCTACCAAGTAATGCCTTCGATTCGAAAAGCAGCAAAGGCGACCTATCAACGGCTCGTCACGAAGTCTTTAAACAATGATAGGCGGACGGTGGAAGCTTATGTGGATGATATGGTGATAAAGAGTAAGGCGTCATGAGCATGTGCGAGATCTCAAAGAAGTCTTCGGACTTTAAATAAGTTCCAGATGAAGCTAAACCCGAAAATGCGTCTTGAGGTAGCATCCGGAAAATTCTCGGGTTTATGATCACTCGTGAGGAATCGAAGCCAATCCAGAAGATTGAAGCCATCATACGATGTCCTCGCCACAATGCTTGAAAGACGTGCAGATTCGACCGGTCGGGTAGTTTATTTGAAAGCGATTTATTTCTAGATTGGGAGACAAGTGCCTCCCATTTTCAAGGTCCCGAGGAAAGCAAATGTAACCCGGTTCAATGGCGGATGAGTGTGAAAAGCTTTCCAACACTTGAAACAATATTTGTCTAGACCGCCTGCTCGCAAGCCCTACCGAGGGAAACCCTGATTCTATATTTGGCCGTCACGGAAGGGTCGATCAGCACGGTACTTATTCGATCCGAAGGAGGCGAGCAACACCCCGTCTACTACGTCAGCAAAGTGTTGACCGGGGTAAACGCGATCTGGCGCCTATAGAGAAGCTAACACTCTCTTTGATAATGGCAGCCAGAAAGCTGAGACCTTACTTCCAAAGTCATACCGTTGAGGTATGGACCGATCAACCCCTCAGGCAGTGCCTCCAAAAGCCTGAAACCTCGGGTCGGCTGATAAAGTGGGCGGTAGAACTAGGAGAGTTCGATATTCAATACAAGCCCCGCACGACCATCAAAGCACAAGTGTTGGCAGATTTCATTGCAGAGATGAGCCAACCGAGCTCGAAGGACGAGCAGTTCCCCGCCTGGAATTTGTTCGTCGACGGGTCATCCAATGCCGAGGGATGCGGAGCAGGAGTAGTGCTAATTAGCCCGCATACGGATGAGAAAATGGAGTACGCCCTCTACTGGAATTCAGGCCTCAATAATGAAGCAGCGATACGAGGCTTTGATAGCCGGCCTCCAACTAGCCAGGGAGATGGAAGTACGGCATTTGAAGATATATAGTGATAGCCAAGTGGTGGTCGGCCAAGTCACCGGGGAGTATGAGGCCAAGGGAAATAACATGATCAAGTATCTCGAGCTGGTAAAGCAAGAATTGAGCAACTTCGGACAATATTCAATCAGCAGAGTAGAGCGAGCTCAGAACGCTAGGGCGGACGCGCTCTCAAAAATAGCTTCCGATCGTGATGCCGTAAACAATATTCTGGTCGAACGACTAGACCGTCCTAGCATCCGGAAAGCCGATGAAGTTCTTAACATAAATACTGATCGACCGGGCTGGACGGAACCGATCATGCAATACCTTTTAGAAGAAAGCAACCGAAGACCCATCGAGTCCGTGAAGTTAAGGAGGAAGGCGGCGAATATACGGTCGTCAATGATGTTCTCAGATAAGCGGTCCCACGATGGCCGCTACTTGATGCTGAATGAGGAAGAAGCCGAAGCAGCAATGGCGAAGTCCATGAAGGATGTCGGAAATCATATAGGGGCGGAGGTTAGCTCACCGGTTGATCGAACGAAGTACTTCTTGCCAACGATGAGAAGAGATTGTCGAAAAAAGGTCGACCGGTCGAAGCTTCGCCAGAGAAAACAAGAATGTCTCACCAACCTACCGAACGAATGATGATCGAAGTCATCCTATCCCTTTCGCTCGATGGGGAATGGATATCTGGGGCCTTTCCCCTCGGTCCCGGACAAAAGAAATTCTTGATAGTGGCGGTGGAATATTTCACCAAGTGGGTAGAAGCGGAATCATGTGCTACAATAACCGAGGGAAAATGGAAAGCTTCATAAAGAAGAACATCTCGTGCCGCTTTTGGAATGCCTATGGTGTTGATCACGATAATGGCGGCGATTCGACAATGACAAATTTAGAGATTTCGCAATCGGCTAAAGATCGAGCTACTGTTAACTTCGGTCGCCCATCCCCAAAGTAACGGTCTCATGAAAACACCAACAAAAAGATAATGAACGCCTCAAGAAGCGCCTAGACGGAGAAAGACTTGGGTAGAGGAAGTAGATGAAGTATTGTGGGCGTATAGAACCACACGAACGGAGCCACAAAGTAAACGCCATTTTGGATGACCTTGAAGCGAAGCTTTGGTCCCGGTTGAGGCGGCATTGCCTAATCGAGGGTGTCGGGTTACGAGGAAGAGCAAATGACGAGGTCCGTAGAGTGAAACTCGCCTCCTTAGCGAGGACAGAGAAAGGGCACCGCTTCGCTCGGAAGCCATCGTGCAAAAGGCGACTAAGTTCTACAATGTATGGGTCAAGCCGAGCGGTGTAAAGGTCGGAGGATACGCCCCACGAAAATTGAGGCACCGAAAGCATCCCAAAAGCTCGGACAGACGTGGGAAGGACCTATCGAGTGATTAAGCAAGCGGGCATGGTTCTTACATCCTTAGCGATGAGAAAGGGAAAATTCTACCAAGGCCATGGAATTCACATAACTTGAAAGCTTTCTACCAATAGATAAGTATTCATGCTAGTTAATCTTTCTTTGTTATCATTTACGTATACATGTGGGTACCTTTTTCCCATCCTTGCCGGGCAGGTTTTTAACGGCCCACACCCTCGTTATCATCAATAAAGGGGTTTTTCAGATTTCTTGGCAATAACAAAGTTACATTACATTTGGCAAAGAGTAGAAAATCCAATTAACCACCGCCGGCAAATCTCCATAGTCGACCTCGATCGATCGATCGCCAGACGAGATCCTCGGGCGCCATCACTATGGCTTCGGTAACTCCTTAGATCGACCTCGCCGATCGGTCGCCAGACGAGATCCCAGGGCGCCATCACTATGGCTCGGTAACTCCATAGTCGACCTCGATCGATCGGTCGCCAGGCGAGATCCTCGACGCCATCACTATGGCTCGGTAACTCCTTAGATCGACCTCGATCGATCGGTCGCCGAAACGAGATCCTCGACGCCATCACTATGGCTCGGTAATTCCATAGTCGACCTCGATCGATCGGTCGCCAGACGAGATCCTCGACGCCATCACTATGGCTCGGTAACTCCATAGTCGACCTCGCCGATCGGTCGCCAGACGAGATCACTCGACGCCATCACTATGGCTCGGTAACTTCCATAGGTCGACCTCGATCGATCGGTCGCCAGACAAGATCCTCGACGCCATCACTATGGCTCGGTAATTCCATAGTCGACCTCGATCGATCGGTCGCCAGACGAGATCACTCGACGCCATCACTATGGCTTCGGTAACTCCTTAGATCGACCTCGCCGACGGTCGCCAGACGAGATCCTCGGGCGCCATCACTATGGCTTCGGAACTCCTTAGATCGACCTCGATCGATCGGTCGCCAGACGAGATCCTCGACGCCATCACTAGGGCTCGGTAACTCCATAGGTCGACCTCAGTCGATCGGTCGCCAGGACGAGATCCCTGGGACGCCATCACTATGGCTCGGTAACTCCATAGGTCGACCTCAGTCGATCGGTCGCCAGGACGAGATACCTAGGATGCCATCACTTTGGCTCGGTATATCCATAGATCGACCTCATTCGACAGGTCGCCAGGACAAGATCCCTGGGACCTCGCTCGGAAGTCTCCATAGACCGACTACTGTCGGTCGGGTCGCCCAAAACGAGACTTCTGGAACCATCAATCGCCCTCACTTATCGCTTGGCTAGATCGCCAAGACAACTCCTGAGACGACGATCGACTGCGGTCGATCGGTCGACATGACCTAACTTGCTCGGCCGGTTACGGCTACGAGTAACTTCATCGAAATTCTCCAAGTATAAAAGCAAGAATACTAAAAAGACAAGTTAAAAGAAGCAAAGATCACATTGAAGAAAATCGCCCCGTCACAAGCCCCACCAGTGAGCTTTACAATTGTGGGAAGAATACCCCGGAACCTTGAGAAGCGGGAGGAGAAGCCAACCGAGGCGGGACCGTGGGAGCAATCAGCGAGTATCTTCATTAGAAAGATCTTCGAGAGCAAATCAATAGGAGCAGGAACCGGGGGAGCAACTGAAGGAACATCTTCAAATGGGACCTCCTCCCCCTCAGAGCTGAGATCTAGTTGCTCGTCCGGAACGTCTCTCGGCTCCCCCTCAACTCTTTTCTCCATCTCCTCCAAAGAGAGTCCGAGAGCCGCAGGAATAAGGGGCTCGGCATAATCTTCGAACGAGGGGCACATCGACCCCTCAGGAGCATAGAGCTCGTGACCCTTCCTCAGCACCGCGAGGGCTATATCGCAGGCGAGCTCCAAACTCTCCTCGTATAAGAACCTCCTTTTCCACCGCTTGATAGCTTCAACCCGTTGCTCCCTTGCAGCATCGCCGCACCTCCTCCAAGGTTTTCGGCTTTGTCCCTACTACCAAGGAACGGCAATCCAAAGTGAGCCGCCTATTAAGCTCCCCGCCCACTCTCACTGTCTTCCTCCACCCTCCACCCTTCGACCTCTACCTCCTCTCCATCCTCTCCACCTCCCTCCCTTTCTTCTCGCTCTCTCTCCCCTCTACCGCAGTCAACCGAGTCACCAAGACCTTCTTTTCCTCTTCCAGGACATATTCTTTGCACGAGGAGATCCTTCCCCTTTACAACAGACACCTCGTCCTTCAAATCCTTCATTTGAACATGGAGATCTGGACTTCTGGTCCGAGTCTCCAACCATTGCCGACGACAAAGGACATCGTCGCAGCCCGCATGCCGACACGAACAAGCTGAGATCCCAGCTCCACGCTACCCTTCTTTTCCATGAGCTGCTCCTCCACGGGGGGAGTGACCCTCTCGGCAAGATAGCGGGCCACCTCGAGATCCCCAAGCGTGGCATCCTCGGACAATTTCAGGGCAAGCTCCCACTGCCCAGTCTTCGAGATTTTTGCTTTCCCCTTCCCTCTCTTCTGCTTACATGCCCCGGCCTCGCCTGGCGGGCAGGAAGATAGGTCACCCAACCGCACCAACTTCTTCCTCTTAAGAGGAGGACCCGCGTCCTCCTCTTCCTCCGCTGAATTTGCTCGTCCCGCATCCGTTGTCATGAATCGACAATGGCTCGACGCAACAGAAGGTCCTCCACAGGAAACATCCATGACACTACCAAGGAGACCAACCCCGCGGACGAATCAGCACCCTCGTTCACCTTCCGGGAAGCCTCCTTCCTCGACGTAGAAGCTCGGGCTGGGGCACCTCCCATCCTCACCATAGCTGCACAACGAAAAATCGAGTTAGAAAATAAAACTAGCTCACCAAAGTCCAACAATTAAGTCCATCACAAGGAGTCAACCGGCCGAGGCGGTTTCCTCCTTTAGCCCGGTAATCTGAGGTGGGGGATCGGCGAGGAAAGAAGTAGCCGAAGCCCCCCAGGGGTATCCCTGAATGAGACGAGCGAAGTCGTATCTGCCGAGCTCCTTGATGCGACCAATCACCTCCAACTCATCTCTACTGAGGGACAGGGTCGACGCGTCATTCCACTTCTCGGCCAGAGGATACCTCCACGGTCGACACTCCGAGGAACACTCTGGGGCTTCTGAAAAAGTATTTGGTTACGCCAAGAGATCTTTGAGGCGTCCGGCGGGACGATACCGAGCGTCTCTATATTGCAAAAATGGGATTCCTGCCCCAGAGCTCGGACTATGGCTCATCCTGAGGAAGTGACGCAGGACGCCGACAGAGGCCGGATGGCCGAACTGGTGGCACAGCAATGCCAATCCATTTATAAACCTCCAACTATTTGGAGGTATCTGACTCGGCAACAACCCAAACATAGAGCACACCTCGTCAATGATCGGGGCGTATGGAAGCCTCGTGCATGGCGTAAAAAAAGCTGAGACGGCGGCGCACTCCACCAAAGTTCTTTGTGAATCCGCTCATTTTTCAAGGCCAATCGGGGCCTCCACGACGAAGGGATGTTAAATTTAATGGCCAACCTGTTCAACTCCCCATAGGTCATTGACGATGCAGTCTTCGGCGGTACCTCCACAACCAAACCGTCTTTCCTCTCTCTCATCGCCATCTCCTCCGCCATCAGACCATACTCCCGAACTACCAGTTGACATGAAAAAGAAGAGGGATGAAGAAAGGGCGTACCTAATCGAAGATTGGATACAGGAAAATCGGACGGTGGAGTATAAGGAAGTTTCTGGCAATCGCGAACAAGGAACAGGCGAAGGCAAAATGTAGGCAAGAAAACGAAAGCAAAAGCCAGAAACTCACAACTCGTCGAGCATGGGTATTTATAGAAGGACGGGAGAAGGAGCGCTCCAAAGTGACCCAATCGGACTACGACGTGGAGAAAATCCGAGCTGTGCTCGGACACGCGGCATGATCTAAGCCGCAGGAGTTCGGGTTATTCAAAATTTGGAGGGGCGCGACAGTTGAAGGGACGTCGGACAAAGAACAGCAACGGTTAAAAGACGATCGTTTGGATTACGAGCGGTATTCGAATATCCGCGAGATCACGTCCGATGAATAAGTATTTCCGCGAGTCCAGCGTCGCCAATGATGACCGCCGGACATGCTATATAGACCGGTTGTCACGCAATAAGCGGTGAAACCGATCGATGAGGGACCTCAACCAATCAATCCCAAAACAACCGGTTCGATCAACGAAGTCGGCCAATCTGACGATTATACCCGGTAGTCGGCACCACCAAATTGAAATTACTGAGCTGTCCTATACCGAGCTATAAAGCCAATGCTCGACCGATCGGCCACATCGCAAGCCGTCCTGCTTCACATGTTACGAAGCGACCGACGAACTACAACAACGTACTCCTTCGACCCTTCTCTTCGCTCAGACTCGAGGAGTAGGGGGGGCTTATGGTTGGGTCGGCAATATTGGGCCCAAGTCCAATATTACGGGCCGATCGATCAATCTCACAACCATGGCTTAATCTGAGTCTAATCTATATATCCACAGCCCATTAGCATAGGAAAATCTCCCATGCACGTACGTAAGAAACGTAAAGACCCAAAACCTAGCAGGAAAACGTATATAAGGTATTATTCTCTCTTAACCAAGGTACAAGATCATAACCTAGTTGCTTTCTCGATCAGATTAACCTTACCTCCACCAAAGACTTACTTGGCGTCGGAGGGCAAATCGGATTTCACCCCGACGTGCCTTCCATTGTTTTCAGAGACTTTTCACCAAGATCGCTCCAATGGACATCGAGACATGGATCGAGCAGCGATAACCGATTCGGCGTAATCCGCGTAACCGTAACCCATAAGAGAAAATCAAGAAATCCTCACCAATGAGAGGAAATCAAGAACGTCGTAGAGGGGGAGAGGAGAAGCTCGCATGCCTTAGCAAATTTTTCCCCAAAATTGCTAAACCCTAACTATTTATAGACATAAGTCTCCGAAGCAGTCCGAATTTCAGTCTCTAAATTTCAAGGACTCATCATCTTTATTTCTTAACAGTATAACTCTCAATTTTTCCATTGCCATTGGACCATTCTTTCATCTTATACAAATCAATCGATTATCTCTCAAATATTTCCTATGCAGGTATTTTCTCCCGAATTTCCCGAAAATTTCCTATAAGCAACTATAAAATACCAGTCACTCATAAACTATTCTAAATCAGTCACTTGAACCCAATAATTCCTAATTCCTCATTAATCACGATTCAGTCAGTCCAGTCAGTTCAAGCTCACAAACAATGCCGGAAAATCATGAATGCATGACCTATGATTAAATGTATATGCAAGAAACCAGTTCCTCTATAATTAGAGGCCAGTAACATATTAAATCAATAAATGCAATGCAGTCTATCAGTCTAACCCATAATTACCAAAATGCCCTTACTAACAGTAACGAGATGTTACAATTCACCCCTCCTAATTAAAATTTCGTCCTCGAAATTTAATATACGATTGATCCGGAAGATAGGGGACTTAGTCCACTCCTTTCTATACTGATTCTCACTCATTTTCTTATAATGATTCGCAAATCCTCACACTCAGTACCAGAAACACATTTATCGGATCTTAACACAGTTTCTTAATCCAATCCATAGAACACTTTGTGAATCAGAATCATCTTTTAGATTTTAACCCGCTTTACCAATCTATTTACACGACGGTCGCATAAAGGCCATTTAGTAACAAATTTAGTTTCCTATCTACCTTTATCTTCCTTTATGCATTTTGGCCAACGCTACACACTTCGAAATATTTCATCGATTTACTTATCAGATTACATCTCTTTAACGTTAAAACACTGATTTCATCAGATTCTCATAACCATGATCCTACTCGATTCGACTCATTGTCATTAACTTGGATCGCTCAACCCCTTGTTCTAATTCATTTCACTTATCATTATCAACACAAATCAATCATAGTCTTCGACTATGTTCAGATCTTGTTCACTCTAATGTAGGGGTTAACGACTTCTTATGCACTGTTCGAATGGTAACATCAAAATAATGCCTCAATCTGTTTTGCCAGTCACTAATATACACACTGATACGGAATTCCCATAACTAATAATGACACATTTCTTTTCAGTTCTTTCAAATTCACTATTACCTCGATCACTATCAATTTGATTATTCATGGTCATGTCTGAAATATTTCTGTCCAACTAGTATCAGAACAATATCCAACGCAATAAATTCCAGTCATCAATTATAATACAGTTCAAGAGATTATACTTATCTCTATGCACATAAAACTACTTTACACTATTCTCTCCATATCTCTCATATCAACTTAGTACTTCCAAACATTTTACATAAAAAATTTTACGAGCCAAAAATCCCTTCAATGTCATGACTAATTTCTCCTTACTATTCAGTAATCCTATTACACAGTCGGGTTCCTTACGTTAACACAATGCACATTTCCTCAGTAACAGAGTCTACCTCTCACACTTGAGTTCCACTAGAATCAGGTCTCCCAATAACGACTTTTATTCACTTCAATTTATTTCCAGTTTATCCTTTTGTTGCTAAATTCTTTAGTTATCATCATCCGATCAACTCCGGTATCCACTACGACCTCAGGGCACTGTGTGCACAATCAATCAGTCCATCCACAAAATCACATCTATCTCCCTATACAGTCATACTACCTAGAGGTGTACTCACCTCTAACCCTAACTGTAACCTTTCTCCATCCACATGCAGTCTACATGCTGAATGCGATGCAATGCAGTACAATGAAAAGAATAAGTGGATCCAAGATCCAACAATGCATATGCTTCAAACCAGAAATTAGAAGCATACCCGCGACAGCATCCGGGGAATCTTGGGTCTCCTGCCGAGTCATGGCATAGACCACTAGCTTTGAGATCGCTGTCACGCTCAGTCCTCGAGACCTCAATCTTGATCCTCTACTTGACCTCGGCCTCGGCCTCTCCATCCGGATCCACTTCCACGGCTTTCTGTGCCGGGGTATTGCTACCAGATCTTCCAACATGGCAGATCGGGCCCCACGATCTCGGGGCAATTCCTCACTAGGTGGTCCATCGAACCACACCTCAAGCAGGCTCCAGACAGCCATCGACACTCTCCACTGTGTCTCTTGCCACAATGCTCACATAGAGGAATAGACTTCCCTGAAACTCTAGTACCGCCTCTGTCACTACCAGTCTGTGCAAAGCCATCTCTCTGTTCATGAACTGTCTGTCTAGCCCCTCCTGCGGACCTGAAGGGCCTACTCTGACGCTTGCTGTATTCTCTGCCAGCATTTCCCTAGCTATCACTAGATCTCTTATGACGGGTCCCCTGACCAGTCTCAGCCATACGCTGCCTCAGCAGCTGCTCTATCCTCACTGCAGCAGCCCTCAACTCAATAAAATTGCTCATGTCAGACCTGGCCAAGAGGGTACGGATCTCCAGATTGAGTCCGTCCTCAAAACGCCGACACTTGTCAGCCTCAGAAGCCACCAGTGAAGAAGCGTAAACTAACAACTCGTTGAACCGCACCTCATAATCGGCCACGGTCATCTGCCCCTGTCTCAGCTCTAGGAACTCTTGCAACTTCATGTCCAGATAAATCTTGGGCATGAAATTATCCTGAACGCCTCGTAAAGTCGGTCCATGTCGATGTGCGAGTGCGGTGGTACCCCGAACGGTCTTCCACCACTGATATGCAGAACCTTGTAACAGAGAAACCGCGTAGTCGAAACGCTCATCCGGTTCACAGTCCATCTGATCGAGGACTCTCTCAGTCCTCTCTAGCCATCCCTCAGCCTCCGCAGGGTCGGTGCTACCATAAAAGTCAACCGCCCCCTGCTTTCGCAACTGATTATATCTCCGTTCCCGTCTCACATGAACTCGAGGAGGCAACTCCTCTGAATGAAGCGCAGGAGACTCCCTACTAGCTCCTACCGATTCCAGGTCAGCTGGTTGTTCCACTCGATCTCCCAGTACGGATGACCTAATATAGACAAGAAATTCCGATCAGTTCCACTATCCTTTCTGTAATTCCAGCTTAAATTTCACTAATCCCAAAAGATGTCAAACCATGCTCTGATACCACTAAATGTAGCGCCCCCTCACCGTAAGGGTACATATCGAAAAACCCAAAGGTCGCTCCGACACGTATCCCACGATAAGGGTGCACTACCAGAACATTTTCCAATAATATCCACATGGCATCGAAATAAATAAAACCATAAAATATCACAATAGCATAAATCAGTAAATTTGAATCCAAAATAATAATCATCTGGTACAGTCATTCACTGACAGAATAGACAAGTCTATCAGTCTCCTAACAAAACCAAAAAGGAAACTGATACAAGCATCTATCCTAAGCCATCCTCAAAAGCTAACCCAGCTGACCGACCTGTGAGCCATCGCGTATCTTGCCAGCAGCTTGCACGGCAGGAAAGAATATCTTCGGAGCTAGGAGTCTACTCAATAGTCCTGAAAAAAATAGGTTGCAATTTTGGGTGAGTTTGCGAACTCAGTGAGAAACCATCATCGATGGTTCACTCAAACCATGCATTACGCAAATCGCGTACAACACGACACGGTAATATCAATTAGCAGTATTTTATAACAGTGTACAGTCGTCTATATTAGTGTATCATATCAGTAACAATATTACAGTAGTATAGAACAGTTTACAGTATGGCATCATAACTTGCAGTAAATCATGGCATCACACGGTTTAGTAATCGTCACACAATTTAGCAATTCAATCAGTCATGTATATAATGCATATGAGACTCTTTCCGGTTATTCAGTATTGTGCCCAAGTGCTCGATCGGTGTTCGATGGGGGCGTGCGTCGAGATTTCTCCCCTGCCAGGCTAGATCAAGATCGATGTTCGAGCTCGAGGCTCTTTTCAGTGATAATAGCAACTTGGGACACGTCCATTATCTGATCATGCATTTATGCATGCAGTGCAATGTTCAGTAATTCAGTATTCAGTGATTCAGTAATTTACAGTGTATGGCTATAAAGCCCAAGATGTCGATTCCCAAAGATCATACAATAATTCGATTCGATGCAAGAAAGCATGCAATTCAATCCAATAAATTTCGGTAATCATGTAATAGTCCAGTCTAATTCAGTAGTAGCATGCAATTCGATCCTAATCACGCTAGTAGTCATACAGTTCACCTTTGCAAGTAATTCATACAGAGCATATAACAATCAGGAATTTGACAAACCAACTAGGTTACTCACCTGTAACTTCCGAGCTACTGCCTGGAAGTCCCAACAATGTCCGTGGAACGACAGTCCATCGGTGCCTCTATAATAGTAAGGTACAGTTCATTACTAATTGCTCAATTAAACAGTACAGTAATGCTTATGTCTCAGTGCAGTAGTGTACAATGCATGTTCACGATTTTCCAGTGCTAAATCCCAATTTCGGTACTATAAGCCCAATTCTATCTCTTTGTTCAATGATCAACAATTATTTGATCCATTCCTAAAATCCAGTCAATTTTCCTCAATTCGAATCCCCTATAGCAATTTCCTATTTATCGGGTCAAAACCTCAATTACAAATCCCAATCAAAACTCCAATAGCCTCAATTTGACACTTAGGTCACACTATGAATCACAATTGACCCTAAATCTCTATAATTCAATACCATTTGAATCAAATCTAATTCCCATAATTATTCTCAGTAGTAGACCTTTTTCCCCTAGTCCGTAACGAATCTGGAATCACCTCAATTGGAGGTCTATACCATAAGTTATGCCCAATTAAGCCACAATTGAACCAAGGAAACAATCCCCTCGTCGCGACCTTGCGGCCTTCGCCGCGACACACGGATCGATCGCTCGTCGCGACGCAACATTGTCTCCGCTCGTCGCGACGCCTCGATGTGCACGTCGCGACTAATACATTTAATTTAATTCAACTTACTCGTCGCGACGAAGCCCAAAAGCTTCTGCGCTCGTCGCGACGCGTGACGGTCCGATCATCTTCTCCGATCGATTTCCGCCATTAATGCCATTAATAACCTCCATTAATACACTCCAACTACTCAAATCTACTCTAATAAACACCATAAATGCAGTAGAAACCATAAATAACAACATTAATACTCTTAAAGCTTACCAAAATCACAGATCAATCCACAACTCTCAAAATCCACCGTAAACCCTAGAAATCCTTCAAATCCTCCGATCTACCAATATCAAAGCTTCCAACCTTTAACAACCATTAAAACATGTTAGACTAACATCCATGAAAAGAACCCATAAGAGAAAATCAAGAAATCCTCACCAATCAGAGGAAATCAAGAACGCCGTAGAGGGGGAGAGGAGAAGCTCGCATGCCTTAGCAAAATTTTTCCCCAAAATTGCTAAACCCTAACTATTTATAGACATAAGTCTCTGAAACAGTCCGAATTTCAGTCTCTAAATTTCAAGGACTCATCATCTTTATTTCTTAACAGTATAACTCTCAATTTTTCCATTGCCATTGGACCATTCTTTTAGTACTATACAGTCAATCGGTCAGTCTCTCAAATATTTTCGGTCCGGGCATTTTCTCCCGAATTTTCCGAAAATTTCCTATAAGCCACTATAAAATACCAGTCACTCATAAACTATTCTAAATCAGTCACTTGAACCCAATAATTCTTAATTCTTCATTAATCACGATTCAGTCAGTCCAGTCAGTTCAAGCTCACAAACAATGCCGGAAAATCATGAATGCATGACCTATGATTAAATGTATATGCAAGAAACCAGTTCCTCTATAATTAGAGGCCAGTAACATATTAAATCAGTAAATGCAATGCAGTCTATCAGTCTAACCCATAATTACCAAAATGCCCTTATTAACAGTAACGGGATGTTACAGTCAATTTGATTAAGCACAGGCTGAAGGCAGCTCAGGACGGGATGAAGAGCTATGAGGATGCTCATAGGAAAGAGATAGAGTATGAGGTCGGCGATAAGGTGTTCCTTAAGACTTCTCCGTGAAAAGGGATCCTAAGATTCGGCAAAAAGGGTAAGCTGAGTCCGAGGTATGTGGGACCGTATGAGATTCTGGAGAGGATTGGTCCGTTGGCTTACAGGTTAGCCTTGCCTCCAAAGTTATCTCAGATACATGATGTTTTTCATGTTTCTATGCTGAGGAGATATCGATCAGATCCCTCCCATGTCATTCAAGCTGATGAAGTTCAATTGAGTGAGGATTTGAGTTATGAAGAGCTTCCAGTTCAGATTCTGGATACAAAAGAAAAGGTTCTCAGGAATAAAACAGTATAGTTAGTAAAAGTGTTATGGAGAAACCATTCGGTGGAAGAGGCCACGTGGGAGCCAGTGGAAGCTATGAAGGAGAAGTACCCTCAGCTCTTCATTGATTCAGGTAAGAATTTCGAGGACGAAATTCTTTTAAGGGGGGAAGAAATGTTAGACCCCGATCCCTTTTTCCCTATTAAATAGGTTTGCAATTTAAATTATCTTTTGGTTAGTATGAAATTAGGGTTTTATTAGATTTCCTATTGGTTAGAATAATTTGGGATTTTAGTGCAATAATTATTAATTGAAGGAATTTAGTTAAATTAGAATTTTAATTTTGGTGTTAGATTTTAAAAGAATAAGAAAATGGTAGATGAGGCCGTAAAATAGTGTTAGGATAAATTAGGAAGTGTTTATAAGGTTTTAAGGCTTTAGGTTATTAAAGTGGGCCTTTAGGCCTTTGGAATGTTATTTAAATGAGGGGGAAAGCAAATAAGTGGGCTAGGGTTTTTAAGG
Source organism: Erythroxylum novogranatense (assembly GCA_029891385.1). Lineage (NCBI taxonomy): Eukaryota > Viridiplantae > Streptophyta > Magnoliopsida > Malpighiales > Erythroxylaceae > Erythroxylum > Erythroxylum novogranatense. Next base: position 90,570,144 of record CM057231.1, on the reverse strand, counting down.
TGAAGTAAATAAAAAAGAAAGGAAGCATTTGGGCTTTTAAGTGGGAGCCCACGAAATTATTAGATGATTGGAGGGAAAGATGAAATTTTGGGAAAGTTTAAGTTAGAAGGAGGGAAAGTTGGATTTTTGGGCTTTTAAGAGGGAGCCCACAAAAAATTAAGTTGGAAGGAGGGAAAATGAAAATTTGGGAAAGGTTATAAGGAGGGAAACTACTTGGGCTTGAAGAATTGGGCTTAGGGTTTAAGTTAAAGAGTTAGGTTAATGAGGAGTTTAGGGTTAGGTTAATGGAAGGAGGCTTAGGAAGTTTCCTAAGGCTTAAGAGGAACTAACGAAAATTTCAAGGGAGAGGCAAATGTGGTGTCGTTTTTGGCTTAGGGAATAAGTGAGAAAGAGGCAAAATTAGGTCATTCTTTGTTAAGCCATCCGAAAATCATCAAAGAGAAGAGAGTGGGAGAAGATTTCGAAAATCAAAGGAGAAAGAAGAGTGAGAAGATTTCAGCCATCAAAGAAGAAGAAGAAGAAGAAGGGAGATAAGGTTTCAAAGCTATAGGAAGGTTGGTTCATGTGGTTTATTTAAGAAGGAAGGACAAAGAAAGAGGTTCTCCATCCTTAGAAGCAAAGAAGATTTCGTGGGTTTCCTATAAGGTAAGGAAATTCAATTTCTTGGTTATATTGTTAGGATTTTATCTTTCTTGTTTCATATTGGTGATTAAAAGAGTGATTAGAAGGAGATGTTGTTGGAGGAGAAAAAAATCAGATTGTGTATGGATTAGGGTTTTCGAAATTTAGGAAATTGATTTGTTAAAGTTTTTTTTTTCATGCTTTAAATGGATGATTGGAAGAGGTTTTAGAGAAAGAATGAGAAAGGAAAGAGTTTCCTATCATTATAAACTAGTAGGGTGATGCCGTGGGTGTCCTAGGGGAAGAAGAAGTTGAAATTTCATGGTGTTATTCTTAGGGTTTGTCTAATGGTGGTTTGAAGAGTGTGTTATGAAGGAAAAAATGAAAGAAGAAAAATTAGGGGAGCTTAGTGAAAAAAATCAGCTTGCATGGATGGCTAAATGGTTGAGAATTTTCGAAAATAATGGATTAAATTGAGAGAAGTTTGAGTTAATATAGCATAGGAATGGTATAGGAAAGGTTTAGGTGAGGTTATGTAGATTGAAAGTCAAGTTTTTTTACATTCTTGAAAATTCCAGCATTGTGCTCTTTGATTAATTAGATTTGTTATGCTTTGATTAAGGTCAATTAAGACATTTGGAGCTTGAGGAAGGACAAGTTAATCAATTGCCAAGCCAAAGAAGTCAAGGTGGGTAACTTTTTAATGATTGAGTAATAAGCTACTTAAATGTCTCTTGAATGGTTTCCTATGATTTTCAAATTTTGAATGCATAATTGTTTGTGATAGCGTAAACATGTATTATGTGCCTTTCTATGTAACTATATTGTGTAAAGATTCGTGTAATTGTTTGACAAGTAACAAAGTTTCGAATATGAGACTTTGGTGATTATGTGAAAGTGACTAGTTGTAATGGCCATTTGTGGCAAATCCTTATGAATATTGTAATGTTTGAAAACTTGATTTAAAATGAGAAAGATGTGAGTATGTGATTTTGGATGAATGCCTAAAGTGAAATTGCATGATTTCTTGGGTTTGTAGTGATCCCCTCTGTTAGCAAGTGCGCACTTGTCTATTAGGCTTCTCCCGCCTGCCCGCTAGTGGCATAGGAGTTTCGAAATCGGACTCCCCTCTGTTCACGGCTACACATGGTCGCTTGTCGGACATGTGTAGTACGTCCTGTTAGGATCACTCAAACCATCTTATATGTGATTTTGTGTTATTATATGACATTCGTTGATTTTGTTGTAAATGTTTTATTGTATTAGAACTGAAGTTGTTGAATGTTGACTTGAAATGAAATTGTTGATGCATGCTTTAGCCTATGCTTAATTATTAACCTGTTACCCACGGAGCCGTCGTGCTCACCCCCCTTCCTCCCTCTACAGGTAATGAGCGAGAAATCGGGTCGTCGCATCGGGAATAAGGCATTACTCCGATACTTTTGTTTTGAAGTCATACTTTTGAAACACAATGTTTTGGCTAGCATTTTGGCTTTTGTAAACGTTCTTTTTTTTTTTGAATCTTGATGTATCAGAGCTGAAATGCTCTTTAAAGCATGGTGTTTGCTTATTTCATGTAAATATTAAGGTTTTGAAGTTTTCATTGTATATTGGATATGTTTCCTAAACATGTATGGATGTATGATTGTATGTTTGTAAAAGCAAGCATGAGCTTGTAGTTTCTTTATGTTTTAGAAATGAGTTTATGTTTAGAAGTTATGTTAGAATGCCTAAGATTGCGTTATTGTTATTTGAGTTGATGAGGTTTGGTTGTTGGATGTTTGTGTAAAATTGGAAGATTGAAGTGTTTTTGTGTAGATGGAAGTTAGGTTGGAAATTGAAAATTTGGCTAGAGCATTTTTAGGGGAGGTGTTGTCCATTTAAAAAAAAAAATGGGCAGCCACCTTGCTTTGGGTTTTAGGGCATGTTAGAGTAAGAATTGGAGTGAGAGGTATTTCTTAAAGTTTGTAGAGCTTGTCAAGATCTTTAAAACGGTATAAAATAGGTTAATTTCCGACTTAAGATGAAAAAGTTATGGGCGCTTGAAAATTTCTGATCACTATTCATTTGGACATTTTTACTATTCATTTGGTCATTTTCACTATTCATATGGTAATTAGCTAAACAACAACTTTAATCAAATCTTTACTTCTTTTAATGATTGAAATGACTTTTGTTTTCTTCATGAAATAAACAATAACTCTTCGCAATTCGATCTTGGGGTGAAAGGTTATAAAAATGAAAAATAAATTGATTTTAAAGCAAATATAATATCTTTTCTTATTTTCCTTGATTCTTATCCATTTGACCTCCGATTTGCATGAAATTTGAAGTATTGATTAACTAGTAACATTTTCTATTCCTTTTTGGTAAAATGAGAGTGTCGGGTCATCGTTGGACTTTATGGCCAATGTGTGTCGGTTTTGTGCGAAATTGCATTTTTGTGAGATATAAAGATCCGATTGAGGCGTTTTCTGTTTTCATTTGACCTAGAGGCATGGGATTTTTGGATTAGCTTAGGCATAGGAGTAATTATGGGCCCTAAGCAGATCAAATTTTATTGGAGGATAATTAGGGTAAATTTATCAAGGTTTATTCGAATGACGTGCACTTAAGTTCAATTCGAGGTTTCTTTCGTGGTGAGGGATCCCTTCCTCGTGGGATGCGCGTTCAGATGTCACGCAGGACGTCGGACACGTGTCGCACCAGGGAGGGGTTCCAACATGACTCCTCTTTTGTTGTACCCTATTTCTCCATTTTTGTTCATTAATATTAACCTTTTCAATCCTTAAGGCTGTTTTCACTATCTCTCTATAATCCCTAATTTATAATGCAACAAGAAGTTTCTTGATGTCATGGTGGAGGCCTGATTCAAATCTCTTACACTTATCTGCCCCTGTAGAAATTGATCTCTCTATATACATACTCAATCTATTAAACTCTTTCTTATATTCTGATACTACCCTATACTTTTCAAATGAAGGAAAGCATCCCTCATCTCATCCTTATAAGCTTCCCCTATATATTTATCTACAAATTGGGACCAAAAGTACTCCCAATTAAGATCATGTCGTGGAGCAAGCCTTTTAATGGACTCCAACCACTGATATGTTGGTCCCTGAAGAAGACCATTTGCACATTCTAATCTCTCTTCTAATGTGCAATGGAGAAGATAAAAAATTCCCTTTATCTTGATTAGCCAAAACTCAAAATCTGGAGCAGTCATGACTCCCCCCGAAAATCTCTACTCCCGACCTCTTGGCTTTCTCTAATGTAAGTCTTTGCAGTGGAAGAGGTGGTTGTGATTGTACATGAAATGTAATAACCATCTGTTGTTTCATATAGTCTACTATAGTTTGGAAAAACTCTACCGGGTTAGGAACTGGTTAACCGGTAAGTGGTGGTATGAGCTGTGTTGACTGCCTCGCCATACCCCTATTTGTATCACTAGCAAAGTCATGGCGTTCCCCCTCTCCCTCAGCGGCTTCTAGAGCATTTGGTTCCATTCTTCAGTCTATAACAGATAGAAAGGGTGGATCTACATTAGAGTCACATCATATTCGCATATAATCCTTCATTTGGCATATACACAATTCACTTTTCCTTTATTTACTTAATTATAAACCCAAAACCACCTAAACCGAGCTCTGATACCACTAAATGTAACACTCCATACTTGATAATGGAATTGGCATACCGAGTGTTACCATATTCTTAAATATCTAATACTTCAAACTACATCATTTTCTATTTAAAACCTCATTATTCTAACAATTACTATTCACTTTATAATGGTGTTCAAGCAATTCCATTTTTCATTCAATTCAATTCATTCGACTATAACATGCATAATATATAATATTTTTCAATATAAATATCTTCATTTATTTCTAAGGATAAATAGGCATTTAAAATCAAGTTATGAAATACAAGCATTTATCTATTTTAATAATTAATATCTAATTACACAATGATGAATAAGTTATACAGTTTAACTTACAATCAATTACTATTTTCATTTGCAGTTCCTTAATCATTATTCATGCATATATATATTTGTAATTGCCCCAAAATAAAATCCAACGTAATTGTATTGCAGAGCCGAATAAATGAGATTTTAAAATATGAGACTAGTTTTCAGAATCATACAGTCTTTCTTTTTTTCAATGGTTACACATCAAAACTAAGCTCTCGGAGCCATGCAGTTCATAACCCAAATCAAATATCTTACATCGAAACCGACCTCTCGGAGCCATATAGTTTGGTAACATATGCCATGACGTAGTATTGCTAACTCCCTAATTGACATGCCACCTTTATCACATTCCTCCAATTCCTTTCTATTTTACTAAGGGCAAATCTAATTAATTTCTATTAAAATTTAATGATAAACACTCATAATAGTCATTTCAAGCTATTCCATATTCAACCAAAACCAATGTCACTTCTTAATGTCATTTTTTCTTCCGTTATTAGTTTTAATTTAATTCATACAACATTCAATACATATTCATCTCACCAATTAGTCAAAAATATCATGTATATCAAGTTTCTCAATTCAAACATAATGTATGTCAGATGGGAAAAATACAAATTTTAAGTCCAAAATTCCAATTAATCACATATATTACTTCATTTAGCATCCAATTAAATATTTTTAACAACAATTTCATAAACCCCCAATTTTATCTCAAGAACCGTAAATTGCATAATACACAATTTTTAGGAAAAAATAGAATTACATGAACACATACCAAATTGATGTCAAATTCTTTAAATTAAGCTTCCATCAACTTCAGTTTCACCAACAGTTCCTTATTCCTTCTCTTTTTGTTTCCCTCTCTCATTCAATTGCTCGTCATTATCTTCATAATTGTAACATACCACTCTCATAGCTCATATGCGTGATCATATCCACAGATAGTCGAGAATATACTCTATGAAAATGGTACCTTAGAATAATCACATTAATACAATTTGAGGCTTCAATATAACTTAAGCATTGCAAATTCTTATTTCTTTCACAATCATAATAAGTCATATATGTCATTAACATTCCAAATTCAAGTAGACCATACACAACAGTTTTGAACTCAATCCTAGTACATCATACAGTACAAAAATTACACACTAAAGACAATGTGTGTTATAGCATGGAATGTTAATACAAAAGACATCTATCTAGGCTTCACAGGTATCAGCTGACTAGACCTTTGAGCCATTCTTTTCCCCTAAATAATAGTTCTAGAATTCTATTAGATTGCTTTAAAAGCTAGATCTCCTTTGAACCTGAAAATTAACATTGCAATTTTGATGAGTTTGTAAACTAAGTAAGTGAACCATCATTGATATGCTTACTCAAGTCAGAACACTAAAATCAATTACATAAAGTAGATTACAAAATCCAGTATCGAATACCACATCATATTTTGTCATATTTCAACAAGTACTGTATACCAACATTGCATATCACAATTTCAGAACAATCTAAATTTCATCACAATCATTCATATGACACAAGTATAATTGTATATGCAGATGCATATGTGATTTTTTTATTTTGATTTGTTGTGATCGAGTGCCTATCAACCCAATTTACTGTCCAGTATCTGTTGTGAATACCGAACTTTTTTCAAATACTATCTTTTATCCATTATGGATATCAAGCTCATTGTTATCTGAGTCTGTGGCTTTTTGTGAACAATCCTGAGCTTTAAGATCTTTTCCATTCATTGGATACTCTGGTCGTAACTTCTTTATCTAATCATGCATTTCAATGTAATGAAATGCATCAATTCACATATTATGCTTTTAGTACTTTTCAATCAATGTGCTCATGCTATATATCAAATCCTTCAGATCTAAGTCCAGCATTTATCATTCAGTTGTTCACACATTCCATAATACACATACAATTAAAATGGAAACTCATATAATTGAATTTACACATCTAGGTTCGCAGTACGCTATACAAAGTAGCTATTGAATTGATGATCCGGCAATATCTGGATGTTGGCGATCAACTTATGAGTCCATAGTCAAGTAATACACACATAGTTCACAATCACTAATTTGTTCAATCATATGAATATACAATCATGCACATGTATATGTTTCATGTTCAATGCATGCTCAATTGGCCTTTTCAGATATGTATTCTTATTCACAAGTCTTGACAATTCAATTATTATAGCTTATATATTACCACTTTGCATTCAAGTTTATACCTTGAATAAGTTTGATTACTTCAAATTCATCAATCATACATTTATCAACCTTTCTAGCAAAATACATTCACATAAATTCCCAATTCTCATTCATTCATACCTAATACACCTTACTCATGTCCTTTGGATCATATTTGCATTCATAAGAACATCTTTATTCCTTTAACAACTCAAAATTTCCATATTAAAATACATTGATATTAAGACAATCCATTCATTAAGTAATGACATCAATTAATAACCTAAACTTATTGAACCCTTAACTAATTAATCAAGCAACAATCTAGGTTTATTTCAAGCTTGAATCAAGTCCAAATACATCAATGTAGAGTAACTTATCCTCATTTGGTTTACAAAATCACAAAACTGAAATTATCATTTTAAAGCTTTGGCCACGATCGTGGGGGACCTTCCCATAATCGTGGGATGAGTGCCCCGATTGTGCACTATCCAATTTCCCTCAATTCTCCACAAATTTCATCTACTTAGGATCATCATTAACACTTCAAATTTTCCAAAATTTATACTCTCATAAGCTAATTCAATTTATGTTAATATAGCTTCCATCTTGGTTACATTAAAGCTCTTTAAATTTTTTTCATTTACGTCACTAACAATCATTCTTACACATACACTAACATCCCCAGTTTTTTCCATATTCAAAAGAAAACTCTTTCATATCAAATTTAAAACAACTTCATAATAATCCATTAATTATACCTTCATTATACCTCAATTCTTAATTAATTGTATCTCAATTTCTAGCTCAAAATTATTCATTTAATAGCTCATAAACTATTATTTTTCATGAATGCTAAATAGAACAGAAACTATCATTCATGCATTATTTTCCAACACTCGTTTAACACCAATATCACAATCAATCTATCCACAATTCAGTCATCATTAAGTTCTTAACATATATCACAAGAGATTAGTATTTCACTTACTTAATCAGCTCAATTGCCTTCTCAATTATCAAGCTAACCTAGCCTTCCATGCATGCAAACACAATTCCAATAACAAGATGGAAGTAGAATGTTTTTTTTCAGCAATAAGAAGAAATCAACAAAATATAACTTTCTTGATGCAGAATTTTGTAAAGATTTTGAGTGGTGATGAACATAATTGAAGCAAAAATTCAAAAGCTATGAGGGTGTGCATGTGTTTCAGTGGTGAGAGGGAAAGAGAAGAAAGAAGGCAGCAAAAACAATTTCTACATTAGCTTAATTCATTAGGTGCTGGGTGTCACTATTTTACAATGACATTTGTCACATATGCATGCAATCCACTTGTCATTTATATAAGCTGCCAAATGTTACCAAAATCTTAGGCCATTTGTCACTCAATTCTCTAAGCCATTTATCATTAAATTCAACTACCATGTGTCACTTATTTTATAGGCCTAGTCATCCTAAATTTTCATGTGTCAACTTGTCTTGCCACTTTATATTTTTCCTAGACTAAGTGTACATTTTAATTCATCAATTTTCCAATTGTAACAATGAACTCCAAAAATGAACTCCAAATTACTAATTATAATCCATCAAACCAAAATTTAAGATATAAGCAATACATAATCAAATCATCATCATTTTAAACCTTTCATCCCCCGAAACATGTTAAGTAAGTGCACATACTATCTTTGCAATGTTTTCTAAATCAACATTCATGTGTGTATATGTTCATGTTATGCATGTGAATGAAGTGCACCTCATAAATTCTAAAATGATATAACTCAAAAGCCTAACATTCTAATCCTCGGTAAGTTTTGGAAACCGACTATTACAATAATACTACATAAACATTCAATTTCATGCATTTTATTCATCGATGCATGCAACTATACCAAAATCATGTACTAAAAAAATAATCAAAACTCTAATAACTTACTTTATAAATTTTCAGGTACTATTCATGAAGAACACCCATATACCTTTTCTTCACCTTTCCCAAACATTTTATTGATATGGTGAGTTTAGGAACCCTGGGTTGATGATTTAGTATTTAATAGTTGATTTAGGGGTTAAAAATAAAGAAAGTTGGCTTGAAAATGAAAGAAAATCGGAGAAGAAAGGCGAAATGGATGTTTTCAACACTCCTTGGTGAACAAAAGAGGGCAGGTGGCCAAGAAAATGACATGTGGTCCCTTAATGACACTTTTTCATTTTCAAAAAACAAATTGAACTTTAACTTTTAATCCATTATTTTCTTCTTCTCAATAAAAATACCCATAAGAAAAATATCAACCTCACATAAAGACCTTAATTAATATCATTTATTTTTATTAATATTTTCGGGTTTGACTTTCATCCTTTCTCAAGTCAAACTTTAACCATTGGTCAACTTTTGATCAAACCCTTAAAACGAAATCCTCTTGAACTCTAATTTGATTCTCGGGCTATCCTTGAATAATATTATCTGTTGCCAAATAAAATAAAATATAGTTTGAATCCTGAGTGTCACTATTCACCTCAAGATATATTATTCATGACCTAAAAAGTACTACTTATGAAATCGAGATTTTTGGGGCATTACAACAATGTTAGATTTTGTCATATTAGTTTATAAAAATAGGGTTTCACCTTTTTGACTATGTATCAAAGATTTAAAGGCAAAGGCTATATTCATAGCTTTATAACAGATTTTATATATTAATGATAAGAAAACTTATTATGTATTCATTTTGTAATTATGTTTTTATTTGCAATACTAAAGCATCAACAATATTTTTATTTCCAAGAGATATATTTATGTTTAGATAGCAATTAAAAGAAATGGGGCTATTTAAAGACTAGACTTTATTAAACTTTAGAGTGAATCATAAAATTCATAAAATCGAGCATCTTTTAATACTATTAATATTAAAGTATTTAATCCTTTCTTGGTGAGGGGTTGTACTCCTACTTGGACTAATCCTATATGAATATGTTGTTCCCTAATAGCACCAAAGAGAGGGGCAAATTAGGTGAGTTCATGATTTTAATTATAGTATACTAACTTATAAAACAATATACACAAATTATCACAAGTGCAAGAATGAAAAAAAAGGTAAATGAATTTAATTACGCTTGTAGACAACAAAGCAAATAGTAAGGGAAAAGAAATGCAAGCTAATCTATAGTGGTTTAGCAAACAATCTTGGTCTACATCCACTCCCAAGAGTCATCTTAGATTTTCACTATAGTTATTCTTTCAGGATAGAGGATACATTTTGTACAAACTTATATTTTAGAAAAGTGGAACCTCCTTTTCAATCTTTCTTCAAGATAAAGTGGAACCTCAAACCAATTTTAGATAAATCCAAGACAATGATCACAAACTCCAAAAAATAGCTTACAAATCAAACTTGCTCATTTGGATATTTTGATAATCACAAAAAGGCTCACACACTCAAAATAAGACAACGAATGCTTTGAATGATTGAAAAATAATTAGAAATGTGTGTGTGCAAGACACTCAAATGTTACTTAATGTTATAAACCAATGAGAAAATACCTATTTATAGTATTTTGGGACCCAAAACAGTAGTTGGAACTAATAACTAATCGTTATAATGGATATATTTGATGCACTAGTCGACAACTAATATGCATTTATAATATTAGATTTACTAGTCATTAGAACACTAGTTGACTAGTCAAGGATACCGGTCAACCAATATAATAAATTGGTTAACTAGTACATCAACTACTATTATGTCAAACTCTTGGTACTTCAAATTTAACAACTTCAACCTATATTGGTCAACCATTAACCTATATAAGTCAACCAATCACCCCAAAAGCATGATTTTAATACCTTCAAATGCTCAAACTCAATTTTATTAATGTCATCGTGATTAAAAAGCACTTCTAAAAAATATGTCTCAATGATTATTTAAAAGATCAACATGCTTTTATATTAAAAACAAAATCTCTAATATCTCTTGATGAATGTAAAGACTCCTATGATGAAATTAAATATTTATGCATGGTGAGCCTTTTAGGCTATCAAAGAGACAATCAAGATGAGTTTACAATAAGTAATACATGAAATAACCTCAATATATCTTGATCTTCTTCTTCAATTGGTCTTAATATCGAAGATTGCAAACATTGTCTTTTCTTTCATAATTCTTTGATACGATAATATTTTGTTCCTATATTCCTTCTCATCAACATTAAACTTGTTAGTAGTACTTGTATTTTGTTATCATCAATGTGTTAAAACAAATTCTCTTTATATTTGTTCATCGAGCTTTGAGTTAATAGGTAGATAGTTTCAAAGGGCTTTGAGAAAGGAGTATCATGTTCTTCTATTTGAATAATATTTTTTGAATAGTTTAAATTTTGATTACTGATAAATTTGGTCTTTTAAAATTTTTGAGATTTTTCAATAACTAATAGACCTTTCAAAGTTTGCAATTATTATTTCATCATTGTCAACGATCTTTTCATTAGTACTAAAGGTCGATGCACTAGAAATAGATTTAAATCTTGTAAAGAAATATATTTCTTTAATAATATTAATTTTGCATTTAATCTATTTATAGTAAAGAATTACCTTTACTATAAATATATTTCTTTATAAAAGGTATAAAGTATACCTTAAGATTCTATTTATAGTAAAGCTTACTTAAATGTTAAAACCTTTCCTAATTATAAAAGGTAATTCAAAGATTTTCATTTTATTTATTTGCATACTTTATACCTTATGTTATCTATTAATGATAACATAAACGATTTTATTTTTAAATAATAGTTACTTTTATGACATGCAATATAAAAATATCATAATGTTTTTTTATAAAAAAGTTTGATGAAAATGTTAAGAGAGTGTTCTTATTAAATGTTTGTAAAATAATATAATTCTTTTTAACATTTGTGAAACTTTATGATTCTTTTTGAAAATGTTTAAATATTAGAGTTTAAATTGAATTTTAGTGAACATGTTAGGGTCCAGTTTGACCCTTTTACTAAGTAAAATAAGATAAAATATAATTAATATATTTTCCTATTTGTTAGTTTTAATTAACTTTCTTTTATAATACAAACACTAGTAACATGTATTAATGCCTACAATAATAGAAGTATAGTATTTTAGAAGGAGGAAAAAAAGTGACAAAGAAAGAAGTTAATACTTAATATTGTAAATAAATTGATTGTTTTTTCTATTTCATTCTTGCTTTTCTACTTTGTTTTAAATTAAGAAGTCTTGAAGTATATTAACAAACTTTATTTCTAATCTTTTAATAATTCTTATATCAATATAGATTTTATTTTGCCAACCATTCTAAAGTTTCAAAATTTTAAGTGTTTGTTAAATATAATATGTTACATTTCTTGATTTTAATATGCTTCTCATTATATTAGAGTTTAAGATGAGTAATAAAACCAATAATTTCTTTAAAAATATGGTATTAAATATATATATATATATATGCCATTTATCTACGTAAATTTTTTTACATATGCTTATTCAATTTTGTTAATTAAATTGATTGCATATAATTGATTATTATAATATGACACAAAATTAATAATTTAATATTTTGTTGTGGTTGTTGAGTTTAGTAAAAATTATATATTTTTAAATTTTCATGAAAAACAAAAATGAACTCTAGGCTTTACCATTCTTTTGCAAGAAAGAAAGCATAAAGAAAACAATGGGTTAATGCTGACACGCTTGCCACCCCAATACAAACTGAAGGCGAAACATGGACGGCCTTTGTACGGTGTATGAAAAAGATGAACTTTAAAATTAAATGCAACGAAGGACCCAAACCAAGTTTTTCGTTCAATGGGTACGAGAGCAAATTAATACCTTTTTGTGGAAAAAGATGAGTTTTGACCTTTGAAAAGGAATGAAGGATCCGAGAAAAGATTTTGTTTAATGGATGCAGAATTCCTTGAAGGACCAACTTGACTTGAATGACCTCTTCCAACAACTCATCGAAGACTCCAAGACTTTTCCTCGTTGCTTCTATGGCTCATTTTCAAAGTTCACATTCACACCGGTACATACTTAATACTTTGATTAAACAGAAGCCAGGATTTGATGTGTCTGGGATTCTGCAGACCAAAGTTTTCTGGGTTTAGGTACTTTTGTTAAAGCTGACTTCTACCTCCACTTGCCGTGCGTGGACTTTCAGCTGTTAATGCAAAGCTAGTCTTTCTCTTTCTTTTTGTATCGGATGAATGTTCAAGTGTTGCATATTTTCCCATGAGAAACTAAGCTGCAGGAAAACCGAAAACGAAAATTGAAGGTGAGCTTACCAATTCCATCGTGATTTTCGCTTGTTTCTTTCTTTAGCTGTAGAAATATTAGTTATGTACTTGTGATGCAGAATTTCTGGAAAGAAAGAAACTTTTGTGTGATTGCAGATAAATATGGAATCTTTGCTTTTGTTTCTTGATTTGGAGCTAAAGAAGCAAAATCTGGGAACTGGGTTCTGAGAAAACATTTTTAGGGAAATTATTGGATGGCTTTCAGTGTTTCTTCCTCGTTGTGGTATTGTTTCCTGTTGAGTCAAATTGCATAATTTAGGAGAACTGAATCTGGTTAAAACAAGATTTGATAGGTTCCGTTAAGTTCGTCTTGATTCCTACGTTACTTTCTAATTTTTGCTTAGTAATTTCTATGTTACTTACCACGAGACCTGACAAATTCTTATAGACACACTTTTGGCTTTATAGTTTCTTATGTAATATATACAGTTTAGTTTATCAAATATGCGTCTAGGGAACTTACAATCTCCTCTTGGTAACAAATTGTAAGCTCATTGAAATTGGCACTGTTTTCAGGCCCTGGATCTACAGAAATCGAATTATTGTGGCTATGATGTGTTTCTTATTCTATGGTTGTGACAAGACGGAAGAATCAAAGATCGAGAAGTCAGCCTCAGCTCATTCCTTGAATTCTAAACGCGCTGATCATGATGTAGGGAGATCTGGATCTGAAGTGAATTGTCAAAATGTCTCGGCGTCTAGCTTAGAATCCGTGAGGAGGCCCTTGTTTCCTGTTAGGTCATCCAGTCAGAGCAATCTCAGAGTTTTTACTATTGCTGAGCTCAAGTTAGCCACTAAGAATTTTAGCCGCTCCTTCATGGTTGGAGAGGGTGGATTTGGCTGTGTCTATAAAGGGTCCATAAAGAGTAGAGATGATCCAAGTAGAAAGATTGACGTTGCTGTGAAACAGCTTGGTAAGAGAGGAATGCAGGCAAGTCTTCTTCCTTGTGGCTGTTTTTCACATCTCTTTTTATCCATTAGGAGCAACTGTTTTCTGTTATTTTGCATCTCAATTTGTTAGAAATTATTTCGTTATCATTTCCAGTGGAATAGAATTTGGCTTATGCGTTTCTTAGGGTTTGGGATTTGGAAGTATCATGTCTCCAATATATTGTGTAGTTATAAACCAATATTCAGGGAGGCTTGGCTGATTAGGTTGTTGGACTTGTAAATACATGAATTGATTTTGGATATAAGATATGAAACAAAGGTTATTGAAAAGTAGCAGTTTAGAGTGATTCTAAATGCCTTAAAAGCCTTGAGCCTTATAGCCTACTCATTAGGTAGGTTTGATAAAATCTTCTTTTAGTTGTGATCACCCCCTCATGTTATGCTGCAGTACTCACTAGTTGTGATACATTATGAAAATCTGGTTTATCTGTTAACTTTTGTTCGATATTTTTCTTTTTCAATCATGCAAACTATGTTAATGAACATTACACATGAACAATACCAGATTGTTTTCTCCTCTGTTCTCCTTTTTTAAAAACTGCTTAATGTTAGATATCACCTTGGGTTTGGCAGGGGCACAAAGAGTGGATCACTGAAGTAAATCTCCTTGGGGTGGTTGAGCATCCTAACCTGGTTAAGTTGGTTGGCTATTGTGCCGAAGATGATGAAAGGGGGATTCAGCGGCTCCTCATATATGAATTTATGCCAAATCGAAGCGTGGAGGACCATTTGCATACTCAATTAGAGGCACCTCTGTCATGGGCTAGGAGATTGAAAGTAGCCCAAGATACTGCTCGTGGCTTGACATACTTACATGAAGAAATGGATTTTCAGGTATGTAATTATGTCCCTTCACATTTTCTTTGGTTCATATTTGGCAAAACATCTTACAGTCCAGGTATTGATGTTTCCTTCTCCTTTTCTGTGCTTACTATTTGATGTAGATCATATTCAGAGATTTCAAGTCCTCGAACATCCTTCTAGATGAGCAGTGGAATGCAAAGCTATCAGACTTTGGATTGGCTAGATTGGGTCCTGAAGATGGTTTAACTCATGTCTCAACTGCGGTATGTTCATCGAATACATCAAATAAAATCCCATTTCAGACACCTTTCATGAAATGATTAACATAGAAACAGAACTGCTGGTGACACTTGTTATCAATGAATTCGTGATAGATTATATAGAACTTGAATTGGATACAAATATTTTCCTCCATGATTTTCTGAAAGTTTCCTCAGCTGATTGGTTTTTGAGAATCTCTATTCTGTAATTTTGTATATCAACATATTGTGATAATTTAATTGAAACGTTGAGTGAACATATGTCAAAAAGAAGGATTCCCACTTTCCGTTTGTAGATGCTCCCAACTCCCATCCCTTCTTTCCCTTCTACCTAATTATCATAGTGATGCAAGACATGGGCAATATAGTTTCGAGTATCATGCTTTCCACCTAACTAGCATAGTGACAGGATGAACCTATTTTAGAACTTTCAATGGACATGATAATTATCCCAGCATATCTAAACATGTAAATATTGTAAGCCCAAGAACTTTTGGACTAACCATATGTCTTATGGCATTCTGGACCTGCAAGGGGGAATTGAGGTAAGGATGAGAAGAATGGAACATTCGTGTGTCCTTCTGTGTGTTTTTGGTATCAAACTATATGGAATTATTGTATGCTGTTGATCTTTGGATTATGATGAATTGGAATACTGGATTTTTATTTTACAAAATTTGAAAGACATAAAATTTGTTACTTCGCCATTGGTTTGCCCTTTAATATGCTGTTTATGCTCTCCAATTAAAGGACTACAAAAACTGGCATACCCAATCCATGTATGATCAAAATTGTTAATGTTCATGCAACTGGTATCTTATTTCAGGTTGTGGGAACCTGGGGATATGCGGCTCCTGAATATATCCAAACTGGACGTCTAACTTCAAAGATTGATGTATGGAGCTATGGGGTATTCCTGTATGAACTAATCACTGGTAGGCGCCCTTTAGATCGGAACCAACCAAGAAGTGAACAAAAGATGTTGGAGTGGGTCAGGCCATATCTATCGGATGTCAAGAAATTCCGTCTGATAATAGACCCTAGGCTTCAGGGGAAATATCATCTAAAGTCAGCCCAAAAGCTTGCAAATATAGCCAACAAGTGCTTGGTCAAGAACCCAAAATCACGCCCGAAGATGAGTGAGGTGTTAGAGATGGTAAATAAGGTTGTAGATACATCAACTGAGACAGGAAATCCATTTAGAAGTTTAGCATCAGTGGAAACTTCACAGGATTCAAGTAGCAAAAATAAAAGAAGGAATCTGGATCCGAAAACTGGGGCGAGTGGCTGGTCTGCTCGGAGGTGGCCAACAAAACTTATAAGAACAAGCTGACGGCAGTAAGCCTCACAAAACTGGGATCTTGGACTGCTTTGGATGAATTTTTTGAGTGAGGTCCGGAGTTGACACCAAAACTGTCTAGTTGTTAATCCACTAAAAGAAGAGTAGAAGAGGATAGATTCATTTTCGAGTTGTCAGGAAGTACCTGGTCAGTTTCATATCACTGCAGGTTACGTAATACTGTTAGCGAAGTTTGGGGCCGCGGACTGGCCTTCACCGGAAGACGTGGAGAAGATTTGTAATTGTAACTGAACCTGTGCAGACAGTTTAGCGTTTTTTATCATGAAAGATAACGTCCTGACTGTAATGTAATTGACTCGTCAACCATTTTTTAAAGTTCCTGGAACATGATAATATTAATGTCAGTAGACACGCCAGTGTTTGTCGTACACGTTGACGGTAATGGAAATTTACTTCCATAAGAAGTTACTTCCTTAAAGTTTGTAACTAGTCCTAGAGTAACTTACACGTAACCTGTTACCTAGTTTTGGAGTTAAAAAGCGATGAAATTGACTGTAAAGAAACAAACTTGTGGAAGTTGTGTGATGACAGTGCTCATGCCCAAAATACCATTTCTTCCATCCTAAGACAAATCCATGGTTCGCCAGTCATTTGAACAACTACTCAGAAGCTACAAAAGTTTGGTAACTTTTTGCTTGGAGCAAAAAAATACGTGTTGTACAAGTTGGATCTTTCCCAGTATGTCCTGTGGCTGTGACTGATTTCCAGGGTTCAATCTTCGTTAGGAAGGGGTAAGTCCAGTGGCCAACATTGACTTTACATACACTATCAACAGCTAAAAAGAAGATGAACTGAAGCAAGCAAGCTTGGTGATTCTTCACAAGAAGAAAAAAGAGGGTCTTTTGCCCAAAAACATGGACAAAGTTGAGGAGAAGAAAGATGCCGCCCCATGTTGTCGCCCTTAAAGTGCGGTCTCAAAAAGGTTAATGCATGTTTCTGCAACAGTGTAGCTGTTCTAATTGGCGCTTGTGAGTGTTTTGGTGGACATGCAGGGTAAATCAAAAGAAAAAGCGCATCTTCTCATCAACCTGAAGAACTAAAAGGGAACAGGTTTATTGCACCAAGCGACAACAACATTGGAATGACCACAGTGACGGTGCCAAATTACAGTGGCGTGGTGATGTAGTGATAGCCGCATAACCTTTTGTTTTGTTCTGGGTGTATACGAATGCAAGAAATGTCCTTTTTTTATTTTTTTGAGGGAAAGAAATGTCCTTTTTAGGTGCTTTCTTTAATTCGTTAATTGATTTATTTAAAATATTATAATTTCTATCTTAAATTTTAAAATATTGTCATAATTTACCAAAAAGTCTTTAAATTGTTTTATCCTTAATTTATTCACACAAATTTTTACAAAATCATTAAAACTTTCCAAATTAAACCCTCCAGATATTTTGTCAACCTCTAAACCTCCAGATGCGCTACTACCTTCACCGAAAGAAAGGTTTTCCTCTTCACACTAAAAAAAACTATACCTAATTAAGAATTCATAGCTATCCTTCAACAAATACTAAATAGCTCTGACAACCAAACTGATAACCAAGATTTTAACTCTTTTACAGAAAACTCCAAACAGCTTGTAGATCTTACTCAAATATCTCAAATGATGATAGTTGTTCCACACTATTTACACACAAAAGTCGAACCTAATACAACTCAGGGGGGGTAATAGGGATAACAACAATCCAACGACCATATGATAGAATAGATCTATGAGAATTCTAAGATATACAACGAAGAATGTAGCTAAGATCCTGGGTATGCTAGTTGAGACATAAGCTCTTTTTTCTCAACGGGCATCAACTCTCAAGGCCTACCTATTAGGGATTTAAGCTAATCAATCTTCCCCTTATAACTTAAAATGCAAACAAAATCAAAAGTCTGATACTTTCTGATGCATAGAGTCCTTATAAAAAGGCAAGTATAGAACATAATTGTATCTTTGTATGACAGAAGTAAACTCAATAAAGACTTAAGCTTTTAGGGGAGAGAGACATGTTTAGAGAGAAGCCATATGGAACACACAACTATTATCCATAGTAATATCTCGTGGTTATAATGAAAGAGATCATTTATTTATATAAAAAAAGGAGATCATAATAAGACAAACATCTATAGATAAGAACAAAGTCTTATTACTCTAAACAAATAAGAATAACATCACATCAACTATTTTAGATAAGACCAATGTCTTATCAATTATTCTAGATAAGAAAGATGTCACATCATATAGTAAATTGATAAAAACGATATCACAGCTCAAAAGACACTTAAATATAAAAACAAACGATTTTAAATAAATGATCCCACAATAAGAAGTGGAATCTTAATCATCATCATTATCAGATAGGTTCTTGTCACCGCCATGATTGCAGATTTGAGGGGAAAGCCACTCTACTTGTGTTATCAATAATATCACTAGTTTTTCTTCGTCATTTATTGGGACTAGCTGCCTGTGCATAAATTCTTCAAAATTTTGTTTAGCTCCTCTTTGTCATGGGAATGTCATCATTGGGATTTTAGGCATCTTGGAAAGTGGAAACCTGAGTTTAAGATAGTCCCGCAGTGTTGATCTCCAAGTCTATTGGGCTATCTAGAATGTCAAAGTCTAGCTTTTCAGGTTCTCCAAGAATGGATTTTCCCAAGTAAGGTTCAATAGATATGCAGACAACTGGTAGCACATACTTAAGAAAATGGTTTCAATCCTTAAGGAAAAGCTAAAGAGTTTAAAAAACATATTCCTTGTATCTTGGCCATTGGTTAGAGGTATGCCAGAAGTACACTTGATCCTCAGAGTAAATAGATTCATTATGTGTTATACTATATGGACGATGAAGAACAAAGAAGCACTGGGTGGATTGCTTCTCTAATGGAGTCTCCCATAATCTAAGATCCTCATTAACCTGTTAAAGTTGCGTCCTCTATTACACCAATGATTGGTACCACTCAAGGAAAGTCCACATGAGGGAACTTTCATTCTCTCTATCACAAAGGTTAATAAACTTGTAAGAGAGGAAGGGTGATAACACATGCATAGAAGGTAAAGAGTGCCCATAGGTACCATAATGCATTTTCTAAGAACGGGTCATTGATGAAAAACATAGTGAGATATGGAGCTTGTATATTGAACAAAGACAGACAACAATGTAGTTTTGATTGGTTGAGGAAAAGGTGGAAATAATAGAATAAGCTTAGCAAAGCAAAAGAGGCTATCTCATTAATAGTAGTAGGTGTACTTGTGATAGGAGCGAAGAATTTCTTTGTTTTTTCCATGGTAGGCAAGTCAATCATTAAAAGGAGGAGGATATTTTTGGAGGGATAGATAAGACCGATATTCTTTTGAGGTCAAGAGAGGAAATCAACTAGGAAGTTTTAGTGGCCTTTGATGTGGTGGACTATAAATTTATAGCGGGGTAACTAGTCTTTCCAATGAAGCAACTAGCTCTCTAATGGTAGTTTTTTCATTTCGATCTAGTATCTTTGGAAATGGAATATTGTTCATTTATATTGTAAAGAGAAGTTAAAATTTTCTATATCTCTTTTGAGCGCCAGAATCTCTTTATAGATTACATGATAATATCTTTCCAAATGTTTTTGTTCGCTAGCATGTCAACAGTAGAATGTTTTCCCTTCTATCTCCTTTATTAAAATTTTTCTCTACAAATCTTCAATACCATCAATCTGCAAGATTCGTTTTCCTTTATTAGGAATCTTCAGTGGAGGTGGATGCTAACTGATCTCCTTTAATTGCTTGACTACTTTTGTCTAGTCTAGGCCCCACAAAGGTGGCTTAATCTTTACTAGTTTTGATAATTGGCTGACATGTTCTAACACATGAGGGATAAAATCCCTAATATAATTCATGATTCCTATAAACGGTTGGATCTGTTTAACAAAGAGGTTCATATCTAGGAAGTTTAGCAGTTCAGCAACTACGTATGGGCCAGGATGGCAGAAGCCATCATGAAACTTCATACCCAAAAATTCGATATGAGTTGAACCAATTTGGCTTTTGCAAGCTGAGAGAATGATCTTATATTTCCTCGTAAGACCAAAAATTATCGCAATAGGGCTTGGTGCTCTTGCTGGGTCTGAAAGTAAAGCAAGATTTCATTAATATAAAAATTAGAGCGCTTGATAAGATACCATTATAGATTCTTTTCTTATCTCTTTAAAACAATAATGAGGAGACTTTTACCCAAAAGACATGACTGTCCATTAGTAATGGGCATTAGGAATACAAAACGATATCTTAAGTCAATTTTTTAGGTTCAGTACCCGATTGTCAAAATCAAACTTTTAAGTAAAACTTTGAAAACATTTTGGCTGATTTTAGAAATAGTACCAGTGTATTGATATTGGGCAGAGGAAACTTGCCATCTTGAACAAAATGATTTAAAGGCTTGTAATCAATAACTAACCTCTTTTTCCCTTTGTTCTTTTATGCTCTTTTATGAACATAAAAAGCTTAACATGCTCGATTTAACTTAGTTGGCTCAATGAATCCTTGTTTTAAAAGTATTGAACATTCTTCTTGTGTCAATTTTAGGTCATCTGGATTCATCCTCAGATGTGTGGCCTTTGTTGAATTAATGTCCTTATTCTTCTTGAATGGTAAATGGATATATATTCTGAACTTTTCCATAATGGATGTGGATGATTGAATTGATCATGACTTTCTAGGCAATATTGTAAAAGTTGGTCTCTGATATCTTCATACCCAGAAAGAACATCTTGTAGTTCGAACATGTTGTGATCTTCAATGTACTCGCGAAAATCTTATTTGTGACGAATCTCTTTTGGCAAAGTTTGTAACTTTTCTGCTTGGCAATACGTATCCATCTCAATAAGTATGTTAAGAACAGGAAGAGTACCTCCTAATATTTTTGTCCAGACAATAAAGCTTGGAGAGGACTTTATCACAATCCTTCTCTTCGTGATAAGATAAATCTTGAAGGATTTTTTGTCAACTGCAGTAAAGTATTCTTCATAGAGTTACCATTTTTCTGTAGGAAGAATATATCGTTTCATTACACTTCCATAATAGCCTATATCCATGTAACCAATAACTAGGATTGGTTTGTGATACTTTTCCAGAAGCAACTGAATCTTGACATAAGGTCGTGTGACTAGTAACTTCTTAGGCTCTAACTTAGAATAAGATTGTTTCATCATGTACATTGGCTCTTCATCTTCATCTTTAAGGTAAGAGACATCATCATCAAAAGATTCACTATTATGAATTGCAAATAGAGTCTCTTCGTCTTCACTAGATTGTTCTTCAAAAAAATACTCGATGTCCTCATAATCTCTAATAGGCATTATGGCCTCCATGGACTATATGATTTTTCATATCCTTTTTGGACTTTTTGGGCAAATTTTTGCATTATGGCCTGGTTTTCTATAAAAATAACACTGGTATGACTTTTTAGCATCTAAAACACGAAGCTTAAAGAATTTTATCCTTTTTTTCTTCCTTCTATTGAAAGGATGAATAACATCTTTTTTTTGAAGTGTTTCTCCTTCTTTATATTGCATGCACATTTCTCTGTGTCTTTGTATTTGATCTTTAAGTACGAATTCTTGCATTATTGTTTGAGTTCAGGTCCACCTTTAAACATCGCTTTGAAGAAGTGTCTCCAAAGCTAATTAGTAGATTTCTCTAAAAGAGATTTCATATATGTCTATGTGAAGAGAATTGATTGTTCCTTTTAGTTCAGGTTGTAACTCATCAGGTAGAGAAACAATAAATATGTACCAAAGATTGACATCATTAAAGTCATTAAGCATGTAATATTTTTCAGAAATCCTTTAGAAATGCTTATGTAAATCTTTTTAGTTTATAGAGCAACATTTTATTTCAAAATACTTATTTCTATTTTATCAATCAATAAGTTGGAAATCAACAATAAACTCTTTATGGATCATTCCTAATAAGGAGCTGGCTTCGGTCAATTGTAAGATTTGCATGCGCCTGTATTCACCAAGGCTTGGAACCATTCTCTTAAAGTCCTTGTCATTCTTGAGATTCTGTTAATATATCTTTAAGAGACATATCTGACCTTATCATTTGAAGATCTATTTAGGAACTGAATTCACGTAGTAGATCTCTCCATTTTGTCATCATCAAAAGTTAACCATAGACTTGAAGTAGGTTTATAGAAAGGAGCTATAGGCGGTCTGACTGGTTCAGTCATCAATCTCAAGTTTGACTTCTGCATGTGAAGAGTGTGGAATGACTATCATCATTTGAGATATCAGAGTGATATATGCAAATTGTTCTGAGCTTTCTAAGTTTTCTGTAAAAGAGTAAAAATCTTGCCTATCAATTTGGTTATCTAGTATTGGTTGAAGGGTAGCTATGAATTCTTGATTGGGTATTAGTTTTTTTAGTGTGTTTGAGGAAGACGTTTCTTTTGGTGGAGAAGGTGGCGGTGTATATAACAGAATGTATCATGCTAGAGGTTTTATTTTGGAAGGTTTTGATGGTTTTGCAAGAGTTTGTTTGAATAAAGAATAAGACATTTTAAAAAAATTTCCATAGTCATTGGCATCGGGATAGGATGGGGTGTTATAAGTAGGTCGTGTGGTTGGAAATGTTAATGGATATGGATCATATGTAACTTTGGAATGTTCTTTATCCACATCTAACTCAATTATTTTAAGCTCTTCTCAAAATTTTTGAAGTTCTCTTTCTTTCTTAGAGAATTCTGGTCCACAATAATGCTAGTGAGTATATCTTTTTAGTTTTGAATCAAGTTGGGCAGCTTGATTAAGTATTTCTTAATATAATTGTCGTACTTAAAGAGATATAACATTAACTTTTGAATTTAGTCCTTGTGTTTTTTAGACAGACCATCAAGCTTTGAATCGATTCTTTGAAGGATATTGTTTTAAGCCACAATATTTTGTGTTTGCCAATTGAGAACTTCTTCTGCTAGAGAAACAAGTACATGATTACTTTGTGGACTAATACCTATAGATCTCAAATACGACCTTATAGATATTTTAGTGGTTTTATTAGCCTAAGCTTCCAAAGGTGGAAAATCTTCCTCATATAATCTCATCATCATACAAGGTACTAGTTTGGGGCTTTCTTTGGGAATTAAAGACAAAGAGCATCTTGGTTGGATCAGATGCTTTTTTCTAACTATTCTTAATAGTTCAGAGAGATCCTTTAATTTAGACTTAGGATTCCTAAGACCAATCCAAGGCCTATATTTATCATCTTCATCATGTCTGAGTTGGGTCTTTCTTGGTGGTTGGTATGAAGATTTTGACTTTCTATTAGGCTCTTTTCGTCATTGAGGGGCGTAAACCTCATCTTCACTATCAGAATTGTCATCCATCCAATATTCACAATTAGAATCGCACATAGATGGATTCATTATGTGCTATGTTATATGGACTCTTCAATAACCTATAAGAGTTGCGTTCTCCATTGGACTGATTGTTGGTAACACTAAAAAAAATCCACTAGAGGGAATTTTCATTCTCTCTATCACACAAGTGTTGATAAACTTGTAAGGGAGCAAGGGCAATAACACATGCATAGAGGGTGGAGAGTGTTTATAAATACCATAATGCATTTTCTAAAAGCGAGCCATTGATGAAAAACATAATGAGATATGGAGCTTATATATTGAGGGTATGCTTGTTTGGGGGTAATGGAGAAAAATGTATGAGAATGTAATGAAATCTTGTTTGGCATCAAACTATCATTGAAGGGGTAATATTTTCATTACCCAATTTTTGACAATCCTCCATTCCCCTGCTATTTCAGAGGAATGAGAATCATTAATTTATTCTCCTGGTATAAGGGCTATATGTATGCCTTTAATTGGACCATTCATCGAGGGTGAATAGACTTAGGGGTATGTGATTATTATTATTAAATTTACAGTTTCTTATAGTAATTTAAACAATCATAATAAATTACAGACTTACCAAATAATATTAATTTAAGGGTAATAAATACAAATAGAATTTTAAAAAATCTACAATTTTTGAAATTGTGGAAAAAAACCACAATATACTTGATTTTGAATATTTTGTCATTATAAATAGGGTGTATCAAATATAATTAATTAAATTATATTTAAAATTTAATATAAAAAAAATTATTTCTTAAAATTTTTAACAAACCAACCACCATCAAAGGTAATGGTAATCATTCCTTCATCTTATCCAACCATCATAATTATAATGATTATATCCATTCTCATTTCCCCTATATTCATTCTCATTCTCATTCCCATTACCTCATGTGAACCAAGCGCCCCTTGAACAAGGTCGGACAACAATGTAGTTTTAATTAGTTGAGGGAAGAGGTGGAGACAAAGACGTTCCTATAGTTTTATAGGCTCTGGGCGAAATTAAAAAAAAAGAGCCCCAATAAATCGACAATATACTTAAGTTTACATATTTGTATGAAACATAAATGACTCAATTTATAATTTTACATAATCAACGAAATATTAAATGATCATAACACTAAAAAATACACAGAAGATCATGATTTATGAAAAACAATTTCTCCGTGCATTTCTAGATGCAAAATCATTAATAATATTATCAAGATCAATATTGTCCAACATATCCTTCTCAATACATAACATAGCTAAACCATTCAACCTTTCTTGTGACATTGATGACCTCAAGTAGGTTTTCAATAATTTTAACTTTGAAAAACTTCTCTCAGCTGATGCTACAGTCACAGGTATAGTCAATAGAATTCGATAAGCAATTGAAACATTTGGATAACAATCTGCAGCTTGAACAAATTCTAATATCTCAACTGATGACGTTAACTCATGTGGCAAAGTCATTTGCAATACTTTTAATTCAAAAAAAAAGATCATCTAAATCTACACGAGACACATTATCATGAGAAAAAGTCGTCGTAAATTTAGTGCAATATTCTCTTAATTCGTTATCGTCTAATGACCTCAACTTCTTTGAATCAAATAAAAATCTAAAAATATTATCAAATGTCGTTAATTGTTCAAATCTATTTTTTAACGAAGTAATTTCCATATCCACAACAACTAGAAAGTAATTAACCGTGAAAGAATCCTCAGCTGATTGTATTTCTTCATTATGGTTAATTTCATCAAATTGTTGTTTCCTAATAATACAACATCTAATTGGAAATGTAGGCTCTATATTCATCTCAAGCACAAGACTTTTGGCAATATTTATACTAGAGCTAAACCCTTCATCTCTATATTTCTCAAAAAATACCATCACACCTTCTAATTGCTTTATGGTAGCATTAATGCACATAGATTTATATTGCAACTTTTTACTCACTATGTTAATAGCGAATAAAATATCATACCAAATAACCATACCAAGTAAAAACTCAAAACTCTCAAATACACTAACCAAGCTTTCTGCTTCACTCTTTGACTTGGCATCATCACAAGATCTAAATAATTCCATCAAAGCCAATCTTATTTGAGGAGCTTGAAATCTAATAGCTTTAACAATTTTTATTCGACTCTCCTAACGAGTGTTGGACAATAATTTTATAGTTAAGCCTAAAATATTGTCAAGCAAAACCTTCCACCTTTAGGAGAACTTGAAAATAATGCATATATACATTGCACGGCTCCAAAAAATGAAATAGCTTTAACACAAGAACGTGTCATATCACTAAGAGTAAGATTAAGATTAGGACAAGCACATGGCATATATAATGCTCTTGGATTTATTTCAAGTAATCGCTTTTGAACTCCTTGGTGTTTTTCCTTCATATTAGGACCGCTGTCATAACCTTGACCCCTTACATTATAAACATTAAGATCAAGAGAATTAAATACATTCAATAATTCATTGAAAAGTCCTAATCCAGATGTGTTATCTACCTTTAAGAACTCTAAAAAATACTCCTCCATTTTTATTTTTTTATTTGACATATTCACACATCGTACTAACAAACTCATTTGTTCTTGATGACTTAAATATGGGGTACAGTCAAGAATAATATAAAAGTATTTCTCTTCTTTAATGATCCCAATAATAGAACTTCTAATGCTATGGGCCAACAGAGAAATCAACTCATTTTGAATTTTGTGACCAAGATAATGATGATGAATTTCATGATTTTGAATACGTCTAACATGATCTTGCATTATCACATCAAATCTAGTAATCATCTCAATCAATCTTAAAAAATTACCATTACCATCTTGGTAAAGTTTCTCATTGGCTCCTCGAAAAGCTAAATTATATTTAGCAAGATATTTCACAATAAAAATTATTCTTATCAAAACTTGTCTCCAACGTTCTTTCTCCTTTGCAATTTCTTGTTGCAAATCTTTATCAACTGTTTGATTTTTGCTCAATCTTACTCTTAATTCATTCCACGTTCTCATATTAGTCATATGTTCAATGCAATTCTCATGTTCTTTGAGTCTTTCACTAAGATGCTTCCAATTTCTAAATATGTCATTTGCTAATCCACTTTGTTTGTTAGTAGATTTGAACAATTTACAACAAAAACAATATACTTTATCTATATGTTTAGAATAAACCAACAATTTTCTATCGCTAATCTCTCCATTACTCAAATTTCTATAATAATAAGTATATGAAAAATGACAAAAGGTATTGTCTAAAGAAAACATAAGATTCAACTCTCTTATAGGCCCTTTTTCAACTAAAATATCCCTTGCTTTATTAACAAGATTATCCCAGGATCATAAATGTCCAATATAGGGCTTACTTGCTCAATATACTTTAAATTTTCTGAAGTGGGTGCATTTGGTACATGATCATCCTCACTCATATTTCTAATATCCTCGTGAATATGAATCTTATCACTTAAGTTTTCTTTATGTTTTTCAAAACCATTTTCACCTAATTCCTCAGGACTCTGATTAGAGGAGCCTACTCTTTTAATAAATTTATTTATTGCTTCTTTTTGAGATTCTATCAACTGTGCTACTTGTTTTTTTTTCTTTTTTCACTTCCAGACAAATTGTTGGGCCCGAGCCACATAACTCGAATCCCGAGGCGACCCCTCGAGCTGCGCTCCAACGGGCGACCCGAACCGTCGGACCCGATCCCAACATTTGCACAACAATCGATTCGCACATGCAATTTATAACAAAATCATTCGCGATAATCATTTAAATAAATACCCATAATCCGGGCTAAAAGTCATATCAATCCAAAAATGAAATTCAACAATTATTGTCATAACACCATACTAAATCAAAAGGAAATCCAAAATACGAGATATATGCTCCATGATAACATGCCCAGTGGGCCAACAAAAATACTAACTTAATGAAATAGTCTTTAACTACTACGGAGTTCTTGAAGTCCGCAAGAATCACCGAGGTCTTGAGTTGCACCGAGAAGGGAAAGATAATGGGTTGAGCTACACATTTCGATGGCTAATATAATTATAGCCATCGGCAATTAGCACAAAATCAAGCATATGTATAAATATATATTATACTAATATACTTATATGGTTCTAGTGTTCACATGCATATCAAGCAATACACGGAAATTCACCACATGTCACGATATATGCTTCATCAAGCGAATTCAAATATGCGATTACAAAACAATGGCTCGAGGGTCCATGGAATCAAAAGGAAGAAACCGAAGTTTGCATCCTCAAACAAAAGGAAGAAACCGAAGTTTACATCTCGAGCGAAATGAGTCCATTCGAGCTCATAGCCACAAGCGGCAAATGGAGAAGGCTTTTGTCGGCGTGCGCGTGACTAACGAAATGGTTCCACTCTCGCCCAAACAAAACACATACTCATATTCGTAATCATTTCATCAAAATGCCGTGACCGAGGTCCCACATAACATGCTCGAATCATAATTCATGCTTATTTCATGACATAAGAAATCCATATCATTTATTATACATGCATATTAGACAACATATACTCATGCATAGTCAAGAAATTGCCTAATCACGCAATAATTATAAGTATATCACCCACCTAGAATCGCACGAGAATCCGACATCGATGATCGTCCTCTTGCGATGGAAACCGATCCGCTTGGTTGCTATATTAAACCAAGTCTTAAATCAAATAATAATCAAAGAAAATTAATCAAAAGCTTGAAATCAAATAAGCAAATTTACGGAAGGGAGTTCGCCATGGCGAAGGCGCCTTTCCACAGACGTCAAGCGCGCACGCGCGCGTCGTCGTCGCGACGCGAGTCCCTTGGCACGCCGCGACGAGCACGCAGCGTGCACAAAATTCGCACGCCACGGCATGTTCTTGAGCACGTCGCGACGTGCGGATCGGGATTTCGTTCCCGAACCACAAAATCTCCAGATTTTCAACTCCCAATCATTCCAAACTCGGATGTAATACTCCCAAGCCATAGATCCAACCTTCTACCACGCTTCTAACCCATTCTCTGCTTCCAATTAGTCACTAAAATCATCAATCTAAGGATTTTCCCAATTTCTCATCCTAAAACCCTAATCATCGTTTTCTCTTAATCCCAACAATCTCAATGCTTAATCCATTCGAAATAAGATAGAAAGGTCATAGACTTACCGATCAAGCACTAAATCCTTGAAATCGGCAAGTCGCGAATCCTTCTCTTCCTCTCTTCTCTCACCGACGGCCTCTCTTCTTCTTTCCTTTCTATTTCTATTTTCTTTCTTCTTTTCTTTTCCTTTTATATCTAGGTCTTTTAAAACCTAGGGATGGTCAAAGACCAACCTACCCTCCCTTTAAGCCTAACTCCAATTCAACTTAAGTGAACTTCCCGAAATACCCTTACACAATTTAATCCTCTAATTTATTAATTAAACCTCGATTATACTCAAATTAATCAATATCAAGGCCAATTAAATCAAACTAAACCATAAACTCATAATCATCAACAATGCATGCTTAATCATCAAAAGAAAAATATTCGGGTCTAACATTTCTCCCCTTAAAAAAATTTCGTCTCATGAAATTTACGAACCATCGAAGAGATACGGATACTTCTCCTTCATAGGCGTCCAATGGCTCCCATGTAGCCTCCTCTCTCGAATGATTCCTCCACGTGATTTTGACTAGGCGAACCGTCTTGTTCACGAGGACTTTATCCCTAATATCCAAGATCTCTCTTGGTAGCTCCTCATAAGTCGATCATCCGTAGTCGAACCTCACTAGCTTTGAACGATATGAGAAGGATCGATCTATACCTCCTCAACATAGACACATGGAAGACATTGTGAATCACGACAACTCCGGAGGTAACGCCAACTCAGAGGCGAGTGGCCCAATCCTCTCAAGGATTTCATCTGCACCACATACCTCGGACTCAACTTACCCTTCTTGTCAAATCTCAATACTCCTTTCCAAGGAGACGTCTTAAGAAACACCGCCTCACCGACTTCATACTCCATTTCCTTTCGGTGAGCATCCACATAACTCTTCATCCTATCCTGCTGCCGCTTAAGTCGTTGCTTAACCAGATTGACTTTCTCAACCGTCATCTGAATCAATTCTGGTCCCACCAATTGCCTATCTCCTTCCTCATCCCAACAGATCGGAGTCCTACACCTCCTGCCATACAGTGCCTCATACGGAGCCATCTGAATACTCGAATGGTACGAATTGTTGTAAGCAAATTCGACCAACGGCAAATACTCATCCCAAGCTCCCTTAAAATCCATCACACACGCCCGAAGCATTCCCTCAAGAGTCTGAATGGTCCTCTCTGACTGACCATCCGTCTGCGGATGAAACGCCGTACTAAAATGCAGCTTAGTACCCAAAGCATCCTGCAAACTGCCCCAAAACCTCGAAGTAAACCGAGGATCTCTATCTGACACAATCGAGTCCGGAATCCCATGCAATCTCACGATCTCATCAATATACTTCTTTGCCAGCACGTGCAAAGAATCCGTCTGCTTAATCGCCAAAAAGTGTGCTGACTTCGTCAACCGATCCACAATAACCCAAATGGCATCGTGCCTCCTACTGGTCTTAGGCAAACCCATCAGAAAGTCCATAGTCACTCGCTGCCACTTCCACTCCGGAATGGACAATGGCCTCAATATACCGGAAGGTGCCTGGTGTTCAGCCTTGACTTGCTGACACACAAGACATCTACTAACAAACTCTGCTACATCTCTCTTCATGCCTTTCCACCATAAATGCTCTCTCAAATCCCGATACATCCTGGTACTACCTGGATGCATGGCATAAGGCGCATTGTGTGCCTCATCCAAAATCTCATCCTTGATCTCCTGCACATCCGGAACACACAACCTGGTACCCAATATCATCAGTCCATCATCCCTCACCTCTATATCTGAAACCTTACCATTTCGAATCTCATCTCTGAGCTTGCTCAAATTCGCATCCTGAGCCTGCAAAACCCTAACCTTTTCCTTCAGCAAAGGCCTCACTTGAAAATTAGCCAGAAGACAATCCGGCTCTTCCTGCGTCAAACTTATCTTCAGCTTGGCCATTTCTTTCAATAAAGGAAGATACACTGCCCGAACATGAGCAATCGAAGACTTTCTGCTCAAAGCATCCGCCACCACATTGACCTTGCCCGGATGATACTCAATCAACAGGTCATAGTCCTTGAGTAACTCAAGCCACCGTCTCGCCTCAAATTCACTCTCCTTCCGACTCAAAGAATACTTAAGACTCTTGTGATCGGTAAAGATCCAAGTCTGAACTCCATACAAATAATGCCTCCAAATCTTCAAGGCAAAGATCACCGCTGCTAACTCCAAATCGTGCGTCGGGTAGTTCAACTCGTAAGGCTTCAATCGCCTCGAAGCATAAGCAATCACCCGATCTCTTTGCATCAAAACACATCCAAGTCCTTCCTCGAAGCATCATTGCATACGTAATAGCCCTCATCCTCGTAAGGCAATACCGTAACCGGAGCACTCATCAACCGGTGCTTAAGCTCCTCAAGCTCCTCGACACTCATCACTCCAAACAAACTTCGATTTTTTCTCAAGAACCGTCGCCATCGGCGGATATCATCGAGAATCCTCCACAAACCTCTTGTAGTAACCAGCCAATCCTGTAAAACTCCTCACCTCGCCACATTCTTGGGGCTTCCTAACTAACCACGTTTTCTATCTTCTTTGGATCCACATGAACTCCTTGATCCGATATCACGTGACCAAGAAATGTAACTTCTTTCAACCAAAATTCACATTTCTAACTTAGCATACAACTCATGGCTCCTCAATGTCTCCAAAGAAATCCTTAAATGTTCCTCATGCTCCCGATCACTCCTGAAATACACCAATATATCATCAATGAAAACGATGATGAATTGGTCTAAGAATGGCTTCAAGACCGATTCATCAAATCCATAAACGTTCTGGGGCATTCGTCAATCCGAACGCATCACCAAAACTCAAAGTGTCCATACCGGTCCCGAAAGCGCCTTTGCCATATCCGACTCCTTAACCCAAGAATCGATGGTATCCCGATCTCAAGTCAATCTTGGAAAGACTTTCGCCCGAATTGATCAAACAGATCATCAATGCGAGGAAGCGGATACTGTTCTTCACCGTGACTGATTCACTTCCTATAGTCCACACATCCTTAAAGAGCCATCTTTCTTCTTCACAAATGTAACCGAGCTCCCAAGGCGAAGAACTCGGCCGATGTACCCTTCTCTAACTCCTCCTCTAATTGCTCCTTAAGCTCCTTCAACTCACGAGCCATCCGATAAGGCGGAATCGAGATCGGTGTCGTACCCGACAAAAGCTCGATCGAAAACTCAATCTCCCGAACTGGCGGTAGTCCAGGCAATTCCTCGAGAAAGACATCCGAGAAATCCCTGACTACCGGAATGTCCTCCAACTTCCCTCTGTCCGCTTCCGAATCTACCACATAGGCCAAAAATGCCTCACAACCTCCTCTCATCAGCTTCTCTGCTGCCAAAGTCGAAACAAATCTAAGCGGACCTGCCTTCCTGTCCCCTGCAAACACAACTCTTCTGCCATCGTCGAATCCGAACTCTACTGTCTTCTGTCTACAATCCAGACGAGCATTGACCGCCAACGATCCATACCTGCATTACGCCTAGCCTCAGATCTTCAAAGGCATCAGATCTACTACTAGACATCCTCCACCAATACTAAGCTCACAACCCCTAAACATCTGACTAATCACAATGTGCTGCCCGATCGGAGTACTCACCATCAGCGGAGTATCCAACGGACTCGCAACTCTATCACAAACAGGTCTACTCGACGAAACAAACGAGTGAGTAGAACCTGGGTCAATCAACACAAGCACATCATCAGCAAATAAGTGAGCCATACTAGTAACAACATCTGGCGCGGCCTCTGCATCCTCACGGGTCATAGCGAAAATCCTAGCCGGTGCCTGCCCTCTCGGTCTCCCCGGAAGACTCGCCCTCTAGCGAAGATCGAATCGCCCACCGTGTCAAGTCCCTAACTTACAGCCTCGCCCTCCTGAGCTCAGATCTGAAATCCTCTCTCCTGGACGGTGAGGACACTCTCCGCCCTGTGCCCTTCTCGTCCACAAATAAGCATGCACCCGTCAATCGGTGACACTCCCGTTATGGAAATTGCCACGTTGCTCGCGAC
This sequence comes from Erythroxylum novogranatense, assembly GCA_029891385.1. Lineage (NCBI taxonomy): Eukaryota > Viridiplantae > Streptophyta > Magnoliopsida > Malpighiales > Erythroxylaceae > Erythroxylum > Erythroxylum novogranatense. The sequence goes on along the minus strand of CM057231.1, from coordinate 90,537,076 downwards.
TTAGGATAGACGACTTGTCCCGCCTCCCCTCCTGTTGCCTCCTGTCGCAGACGCCTGATGAGAAACAGTAGGAGTCCTCTTCGGTAGAGACTTGATCACATCACTGCTCCTCACCTCCGACTGCGAAGGAAAACCCCTAGTACTCCGCTCAGGCATAGGAGCACTAGCACTACCTCCTCTTCCGAACTGCTCCCTGTTCTTTCTCCTCTTATTCACAACACTCTTAATGTTTTCTATGCTCTCCACCCTCGTCATTGCTTCCACTAGTCATGGAAGTCACAGATATTCAGCACAAATAACTTTTTCCTGATCACCAGATGTAAACCAGACTCAAATCGGCGACATCTCCCGCCTCGCCAACATCGATCGGAAGCATAACGAGATAATCTGAACCGGCGCCATACTGCTGCCACGTCATATCCTCTGTAAGGCTCGAAACTCCCTCTCGCTTCACTGGACATAAACCTCGACATGTACTTCTTCCCGAATGCAGTCAAGAAGTCCTGCCATGCCAATACTATCGGTCTTCTATGACTACCTGGCACAGTCTCCCACCAATTCAGGGCATCTCCCTGAAGTAAAACTGGCAACAGACACAACCCGATCCTCCTCCTCACACTCCATCCGATCCAAAGACCCTCCTGTCCTCCGTAACCACGTCTCAGCTTCCTCAGGATCTGCTGTCCCGAAGAAGTCAACAGCTCCAAATTTCCTCAACTTATCAAATTGTTTCCCCCTCTTAACTGGGGCCGGAGCAGACGGCTGAGGCATCTGGCCCATAGCCTGAAAAAATGCCTGGGTGAAAGCCTGAAACATCCCCTGATCGAATTGAGGCACTTGCTCCTGCGGAATCGGCGATTCCTGCGATTTCGACAGCATAGGCTCACTGCCTAACCCTACAGAAGCCTCAACATTCCCTGGGGCTACTGACTCATCGGTTCTCTCCTCTCTAATCGGAGAGTCAGGTGCAACTGATCCTTGCAGAACTCCTCGGCTTCTTCTACGAGGTGGCATCGTACTCCTTCAACGGAAACACTAAGGATTAGCTATACGACAATCTATATGTATGCATGATATGCATGTCACTTAATCAATGCAACAAGAAATCATATATCACACAATCCTATATGCATTCTAAGCCGAGGACACCTAAACCTAGGCGCTCTAATACCAAACATGTTGGGTCGAGCCCCATAACCCGAATCCCGAGGCGACCCCTCGAGCTGCGCCCCAACGGGCGACCCGAACCGTCGGACCCGATCCCAACATTTGCACAACAATCGATTCACACATGCAATTTATAACAAAATCATTCGCATAATCATTTAAATAAACACCCCATAATCCGGGGCTAAAAGTCATATCAATCCAAAAAAATGAAATTCAATAATTATTGTCATAACACCATGCTAAATCAAAAGGAAATCCAAAATACGAGATATATGCTCCATGATAACATGCTCAGTGGGCCAACTAAAATACTAACTTAATGAAATAGTCTTTAACTACTACGAAGTTCTTCGAAGTCTGGCGAGAATCACCCGAGGTCTCGAGTTGCACCCGAGGAGGAAAGATAATGGGTTGAGCTACACACCGATGGCTAATATAATTATAGCCATCGGCAATTAGAACAAAATCAAGCATATGTATAAATATATATTATACTAATATACTTGTAATCTGTTCTAGTGTTCACATGCACATCAAGCAATACACGAAAATTCACCACATGTCACGATATATGCTTCATCAAGCGCAATTCAAATATGCAGTGCACAAAACAATGGCTCGAGGGTCCATGGAATCAAAAGGAAGAAACCAAGTTTGCATCCTCAAACAAAAGGAAGAAATCAAGTTTACATCTCGAACGAAATGAGTCCATTCGAGCTCATAGGCCACAAGCGGGCAGCCGGAGAAGGCTTTTGTCGACGTGCACGTGACTAACGAAATGGTTCCACTCTCGCCCAAACAAAACACATACTCATATTCGTAATCATTTCATCAAAATGTCGTGACCGAGGTCCCACATAACATGCTCGTAATCATAATTCATGCTTATTTCATGACATAAGAAATCCATATCATTTATTATACATGCATATTAGACAACATATACTCATGCATAGTCAAGAAATTGCCTAATCACGCAATAATTATAAGTATATCACCCACCTAGAATCGCATTTAGAATCCGACTCATCGATGACCGCCCTCTTTGCGATGGAAACCGATCCGCTTGGTTGCCTATATTAAACCAAGTCTTAAATCAAATAATAATCAAAGAAAATTAATCAAAAGCTTCGAAATCAAATAAGCAAATTTCGGAAAGGGGAGTTCGCCATGGCGAAGGCATCGCTTGCCACAAGACGTCGTGGCACGCACGCATGCGCGCGCCATGACGTGAGTCCCCTGGCACGCCGCGACGAGCACGCAGCGCGTGCATAAAAATTCATGACGCCACAAGCGTGCTTTGAGCACGTCGCGACGCATGGATCGATTTCGTTCGAACCACAAAATCTCCAGATTTTCAACTCCCAATCGCTCCAAACTCGATGTAATACTCCCAAGCCATAGATCCAACCTTCTACCACGCTTCTAACCCATTCTCGCTTCCAATTCGTCCTAAAATCATCAATCTAAGGATTTTCCCAATTTCTCATCCTAAAACCCTAATCATCGCTTTCTCTTAATCCCAACAATCTCAATGCTTAATCCATTCAGAAATAAGATAGAAAGGTCATGACTTACCGATCAAGCACTAAATCCTTCGAATCGGCCAAGTCGCTAATCCTTCTCTTCCTCTCTTCTCCTTACCGACGGCAACCTCTTCTTCTTTCCTTTCTATTTCTATTTTCTTTCTTCTTTTCTTTTCCTTTTTATATTTAGGTCTTTTAAAACCTAGGGATGGTCAAAGACCAACCTACCCCTCCTTTTAAGCCTAACTCCAATTCAACTTAAGTGAACTTCCCGAAATACCCTTACATAATTTAATCCTCTAATTTATTAATTAAACCTCGATTATACTCAAATTAATCAATATCAAGGCCAATTAAATCAAACTAAACCATAAACTCATAATCATCAACAATGCATGCTTAATCATCAAAAGAAAAATATTCGGGGTCTAACATTTCTCCCCCCCTTAAAAGAAATTTCGTCCGCGAAATTTACCTGAACCATCGAAGAGATACGGATACTTCTCCTTCATAGCGTCCAATGGCTCCCATGTAGCCTCCTCTACTGAATGATTCCTCCACAGGACTTTGACTAGCTGAACCGTCTTGTTCCTGAGGACTTTATCCCTAATATCCAAGATCTCTACTGGTAGCTCCTCATAAGTCAGATCATCCCAGTAATGAACCTCACTAGCTTCGAACGATATGAGAAGGATCGATCTATACCTCCTCAACATAGACACATGGAAGACATTGTGAATCATGACAACTCGGAGGTAACGCCAACTCAGAGGCGAGTGGCCCAATCCTCTCAAGGATTTCATACGGACTCACATACCTCGGACTCAACTTACCCTTCTTGCCAAATCTCAATACTCCTTTCCAAGGAGACGTCTTAAGAAACACCTTCTCACCGACTTCATACTCCATTTCCTTTCGGTGAGCATCCACATAACTCTTCATCCTATCCTGCGCTGCCTTAAGTCGTTGCTTAACCAGATTGACTTTCTCAACCGTCATCTGAATCAATTCTGGTCCCACCAATTGCCTATCTCCTTCCTCATCCCAACAGATCGGAGTCCTACACCTCCTGCCATACAGTGCCTCATACGGAGCCATCTGAATACTCGAATGGTACGAATTGTTGTAAGCAAATTCAACCAACGGCAAATACTCATCCCAAGCTCCCTTAAAATCCATCACACACGCCCGAAGCATTCCCTCAAGAGTCCGAATGGTCCTCTCGATCGACCATCCGTCTCATGGATGAAACCTCAGACTAAAATGCAGCTTAGTACCCAAAGCATCCTACAACCGCCTAAAATCTCAAGTAAACCGAGGATCTCTATCCGACACAATCGAGTCCTAATCCCATGCAATCTCACGATCTCATCAATATACTTCTTTGCCAAAGACGCAAAGAATCCGTCTCGCTTAATCGTCAAAGTGTGTCGACTTCACAACCGATCCACATAACCCAAATGGCATCGTGCCTCCCATCGGTCTTAGGCAAACCCATCGAAAGTCCATAGTCACTGCCGCCACTTCCATTCCGGAATGGACAATGGCCTCAATATACGGAAGGTGCACGGTGTTCACCTTGACTTGCTGACACACAAGACATCTACTAACAAACTCTGCTACATCTCTCTTCATGCCTTTCCACCAGAAATGCTCTCTCAAATCCCGATACATCCTGGTACTACCTGGATGCATGGCATAAGGCGACATGTGCCTCATCCAAAATCTCATCCTTGATCTCCCGCACATCCGAACACACAACCTGGTACCCAATATCATCACCCATCATCCTCACCTCTATATCCGAAACCTTACCATTTCGAATCTCATCTCTGAGCTTGCTCAAATTCGCATCCTGAGCCTGCAAAACCCTAATCTTTTCCTTCAGCAAAGGCCTCACTCGAAAATTAGCCAGAAGACAATCCGGCTCTTCCTGCGTCAAACTTATCTTCAGCTTGGCCATTTCTTTCAATAAAGGAAGATACATCGCCCAACATGAGCAATCGAAGACTTTCGCTCAAAGCATCCGCCACCACATTGGCCTTGCCCGGATGATACTCAATCAACGGTCATAGTCCTTGAGTAACTCAAGCCACCGCCTCGCCTCAAATTCACTCCTTCGACTCAAAGAATACTTAAGACTCTTGTGATCGATAAAGATCCAAGTCCTAACTCCATACAAATAATGCCTCCAAATCTTCAAGGCAAAGATCACCGCTGCTAACTCCAAATCGTGCGTCGGGTAGTTCAACTTGTAAGGCTTCAACCGCCAAGCATAAGCAATCACCCGATCTCTTTGCATCAAAACACATCCAAGTCCTTCATCAAGCATCGCAGTACACAAAATAGCCCTCATCCTCGAAGGCAATACGAGCGAGCACTCGTCAACCGGTGCTTAAGCTCCTCAAGCTCCTCCGACACTCATCACTCCAAACAAACTTCGATTTTTCTCAAGAATTTCGCCATCGGCGGATATCATGAGAATCCTCCACAAACCTCCCGTAGTAACCAGCCAATCCCGAAAACTCCTCACCTCCCACATTCTTCGGGCTTCCTAACTAACCATTAACTTATCTTCTTTGGATCCACATGAACTCCTTGATCCGATATCACGTGACCAAGAAATGTAACTTCTTTCAACCAAAATTCACATTTCTAACTTAGCATACAACTCATGGCTCCTCAATGTCTCCAAAGAAATCCTTAAATGTTCCTCATGCTCCCGATCACCCCGGAATACACCAATATATCATCAATGAAAACGATGATGAATTGGTCTAAGAACGCTTGAAGACCCGATTCATCAAATCCATAAACGCCGCGGGCATTCGTCAATCCGAACGGCATCACCAAAACTCAAAGTGTCCATACGGGTCCCGAAAGCGCCTTTGCCATATCCGACTCCTTAACCCAAGAATCGATGGTATCCCGATCTCAAGTCAATCTTGGAAAAGACTTTCGCCCCTTGCAATTGATCAAACAGATCATCAATGCGAGGAAGCGGATACCTGTTCTTCACCGTGACCTGATTCAGCTTCCTATAGTCCACACACATCCTTAAAGAGCCATCTTTCTTCTTCACAAACAGAACCGGAGCTCCCCAAGGCGAAGAACTCGGCCTGATGTACCCCTTCTCTAACAGCTCCTCTAATTGCTCCTTAAGCTCCTTCAACTCCGCCGGAGCCATCCGATAAGGCGGAATCAAGATCGGTGCCGTACCCGACAAAAGCTCGATCGAAAACTCAATCTCCCGAACTGGCGGTAGTCCAGGCAATTCCTCGGAAAAGACATCCGAGAAATCCCTGACTACCGAAATGTCCTCCAACTTCCCTCTGTCCGCTTCCGAATCCACCACATAGGCCAAAAATGCCTCACAACCTCCTCTCATCAGCTTCTCTGCTGCCAAAGCCGAAACAAATCTGAACGGACCTGCCTTCCTGTCCCCTGCAAACACAACTCTTCTGCCATCGTCGAATCCGAACTCTACTGTCTTCTGTCTACAATTTAGACGAGCATTGTACCTCGCCAACGTATCCATACCTGAATTACGATAACCTCAGATCTTCAAGTGGCATCGATCTACTACTAGACATCCTCCACCAATACTAAGCTCACAACCCTAAACATCCGACTAATCACAATGTGTTTGCCGATCGAGTACTCACCATCGGCGGAGTATCCAACGGACTCATGACTCTATCACAAACAGTCTACTCGACGAAACAAACGAGTGAGTAGAACTCGGTCAATCAACACAAGCACATCATCAAGAAATAAGTGAGCCATACTAGTAACAACATCTGCGCGCCTCTGCATCCTCACGCGTCATAGCGAAAACCCTAGCCGGTGCACGCCTCTCGGTCTCCCGGAAGACTCGCCCTCTAGCAGATCGAATCGCCCACCCGTGTCAAGTCCCCTAACTTACGCCTCTCCCCTCCTCGAGCTCGCATCTGAAATCCTCTCTCTGGACGACCGAGGACACTCTCGCCCTATGCCCTTCCATCCCACAAATTGAAGCATGCACCACAATCGGTGACACTCCCGTTATGGAAATTGCCACAGTGCTCGCGACTTAGGGATGAGACGACTTGTCCCGCCTCCTCCTGTTGCTCTCCTCGTCAGCAGACGCTTTGATGAAACAGAGGAGTCCTCTTCTAGAGACTTGCTCACATCATCATCGCCTCACCTCCGATCATGGAGGAAAACCCCTAGTACTCCGCTCAGGCATAGGAGCACTAGCACTACCTCCTCTTCCGAACTGCTCCCTGTTCTTTCTCCTCTTATTCACAACACTCTTAATGTTTTCTATGTTCTCCACCCTCAGCGCTGCTTCCACTAGCTGCTGGAAGTCACAGATATTCAGCACAAATAACTTTTCCCTGATCACCAGATGTAAACCAGACTCAAATCGGCGACATCTCCCGGTCTCGCTCAACATCGATCGAAGCATAACGAGATAATCTGCGTGGCCGCGCCATACTCGCCCACGTCCACATCTCTCTCGTGAGGCTCGAAACTCCCTCGCTTCTATCGACATAAACCTCGACATGTACTTCTTCCTAATGCGGCCAAGAAGTCCCGCCATGCCAATACTATCGGTCTTCTCATCGCTCGCACGATCTCCCACCAATGCAGGCTTCTCCACAAGTAAACCGGCAGCGACACAACCCGATCCTCCTCCTCACACTCCATCTGATCCAAAGACCGCTCGTCCTCCGTAATTACGTCTCACTTCCTCAGATCTGCTGTCCCAAGAAGTCAATACCCAAATTTCTCAACTTATCAAATTGTTTCTCTTAATCGGGGCCGAGCAGACGGCCGAGGCATCTGCCCATAGCTTTGAAAAAATGCCCGTGAAAGCCTCAAACATCCCCGATCGAATTGAGGCACTTGCTCTCTGAATCGGCGATTCTGCGATTGCGACGACATAGGCTCATCGCTTAACCCTACGAAGCCTCAACATTCCCTGGGGCTACTGACTCATCGGTTCTCTCCTCTCTAATCGGAGAGTCAGGTGCAACTGATCCTTGCAGAACTCCTCGGCTTCTTCTACGAGGTGGCATCGTACTCCTTCAACGGAAACACTAAGGATTAGCTATACGACAATCTATATGTATGCATGATATGCATGTCACTTAATCAATGCAACAAGAAATCATATATCACACAATCCTATATGCATTCTAAGCCGAGGACACCTAAACCTAGGCGCTCTGATACCAAACATGTTGGATCGAGCCCCGTAACCCGAATCACGAGGCGACCCCTCGAGCTGCGCCCCAACGGGCGACCCGAACCGTCGGACCCGATCCCAACATTTGCACAACAATCGATTCACACATGCAATTTATAACAAAATCATTCGCATAATCATTTAAATAAACACCCATAATCCGGGCTAAAAGTCATATCAATCCAAAAAATGAAATTCAATAATTATTGTCATAACACCATGCTAAATCAAAAGGAAATCCAAAATACGAGATATATGCTCCATGATAACATGCTCGATTGGGCCAACTAAAATACTAACTTAATGAAATAGTCTTTAACTACTACGGAGTTCTTCAAGTCTGGCGAGAATCACCCGAGGTCTTGAGTTGCACCCGAGGAGGAAAGATAATGGGTTGAGCTACACATTCGATGGCTAATATAATTATAGCCATCGGCAATTAGTACAAAATCAAGCATATGTATAAATATATATTATACTAATATACTTATAACAGTTCTAGTGTTCACATGCACATCAAGCAATACACGAAAATTCACCACATGTCACGATATATGCTTCATCAAGCGCAATTCAAATATGCAATTACAAAACAATGGCTCGAGGTCCATGGAATCAAAAGGAAGAAACCAAGTTTGCATCCTCAAACAAAAGGAAGAAACCAAAGTTTACATCCTCGAACGAAATGAGTCCATTCGAGCTCATAGCCACAAGCGGCAGTAGGAGAAGGCTTTTGTCGACGTGCACGTGACTAACGAAATGGTTCCACTCTCGCCCAAACAAAACACATACTCATATTCGTAATCATTTCATCAAAATGTCGTGACTCATGCTCAGAATCATAATTCATGCTTATTTCATGACATAAGAAATCCATATCATTTATTATACATGCATATTAGACAACATATACTCATGCATAGTCAAGAAATTGCCTAATCACGCAATAATTATAAGTATATCACCCACCTAGAATCGCACGAGAATCCAACTACTGATGACCGTCCTCTTGCAATGGAAACTGATCTGCTTGGTTGCCTATATTAAACCAAGTCTTAAATCAAATAATAATCAAAGAAAATTAATCAAAAAGCTTCGGAAATCAAATAAGCAAATTTCTGGAAAAGGGGAGTTCGCCGCGGCGAAGGCATCGCTGTTCAAGACGTCATGTCACGACGCACGCGCGCGCGCGCCATGACGAGTCCCTTGGCACGCCGCGATGAGCACGCAGCGTGCACAAAATTCGCACGCCGCGGCGTGCTCTTGAGCACGTCGCGACGTGCGGATAGGGATTTCGTTCCTGAACCACAAAATCTCCAGATTTTCAACTCCCAATCGCTCCAAACTCGGATGTAATACTCCCAAGCCATAGATCCAACCTTCTACCACGCTTCTAACCCATTCTCTGCTTCCAATTCGTCCTAAAATCATCAATCTAAGGATTTTCCCAATTTCTCATCCTAAAACCCTAATCATCGCTTTTCTTAATCCCAACAATCTCAATGCTTAATCCATTCGAAATAAGATAGAAAGGTCATAGACTTACCGATCAAGCACTAAATCCTTCGAATCGGCAAGTCGCTAATCCTTCTCTTCTCTCTCCTCACCGACGGCAACCTCTTCTTCTTTCCTTTCTATTTCTATTTTCTTTCTTCTTTTCTTTTCCTTTTTATATCTAGGTCTTTTAAAACCTAGGGATGGTCAAAGACCAACCTACCCTCCTTTTAAGCCTAACTCCAATTCAACTTAAGTGAACTTCTCGAAATACCCTTACACAATTTAATCCTCTAATTTATTAATTAAACCTCGATTATACTCCAATTAATCAATATCAAGCCCAATTAAATCAAACTAAACCATAAACTCATAATCATCAACAATGCATGCTTAATCATCAAAAGAAAAATATTCGGGGTCTAACACAAATGCTTTTTAGGCAACATAATATAAACTAATTATAACATAGTTAGATTAGAAAGAAAAAAACAAAAGCACCTGTATAGAACTAGAAGAAATATGCAGACACAATCAAACTCCAACGACTTCATAATATATCAAAAGATATATAAATGGTATTATATCGTGATACAGAAAAAATAAATAACAAAATTTAATATCTAATATTAAAAATAAAAGGGTAAAATATATTAAAAATCATAAACTTAACCTTTACATTATACTCAAAACTCAGAAGACATAATCGCAAAATTTTTTGCTGCTAATTTTTGAGTTGGAGTACTTTAAATAAATATATTGATGAAAATAAAGAAATTATAAGGAAAAAGTACACTTAAATATTTTAAGATTATTTATAAACATGAGGACCACAAAGTTACCTTTACTTCAAAAAAAAAGTTATAACGTTAACTTATAACATTAAAATCATTTAAAGCCTAACGTATATAAGTTAACGTTAACTTATAACGTTCATATCATTTAAAGCCAACATTCTTGGGAGGGAGGAAGCTGTTGCGTGTTGCCTGTTGATTGTTGAAGTCTGTTGTTATTGGAGAGGAGAGGAGGCTGTTGAGAGTTAAAATATCAGTACATTACGTCATTACTTCTTAGAGAGGGGGCTGTTGAAATGGGGGCCCCTCTCATAGTGGGCCCTGGACAGGTGCCCTGCTGGCCCCTGCCCAGGGCCGACACTGGGTGGAGATAATACAGCAAGCTTAGCGGAGCAAGAGAGCAAGCTTAGCCGGGCAAGAGAGACTTTCTCATCAACAGTAGTGGGTGTGCTTGCGAAAGGGGAGAAGAACTTCTCTGTTTTTACTGTGATAGGTAGGTCAACCATTGAGAGGAGGAGAGGGTCTTTTTGAAGAGAGTGATAAGGCTAATACACTTTTGAATTTGAGAGAGGAAATCAATTAGGATGTTTTGGTGGCCTTTGATGTGGTGGACTATGAATTTATAGAGGGAGAACCAACATTTCCATCAAAGCAATTGATTATTTGGTTGCAGTTTTATCAATCAGCATCCACCTCTACTAAAGATTCCTGATAAAAGAAAATGAATCTTGCAAGCTGATACTAGCGAAGATTTTTAGGGAGCAATTTTAATATAGGAGATATAAAGGAAAATGTCTTTTTGCAGAAATGCTAGTAGATAATTTAAACCCTTGGAAAGACATTAGTAAGCAATCTACGGAGAGATTTATAGAAAAGTTTAACTTCCACCTTAGTCTTTATCTCTTTACGATAGAATTGAACAATACATCCTTTCTAAAGATACTAGATCAAAATAAAAAAGAATTCTTACAACAATTAGAATTTTTCTCCTCAATATGACGTAACACATTATACCAAAATGTCTTAATTGACACCCTCTTGACAGTGCTCAACAATTAAAGTGTCATTATGACCATTGCTCCAGATTTTAACATCAAACTTAATAATTTGACACTATCCACAAGAATAAAAGCCCATATCTAAATTATTGGAGCAAAGCAAGACCCTATCGCCATCATAGCCACACTCCACCATCAAATTATCTACATATTACAAAATCATGCTCTAGGTCTAAACTTTCCAAACTCCACGCGAGATTGTCCTTATATGGTAGCAAATAGCTCTTGAAATGAGACCATTATTGTACAAATTCCACAACAGTTGTCATCAGAACAATTGATGCATATAGAGTGGATCACAAATTACGAGAAGGAGTTTCATACCTCATATCTAATATTTATTTCAAATATAAAATAAAGTGATATTGATAATTATTTTTGGTCATGTTTACCATAAAATAACATCTTGAAGTTAAATATAATATTTTATATATTGTATGCCAATTTTAAAATGTATTGAATAAAAAGAAAATTGATATATTTAATTATTAAATATAATTTGATAAAAATATATTTATTCATTTTTATTATGGAGATAATAGGAAAGTTTGTTCAAGCATTTAAAGAAGTATGTAATACATACCATAGCACCATCAAAAACATAATAAATTAGCACCATGAGTGCACAACACGTGCTAGTGTTTTGATTTTTCTTGTTTAATATTCCTCTTCATGCTTAGGAACAGTGTAATTGAATTTGACACCTAGGCCTACGTGGGACCCTTTAGTCGTTAATTGAATCTTAAGCTTAACTACATGAAACAAGGAACTAAGAACCGATCTAATTTTTCAATTAGTACACGATATTCAACTACGAAGCGTTGTTCGTAGCAGCCAATTTATACCAATCAGACCCGTTGAAATCTCCAACTTTCTTAATCACAGACCAATTACGACCGTCCGATCTAAGACGCTTGCAGAAATCTGAAATCTCCCTACTGCCACGGGAACCTCGCGTCCACATCAACGGTCCCTACGCAAAAGACTCCGCTCCAGACGGCTTAAATCGACGCCAACTCGCCGCCTCTGGAAACTAATCGGGACCGTCCAAATGCGTTCGACCTTTAACGCCGCGGGCAGCACAGATTACCGTATAAATTGCTCCGAAATGGTGTTTCCCTCTTGCCTTCTGTTTCTTTTTCACACCCAAAGAGTTCATTAATTTATTTTCTAGTGCTTAAATGCCTAAAAACTGTTCGCTGTTCTCTGTTTCAATTTTTAGTTTCTTTCTTGTAAGTGTTGGTTAAAGTTGGAAGCAAATTTAGGTGAGTTGTTAATCTAGTGCTGTTATCCATTGTTTCTGTTTATGTTCGATCGTATTTGGTGTTTGCTGCGAAAAGGTTCGCTGTTTGTTTGGGCTGTCTGAGTTATTGTGCTTTTAGTTTGATGATTTCTACGATGTTTTATGGTCCGATTAGGATTGTCTGTTCCGAAGTTCATTGCTTTGTTGATTCTTTTTGTTTTAGACACGATGTGGAAAAAGAGGCTGAGGAAATGAATTAGACAGATTGCGTTCATATTATTAAAACACCCATTAGTCGTACGTCAACAGTTGTTATTTGGTGAAATATTATGATCTAAGCAACTTATCCCTTCCGAAACAAGTGGTAGTTCTCGATTGTAGAGAAATGTTGAGTTATGATGGAGTTCTAAGGCTGTTGATGGAGTCAAGAATATGAACTTGGAAAGTAAAGAAACTGATTATTCAATGGTTAACTCAGTGATTCAGGTTTTTAGGTGGAGAAAAGGGTGAAAGGGAATGGCTATTTACGAGCAAGATTCAGATGTTATTCAGTGGGGTCTTCGTATTCTAGACGGGGACCCGCCGTTCTATCCTGGGTATTATGATGAGGCAATACAAAACGGTAACAGCTACCTTGAACAACAGTATGTTGAAGATCAGTATGACATCACCGACTCTAATCATGTAGAGAATGATGAAATAATTGCTCGTACTCTGCAAGAAGATTTCTCACAGCTAGCAGTTTCTGAAGCCTCTGGATACCCGGTGGCAGCTGAAGAATATATGCAGCCATCCGTTCAACTACATGATTGGCATTGCCCATCGACTATGAACCACTACTCTGGTAGTAGAGAACTGCTGGCTGTATCTGATTTGTTCTTGCGGTAGTGAATTTGTTGACGTTTTAGTGTTTTAATGTGTAGACCATGAGTATAGCGTCGAAGAATCAGATGATACAGTCCCCTCCACTTCATGCTCTAGTCCTGGAATTTCAGAAGAATATCTCTATTCTCCAGAATATTCTGATGACAATGAACTGGATGAAGAAGTAGGCAAGACGCTGAATCAAATGATTCCTATTCCCGTAAGTTTATCTGTTTTAAATTGTTATGCTGGCTTGATCATGGATATCTAGGAGTTGATTGATCACCCGCATCTTGACTTCATTTTGTTTCGCTTTTAATAATTAATACTGCATAAAATGTTATATTGTATGTGCAATGTATACATAAACCAGGTTGGATCAGTGTAGAGTTATCGTAAATTGAATGCAGATACTTATAATTAAATCTTATGATATGGGGCTAGGCTAGAAATTTATGGATTTCATTTATGACACTTAGAAGTTCAGGATAGTAACAATTTAGCAGTTAGAGATTGACTCGATGCATGGATAACATTGCTTCCAAGTTCAATTTGCCTTAAGTTGTGTTGAAGCACTCAAGTCTAGGATAAATCTCTTTGGATTTCTTGTTCATTCAAATGGATTCGAATGCTATTGATTTATGTGGTAACTCGAAGCTTGGCTAACATTGAATTTCCTTTGTTTGTCAATTGAGATGCTTATGGGCTAAAGTTATTCTTTAATGGATATCTCCTTTATCTACTTTAACTTGAAGATTTTGATGGATAGATTGTTGTCACGTGTGTCTGTGTAGACAAGCATATATGTCATGCAGTCTTGTATTAATCTTGTTGAGCCAATATTTTGGATTATATCATTTAAGTGCCATTTGTTGAGTGCAAGTCAGAGTGCATGTTTTTCAACATGCATGTGGATATTTACATTAACTCCTCAATCCATTATCTTTCTGTTTTCGTGCATAAACTTATTGTCTGTATTCTGCAGCATGTTCCCAGAATAAATGGAGAAATACCTTCCATCGATGAAGCAACCTCGGATCATGATAGGCTTTTAAACAGGTATTGAATATTTGACACTTTCGTCACAGTTGTGATTATACTAAGGGATTTCTCCTGGAGGAGCTCTATCTTTGTGTCTCATTTATGTTGTGCTATCTTTGCTGATTTCCTCAGACAGATTGTCGTTATAGACCAAGTCCAATAATTTGGAAAGTATATATTTAGCCTATCTCCGTTTTTTTAAAGATTTGGTTGTAGTTGAGTTAAAAAAGTCTCCTTTAGGCATATCATTGCTGTATGACAACTACTAAGTAGCATAGACCAAGTCCAATAATTTGGAAAGTATATATTTACCCAATCTCCGTTTTTTTCAAAGATTTGGTTCTAGTTGAGTTAAATGTCTGCACTAGGTATTTCATTGTTGTATCTTAATTTTAGATTGCAGTTATATGGCTTTGTGGAGCTCAAGGTTGAAGGGGATGGCAATTGTCAGGTTAGAACAAATTTCATCTCTCCTTTCTACAAACAGTGATTTTTGTTGTCATTGTTGTTTGGAAGCCTTGATTAGGAAAAGAACAACCTAGCTTCTTTCTTGGTATTTGATAATCAACTTCCTTTCTTTTTTTCAGTTTCGTGCTTTGTCAGATCAAATATTTCACACCCCTGATCGCCATAAAACTGTGAGACGGCATGTTGTTAATCAGGTTTTTTGGTTGATCCTTTTCTGTTAATGTTGGTTAGTTATTTGCAGTTTATATTTTATGAGACCTGATGCATTTTCCATATTAATGGTTTGCATATTCAGCTTAGATCTCACCCGGATATCTACGAGGGATATGTCCCCATGGAGTATGGAGATTATTTGAAGAAGATGTCAAAGTGTGAACAGATTCTTTCCTTTTTCCCAGTTCGGTAACATTTTTAATGGGAAAATTATGTTAATTTCATGCCTTTTTATCCAGGAGTGGCGAGTGGGGTGATCATGTTACATTGCAGGCAGCTGCTGACTTGGTATATATTTCACAACTCCTTCACTGCCACTAGTAGCTCTATTTTTTCCTTGTTTAAATTAATTTGTCAAGCTATAAATTACTGCTTGTTCCTGCACTTGCTGCTTAATTTCATGGGGTTCTCAAAATTTCAATTTCTAAAAATTGAGATGTTCTTGTATTATTTGTTACTATGTCACCATCCTCTTAACATCATTTTGTGAGATTAAGAGAGAGGTGGCATGGTATTTTACATTATCAGCTCAGCACTTTGTTCAGCTCTATATTTAACGTAGTTTATTGTTGGTGAGTGTTGCAAACTTTCAATGCGACAACTTATTTGTGGAAATTAAATCCAGCCATCCATTTGATTTATAAGTGAAATTATTAATTAATGGTATTAAATGCATCTCCGTTTCTGACTCCAGTGGACTTTCTCATAGATCTCATGCATGTTTGCATTTATCATTTGCTCACAAAACCTTCTAAAAAAAGGTGCATTTTGTCCATTTTTAATAGAACTTAATAAGTTACTGCAGTATGGCGCAAAAATACTCGTTATGACTTCCTTTAAGGACACCTGCTACATAGAGATTCTTCCTGAAAACCAGAAGACTAAAGAAGGTGATTGCTTCAACTTACAGTTTCTCTTCCAGTGAGAATTTACCAGTTACTGCAAGACTTTTTCTTTTAGATTTGCTTGCCGGTCAATCTATTTTGTTTTTATGTCAGAAATGCTCAAGTTTAGGATTTTTTTGCATTTCTTTGATTTTTCATTTCCAAATAGCATTATTTCATAGTAGTTTTAGAATTACAAAATTGGAAATAGCTCCTCTACCAGTTAGGGATAAAGTTGCTTACGTACTTCTAGACCTTCTTAGACTTCGCATCTCAGCAGGGCTTGTACTAGGATGTTGATGTTGACGATTGATTTTATAACTACAAAACTTTTGATGTTATGCTACCATTGAATTTATTCTGGCATTCCATGTAATCCAAACTGGCATATCATCTCATCAGTAACTGTAGACAAACTTCTGTCTTGTCCATTTTGTCAGGAATCTCACATTGAACAAGTAAAGACTGTTAAAATGATTTATAAATGTATGACAAACTTCCCCTTATAAGATGCCTTTTGAGGTGGGGTTAGGCTCAAATTTAGTATGGTATCAGAGCTTAAAACTTATATCAATGATTTGGGGTGGTGCCTAACTTGTTGTAGCCCTTTGCCCAATATGGCCATCAGATTTTTAGCCCTGCTCTGGACTGAGGGGATTGTGCTAGGAATCTCACATTGAGCAAGTAAAGAATGTTAAAATAGTTTATAAATTTATTACAAACCTCCTCTTATAAGGTGCCTTTTAGGGTGAAGTTAGGCATAAATTTGCCACATTTTTTGGTCACAACCATCATCTTATTTTACTTCCAACTCATGCCATTCAGGTACTTCGTGGCTTGTCTCTTGTTTCATCACTATTTTTATCTTATTTCTACATTATTTGATGGACTTGTGTCTCTTGTGCAGTCATTTTCTTGAGTTTTTGGGCAGAAGTACATTACAATTCAATCTATTTTCAAGGAGGTACTGTTGTTTTCTTTGCTTTTGCTATTTGGCCATAAGGGCAAGTTAGGGACTGCTTAGACCAGGTGATTGCCTGGTCTTGACTACTGACAATAAAACTTCTATATAATATATTGCAAGTCCAGCAATGCCCCAGGGTCTTTAGCTTTTGATAAACTTAATAGTTTCTATTCCACATGTTATGGAGAAACTTTCTTGAAGGTAAATTACGTAATTGAGGAAATTTTCCAAATTATAATTCCTGATCTCTATTAGGTTTCCTTTTATACAGATACGTCATCTGGTGAGCTTAGAAGGAAGAAAAAGTGGTGGAATTTTGGGAACAAGCACTAGACAAGTTGGCTATATTGGAATGAAGTTCCCCATATTCTTTTGTAGCCGAGCCTGCTGTGTGACACACATGCAGTCCCTCCGGTGCTGGACATTCTTATTGTTCTTTTATCTTTCCATAAATTTGAGTCCTAGATGGCTACATCTTGTCTAGATCAGTTGTTTCATATGCACGTTATTATCATTCATGTCATAATTTTTGGCAAGCGCACAATATGGAATTGCTTACAGATCTTTTAAGATGAAAGAAAATCGAATCTTAAGCTCAATTTTATTAAATCATGTCTCATATTAATTTTACGAGACTTGCCTGTTCCTGACAAGCTCAAAGGTCCATTCTTCAGAGCATTAGAAATCCAAACCGTAGGTTAGGAATGCTTGGATTCCTTGGAAAGAAGCATAAATCATAAGAAGGAATTCATGATTTACTTTTTCAGGTAGGTAACTGTTAAAATTATCTACGTTATGTTTTTTTTAAATTATCTACGGAGTGTTTTAGGAGGATTTTAATTATAAGAAGGCATTTTTAAGTCATTTATTTTTAAACTAATTTTTGTTCAAGTTGAGTAAGTCTTTTGAAAAAATTCTGTACTCAAATTTTAAACGACTGAATACATAAAAAGTCAGGCGAATCTCATCTCCTCTTACGGTAAAAGTTATATATTTCAATTTAGGTACCTTCCTCAACTAAAGGTACCGTGGCCATTTGCATATGTTTCAGTTTGTTACTATTTTCATAGAAGAAAAGCAAAAGCAGGACCTGCCGTCCTGTTCTATTTCTGGAAATTGTTAGTTTCTTTAAATACAATATGCCCATTGCGTTGGTTGAAACGGCTTCTTGAACATTGCGTACATGTTGCATGTATGGAGAGGTAGCGAGAAGGAAATGAAAGACAATTACAAGTTCGAAAAAACATCCTCTGATGGTGGCCCAAGCTTTATTCTTCAGACAGCTTGACATGCCCCACAAACTCCATATTTCTAACATTTCCTTAATATGTTACGTCTCCACTCTCCATTCCATCGCTAAAAGGAACAGTCAACACCCCTGAACACTTCAACCCTCTGCGACCTAAAATAGCCAAAACCTTACTTGAACACGAGTAGAAGAAGAACACTAAAAATGACAAACAAAACAGGCCCCGCTCTCCAAGTCTCTGAACCCACAAAAGACATAATCGTCTATATCAGCTTAAACCCTCCAATATATATACCCTAAACGCTATTTTGCCGATTCTGCTGTTCTGAATCTACACCTCCGTTCCGTTGCTGCGGCTCCTCCCCCACCGCCGCCGCAGCTGCCGCAGTAGGCTGTAGCAACAAAGCCGTAAAGGGCATGTGACGGTAGTCCAAATCCAGCCGACAGCTTGGTGGCGCTGTGAGAGAAAAAATCGCTTGACCGGTGGTTGACACCATACACGGCATTGACGGTGGAGAAGCGGAGATGGGAATGGAACCGGAACCGGTGGATATGGGGCCGGCGGGGACGGTGCCAGTCCCGGTGGCGGCGATGATGGCTGGCTCCGC
The DNA here is from genome assembly GCA_029891385.1 of Erythroxylum novogranatense. Taxonomy (NCBI): domain Eukaryota; kingdom Viridiplantae; phylum Streptophyta; class Magnoliopsida; order Malpighiales; family Erythroxylaceae; genus Erythroxylum; species Erythroxylum novogranatense. The sequence continues at coordinate 90,518,267 of CM057231.1, read as the reverse complement.
CTGAGTGAGAAGCCATTCAATCGTTTCTCCGTCGGAGCGCAGGCCCAATTCTCGGGTCAGCTGAAAGATCCGGGCAGCGCACATAGCCGGCATCCGTACCCTCCGGCCTCTGCCGTTAACCTTTGTGTGACGGTCTTTGGACATGGAAGAGCTGGGTCTTCGAGTACGTTTGGTTGGGTCGAGTTGGGATTGAGCCAACAAGTTAAGGTTAGGCTTATCAGTATCTTGTTGTTGAGCTGAAGTGGAGAAGCCAGGGAGTGTCATTTCAGAGCCCATTCCTGAGGCAAAAGGAGGATCTTTTAGGGTTTGGAAAGGTGATAAGTAAGCGAAGGAGAGGAGGAGACAGAGAAGAGAACTGGGTTTGGAGGGATTCTATTGACCCCACCAAAAGGTTGATTTAACAGTCCTAGGAATCTGTGCAAAGAGAGAAAGTAGTTTTGTTTTGTTTTGTTGGGTATGTGGATTGTAGCTTGTTGATTGTAGTTTGATTCCTAAGATGGGTTTTTTACTTAAGGTGTGTGTCCGATGTTAGGCAATAGGTGTGGTTTTTGGTGACGTGGCTTGCAGGGTCCCAGGTGTTTCAACGTGAGTGATCCCACTAAGAGTTTCCCACGTGAAAATTCATAAATGTTGGATTATAATTTGGGACCACCAAAATCTTGGCAAATTACTAGTTTTGGTAAGGTGGTTATATGTATACATATATGTATATGTATATACACATGACTTGCTTTCAAGGGGTGTGTGTTGGGGCCGATCCTAAACCTGATCCCAACCAAAAACGAAAACGTAAGAAAACGAATGAATTGAAGCGAAATTTCAGATCGAAATTTGAATCTAAACAATCGATACTTAACAAACGGAGCCGACATCCAAGAACAATCAAAAACACATAAACACATTCGCGTTGGAAACCTAGACTATCCAAACTCGGTATAAATTTTTTTTTTCTATACATTTCTGTTCTCTTTATTCAAACTCATTCAAAACATAACCAATCCATACAAATCCCAAAAATTTCATCTTCTTAACTAAACACTTATCTTTAACAAACTAACTTCTTAATCATTTTCTTATACATTCATTTAAAAACCCTTTTTATCCATTTTACCAAATTTCTAGAAAGATAATCTACCGTATTTTGACAAATTAAAAATTCTGCAATGATAAAACACACTTCTAAAATCACATATTCACATCCAACCTTAACGACCATCATCTAACCTCCCGTCCTAACCCAAAGCAGAAACAAACGTAATTCTATACCTAACACTTCAAAAGTCTCAATCCAACACAATACAATCATATACATTTATCGCCACGAGCAATTCCATTCACATACATTTCAATTCATATATAACTCCATAATTTACTTACACATATCATAAATTCAATTCATACTCATTTTCAAAGATAATCAGATACATTCTTTACATTCTGGACTAAATACACTTTATCGGCTTTCTAACCATCTATAAAAATCCAATACGAGCATCAAACTTTACACATAAATTGAATAAGCACAAATTGGATCGAGGTCATGCTCGCCTTCCATCCGATCTTCGCTTAAAAACTTGGAGATTGGGGATGAAAGGGGTGTTTCTAAGCTCGTGGATAATATATTTATAAATTGAAACATAAGCAAAAACATTTATCAAAACATTTGTTATTTTGCAAATCTTTCAACAAAACTTATTTCTTCAACTTTCCACATTTTCAAATTCTTTATTACTAATTTCCAAAATTTCTCGATTTCAAAGCTCAATTTCTCATTCAAATTCTCAAATCATTCCAAATCATGCATACATGAATGCAACACATTTTCAATGCATCACAAATATGAACAAAAGCAAAAGCACATAACATTTCAAAAGGTTTGGTTTCGGTCCTAATAGACGATCGCATGATCCTCGCAAAGAGATCCTGCAGGTAGTGAACAAGACGTATTACACTTTTCCGCATAGCGGTTCGATTGTATCCGTGAAGGAGTCCGTAATCTAACTCCATTGCCTCTTCTTGAGCGAGAGAAGGCTATAACAAGTAAAGACAAAGGTAATCGACTCACAAAAGGACCGACCAAACCCACATAAAGACATAAGCAAAACGAAATTTCAGATTGCCCGAAGACACTTTTCAAAATCTTAATTTTCTTTAAAATTTTCATATCATATCATCATAATGTGTCCTAAATGACACAAACATATATCCACATGAATTCATATAACAAATCGAATGCAATTCACTTAAATCACATATTCATCAAATTCATCACAATATATACACTAATTCTTTAAATCATTTAAATCATAAATCAAATAATTTGAAAACCATGAATTTCATAATTCTTGCATTTTCTAAAACTCATTTTAACCCTTCAAATCATAATTTCAAACATTTACATCCTTTTCCAAACATTTTATCAACAATAATTTATCAAAATCAAATTTTGTTTTCTTTAATTTTCAAAATTCACATATAGCTTATAAATCAAAATATAAATATACTACCCACCTCATATCCATGCTAACAACTTGCTCTGTGCCTCAATTGCTCCAAAGCCTCCTTTTTTCCAATTTGACATTCCCTAAAGCAATTTCATCAAAATTCAATCTCATAAATAACTTAATCCTTCAATTTGATGCATAAGTCATCAATTCATACTAATTCCAAGATATGTACATCATTAATTTCTAAAATCCCCAAATTCTAAATTGAATCTAAACCAATTCAATCAAATTCAATATCATAATTAACTTAATTTCTCAAATTGAGTTTAGAAAACATTAATTCCTCACATATTCAAGCTACTTCAATCTCCAATTTTGAAAATCCCCAATTTTTAAAATTGGCCTAAACCAATTTACACAAATTCAATACCATAAATCACAATTTTTTCAAAATTGATTTCATATTTCACCAATTCCTACTATTATTGATGATTCTAAACCATTAATTCACAAAATCCCCAAATTTCTAATTTGGCCTAAACCTCCAATTTACAATTTTTCAAATTAAACTTCACCTAAAGCATAAACATCAAAATTAACTTAAGATATCTCAAATTCATCACTAATTCAAGCAATCTAAAGCAACAATTTCAAAAACTCTCAATTTCAAACTTTGACATAAATCCCAAATTCATAAAATCAACATAATCATAGCCTATTCTCTTCAATTAACCTTAGACAACCTAAATTCATAACCTTTCCAAGCCATTAACACAATAAACTCATAAAAAAAGTTTCAAACTCAACTTTTTCTCTCTTACCATTTTCTCTACCATTTTCGGATTTAGAGAGCTCCAAGACAAGCTTCCTTCTTCTTCCATGTCTTCACCTTGAAAACTCACGAAATCTAGCTTAAAAACCCCTGGTAAAATCGATGCTTCATCCCTCTTCTTCTTTCCCTCCATGGCCGACTCCTTCTTCTCTCTTCTCTTCTCCAACGTTTCTTCTTCTTTTCTCTTCATTTTCTTCTCATTTTTCAGACACCATCATGTCTTTATTTTGCTTAAAACGACAGTCCTCTGATGTGTTCTACCATGTCATTAAAATGGGGCACAAATGACCAAGTTGCCCCTCACTTATTTGTCTATTTCCAAGTTTGCCCCTGCACAGGATTTTCAAAATCTGATAGCTTGCGTCCTGTTTTCAAGCATCTAAACGAAATAATTTGGACAAACTTTCTTCTTGAGAAATGTTCCTCTCAATCATACGAATCCAACACCACTAACCGCGCTCAATTCGGATCTAAAACGAAGAAGTTATAACTGAAATACTATCAGACCTTCTCAAAATCCGAGACTGAACATTAACATAACTTCAGTCCAGAAATTGGCAATCTTAGGGATAAATTTAAATTTCGATCCCTTCATAAAAGTTGTAGCCCTATATCTTAAATTTATTTTCCCTCAAGAATCAACTCAATCGGAGTTGTACAGCTCCCGAATTTCGCAAAATACTGAACCATGTTCAGAAAATTATCCAACTTATAACCTATAACCAAATCTCTTACTTTGGTTCAATCAATCTCTTTCCATTTAATCTCCTAAAAATCATAATTCTTCATAAAAATAAAATTAATTGTCTTAGGAATCCAACGCTTTGAGAATCAAATCAATCGGATGTCGGACGAAGGAATTATAAGCAAAAGATTACAAAAGGGATCTGATAAAGAAACAAAGTAACGAAACTTCAAAACCGAACTTTTCAAAAATCATATCTCTGGTTTCCCGAACTCAGAATTTGACAAATTTGGTGTCAATAAAAAAATCAAAGGAAACTCTACAACTTCCCTGAAGAACTCAAAATCAAATTAGGTCTCGAAAGAGGTCGGAAACTCAATCAAAGATTCTGCCCAAAACAGCTTTTCCTAAACGACTTCCAATTTTTAATCGCTCATAACTCCTAGCCCCTATATCGAAAAATTGCAAACTTTATATCAATTGAAAGATAAAAACATCATCTAAAACTTTCACGAAGACCACTTACTCTAATTTAAACTAAATCCGTACGACGAGTGGCCTCGAAGCATAGAACACACAAATCTATACTTAATAGCATTTTCAAAACAAAACATATCTTCGAAAAATCATATCTCTCACTCCCGACATCGAAAAATAGCAAACTTTATGTCCACAAAAAGCTCTCGACAGAGGCTACAATTTTCATGTTGATCATTTTCTCGAATTTTGCCTAAATCAAAAAGTCAACTTTTTCTTCAAAAAGTCAAACTCCAAGCGAACTTTGACTGATCATAACTCTCACTTACGATATCAAAAAATATCAAACTTTATGGCTACAGAAAGCTCTTGACATAAACTACAAGTTTCCAGAAGACAATTTTCTCAAATTTTGCCTCAAACAAAAAGTCAATTCTCAAGTCAAACTTTTTATCTCCAAAAGTCAACTTTCTTAATTTTTCAAATTCTCTCACCTTTCTTTTTATTTCTTGATTTTCTACTTTCATAACCTATACAAATCTCCACAATTATTAAATACATTGAAAACTCATAATTATTTTCTCAAAATTTCCTTAAAGCATAATTTCATCTATAACATAATACTTAAACAAAACACTCATTTAATTTCATTTACTATTTCTAAATTCCAATTAAAAATCGGGGTCCAACAGTGTGGCACGATGATTGAGAGCGGGACTTGATTTTAGTTAGATCTCAAGTTCGATTCCATGCTAGCCTCTCAGAAGAAATTTATGGTAGCCTGTAGTTTCCAAGTAGATGGAGAACTAATTGAATTTCAACGACGAGTCAAGACTCGCTTGGCACTTTGTGGGGTGGTCGTCGATTCTCGAGAGATGATGTCATTAACCCGCCTACAGGATTTTTTTAAATCGAAAAAAAAAAACATATGACTTGCATATCTTGAAAGGATTATTAGTATTAACATAATAAGGTTTTAAATATACCTTTTTTAAATTAACGTACTCAATATAATAAGATTTTAAATATACCTTTTTTAAATCAACGTATTTAATACACAAAGCTTTCTTTTGCGAAAATTTAAGGAACGTTATCATGCATACATAAATGCAATGCAAAGTGTGTTAAGATCGGTTGTAAAGGTGTCTCAATTAGTAGCAGTCCAGTCAGTATAGGCAGAATGCTCTACTTGAGCTTGGCATTTTGTGGTCCATCCTCTGGTCTGAATGCCAGGACCCGGTTTGACCAACTTTTGTGAACTTTTAGTGTCTGTCCTCTGTAAAACGACCCTTTTTTAAAGTCCTTTTACTCAAATTCACTTGAACTCCAACACACCTAACATAAGCAAAGATTACATGGATCCAGCTGGGCTTTGGGCTGCTGAATCCCAGGATGGCAATGGGCGGCTTATATAAATCTATATTCAATTGTTTTCAAACGAGTCAATTCTTAAGAAATATTTAAATTGGCTTGACTCAAAATTTAATTATTTTAAATAAAATAATATTATTTTGCTTTAAAAATCAAATTCAAGTAAATTTGAACAATTTAGGTTCGGACTTAATTAAAATATTATTTTACATTTTTAATTATTTAAAAATTTAGCAAAATTAGGTCATTAGTTGATCTTTTGATATCTTTACTCATTTATAAGCGGTGATAGATTGTGATTAATAGATTATAATATTAAGTTGTAGGTATCATTGATTTAATCAATTACATGTATTAATCTTTATTTCCACCGATTTAAGGAACTTTGTTGAAAAGATTTTCTTTGTTCTTATCTTAATATAATGATCTTATTTTTGAATTTGAAATCATATCTTATAAATTTAAATTCAAAACTATTGTGAGCTTGCAATTAGAAGAAATTTAACTCTCATTTCATAAAACCATTTATAGATAACATTATCTTACATTCACATGTGATGAATTTATTTGATTGAAATTTTACATATGACATCGAATCAGTCCTTAATTAGATTTAGTATACTATATCATAGATCAATTAGTGTATCAAATGATTAAGATCATAATCAATTTAAGTTTGCATCAAAATATATTCAAAACAGTCATATGAGAACTTGAAAGGAATTGAAGTCATCCTGCAAATCGAGCTGATAAAGGAAATGTTAAGCCAGTGATAAATAGTTGCAAGTCAACAGATTCTGGTTCAGACTTTTAAAGTTGTACACTCTAACCTTCAAAATAACAGAAGGAGTTCCATGATTGGGGAGGGGGCCAGCCAAAAGCATAAGCCAACTTGGAAAATACATAAAACTAAGCAAATACACGTATAAGGCCAGCATAAACGACACTCACCTACCGTAATCTAACTATAAAGGTCGTCTTCATCAGCCCCGCCTGCAGTAGTAAAGGGATCAGACCCAGTAGCTCCGCCACTCGTTTCAGCAAACCTGAAATCAGATCCGAATCCCCTCGACTGCTGCAGCGTTTGAGCAAATGCCTGGTATTTGCGAATATCGGCATCACTCACACTTCTTCGAGCGTACTTCATTGATTCTTCAAAATGTGCCGGCTTGATCTCTGCCACATCATCATCAGCATCTTCCTCCATTGCCTCAGGGTTCTCACTCCGTCTCCTCTCCCTCTCAATATCCTGCAAGATAAACAAATAACTCCTTAAGCATAATGCTATAACGAGAATAACTTGGAATAACAATTAGGTAGGAACACACTTTCTCTATGTTTTCCCTTATGGCATATTTGCAACCTCGCTGACATATTTCTGTGATATCAGCACCACTGAAACCCTGGGTATACTTGGCAAGTGCTCTGAGATCAACATCTTTGGACAGCGGTGATTTTCTCAAGCAGGCCTTGAAGATTTGGTGGCGAGAATCCTCATCAGGAAGAGGAATATAGATCAACTGATCCAAACGACCAGGTCGCAGAAGGGCAGGATCTATGATATCAGGTCTGTTAGTAGCCCCAATTATGAAAACTGTTTTCTTAGCAGACATCCCATCCATTTCAGTTAGAAGTTGGTTAAGAACTCTGTCAGCAGCACCCCCAGCATCGCCAACACTGCTTCCTCTCTGCAATATAAGCCATTGGAAAGTATAAAGAATACAAGTTGCCACCAATTTCTCAACAGATTGATATTTCAGAAGTGGGATTTCAGATAATCCAGATGATTGCAATATAGCGAAAAAGATGTCTGAGAACTAAACAAACCTGAGTAGCAATTGAGTCTAATTCATCAAAAAATAAAACGCAAGGAGCAGACTGGCGAGCCTTGTCAAAAATTTCTCGTACATTGGCCTCACTCTCACCAAACCACATTGTAAGCAATTCTGGACCCTTCACACTGATGAAGTTTGCCTGGCACTCATTGGCGATGGCTTTAGCCAAGAGGGTTTTTCCACATCCAGGAGGTCCATAGAAAAGAACTCCTTTAGAGGGTGACATTCCAAACTTCTCAAATTTTTCAGGATGCTCCACTGGGTATTGAACAGTCTGCCGCACAAAAACATCCAAACAAGTTAGTTAAAGGGCAGAAAGGCAAACATCCAAATCATAATCAGGTAAGAAATCGTGCACAATAGTACAACAATAACTACCTCCTGAAGCTCCCTCTTAACATTCTCAAGACCTCCAATGTCATCCCAGCTAACATTAGGCACTTCAACAACCTGATCCACAATTTTTAGTTAGAATCCAAAAGACAACAAGATAAAGTCGCTCAATTATCCATACTAACCGTCTCACGCAGAGCAGATGGGTTGCTTGTTCCAAGAGCAGTTTTGAAGTGTTCGTTAGTCACTGCCATGGAGTTGAGAATTTCAGCATCTATTGTCTCATCTTCCAAGTCAATGACATCCATCTTCTCTCTAATGCACTGAAGTGCGGCTTCAGTGCAAAGTGCAGCTAAGTCAGCACCAACATAACCATGAGTGTCCTTTGCAATCCTTTCCAAATCAACCTACGGAACCACATGACAATTCAACAGGTTACATTGGCATAGGCTGTTAACTAAATAAGATTAGATAACTATACAATTCTCCAACACACAGAGCCAGGAAAAACTTCCTACTACTCACATCCTCAGAAAGCTTCATATTCTTCGTATGGATACGAAGAACCTCAAGACGCCCAACTTCATCAGGAACCCCAATATCAATTTCCCTATCAAATCTTCCAAACCTTCTAAGAGCTGGATCAATGCTGTTGGGACGATTTGTAGCTCCGATCACGATAACATGTGCCCGAGATTTCAGTCCATCCATTAGGGTCAATAGCTGGGAGACAATCCTCCTCTCAACTTCTCCATGTGTCTTCTCTCGCTTCGGAGCAATTGAGTCAAGTTCATCAATGAAGATGATAGATGGTGCATTCTTTTCTGCTTCCTCAAATGCTTTTCTGAGATTGCTTTCGCTCTCCCCAGCCAACTTTGACATGATCTCTGGCCCATTTATACAGAAGAAGAAAGCACCAGTTTCATTAGCAACAGCACGTGCAATAAGAGTCTTTCCAGAACCAGGAGGTCCGTAAAGCAGAATTCCTTTTGGTGGTTTCACTCCAATCGATTTGAACAACTGTGGATGTCTCAAGGGAAGCTCCACCAACTCACGAATCTGAGCCATCTGTTTTCTAACACCACCAACATCATCATAACCAACTTCATCCAATCTATTTTCATCTTCCCTCTTGATAGGTTCTCCCTCGCAGAAAATCTCAGTGTCTGGGGCAACGACACAGTACTCTGGTGGGTCAGTCTCAATAACCTTAAATTCTATGCTTCTCATGCCACCTCTCACAAGAAAGAGATCACCCTTCCTAACCGGGCGATATGCTTCCAGGAAATAAGCTGTAAATTACAACCAGTATAAAGATTAATCGTGAGAGATACATGAGAGAGTTAGGTATCTAATTCATCAAAAGATTACTAACGGTGGCACCTATCAACAGTTTCAACCAAAAACTGTCAGAACATTATATATTTTCGATGTATTAAGATCAAAAAATCAATTCAACATCAAATAATCAATGAGCTTTTCATGCAAAACTGTTTTAAGCAATTAAAAAACTGCAGCAAAATAAATATCATGGCAAGTGAGATTCAATATTTCCAGAGTCAGTAACACGTATGTCCATAGTAATATTGTCAAAGAAGTAGGCTTTGTTAAAACAATCTTACAAATCAAGGCATGTGATTCCAGATGCTTTTCATAACATAAGCAGTGCGGTACAATTCCAAATTGGTTCAAAACCCATCACACTTAAAACACCAGTATCATGTAAAAGAATTCACTCACGTTTCAAGTATGCATCAAAAAGATTTCCTGTGACTCCCTCTATTGTATCGTCTATGGGCAGTATGTGAACACGCTTTCCATACTTGACATCGGGACATTGGTGCACAGAAACAACGTCTCCAAGCCTAACCCTGAGGTTGGACCTGACAACCTTATTCATCCTGATTTTTGGTTCATCGCAAGTATCGTCAGCGAGGGCAATGCAGATTGTATCCTTTCTTTTCTTTCCCTAAAGATCGGAAGCATCAAACAGAGAAAATGGTTTTGATCCCATATGAGTTTGTGTATCTTTACAGGGCAATAAACCACGAAAAGAAAAATCAGAGCAATAAATTAGAGAAAAGAACATTCGGTTCACTAACTAACCAAGAATCGCAATTGGGAACCCATAAATTCCTCGATTCAAAGGAAAAACACCATCAACATTTCATAAGAAAAGAACACTTGATTCTATGACAGAAACCGATTTATCAAGATCTCGACAAACCCCAACGTAAACCCTGAATTTTAACAAACAATAACCAATTACGGGAAACTTAAATTCCAACAAACCTTGATCAAGATGGTGTCGCCTCGGAAAAGCTGGAGCTTCTCCATAGTCTCGGGATGGAGAGAAACGACGGAGTTATCATCGTTGATAGCCTCATCAACAATAAGCCGATTCGGCGACTTCTTCCGCTCCAAGATGGCAGTACTGAAGTCCCTCTTCGTACCCTTACTGTAACATCAATCCAAACCCACAAAATCAAACATAACTGAAATCAAAGAGACATAGATAATGTTAGATCTGAGAAAAAGAAAAGATATTTACGCGTCTGAGGATTCTGCTTGGTTAGTCATGGTCGAGAGATTGAGAATACTAGGAAAACAGATGCGTAAACCAGGGTGTGCTGGATTTGGGCAATTTATAGGAGATTGAAAATGAAGTGCTGCTCCGTTTCTTGTTTCCAAAGAAAAAAGCTTTATATCTGCCCTATAACCACATGGATCATACGGTGAATTCTAGAATCTTCAGTGAGTTGGGGTTACTCTATACCTTCCTTGCCAGACTAATTCAGTCGTATGTCTTTATTACTGGCTTTTCGTAGTTGGGTTGGATTTGGTATTGTTGAAGTTGTGAACAAATTGGTTGAGACCATCTTCGTAGATTTGACCATTCTAGTGAACAGGCCAATAGACCAAAATGTCGAGCGCTTGGGAAAGCTGCTGGACCCATGAACCATAAAGAAAAGGAAACCCACACACTTTTGTCCAACTCCAACCCATCTCTTTTCTTTTGTTGAAGATAGTTTTGTCGGAAATAGACGACCTATCATAATTAGAACATAGTGTGTAACACCACACACCGTAAGATGTGAAATCACCACAATCCAGGTGGAAAATTAATGATCACAATGAACCAGGATTTTTGCACGGTGAATAGACGATGGTTTAATTTCTCATATACAGTTCATACGAGAATTCCCTGAAGTGCAGGCTTATTCCAATTACGAACCTTAATTTGATTCAAGCTTCTCAACAAGAAACAAAGAAGTAAAGAACCGGAAGGATTAGGCGGACCCTCTATCCCTTCACCCAGAAATATGAATACCGTATTGTACCGGTTAGAAAATAGTACGGTATTCATATTGTCGGTGTCGATTTCAAATACCGGTCAATATCGGTAGTTTTCGGTCGACACTGTTAAATTTTGAAATAAATGATGGTTTAGGATATTGATTAGATGATAGATCGGTGTTAGCTTTGTGATGAATGTTTCGATATCTAAATTGGTTGGGTGGGTGTATCAATATAAGTGTATATAAAATTCTGAATTGGTTGAAATGTTAGAATTGAAATGTTGTATTTTGTCATTTGTGTTGATTGTCGATTGTTCATGGTATCGGATTTGAATGTTTTTTAATTGGTTTTATTTTGGAATGGAATTGTTCATGGTATTGGATTTGTGAAATGGTAATTTATTTTTAATATTTGGGTATTGAATTTAGATAAATAATTAGTTGAGTGTTGGTTGGGTCGATCGTGCTAGACCCAAGCTCAGACTCAAAACGACGCATGAGCCGATCGACCCACCTCTTGAAGATTGACCTAATTCCTACAGATATTTAGCCATATAAATTCATTACCTCATCATTGAAAAGATACGATTCCTAAGAACTATATTTTTCATCATTCACTAGCCACCAAAACTCTCACAAAAAACACTGACTTGAGCGTCGGAGGGGCCTACAGGAAATCAACCCCGGCGTGCCTTTGTTGTTTTGTAGGAATCTTTGAGCCAGAATCAACCAATCTCATGGATCCAAGCAGCAACGCCCAGTCCCACCAAAATCTGACATAACCAAATGACGTCCACCGTGGGGCTGGGCATCAAGGCACCACATCCAGAATCACTCAGATCAGTTAGGCGGTGGCGACGAATCCCGATGTAGTGGCTGTTGCGGCACTTGCATTGCAGCGAATGGGCTAGCGGCTACCCGCCGCCCTTCCATCGCTGCATTCTGATCATTAGACACACCCTCCTTCCTTACATCAAAACCCTAAGCATAAATGAGTTACCCCCTCAACGCTCACACCAGCATGATCAGCCACAACAATCTCAAAACCAAGACCAAGAAGCACAAAGTGTGGCCTTAGAGGATGACGCCCGAACCAATTAACATCCTCACATCCAATACCCTCTCAACACGAACCCTCATGCACCACAACCAGCCTTCCTCACACAGAGACAAGTAGAAGAAGCGGCCGATCTATTGATCCGCCAAATCTTACAATCTCAACCGAAACAGCAGCAAACACCCGTTCAGTAGGTTGGTGTGATGGCCGATCGGCACTCTGCGGAAGCCCTAGAAAAAATTGTGGACCACCGGATCAACATAGCCATGAATTCCCGTCCTGGTCAACCCTCAATACAATACAACTCTCCTTTCATTCCAGAGATCTTGGATAGCCTCCCAGCGATCAGTACTAAGATACCGACGCCAGAAAAGTATACTGGAAACTATCTGCAGCATTTTCAATCGATGATGAACCTGCATTGCGTTCTAGATGTCATTCAATGCAAGGCCTTCTGCACAGCCTTTCAAGAAGGGGCCCGAAGATGGTTCAACAGCTTGCCCCCACGTTGCATAACCAATTTTGAGGATTTTAAGCTGCTATTCCTCAACCAGTTTGCTACAAGTAAACGGCCACAGAAGACTGCCTTGGAAGTAATGTAGTTGACCCAAGAAAGAAACGAGAGCTTGCGGGATTTCATCACCCGATTTAACAACGAAGCTGTCGAAGTTCCTGACCTCACTTGCTCGTCCATGTTGGTCGCCTTGATGAGCAATACGAGGGATGAAGAGTTCAAGAAATCGCTGGCTCTTGATCAGCCCAGGACTATCCAAGAGATAAGAAATCGGGTAGATAAATACATCTAGCTAGAGGAAGTGTTGAAAAACACAAAACATAGAACGGATGACCACTGGCCAAGTCGTAGAGTCGATGATTCACATAAACGGTAGAAGGATCAGTCTGGCTGTAACACCCCAACCCCCGCAAGACCCGAACCCGATATCGTTGGTGATATCCGAGTCCGTGCCCCGTGAGAGTGGCGTACTACATCAGTCGATTTAAAACTCAGTATACACTTTTTTTTTCCATTGCTTCCACGTTAACACGGAAAACACCGTAAGTAATTAAAACCCGTGTTCACAATAAACCGCTTTCAATTATTACACCATCCAAGAATAATTTACAATCATCAATGCAAAACATTAATACCACAATGGGCTCAATAAAATACAATGCCTTGTTATACGTTGATTGCGAACACAATTTACTAAGACACTAATGCAGACGCGAATCGATCCCGATCTCTAACCTTTACTCGCCTACATGAGACATACTCCGTGTCAACCGGGGTATTCTTCAGACCTGAAAAATAGATGCAAATTTTGGGTGAGTTTTGCAAACTTCGGTGAGAAACCATCATCGATGGTTCACTCAAATCATGCATTACGCATATGGCGCGTAAAGATAAGACAATAATAATCAATTACCAAGAAGGCGATCAAGAATAATTTACGAATATGAAACCATTCACGAATTCATACCATTATGAAAGCAGATATGTCACGTAATGGTCATTTGTGCGAATGCAATGCATATGTGACTCTTTCCAGCTTATTCAAGATTGTGCCCAAGTGCTCGACCGGTGTTCGGTGGGACGCGTGTGATTTTCCCCTCGGGCTCAAGGCGTCGGTCCAAGATATGAGATGAGAGCTCTTATCGAAGAAATAGCAACTTGGGCACGCCCATTATCCGATCATGCAATTATGCATGCGATGCGAGATTCAAGAATGTACGGTGTTTGGCTATAAAGCCCAAAGTAACGAGAATAGCGATGTTCAAGATGATGGCTATAAAGCCCATCTATCAAGATCAATATCATTCAAGACAAGAAAATCATACAATACAATCCCATACATGCCAAGAGTCATGCATTGATCATTCAATTCACTTTCACACGTAATTCACGTTGAGCATGTAAACAACCGAAATTTGAGAAACCAACTAGGTTACTCACCTATTACTCCGAGCTAATGCCGGAAGTCTTTGTGACGTCGGTCAATCGACGCCCAATTGAGCCTCTATATGAATCAGAAAAAGTACGAGTCACTAAATCTAAAATTTGTGCTCATATTGATGAGATATGCATGTTCATGAATTCCCGGCCCTAATCTCCTTTTTTTTTCCATTATAAAAATTCATCAAAAATTTAGAAACCTATTGACGACGACGACAAGCAATTCTAACCTCTATAGGTTCCCAATTAAACAAAATAATGATTAAAGGCTCAGTTACCGGCCACGCTAATTTTCCGTCTAAAAATTTCCAATTTCTCACAAAATGAAATTCAATATCCACATAAAACAATTAATATACATATCCTTATTTCCTTCACTTTTACTTATTGTCAACCGAAAGTCAAACACCTATAACTCCTTGCACACAATTCAGAACATTACAAACCATATCTCGTTGGAAAGATCATGAAATACTCTACAAGTTTCAAGAAGACCATAAAATAAATTCCACCCTAAGGGTGTCAAAATCCAATCAAAGATGCTGCCTAGTCCATACCTCTTAAAACAGAACAGTACATGGTAAATTTAGTAACTCTCATTCTGTTCAGTCAAAATTGCACAATAAATATGCTCATCAAGATCACAATGTTATCTATAACTTTCATCAACAACTCAAAGTCTAATTCCATTGATAACTAGGTCAAATAATTCTATCAATGATGTTGTTCCTGAAATCAGTCAATTTGAGCAGTAAACTTTGAACAAGCATAACTCCCTGTATACAAGTCGGAAAATCCAAACTTTATATTCCTGAAAAGATAACTCCTCAAACTTCAAGTTTCATGAAGAACTCAATCTCCAATTCGATTTCTAACAATTTCAAATCTGTTATGCAAGTTACTGAACTAATCAGCACTTAACATCACAATGTAAGTTCAGCCTTTGAAATTCCATATCTCCCACATCTGATTTCCAACAATTATAAGCCATATATCAATTTCAAGATCAAGGTGTCATCTAGAAATCTTCAGTAGATCCCTAAAACCAGTTCAGTCCACAAAAATTACTAAAATTACTCCAAAACAGAATGTACACCAAATCTACTAATCCAGCTAGGTTTCACTCATGCATAAAACAGTCCATAGTTATCAGTCCATAACTCCTACTATACATATCGAAAAATTGCAAAATCAGTGACATTAGAAAGATAACTTAATAGGCTTCAATTTTTCATCTAATCCATTTATCCTAATTCCTTCTCAATTAATTCATAAAAATTTGCAAAACTCAAGGGTATATTATCGGATACTGTTCATTCCAGTTAAGAGCAGTAACTTTCCAAGCCATATTTCACCCTCTTAAAGCTAAAATTGGACAACACCTATTTCACACAAAAATGTAGCCAACATCCCAAAGTTTATTTGGGAACAAACCTTGTCTCATTTGCATAACCACACAATGTGTTATGATCAAATCAGTATGGTAGGTCAAATAGCAATTTTTCCAGCTTTACTTCTAAATTCAATTCTTTCTTTCCAATGTCCATTCTACTTCAATAACCACTCAATTTACCTACCTATTCAACTCAGCTTTCATCCAACACTTCATTTCAACATAACCACTCAAATTTCAGCATCCTCTTCACTCATTTTCTTATTATTTTCTTTGAAATCTTATTCATCTAGTATCACTACAATCAATTTAAACTATATCATTCAAACACTAATCATCTTCAACCTCATTAATTCTTCTATAAACATGCCCAACAATTCAAACCATATGTTTCATGTCATTAATGCATCATACATCATATTTCATAAACAATCACTTCCAATTCATGCAACTAACTATGAATTTATGCATTAAATACATAAATAACACTTAAACCATACACTTACCTAATCAAAGTTTTCAACTTTTCAATTCTCCAACTATTTTACTTCTTCTCCATCCCATGCAAGGTTATCATCAAGCTAGCTAGGAAGATAGAAGGTGTAAGTTTGCAAACTTGTAAAGAAGGCTCTCAAGGAGGAAGGAAGAAACTTAAAGAAGAAGAAGGAAAAAATGATGGAGATGAAGGAGATGAGGATTTTCGGATGGTGAAAGCTTTAAGGAGTAAAACTCCTCTTTTCATTCTTTGATAAGGCAAATACGAGAGAGGGGATTCATATAAGACAAAAGTCATTAAATACTTTAGGACAAGTGGCAAGCTTTAAGAACAAAGACAAAATAGGTTAAAAACAAATTAGTCAATAGGAAACCTAATACAATTTGACCCATTCTAGTCCAATGGCCCTAATTTCAATCCCAAAATAATATACCCAATATTACAGTGCCATTGGATAGAAATTTTCACTACCAAAATCAACCGGTTCAGCTAATTGACGATTTTATCCGGTTCGGAATTTCCGGAATTTTCCCAATCATTTTTCCGAGAATTATTGAAATTCCTAAAATTGTAAAACATGTAACAAGTTGCACTCCAAATAATTTTTCAATCACAAAATTACCTTTTCTACCCCAAAACATGTTTAGGCGCCATTCTGGCGATTTTGCGGTCAAAATTTTCTCCAAAAATTCCAAAAAATTCCAAAAATCCTTAAAATCTAAAACGCTTAATAACGCTTTCTCGAATAATTTTCCAAACCCATTAACCACGTTAATCCCAATAAAATTGCTTTAGGCCCAATTACCGGGAATTATCATGAATGCATATACCGAAATTCCATGTACACAATTGATACTGTGTATCAATCCTATTATGTATGAACAGTACTAATTATTCCCTATCAATCCCATCCTACAACAAATTTCCTATTTTACCCTTCCAGGAGGAGGTGGGATGTTACACTGGCTGGAGGAAGCCGATCGATCGAAAGGACCAAAAGCGAGAATCCTTCACTCCGCTCAACAGGTGATATGCGAAAGTACTGGAGGTCATGCGAGCAAAAGGGGAATCCCTCCGAGAACCCAATAAATTGAAAACCCCTATCAAGAAAAGAGATTCTTCTTTATATTTTCGTTTCCATAGAGATGTCGGTCATGACACGGAGGATTGCTGGAACCTAAAGAAAAAAATCGAACTCCTTATTCAGAGGGGAAGGCTGGGTAGATTTTTGAAGTACGGTAGAAATGCCGATCGAGGTAATGAGGGCAGGAGCGGTCGATCTGACAATTGATGAAAACCGTGGAGACAACAAAGCATGAATGATGGCGGAAGGCAGACCAGGAATGTGGACGATCGACGCGATACGAGAGGACAGTCTAAGGCTAGAGATGACAGAAATACCGGACAGTAGGATGACCGACCGGTCAGGGTCATAAATATGATTTTTGGCGGTAGCGCAGCAGGAGGGTCCACCGCCAAAGGAAGGAAACGGTATGTCAGGCAGATCGCTGAGGGTCAGTCAGCAGCGAAAAAGATGCAAGTTAATGAGGTGATCTCGTTTGACGAGTCTGACCTAGTTAGCGTCAATTGTCCTCATGATGACACACTCGTGGTTACTTTGAATATGGACGGTAGTGAGGTAAAGCACGTAATGGTTGACACAGGCAGCTCGGTCGACCTATTATACTACGATGCTTTTAAGCAGATGGAGATTCCGGAAGAACGACTATTGCCGATAGAGGGGCCAA
This sequence comes from Erythroxylum novogranatense, assembly GCA_029891385.1. Lineage (NCBI taxonomy): Eukaryota > Viridiplantae > Streptophyta > Magnoliopsida > Malpighiales > Erythroxylaceae > Erythroxylum > Erythroxylum novogranatense. Next base: position 90,500,340 of record CM057231.1, on the reverse strand, counting down.
TCAAAAGGGTAACAGGAGCATCCACCTATCCGTTTGCTCGAGTCCTGTTGAACGTAAAGTTCGGACAAAAGCTGCTCCAAGTAGTGAGGATTGTTGAATTCCTAGTGGTGAAATTTGTAGGAGCCTATAATGCAATAATTGGAAGAGTCACACAAAACGCCCTCCGAGCTGTCGTCTCAACCTATTATCAGACGATGAAATTCTCAACACCCCATGGCATCGGCATTGTCAGGGGCCAACAAAGAATCGCTCGGGAATGCTACTTGACAGAAACAAGAACCCTCAAGGGAGCGGTAGTATTGGCAAGTTCTCTAGATGTAAGAGCAGATGAAGAAATCGAAAGGATGAACCCTGCAGAAGAAACTCAGCGAGTTGTACTGGATAAAGAAGACCGATCCAAATTCACAAATTTGGGTGCCGAACTCGAACAAAGGTTGGCCGCAGCAATCACAGGTTGCTTGGTAGAGAACCGATCGGTCTTTGCTTGGGTACCGAGCGACATGCCTAGAATCTCCCGAGCGGTAACATCCCATTCCCTAGGTATTCAGGAAAACTATAGGCCGGTCAGACAGAAGAAGCGATGGCACAACAAAGAGCGGCAGGGGGTGATCGAGAAAGAAATAAAGAAGCTACTTGAAGCCGGGTTCATTCAGGAAGTCAAGTACCCCGAATGGCTAGCCAACGGCGTATTGGTGAAGAAGAAGAACGGAAAGTGAAGAATGTGCATTGATTTCACCGACCTGAACAAAGCATGCCCAAAGGACAGTTTCCCACTGCCCAAGATTGATCAGCTAGTAGACTCCACGGCAGGGCATGAGCTCCTCAGCTTCTTGGATGCCGTCTTTGGTTATCATCAAATAAAAATGAGCCTCGAGGATGAAAAAAAACGGCTTTCATAACTGACCAGGGCACATATTGTTACCAGGTGATGCCGTTCGGTCTAAAAAATGCTGGGGCTACTTACCAACGGCTCGTCATGGAAGTTTTTAAGAGACAGATCGGCATAATAGTCGAGGCGTATGTGGACGACATGGTGGTCAAAAGCAAGACAGCTGCCGAACATGTGGAGAACCTTAGAGAAGTCTTCCTGACCCTCAACAAATTCCAAATGAAGTTGAATCCCGAAAAGTGCGTATTTGGCGTAGCATCTGGAAAGTTCTTGGGATTTATGATTACTCAGTGGGGGATCGAAGCTAATCTAGAAAAGATCGAAGCTATTGTCCAAATGCCCTCACCACGATGCTTGAAGGAGGTACAGATACTGACCGGGCGGATAGTCTCTCTGAGCAGATTCGTCTCTAGGATGGGGGACAAGTGCCTCCCTTTCTTCATAATTTTGAGGAAGGCAGATGTGACCCAATTCCAATGGCTGGATGAGTGCGAAAAAGCATTCCAGCACTTGAAGCAATAACTGACCATTCCACCCATCTTGCAGAGCCCAGTTGAGGGGGAGAATCTGATTCTTTATTTGGCAGTCACAGAGGAGGCGATCAGCGCAGTTCTTGTTCGATCAGACGGTAGTGAACAATTCCCGATCTACTATGTCAGTAAAGTGCTGAACGGGCCAGAAACGCGGTATGCACCAATTAAGAAGTTGACTCTTTCCTTGATAACTGCGGCATGGAAACTAAGGCCTTACTTCCAGAGTCATACCATCAAGGTATGGACCGACCAGCCCCTCAGATAGTGCCTCCAAAAGCCCGAGACCTCTGGGCGATTAATAAAATGGGAAGTAGAGCTGAGGGAGTTTGATATACACTATAAACCACGGACGACGATCAAGGCCCAAATGTTGGCGGACTTCGTTGCATAAATGAGGCAACCCGGCTCGCAGGGTGAGCAACGCCCTACTTGGAGCCTATTTATTGATGGGTCGTCCAATGCTGAGGGGTGCGGAGCAGGAGTGGTATTGATCAGCCCGCACCGGGAAGAAAAGGTGGAGTACGCTCTCCGGTTAGAATTTAGAGCATCCAATAACGAGGCAGAATACGAAGTTCTAATAGCCAGCCTCCAGTTGGCAAGAGCGATGGGGGTAAAACATCTGAAGGTGTACAACGATAGCCAAATAGTGGTTGGTCAAGTTACTGGGTAGTATGAGGCCAAGGGGAATAACATGATCAAGTATCTGGAATTGGTAAAATAGGAATTGAGTAATTTTGAGCAATACTCGGTCAGCAGGATTGAACGGACACAAAATGCTCAGGCAGACGCACTCTTCAAGATGGCTTCCGATCAAAATGCTAGGAACAACATCTTGGTCGAGCGACTCGACCAACCTAGCATCCAGAAGGCTACTGAAGTCCTTCAAGCAGATGAGGAACGGTCAAGTTGGATGGAGTCGATCAGGCAGTACCTCCTTAAGGGAACGCAGTCAACAAAGCTAGGAAACTAAGGGTAAAGGCAGCCGAATATGTGATTATCAATGACGTTCTGTACAAGCGTTCTTATGACTGGCCGCTACTGCGTTGCTTGAATGAAAAGGAGGTAGAACGAGCAATGGCCGAAGTTCATGAAGGAATGTGCGGAAATCATTTAGGAGGTAGAATGTTAGCTCACAGGTTGACCAGACAGGGGTATTATTGGTCGACGATGAAGAAGGATTGTCAAGAGAAGGTTAACCGATGCGAGGCCTGTCAGAAGAACAACAATTTGTCTCACCAGCCGACCGAGCAACTGAAAATTGTGAGCCATCCCATTCCCTTTGCTCAATGGGGAATGAACATACTAGGTCCTTTTCCTCTAGGACCGGGGCAGAAGAAGTTTTTGATAGTGGCAGTCGAATACTTCACTAAATGGATAGAAGCGGAAGCGGTCGCCACCATTACTGAGCAAAAAATTGAAAATTTCGTACGCAAAAATGTACTGAGCCATTTTGGGATGCCTATGATTTTGGTGACAGACAATGGCCGACAGTTTGATAATGACAAGTTCAAAGACTTATGTGAACGACTGAAGATAAGGCTCCAGTTGACTTCAGTAGCTCATCCTCAAAGTAATGGTCTAACGGAGAATACTAACAAGAAGATAATGAGTGCTCTCAAGAAGCGCTTAGATGGACGCAAAACCTAGGTGGACGAAGTAGATGAAGTGTTGTGGGCATACAAAACAACCTCAAATGGGGCCACTGGTGAGACACCGTTCAGAATAACCTTCGGGGCAGAGGTCTTAGTCCCAGTAAAAGTAGTGCTGCATAACCAACGGGTTTCGAGTTACGAAGAAGAGAGGAATGATGAAACCCGCAGGGCAGAACTGGTACTTCTTAGCGAAGATAGACATAGGGCGGCTGCTTGTTCGAAAGTCGTCAGACAAAAAACAACGAAGTTTTACAATAAAAGGGTAAGGCCGAGCGACATAAAGATCGGTGGGTACGTTTTGCAAAAGGCCGAGGCGGCTGAAAAATATCCCAGGAAGCTTGGTCAGATATGGGAAGGACCCTACCAAGTGGTCAAACAAGCCGGACACGGCTCTTACATCATGCGCGATTCGAACGGGAAGATTCTACCGAGGCCCTGGAATTCTCAAAACCTGAGGACGTTCTACCAATAGATAAGCTTTATTTTATTTCTTATTTCTTTGTTTATTATTGTTTATTATACACGCAACTTGTGGGTACCTTTTTTCTGGCCCTGCCAGTCAGGTTTTTTAACGACTCATGCCCTTGTCATCGTCAATAAAGGGATTTCAAATTTCTTGGTAAGACAAAATCTCACTAAATTTGGCAAGAGGAGAAAATTCCACCAACTGATTATCGTCCACACCGCTCGGCCCCTACATCTCTCGACCAGGTTGCCAAGACGGGATCTTGGAACCAGGCAATGCCAAGAGTCAAAATCTTAGATCGCTCGGCCTCTACATCGCTCGGCCAGGTTTCCAAGACGGGATCTTGGAACCAGCCGATATCAAGAGCCAAAATCTTGGATCGCTCGGCCTCTACATCGCTCGACCAAGTTACCCAGACGGGATCTTGGAACCAGGCGATGCCAAGAGCCAAAATCTTGGATCGCTCGGCTAGGTTTCCAAGACAGGATCTTGGAACCAGGCGATGCCAAGAGTCAAAATCTTGGATCGCTCGGCTAGGTTGTCAAGACAAGATCATGGAACCAAGTGATGCTAAGAGCCAAAATCTTGGATCGCTCGGCCTCTACATCACTCGACCAGGTTGCCAAGATGGGATCTTAGAACCAGGCGATGCCAAGAGCCAAAATCTTGGATCGCTCGTGTTGGGCCCAGGCCCCGTATGTCCAAATCCCCGGGATGCTCTCGGGCACTTGGCATTCAAGCGCCCCAATCCACGCCGGACCCGATCCCAACATTTATACACAAAAACGATCAGTCAGAACACACATTCATAACTATCAATTAAAGACCCATAACCATGGGGATTTCATACCATTGCAAATTAAAGGAATTTCAGCAAGTAATTCAGTCATACATAATACAAATAATCTTGAATTCCAAAAAGACATGAATTATGCTCCATGATAGTATGCTTGGAGGGCCAATCAAAATACTAACGTAATACAAAAGTTTCTAAGTGACTTGAAGTTCCTGATGCCGCGTAAGGTCAACGATCGTCCTGATCTGCACCTGAGGAGGGAAAGTAATGGGTTGAGCTACACAGCTCAGTGGCTAATATAAATATAGCCATCGGCAATTAGCACAAATCCTAGCATATGAATGTATATATATATATCTATGCATAATAATTCCAAAGATTCACATGCTATTCAACAATTTATGCATTCAATACAATTAGCTTAATTCATAGAATGTCACAATAAACAATTCACATATGTAATGCACATCACAATGGCTCGAGGGTTCCATGGAAACAAAAGGAGAAACCAAGTTTAACCTCGAACTAAATGAGTCCATTCGAGCTCATAGGCCACAAGCGGCAATGGAGAAGGCTCTTGTCTACGTACGTGACGAACGAAATGGTTCCACTCTCGCCCAAACAAAAGCACATAAGCATGCTCATAATCGTTTACTCATACGATATTCTTTCATGTCTTACATTTAATCAAAATGCCGTGACCGTAGTCTAGGCATAACATATTCACAAGCACAATGTCATGCTATCCATTTCCATGATTCTTTCACAATATGTGCAAACAAAGTCATTCAATTAATCACATTTAAACATGCATCATCTATAACATATATCCATACATAGGCAAGAACCTGCCTAATCACACAATAATTATAATTATATTACCCACCTAAGATTGCTCGAGAATCCGATTCACTGATGTCCTTCTTCATGCGATGAAATCAGGTCAGCTTGGTTTCCTAAAACAACCAAGTTCCATTTAATCAATATCCATAGTAAATATTCAAAGCTTGGGATCCAAAATAAAGCATTAAAATTTATATCCGATCTTCTCCTAAAATTCCGAACCCTTCAAGGCTAATTTCGAACTTCCCAACTTCATAGAACTTGTAGTCTTTTATTTCTAGTTCATAACGAATCTGAAATCACCTCAATTGGACATCTATACCAAAAGATATCCTCAAAAATGAACAATTCTCGTTTTCGGAAAAAGGGCTCACCATGGCGAAGGGCGCCATGGCCATGGCTATCGCTTCATCGCAGGCGTGCACCAAAGCGCAAGTCGTCGGGCGAAATCTCTCGACGTCGCGACGTGCACACCTATCTTGCCGTGGCGTGCACGCGCATGACGCAGCACCTGGTGCGCGGCGCGCAAATTTTTCTCCATACGCGCCATGGCGTTCTTGCAAGACGTCGCGACGTCTTGGTCGAGCTGCGACTCCGAAACCCTTTTTCCTGCATTTTCCGACATCGATCCTTACCCAAACTCAAATGCAACATACACAAGCCTTAGATCAAGACTTATTCTACATTTCTAACCCATCCACAACTCAAAATCAAGCACAAACGAATCAACCCAAAGATTTATCCATATTTTCCACCCAAAACCCTAAACCATCGATTCTGTGATATAACCAACAAATCTAAGTTTAAATCTAACCCTAACAAGTTTAAAGGAAGCAAACTTACCAAAAATCGCTTCAAACCAGTTGAAAACTCAAAACCCGCAAAAATCTCTCTTCTCTTCTCTTCTTCTCACCGACGGCACTCTTCTTTCTTTCCTTCTCCTTTCTTCCTTCTTTCCTTTCTCTTTTCTATTTCTATTCTAATTCTCCTTTTTAAACCCTAAGGGCATGGGCCCTTCCTACTAAGCCCAAGCCCAAAACAACTTAATTCCATTTCTTCAAAAGCCCTTACACACTTTAAAACCTCTAATGTTCATTTAAACGACAATTAAACTATAATTATCCATAATATTCCCAATTTAATCAAACTAAGGCAAAGTACCACAATTATCACAATTCATGCTTAATCATATCATAAAAAGAAATTCGGGGTCTAACATTTCTCCCCCTCTTAAAAAAAATTTCGTCCTCAAAATTTACCTGAATTATCGAAGAGATGCGGATACTTCTCCGGCATAGCCTCCAATGGCTCCCAAGTAGCTTCCTCTATTGAATGATTCCTCCATAGGACCTTGACCAACTGAACCGTCTTGTTCCTGAGGACCTTGTCCTTAGTATCTAAGATTTGCACTGGAAGCTCCTCATAGCTCAAATCATCCCTCAACTGAACCTCACTAGTCTGAATAACATGCGATGGATCCGATCTATATCTCCTCAACATCGACACATGAAAAACATCGTGAATCTGTGATAACTCCGGAGGTAATGCCAATCTGTAGGCGAGTGGTCCAATCCTCTCAAGGATCTCATAAGGACCCACATACCTCGGACTCGACTTCCCTTTCCTGCCGAATCTCAATACTCCTTTCTAAGGAGATGTCTTAAGAAACACTTTCTCACCGACCTCATACTCCATCTCCTTTCGGTGAGCATCAACATAACTCTTCATCCGGTCCTGTGCCGCTTTAAGCCGCTGCTTAATCAGATTGACTTTCTCAACGGTCATCTGAATCAAATCTGGTCCTTCCAATTGCCTCTCTCCTTCTTCATCCCAACAGATCGGAGTTCTACACCTCCGTCCATACAATGCCTCATATGGAGCCATCTGAATGCTCGAATGGTACGAATTGTTATAATCAAATTCGACCAACGGAAAATGCTCATCCCATGCTCCTCGAAAATCCATCACATAAGCTCGAAGCATCCCCTCAAGCGTCCGAATAGTTCTCTCCGACTGACCATCCGTCTGAGGGTGAAAAGCCGTACTAAAATTCAGCTTCGTCCCCAAAGCTTCCTGCAAACTGCTCCAAAATCTCGAAGTGAAACGAGGATCTCGATCCGACACAATGGAATCCGGAATCCCATGCAGTCTCACTATCTCATCAACATACTTCTTTGCCAACACATGCAAAGAATCAGTCTGTCGGATCGCCAAAAAGTGGGCTGACTTGGTCAACCGATCAACAATCACCCAAACGGCATCATGCCTCCTGTTGGTCCTAGGCATTCCCATCAAAAAGTCCATCGTCACTCGCTGCCACTTCCACTCCGGAATAGGCAATGGTCTCAACTTGCCCGAAGGTGCTTGGTGTTCAGCCTTGACTTGCTGACACACTAGACACTTACTGACGAACTCTGCGATATCCCTCTTCATACCTTTCCACCAAAAGTGCTCTCTCAAATTCCGATACATCCTGGTGCTACCTGGATGCATGGCATAAGGCGCATTGTGTGCCTCATCCATAATCTCATCCTTGATCTCCCGCACATCCGGAATACACAACCTACTCCCAACTGTCATCAGTCCATCGTCCCTCACCTCTATATCAGAAATCTTACCATTCTGAATCTCATCCCGAAGCTTGCTCAAGTCCGCATCCTGAGCCTGCAAATCCCTAACCTTTTCCTTCAGCATCGGTCTAACTCGAAAATTAGCGGAAGACAATCCGGCTCTTCTGCGTCAAGCTTATCTAAGCTTAGCCATCTCTTCCAATAAAGGAAGATAAACCGATCGAACATGAGCAATCGGCGACTTCTGCTTAAGGCATCCGCCACACATTGGCCTTGCGGATGATACTCAATCAAGAAATCATAATCCTTTAGTAGCTCCAACCACCTCCGCTGCCTCAAATTCAATTCCTTCTGACTCAACAAATAATTTAGACTCTTATGATCAGTAAAGATCCGAGTCTGAACTCCATACAAATAATGCCTCCAAATCTTCAAGGCAAATATCACCGCTGCTAACTCCAAATCATGCGTCGGATAATTCAGCTCATAAGGCTTCAACTGCCTCGAAGCATATGCAATTACCCGATCTCCCTGCATCAAAACACATCCGAGACCCTTCCTCGAAACATCACTGTATATCGAATAACCGTCATCACCCGATGGCAAAATCAAAATCGGGGCACTTGTCAATCTGAGCTTGAGCTCCTCGAAGCTCCTCTGACAATCCTCACTCCAATCAAACTTCTGATTCTTCCTCAGCAACTTCGTCATCGGAGCGGCTATCATGGAGAATCCCTCCACGAATCTCCGGTAATAGCCTGCTAAACCCAAAAAGCTCCTCACTTCTTCCACATTCTTCGGCGCTTCCCAATTCACTATAGCCTCTATCTTCTTCGGATCCACATGCACTCCCTGCTCGGAGATCACATGCCCAAGAAAGGAAACTTCTCTCAGCCAAAATTCGCATTTCTCGAATTTGGCATACAACTCATTACTCCTCAAAGTCTCCAAAGAAATCATCAAATGCTCCTCATGCTCCCGATCACTCTTGGAATACACCAATATATCATCAATGAAGACAATGATAAATTGGTCCAAGAATGGCTTCAATACCCGATTCATCAAATCCATAAACGCTGCAGGAGCATTCGTCAATTCGAAAGACATCACCAAAAACTCAAAGTGCCCATACCGAGTCCTGAAAGCAGACTTCGGTACATCCGACTCCTTAATCCTCAACTGATGATAACCCGATCTCAAGTCTATCTTAGAGAAGACTCTCGCTCCTTGCAATTGATCAAACAAGTCATCAATGCGAGGAAGCAGATACCGATTTTTCACCGTAATCTGATTCAACTTCCTGTAGTCCACACACATCCTTAAGGATCCATCCTTCTTCTTCACAAAAAGAACCGGAGCTCCCCAAGGCGAGGAACTCGGGCGAATATATCCCTTATCTAACAACTCCTCTAACTGCTCCTTCAACACTTTCAATTCCACCGGAGCCATCCTATAAGGCGGAATCGAAATCGGGGCTGAACCTGACAAAAGCTCGATCGGGCTTCGATCTCCGTGGCGATAGTCGAGCAATTCTAGGGAGCGACATCAGAAATCCTCGACTCTTGGAATATCCTCCGACTTCCCTCTATTAGCTCTGGAGTCATCACATAAGCGAAACGCCTCAACCCTTACTCATCATCCTCTCTGCATCGTCTTTGAAACAATCACAGGCGGACTCGCTTTCCATCCCCGATAAACACTACTCTTCTGCCATCATCCAATTCAAACTCCATCGCCTCTTACATTTTACAATCCAATTGGGCATTGTACCTCTCCAAAGTATCCATACCCAATATCACATCAATCCGCGATCTTGACACATCGGATCTACCACTAGAAGTGCTCCACCAATACTAAGCTCACATCCTCTAAACACGACTAATCACAATGTGTTGACCAATCGAATTACTCACCATCGGTGGAGTATCCAACGGACTGTGACCATATCACACACAGTCTACTCGGCGACCTGACGAGTGAGTAGAACCTGGATCAATCAACACAAGCACATCATCAGCAAATAAGTGAGCCATACCAGTCATAACATCTGGCGCGGCCTCTGCATCCTCCCGCGTCATAACAAACACCCTGGCTGGTGCCTGCCCTCTCGATCTTCCCGGAAGACTCGCCCTCTTGGCAGCATCAGAACTGCCCACCTCTGTCGAAGTCCTCTGACCCACAGTCTCTGTCCTCCTAGGAGCTCAGATCATCGAGATCCCTCTCTCTGGGCGGTGAGGATACTCTCTAGTCTGTGTCCTTTCATCCCACAAATGAAGCATGCACCCGTCAATCCAGTAACACTCTCCACCATGAAATCGACCACAAGGTGCTCACACTTAGGGCTGATGACTGTCCTCATCTCCCTCCTATTGCCGCCAAGTAGAAGCTTGGTGAGAAACAGTAGAAGTCCTCATCGGCCTCGGCCGATTAGCTTTCTGCTCCTCTCCTCGGTCGAGTGGGAAGCTCTAGCACTCTGTCTGCATAGGAGTACTAGTGCTACCTCCTCTCCTAATCGCTCTCTGCCTTCCTCTTCTTATTCACAAGACTCTTGATATTCTCTATGTTCTCCACCCAGAGTTGCCTCGAACTAATCTGCTGAAAGTCATCAAATTGCATAATCACCTTCTCTCGATGGCCAAATGTAGTCCCGAGGCTCAAATCGGCGACATCTGGCGACCTCGCTCAACATCAAATCTGAAGCATCTGGACACATTGCGTGAGCCGACGCCATACTCGACAATCGTCATATCCTCTCGGTGAGACTCAAAACTCCCTCTGCTTCTGCTGGACATAAACCTCTGCGAGATATTTCTTCTTGAGCGCACCACAAAATCCGCCATGCCAACCCTCGGCCTCATCTCGCCCGCCGCACGGCTCCCACCAAGCTGAGCATCTCCACCGCAACAAGTGGCAGCATATACAACTCTCTCGTCGCCTCACAATCCATCTTATCCATCACCCGCTCGTCCTCCAACCATGTCTCGACTTCCTCAGATCACCGTCTCAAAGAAGTCAACAAGCTCCATACTTCCTCGACTTGTAGAATTGTTTTCCCCTCTTAGCGGGGTGGAGCGGAAGGCTGTGGCATCGGCCCATAGCTTTGAACAAGCGCTGAGTAAAGGCACAAACATCCTCGGATCAAGCTGGGGCATTTGCCTGGCGGAATCGGCGATTCTGAGTCGTGACGCACGGGCTCACTCTCTAGCCCTACGAAGCCTCGACATGCATTGGAGCTCTGGACTCATTGGTCCTCTCTCTCTCGACGGAGAGTCGGTCAGCAGACCCTTGCACACTCCTCGTGTCCTCCCACGAGGTGGCATCGTACTCCTTCAATCGGAAACACTAAGGATTGGCTATCGACAATCTATATGTATGCATGATATGCATGTCACTTAATCAATGCAACAAGAAATCATATATCACACAATCCTATATGCATTCTAAGCCGAGGACACCTAAACCTAGGCGCCGATACCAAACATGTTGGGCCGGGCCCGTATGTCCAAATCCCGGGATGGCCCTTTAGAAATTTGACATTCAGCGCCCAAATGCTGCACGGACCGATCCCAACATTTATACACAAAACGATCGATCGAACACACATTCACAACTATCAATTAAAGACCCATAACCATGGGATTTCATACCATTACAAATTAAAGGAATTTCAGCAAGTAATTCACCATACATAATACAAATAATCTCAATTCCAAAAGACATGAATTATGCTCCATGATAGTATGCTTGGAGGGCCAATCAAAATACTAACGTGTACAAAAGTTTCTAAGTGACTTGAAGTTCTGATGCGCATGAAAGTCAACGATCGTCCCGATCCGCACCTAAGGAGGAAAGTAATGGGTTGAGCTACATTTCGATGGCTAATATAAATATAGCCATCGATGAATTAGCACAAATCCCAAATATGAATGTATATATATATCTATCTGAGACGAGAATTCCAAGATTCACATGCTATTCAACAATTTATGCATTCAATACAATTAGCTCAATTCATAGCAATGTCACAATAAACAATTCACATATGTAATGCACATCACAATGGCTCGAGGGTTCTATGGAAACAAAAGGGAGAAACCGTTTAACCTGAGCTAAATGAGTCCATTCGAGACTCATAGGCCACAAGCGGGCAATGGAGAAGGCTCTTGTCTACGTGCACGTGACGAACGAAATGGTTCCACTCTCGCCCAAACAAAAGCACATAAGCATGCTCATAATCGTTTACTCATACGATATTCTTTCATGTCTTACATTTAATCAAAATGCCGTGACCGTAGTCTAGGCATAACATATTCACAAGCACAATGTCATGCTATCCATTTCCATGATTCTTTCACAATATGTGCAAACAAAGTCATTCAATTAATCACATTTAAACATGCATCATCTATAACATATATCCATACATAGGCAAGAACCTGCCTAATCACACAATAACTATAAGTATATTACCCACCTAAGATTGCTCGAGAATCCGATTCGCTGATGTCCTTCTTCTTGCGATGAAATCGGGTCAGCTTGGTTTCCTAAAACAACCAAGTTCCATTTAATCAATATCCATAGTAAATATTCAAAGCTTGGGATCCAAAATAAAGCATTAAAATCTATATCCGATCTTCTCCTAAAATTCAACCCTTGAGGCTAATTTGAACTTCCCAACTTCATAGAACTTGTAGTCTTTTATTTCTAGTTCATAACGAATCTGAAATCACCTCAATCGGACATCTATACCAAAAGATATCCTAAAAAATGAACAATTCTTGTTTTCGAAAAAAGGGGCTCACCGGGCGAAGGGGCCGCATGCGCATGAACGACCTAACTCGCCATGGCGATAAGCATGACAAACGTTCAGCCGTGGCGTGCACCAAAGCGTCGCGTCGCGGCGTATGAAATCTCTACGCCGCGCCGGCGTATTACGTGTATGCCCAGGCGTGTGCCTCCACGCACGCCACGCGTGCAAATTTTTCTCCATGCGCCATGGCGTGTTCTTCTTGCAAGTCGTCATGACGTCTTGGTCGAGCTAAGCTTCAAAACCCTTTTTCTGCATTTTCGACATCGATCCTTACCCAAACTCAAATGCAACATACACAAGCCTTAGATCAAGACTTATTCTACATTTCTAACCCATCCACAACTCAAAATCAAGCACAAACGAATCGACCCAAAAATTTATCCATATTTTTCACCCAAAACCCTAAACCATCGATTACGTGATATAACCAACAAATCTAAGTTTAAATCTAACCTAACAAGTTTAAAGGAAGCAAACTTACTGAAATCGCTTCAAACCAGTTGAAAACTCAAAACCCAAAAATCTCTCTTCTCTTCTCCTCTTCTCACCGATTTACACTCTTCTTTCTTTCCTTCTCCTTTCTTCCTTCTTTCCTTTCTCTTTTCTATTTCTATTCTAATTCTCCTTTTTAAACCCTAAGGGCATGGGCCCTTCCTACTAAGCCAAGCCCAAAACAACTTAATTCCATTTCTTCAAAAGCCCTTACACTTTAAAACCTCTAATGTTCATTTAAGCGACAATTAAACTATAATTATCCATAATATTCCCAATTTAATCAAACTGAGGCAAAGTACCACAATTATCACAATTCATGCTTAATCATATCATAAAAAGAAATTCGGGGTCTAACAACTCGGCCTCACAATCGCTCAGTCAGGTTGCCAAGACGGGATCTTAGAACCAGGCGATGCCAAGAGCCAAAATCTTGGATCGTTCGGCCTCTACATCGCTCGGCCAGGTAGCCAAGATGGGATCTTGAAACCAGGCGATGCCAAGAGCCGAAATCTTGGATTGCTCGACCTCACAATCGCTCGACCAAGTTCTCTTGTCTAAGTCGACCATGACTCTCCAGACCCTACAACCGATCGACGCAGATCGAGTGCGTTCGTTCACTACCTGCTATTGGAAAAGATCGTCCAATCTTAACACGACAGATGAAGGTGATGAAAAATAAAAGAATTCTATTTCCTTGAATTTATGTTCTAATCACAAGCCCGACCAGATGAGCATTAAAAAAATTATTTTGATCCTTCGGGGGGAGAGGAAGGGTCAACAACTGGATCGGCAGGAGAAGACAATGGAGAGACATCCTCTTCCTCATCTGAACTCAGGTCCAGCATCTCATCCGCCAAGACCTCTGTTTCCTTTTCGGCTATCTCTCTTATCTTTTACAGTGAAAGGTCGAGCTCGGAGGGAAGCATCGGCTTGGCATAATC